>OY728122.1:1875106286-1876356286 GCA_963277665.1 Viscum album | reverse complement strand
ACATATTTCAACTATTTGGAAACAGCTAATGGAAAGGTAAATATGTAATTTAGTTGAGTATCCAAATATTATAGGAGAGACATGTGAAAATAGATATTAGTGATGGATGAGAGTTTTGGTCTTGATTCCACACTGGTTTATTTGAGTTTATATGTATTTTATACTCTTCGTTTTTAAATATATTTTTTCCA
Source organism: Viscum album (assembly GCA_963277665.1). NCBI lineage: Eukaryota > Viridiplantae > Streptophyta > Magnoliopsida > Santalales > Viscaceae > Viscum > Viscum album. The sequence goes on along the minus strand of OY728122.1, from coordinate 1,876,356,095 downwards.
TTATCCCAATGCTATTATGGTAAGGACCCGACCCCAATTGCCCGGAGCTGGTGCATTGTTTGATTACGTTGGCATACATACAAGGAATACAAATCCTGAAGGACCGAGTAGATTAGTATTATTGGAAGCAAGATATATACATAAGTTCAATATTACAACTTGAAGGGAAATACAACATGGAAACTCCTTAGACAACACCCATAACTCCTAGGTTATTTCAGCATGTCATTCATAATAAACTTCTTCATGTCCTGAAAAAAAAATACATAAGAAAGGGGTGAGCTCAAATTCTCAATAATAGTAAACAACATAGTTGATGATAGTATAAACATAAGACAAGGTGCATAATTTAGAACACATGACTTTATTAATAATCTTTAACACATTATGGTAGGAAAATGAGTGGAGTAAATAACTCCATAATAAAACATAAACATGGGTATTCTAATAATTGAATAACCACATGAAATATCAATAGCTGAACTCATAATGATGGAATGCATGATTCCAGACATTCTAAAACATTGTTTCAAGGCCTCGACCAAGACGTCTAATGATTAAGGCCTCAGCCAAAATCCATACCACATTGGGAAAGGCCTCGGTCATTTCATCGTCTAGTTGTCTCATGAGATCTACTGATGCATCGAGGGGATATATCGGGCCCGACCCATCAGTTAATAATACCAATACATTCTTCATATTAGTGGGGAAAAACAACATATACATTCATACTGAAACAATAATATGAAATGTAACTAACCTTCTACAATTATTGAACATAAACACTAACCATTCGAAATAATATGGTGAATGGTTTTTGGATAGATCATACACAATAAATTTATTCATTAAATATTCTATAAAATATGCTATATGATGTCATAAATTGTTAACCCCAACAATATATAAGAAACAACAAGAGTGTTGAATCAAATGACAATAATCTTCTAAAATTAGTTAGCAATTATTGTGATAAATACTCTTTTATTTTGAAAAGAAGTGTTATTTTGGAAAAATCATTGTATAAAACTAGAAGTAAAGTAAGATTGTATTTATTGATAAAATTAGTCGTTTTATAAGGACAATGGTTTCCCAATATAGATTATAGCTTGCCCTTGAAAATATATATCAATTTTAAAAATTCCCTTATATCAGTCTCGTATTTTGGAAACAGTTTTGAAAGATTCTTTTAAAACATGTAACTATCCAGAAAATAGGGAAGCATTCTGGTTGGTGTACATATATAGAATACTCACACAGAATTTATGAGGAGTACATAACAATACATGAGAAATTTATCGAGGAAATTAGATAATAAAAGTAACTCGAATGAAAATAGATGGTCGGGTGGAAAACCCTTACCTTAACTCCGAAAGTGTTCTGCTCTTGTACTTATGCTCATGAAATATGAAATTATAATTATTAATAAATTATTTCAGAACCTATTATACAGATATTTATTTTATCAAAATTCTGGTTAGTTTATTTATGTCTTTATTTATTAGTTATTGTTTTGAATTTCATCATGTCAGAGTGTTTGTTTATCTTATTTTCATATTCGGTTCAATTGTATTTGAGTAATGAATTGGAATGGATGAAAATATCCAGAATTGAAATTATATATTATTTTTGAACATAAATTGGTTTTATTTTTCATTTATATAACTTGGTTACATGGAACGAGGATGAATTATCATTTAGAACATTAATGATAATTGTTTCTGTTAATTTTTGGGTTTTGATTAAAATGAACTCATTTTTCTTTATAACCTAATAAAATTTGAACAAAGGGATCACATAATAATAAATAAGTAATTTTATATATAATAATCTGGTTCAACCATCACATTAATGGTTTCATGAACAAAATTTAGAATGATAAAAGAAATCGAAAGTCTATCGTCCTTGAATGTGTTTAATTGACACATCTCGGATTGTGTTCTTGCTACAAGTATAAAAGAATTTAGAAAGGGGGAGATGATGATAACATATTCCACTATCAGGAAAAAATTCTAGTACATATAAGGTACAAGATCCATCACAATGTTTGGATAAAGAGAGGTAATAGAAAAAGAAAACAGATGAACTTGAAAGGAAAGACAAATAATTGAAAAGAGGAATTTACCTCTTAAAACAAACATCATTGAGAACCTCCTTAAGGGAGAGTTTTTGGACTTTTAATGAGACCAAAGCATTCTGAGCCTTGGAGAGGAGGTTGGGAGGGTATTTGGCCAGAATTTGGAGAAGGCACAAGGCTTGATAGGAGTGAAAGGAAGAGTGGGTGAGAGGGGGATTTTATAGTGGAGGAGAGAGGGGATTTCTTAATATAAATATCATTAATAATTATTTCTCCTTAAGACAAGGAATAATTAGTATTACATGACCAAGAATAGAAATTTTATAATGTGATCCGGAACCATGTGGGCTTACATTATCATAACATCACACATGACTCTATAATTATTGTATTTGTCTTAATTTTTCAATTTATGGTATGTCAGTATGCATAAAAAATTCAAGTATTTCAAAAAAATCCCAAAAATTTTTCCCCAACCATTATTGGACATGTAGAATCCAAAAATGAAGTCCATTTCTAAAAAATAATTTTCTAAATATTATTGATTTAATATTTAATTAAAATCATAATTTATTATCAAAAACCAGTTTTAAAACATTCATTAACATATTCAAAAATATAGGTATATCATACCTTCAACATGAATATTATTTACATATTATCATAGGTAAGGTTACTATTCATTAGCATATATCACTATTCATAAGGGTATGTTACTATTCATAAGGGTAGGTTATTATTCACCAAAAAATAAGTTTTTCTTATTCGACTCTAAATAACTTTCTGATCGTGACTGTGTATGTCTAATTTTTGAAATTCACTTCACAGAAGTGACAAACATATGTTTTAAGTCTCCCATATCACTTAGTAGTTAATCTGATTATGATATATTTATAAGAAATTAATTTACTTGATAAAAATATTGGGTCGTTACATTATCCCCTCTTACAAAAAAATTTCCCACGAAATTTTGTTTACAAACTAGGCCAAGAACAGGTGGGGGTACTTCTCCTTCATTGATTCCTCTAGTTCCCAAGTTTCCTCTTTATACTTGTGGTATCTCCGTAGTACCTTGACCAGATGAGTAGTCTGGTTGCGTAGAACTTGGTCTCTACAATTAAAAATATTCACCTGTTGCTCCGCCTAGGAAAGATCATCCTCCAACTATTCCACCTCTAAAGAGATTACATGTGAAAGGTATAGAATTTATATCTTTAAGAGGGATACATGAAAGGCAGCATGCACCATCGACAAGGTTGGTGGAAGTTCCATTCTATATGACACAACTTCGACTTAATCAAGGATCTTAAAAAGGCCGATATACCTAGGACATAGCTTTCCTTTCATCCCAACCCTCATGAATTGATACTATTGAAATGTGCATAGAAATACTAGGTCTCCTACTTTGAAATCCAGGTCTCGTCGACGGTTATCGACATAACTCTTCTGTCGAATTTGGGATGCCTTGATATGTAGATGAATGGTTTTCACCTTCTCTGCTATTTGCTCAACCAATTCAGGTCCTAGAAGCTTTCTCACACCGAATTCATCCCAACACACTGGTGCTCTACACCTTTTCCCATAAAGGGCTTCATATGGTGTCGTACAGATGCTCGAGTGGAAACTATTATTGTAGGAGAATTCAACCAGTGGAAATGTTGGTCCCATCCTCCTATGGATTCCATAGAACATGCCCACAATATGTATTCCAGTGTCTAAATAGTCCATTTTGATTGGCCATCCGCATGAGGATGATAGGACGTACTAAAGTGCAGTTCAGTTCTTAAAGCATGTTGGAGACTTTTTCAGAACTTCGAGGTGAATCTAGGATCACAGTCGGATACAATAGAGAGTGGTACTCTATGCAGTCTTACCACATCATTGATGTAAATCTGTACAAGTATATCCAATGGAATTCATCTCGAATCTCAATGAAGTTAGTTGTCTTTGTAAGATGATCCACAATGACACATATTGAATTGTTTCCTCTAGATGTTCTTGGGATTCCAGTGACAAAGTCCATGGTAATGTTCTCCCACATCCATGATGGTATGGGTAGTCGTTGCATTATCCCCTTAGACTTTTGCCTCTCAGCATTCATTTGTTGACATACTAGGCACTTTGACGTATATTCAGCAATCTCCATTTTCATATTGTCCCACCAAAAGTTTTCTTAGATATCAGGATAAATATTTGTGCTACCATGATGTATAGTGAAATTAGAGCAATGCGAATCATCCAATAGTTCTCTCTTTAGCTCAGGAATAGCGGGAACACAAAGCCTCTTCCTGAATTTCAAAATGATATCTTCATATGAGAAGTCAGTCATATTCCCATCATTAATTTCTTTGATTTTCTTTTGAAATATATCATCATCATAATGAGACCTTTTTATCCTCTCAAGTAAATAAGGTTGGGCAACCATTTGAAAAAGTAGTGAAGTCATACTTTCCATAATAATTCCCATGTCCATCTTAACTAGATCCATGAACATAGGATCCCTTTCAACTCTCATCTTGATCATAATTCCATGGACTTTTCGACTCAATGCATATGTAACCTTATTTTCCTACCCCAGGTGGTAGTGTATTGTGTAATAGTAATCTTTGAGTAGCTCAATCAAACTATTTTGTCTCATGTTGAGTTCTTTCTATGAGAATATATACTTCAAACTCTTGTGATCTGTATATATCTCACATTTTTCTTCATAGAGGTAATGTCTCCAAATATTCAGAGAAAATATCACCACATATAACTCAAGATAATGGGTCAGATAGTGTTTTTCATGAATTTTTAGTTTCTTATATCCATAGGCAATCAATCGACCATCCTTCATAAGGACACGACCAAGTCATCTATTTGATGCGTCACTATAGATAACAAACCCATTATTCTCTAATGGTAGGGTTAGGATCATATCATTTAATAACCTCCCCTTCAATTCTTTAAAACACTCTTCACATTCCTTGTTCCATACAAACATAACCAATTTTTGTGTAAGCTTGGTCATTGGGTTGGATAAACGGGTGAAGATCTGAACGAAACACCGATAATAACCTGGTAAACCAATAAAACCACGTACCTCAGTTACATTCAATGGAGTAGGCCATTCTTGCACAACCTTTGTCATTGCAGGATCTATAGATATTCCATCATTAGAGAAAATGTGTCCAATAATGGAAACTGATTGGATCCAGAAATCACACTTGATGAACTTCCCATATAATTCGTTTTTTCTTAGAGTCTTCAGAATAGTGCGCATGTGATTTTCATGTTGTTCATATAATCTAGAGAACACAAGGATATAATCAATAAACACCACCACAACGTCATCAATATATTCGTTGAAGAATCTATTCATTAGATACATAAAGATAGATGGTTCATTAGTTTTCCAAAAGGCATTACTGTAAACTCGTAATGCCCATATCGGGTTCGGAATGATGTTATTGGAATGTCTTCCTTCCTAACAAGTATCTGATGATATCCAGATCGAAGATAAATCTTTGAAAAATATTGGGCTCCATGAATTTGATTGAATAAATAATCAATTCTTGGCAGAGGATACTTATTCTTTATTTTAATAGCATTTATTTCATTATAATCAATGCACAGCCTCATGGATCCATATTTCTTCTTATGAAATAGAATAGGGGCTCTCCATGGAGAAAAACTAGGTCGAATAAATCCATTATCTCTCAATTATTGTAGTTTCTTCTTTAGTTCCACTAACTCCACATTGTCCATTCTATAAGGGGTCTTTGATATGGGTCTTGAACCAGGAATTAAGTTAATGGAAAACTCAATTTCCTGCTCTGGATGATGTCCAGGTAAATCCTCTGGAAAGACATTAATATACTCTTGAACAACATGTACATCTTCTATTGGAACATTCATTTATTCACCAATAGTTATTTCATTCTGTTCCTCCTCGATAATTGAATTATTTGAGCTACATTGGGTGGATCTAGATAGGAATCATGTGGTGACATTTCTGCTCTAAAGATAAGGTACACCTTATTATCATCGAAGATTGTAACCTCCATCATACAATAAATTTTCACATCATGGTACGAAAGCCAATCGATACCAAGGATTATATCAAACTCAATCATGGTTATGACGATGAGATCAGAAAATATAGAACATTTATATACCTCAATGGGAACTAATTGAAAAAACGTTGTAGTTATGATACTTCCCTTAGGAGTTTTGTCTGAAAACTCCCCTATTAAATCAAATTTGAATTATCTAATTTTCATAGCAAACAGGGAAGATATGAAAAAATGAAATGATCCAGAATCAAATAATGCATTAACTAAACTTGATAAAATGATCAAAGTACCTTCCACCATGTCATGTGGAACTTAAACCTCTACAGTTGTGATCACATATGCTTGTTCTTGCTCCCTTGGCCTCTTATGTTGCATATTTCGTTACGTTTTTGACAATCATTAGAATAATGCCCCATCTCCTGACAATAATAGCATCGAACATAATTGGATTCCTTCTTTCCTTTTCAATCACTAGCAAGATGGCCTTTATGACCACATTTGTAGCATACACCCTTTCCTTTTAAGCATACACTAAGGTGTATCCTTCCACAATTATCACATGGTGTAAATTCATCTCTTCCCTTCTTCCATGATTCCTTATTTCCTTTCCCAGGGATTTCAGCATCCCTCTTATTTTCATGCCTTCCCTTAAAGTCATAAGACAAAGAGAATTCTTTTTCGGTCTTGATAGCACATGAAACTATGTCCTCATATGATGAAAATTTTTGGGAGACCAGTGCCTGTCAGAGGAATGGCTTTAGTCCATCAAATAATCGATCAATTTTGATCCTTTGATTTTGTATGTAGTCCATAACATGACTTTCCAGCCTTGTAAAGTTGGCTTCATACTCGAAAACATTTTCATCCTCCTTTTTCCTCAGATTCAAGAATTTTGTCTCCATATCTTCTCTTTGTTCATGAGGGAAATATTTTTCTATGAATATTTCCTTAAAATCCCTCCATTCCATCTCTTATATTTCTTCCTCCTTCTTTTTGTTTTGGATTAATTACGACCATTGATCCGTATCTCCCGATAAATGATATAGTTCCAAGACACCCTTCTCTCTTTCATTACATCCCAAAGCGATTAATAATGTCTCGATAGAACATATCCACTACTCTTCTACAAAAGGGTTTGTAGTCCCATTGAATGATGGAGGTTGTTGTCCAATAAAGAGATCTAGCATAGCTCCTCCATGTGGTGGATCCGGATGCTCCATACGGGTAAAGTTATTATTCATAACCAGATTAAGTTGTTCTAGTATAGTTATGAGTTTCTCAGCACTCATCCCAGCACCAGAGCTAACATCATTGTTTTGGGTCGGAGTAAAATCCCTACAGGGGACACGTGAATTCATGCGATTTTTATTCCGTCCACTAGGAACCATATCTAGACAATGGAATACACTATTTTAGGTTATGAATCACAATGTATAATCTTAACATAAAAATACTCAAAAAAATTGAGATCCTATGCATGGCTAATCCCATATCCACAAAAATGGTTTCATTGAGGAATATTTACATTAAACTCATTCATAATGGCTTCTAAAGAAAATGTGAATTATCCTAAGCACATCCCCCTGACTTCCCTAACCAAGAGTGCAATAAGGCTCATTCGAGTTTAGATCAAAGTGGTGTTTTCAGGTTTTACCCCTAGATACATCTGTGCCAGAGTCGCCTCTACCTGCTTGTATCCAAACAGTGATGTATTTCTTGAAAGATCCCCATAATATATTCCATAGAAAAATACCATGAAGTTATTGTATGTATATACTCAAAGAATAACTTATGGACTCTTCCCTAATTCTACATTTTATGAATCTAGTTTCCAACTATTCTACTAAACTTCCTCTGAAACCAACTATAAGGACCTGACCCCATTTTCCCAGAGTCGTTGACTTGTTTGATTACGTTGTAATACATACAAGAAATACGAATCTCGAAGGACTGAGTAGTTTATTATTATTGGAAACAAGATACATACATAAGTTCAATATTACAACTTGAAGAGAAATACAACATGGAAACTCCTTAGAAAACACCCATAACTCCTAGGTTATTTCATCATATCATTCATAATAAACATCTTCACGTCGTAAAAAGAATGATACATAAGAAACGGGTGAGCTCAAACGCTCAATTTGAGTAAGAAATACAACGGAAGATAGTATAAACATAAGACATGGTGCATAATTGAATACACATGCATTTAATAATAATCGTGAACACATGATGGCAGGAAAATGAGGTGAGTAAATAATGCCATAATAAAACATAAACATGGGTATTCTACAAATCGAATAACCACATGAAATATAAATAAATGAACTCATAATGATGAAATGCATCATGCTAGACATTCTGAAACATTTTTTCAAGGCCTTATCCACGCCATCTAATGATTAAGACCTCAGCCAAAATCCATATCACATTGGGAAATGCCTCCACCAATTCCCTATCTAGTTGTCTAATGAGACCTACCGATGCATCAAGGGGCTATATAGGGCCCCACCCATCACATACTAAGTCCAATGCATTACTCATATGATTGGGGATAAACAACATATACCTTTATATTGAAACTATACTATTAAATGTAACTAACTTTCCCCAATTATTGAACATAAACACTAACCATTCAGAATAATATAATGAATGGTTTTAGGATAGATCATCCACAATAAAGTTATTCATAAACTATTCAACAAAATATGTTATATGAAATCAGAAATTATTAACCCCAACAACACATAACAATCAACAAGGGTGTTGAATCAAATTAGAATAATATTCTAAAATCAGAAAGCAATTCTTGTGATAAATACTCTTTTATTTTGAAAAGAACAGTTCTTTTAGAAAAATATTTGTATAAAACATGAAGTAAAGTAACATAGTATTTAATGATAAAATGAGTGTTTTTATAAGGACAATGGTTTCCATAAATATATTATTTCTTGCCCATGAAAATAGATATCAATTTGAGAAATTCCTTTGTATCGGGCTCGTATTTTTGGAAACAGTTTTGAGAGATTCGTTTAAAATATTTTACTATCCAGAAAATAGGGAAGGATTATGGTTTGTGTACATATATAGAATACTCACATAGAATTTATGAGTATTACATAACAATTCATGAGAATTTCATCGAGTAAATTAGACAATAAAAGTAACCCAAATGAAAATGGATGTTCGGTTGGAAAACCCTTACCTTAACTCCGAACGTGTTCCGCTCTTGTACTTAAACCCTTGGAATATGAAATTATACTTATTAATAACTTATTTCAGAACCTATTATACATTTATTTTGTTTTTCATTATTCTGGTTAGTTCATTTATGTCTTTATTGATTAGTAATTGTATTGAATTTCGTCGTGTCGGAGTGTTCGTTTCTCTTATTTTCATATTCGGTTCACTTGTTTTTGAGTAATGAAGTGGAATTGATGTAAATATCTATAATTGATATTATATATTATTTATGAACATAAATAGTTGTTATTGTTAATTTATATAACTTGGTTACATGGAACGATGATGAAATATCATTTAGAACATAAATGATAATTGTTTCGGTTAATTTGTGGGGTTTGATTACAACAAACTCATTTTTTGTTATAACCTAATACCATTTGAACAAAGGGATTACAAAATATTAATTAGTTTATATTATATATAATAATCTAGTTGAACTATAATAAGAATTGTTTCATGACCATAATTTAGAATGATAAATGAAATCAAAATTCCATCGTCCTTGAATGTGTAAAATTGACACATCTTGGATGGTGTTATGCTACTAGTATAAAAGAAGGTAAAAAGGGGTAGATGATGATAAATTTTTCCACTATCATGACAAAAATCGAGTAAATATAACATACTAGAGTCATCACAAAATTTTGATAAAGAGAGGTAATAGAAAAAGAAATCAAATGATCTTGAAAGGAAAGACAATGAATTAAAAATAGGAATTTACCTCTTGATCCAAATTTCCTTGAGAACCTCCTTTAGGGATAGGTTTTTGACTTTCAATGAGACCAATGCTTGTTGAACGTGGGAGAGGAGTTTGGGAGGGTATTTTTACAGAATTTGGAGAAGGCACAAGGCATTATTGGAGTGAATGGAAGATGGGGTGAGAAGGGGTTTTTATAGTGGAGGAGAGAAGGGATTTCTTAATATAAAACTCATTAATTTTTTATTCCTCCACAAGACAAGTAATAGTGAGTATTACATGACCAAGAATAGTAATTTTATCATGTGATCCCAATCCATGTTAGCTTACATCAGTTAAACATCACAAATCACTCTAAAATTAGTGTATCTATCTTAATTTTACAATTTATGGTATGTCTCTATTCATAAAAAATTCTTGTATTTTAGAAAAATCCCAAAAATTTACCCAAACCATTTTTTGACGTGTTGAATCCAAAAATGAAGTCCATTTTTCAAAAATGAATTTCTAAATAACTTACTGATCATAATTTATTAATTTAATATTTAATTAAAATCATAAGTGAATTTCTAAATAATTTACGTATTATTAATTTAATATTTAATTAAAATCATAATTAATTATCAAAAACCTGTTTTCAAACATTCATTAACCTATTCTAAAATATAGGTATATCTTACTTTCAACATGAATATTATTTATATGTTATCATAGGTAAGTTTACTATTCATTAGTGTATATCCCTATTCATAAGGGTATGTTACTATTCATAAGGGTAGGTTACTATTCACCAAATAAATATGTTTTTCTTATTGGACTCTAAATAACTTACTGATCCCGACTGTGTATGTCAGATTTTTGAAATTCACATCACATAAGTGACAAAATTATCTTTTAATGGTCCTATAGCACTTAGTAGTTAATGTTATTATTACATATTTATATGAAAGTAATTTCCTTTAATAAAATATTGGGTCGTTACAATTATTGTTTCCTATAGGGTTTAACATTCATTTTATTGTTCATTCATGCATCATATAGAGGGTTGTATTTTTATTATTGAGGTTCATTTTTTTTCTTTTATTAAAAAGGTAATAACAATACCAAATGTTAATTTATTCCTTTCGAATTTAATACCATCTTTTGTTGTATTAGTGATGTAACCTAAGGCCAGCAGCCGCCCACAAAATTCCAAATACAATGGGAGATGGATGGTATATTACAATAGACTTGAAAAGTGCATAAACACACATCGTTTTGATATATTTCATAAACAATCTAGTTGAAAAATAATTGACTTGGATTTCTTCAACACTTTCATACTAGTTATAGATGTTCCTTATTGTGTAGTTGAACCTTGAAGAAAAATAGGATATGCAACCCCAAAAAATTCAATTAAAGACTATAAGATAGTTAAAATCAACATAACATGTGAAAAAAATACTTTTAATTATGTTTGAATATTAAAATGTGAAATTAAAGGATTTTACTAATTGAAAATTTGGTTTGATGAATTTTTTTAAAATAAATTTATTATTTTCACATAATTCATGAATATTATTAATAAGTGGATAATACACATGTGAGTAACCATGTCTAGATAAAATTTAAGCATAATAATATTTTATTTTAATCCCATCATTAAAGACCATTTATTAATTTAATTGATGATAATGAATCCATAAATAATAAAGTAGGAAAATATAAAAAAATTGTCTTATGATCTGGATATTTTCTTATTGATGCTTTATCTATAAAACGTTATACCAACTATTATCCCATGATAAAATAATCATGTAACCATGAATATATATAGTTATAACAATCCCCTTATTCAAATATGTATCTCCAATGATGGATTTAACTAAGCTCTTAAACTGGATGACCATCACCCTTCAAGGATCTCAATCATTTACAAATATTTTTACCCATAAATAGTTGAGGGAAACCAGTATAATGGTCAATAGATTATAACATTAACAATTCAATAGACCCAGGTCCAACATAGTTTTGGGAAGGGGGTGACATTTAATCCATCATATTAATCTCATGATTATAAATTATAAGAATACAAAAAAATACATTGGACAAAATGTCCTCATGATCCGCAAAGCATGTAAAAATTATGCAAATTTAAACCACATGGAATTCATTTAAATTAATTGTTTATTATTGAGAAATTCAAGATTGAATTAAGTAAAAATATATTTTATCTTAATTACCATGTGATATCTTTTCAAGGTTCTCATCTATCATAATTTTAAAAAAAATTAAATTAAATAATTAAAAATAAAATCAATTATGGGCTTGATTTTTACTACAAGGCAACATGGTGTGTACCCATCTTGATAGTACAAATAATAATTCCTGACCCATTCAATCCAATTTATGATCATATAAATGAAAGAAACATATTTACTTATAATACTTTTTAATTGAATTCCTATTATTTAATGAATAAAATAAAAATGAAAGGATGAAAATAAATTTATTTTTGTTGCCAACCAAAGACCAATTAAATGGTTTGAGGTAGAATGGGACTATATGGGACTATGACCATCAATTGAAATTCATTAACATCTATATATTTAAACTTGGACTTAAATTAATTACAACCCCTGAATCAATGATGCAACAACATCACATATAATTTATAATTCATTTATATATATTAAAAATTAACCAATCTGAGAATTATATCTTAGTTATAGAGTTTTATGGTAACTTCATGCCATACTATCATTATATTTGTGTATTCAATGGATGAATACCTCTTATGCTGATCCAGAAATTCCCCTTGAACATTCAAAAATCACTACATAAATACCCATGTCAAATCATCAATGATTATATTATCTTTATTCATTAGTAATTCATCACCATAAGAATCAGTTCATGTCCCAAAGGATTCTTCTAATTCCCTCTATAGTAGCGGGGGTGTTGGGGAATGTTTATTTGTTCCTGAGATAATTTTAGTGGATGATTTACAAAGGGATTGAAAGGATTCTCTAGAGTTTAATTTTTTCTAATGAATATTAGGGTTGAGAATTATATAATAATGTTTATATCGTGCAAGGGATATATAATGATTAATTATACCTTGGAAGTTATTATTCTTTTAATCACTATTGACCCCCATATTTAAATTATAGTAATATAAATATTATTTTCATTATATTAATTAAACATAATAAAAAATAAATATATTTTCTTGAATAAGTAAATATTTATTTATTAAAATAATACTAAAATATCATTTATCTGATGACCGATAACATTGCTGGACATTCCTCCTTGGTAATTAACAATCCTTGAATAATGACCATTTATTTTAATATTGAAAAATGAATTTGTTATTCATCAACAAAAAACTAATATTATATTCCATAAAATAGTGAATAAATATTTAGTAAATATTCAATTCACCTTTATTCTCCCAAAAAACAGATTAATGGATATTTTTAATCAATCAAATGTAAATAAATTTTTAACCCCTTATAGTATAAATAATTATTCAAAGTGATAAATTAGAAATTAATTCAACTATGCTTCTTGATATACTAGGTTTGTGTCCCTCTAGTCACCATTAATAAGGGAATCATGCATAACATTATAAAGTATTAGGATAGAATATTGTAACATTCGAAGGAAAACAAATAAGATGATGTTAATTTCTAAAATTCATATATCCTCTTATGAATTTACATTTTTAATATTATCCTTTTTTCTAAATATGCTTAATCAGGAAGGTTTAACACTAGTTTCATCAACCTACCAGTACAATGACCCTTTCATTGACATTATATAAATGAAAAATATAAAAAAAATGCATTCCATAAACATAATCATGAAGTTCCATTCATATATAAGGTCTTATGATCTCAACATTGATAGTTAAAATTTAGTAAAACATCATCCTCTCATTATCCATTAATTTAAAATCACACGTGTAGTAACAACTATATCCTACCACACCACGAGCACATTTAATCATTGATTTTATCAAAAAATTATAAAATTAATGATATGGATAGAAAATAATAATAAATTCTTAGAACCATTACACATGTTTATACAGAAGAATATCAGAATATGCATAAAATTTTTATTTTCTACTAGTGGTTCATGTTCCCATAAATTGTTTCTATGGGAGATTACCAATGATGAACATTATAAAAATAACAATCAATTATTTGTAATACCCTTATCGCTAATATCCTATATATTTTTTGTATCATCAGATGATTTAATTCATCCATAGAAAAAGTATTTAATAATATAATAATGGAACATAAATTTCACGACCCCTCCCCACAAAGGTACCCATCCTAGTCTCGTAATGAGAGATGGGATAAAATAATTCCTAATACCCTCTAACAATAGGCCAAGATTTGATGAAAATCATTGAAGGTATATCACACACACCATTGGGAGGTATCACACATTAAGAGAATATGGGGAATGATAAATAAGAAAAAACCACCAAAAAGTCCTTCTCATGGTAAAATTTCCCAATACAAATATGTGATGTTAGATAATTTAATAACCAAAATAAAATTACTAGTGCCAAAATATAATCCTCAAAAGTGACCCAAAACCCCAAATAGTGCATGATTAACTCTTAGAGATGGTGTCGTCCAACCAAATCTCTAACCATGTCCTATGGACCTAAAAGACAATTTATATATAAATGCGATGAGCATAAATTCTATACTCAGTAGGATACTCCTTGGGGTATCCAATGAAAATGATAAATAAAAAATATTAAATCCAACAGACCCACAAGTGAAACCATATTTTCACCGAATCAAGTTTACAATGTCCCCATACTCACCAATGCTCACTAAACAAGTATCACATATAGGATATAATATAATATATAACATAATATTAAATTATCGTTCCCCACTACCACTTCCCCACTGGTGTGACAATCCACCCCAACATTATATGTTCTATGAAATCAATATTTTAATATATTATCCACCCCAATGATATATGGGAAACTATAAAGTAACATTCACCTTATACATCACATCATCTCAACGGAAAACATGAAATGTGTTCATCAAATCATACAATCATTATAAACACATCACTAGATAGTAACCTATTATTTTCTAGGAGCTACCACAACTCATACATTGGATATTATCCTATAATCTATCATATTCTATACACATCCTACTTATAATAATACATTGGACAATTATATATACATATAAATGTGTGTGAACTAAACATAATCCATTACATCATTCTACACACACACATGAAAAATATAAGAACATTAAAAAACATCAAAATGATACGATAATGAGAAGGGTGTGGAAGAAGACAGTAGTTAGTAATTTGTTCCTCCCTATCTGGGAAGTTATTTAAAACACCTTCCTATAGTCCACTATGTTCGTGTATCCCTACCAATAAGGTTGGAGTAGAAGAAAAAATCACACAACATAGGAATATAAAAATAACTAATCACCACTCTGTGGGAAAATAGAAATACTTAAACCCTAATCCAACTATCTCATATCAGACACCAAGATTCCACTATTATAGACTAGATATCATATAATAACACAATCTCTATAAAAAGATATTTAAGTAATTATTTCTTTTATTAGTCTCTTAGTTACAATAATTACCTGATAGTTACTTGCTCTAAAATATAATTCTATTGATCCCAAGGGTCCGTAAGAGTTATCAAAATTGACAATTACATCAAAGACCAAACTACATGGGATAAAAAAATTATTCATTATCATTCCATAATACCAAATACTATATGAATCATTCTATGATGACATATGATAATATTAATAGATCAAGCACAACTAGCTGTTTCATGCAGGGGTGAAGGGAAGGTAGAGACAATAAACCTATTCATCAGACCCATTAGGATGACAATTTTACAATATATAATCCCACAATTCATAATATCAACTATATTAAATCCTTGAGTAACATTTTTTACATTAGTATCAATGCAATACGCAACACAATAATGTATTTCATCATTCATAATGACATTATATGCAACAACTGAAACCACAAACCATGAAATCCCTACTTATTCACATAAACCACTATCTATCCTACGATCACAGTACATCACACTGAAAATATGGTATATAGTGAATTAAAACAAGGTATAAAATAAATAAAAATAATCAATTAAGTAATTTAGGACCTAAAAACCTAGCAATCCATCCTTCATAAGAAAATGAGATCACTTAGCCCCAAACATTTATCTTTATCAAACAAATTGTAAAAATAAAATGTTGAAATAATTCATTAATTTGTGAATCGTTACATCCACATGAAATATATGTAAATATATATAATCCAATATAAGATATTAAAACATGATTTCATGTTTCAAATCCATTTTCAATGAAATATATGTAACTGAAAAATCAAATAGGATGCCTCTTTTTTGATTTTATAAAAATATTTACCATATTCATAAATATTATCCAACATAAATAACTATAATATTTGTTAATCATCAATAATAAATGAATTTATTTTTGGTTAATTATCCATTTTCAATCATTTCATCATTCTAAGGAATTGAAAATAATTAGATATCACCCTCTCTTGGAAATACAAAAGGTGAACCACTGACATGGTGGAGAACTAATGAAATCACTATAACTAAAAAATATATTCATAAATTAATCTAGTTAAATATTTATCATTATTAATTCCACCATCACCTAAAGGGATAAATTATTATTTCAATATGATTGAATATAATGTAGGGGAAGTAATGAATCCCCTTGCCTTCCCCGAACCAATCAATCACATTGTACTAGAATTGGGGGGAAGAAAATAAAATTTCACTGACATGATATCCTAAAGATAAATCCTTAATAAACATATAAAATTTTATTGATAATGGGGAGAAAAAGTAGAAGCAATATCTTTATAGAACAGGGGTTAGATGGTGCCTCCACCCAACTCAGACGAGTGTTCTTCACAAGAGATCTCAGATATGACATATTTCTACTTATCAATGGGTGATCAATTTATGTAGTCATCTATATTCACACTTCATATTTAGTCATGTTTGGAATGGGTGTTTTATACTTGTTCATTAATAGATTTCTCTATGTGCGTGCTCGAATCGATTTCATTTCTGATGAGAAATCATTCCAAGGGGACTCTAGATTTACCTTGATTCTAGATCCAATATTTTGTGGATTTTGGTACATCAATGTTGGCTTCTATATTGATCTAGTCCCACGTATCGAGATATGATCTTTACTACCTTATTATTGTTTCTAGGTATCTATTTTTATTATAGATGTTATGTTCTTTCTTCATTACTTCTTGTTATATAGTCATTTTTCTCTAGTGAAGGTCTAGAAATGTGGATTTATCGAGGGGTTAATGGCCATGTCATAGGTCATTCATACTATTGAGGTCTTATTATTTTCAATCTCTTCTCTAGATTCAAGTATCATCCCTCCTCCCCATGTCAGTCTCATGTGATTTTTTTCAAAGATGTTTTCGGATTTTTTGTTTGATCTTCCAATGAGGTTTAAGAGGTGAGTCATGAATTGGATTTTATTCATTTTTTGGGTTTCTATTGTGGTCTCTCTTGGATATTTGTGATATTAAATGAAATTGTATTTCTACATCATGAATATGTACACAAATTAAATGGATACACCATATTCAATTAATGTTATGGATAGTATTTTCTGTTGTTTCTCTCTATTATGGTTAGACTGGTACTTTAATTTGGGTAAATGTTGTTATGTGTGACTCATCAGTGGAATATTTGTATGGCTAGAGTGATGAATCTTGATGGTGTTATTATTTTGATCTAATATTGTCATTTCATTGTATTTGTATCAATTATTAGTGGTGGGGGAAAATTATGATTCATTCTTTATAGAGTTTGTCTTGTTCCATTAAGGAATTTTATTATGTGATTCAATTGATCTTCTTGGGGTTTGGTGATTGTTATTAGGGGACATTTAATATCAATAGGAAAAAGGGTCTAGGTGTCAGAATTTTTGGTGGACCTATTCTCAATATATCCAATGCCGATAAATTTTATATATTTTTATTTCAATTTTATATTTTGAATTATGAATCTAGGTTGATGTAGTCTATATGATGTATGTGGTTGAGGACTATTAGCCAAGATACAACATAACCCTTTTAATGTTGTTTATTTGGAAAATATTAAAATCAAAAAACATTATTAGAAATATCATACCTAAAAAGTCACTTGTTTTTGTAGAAAACATAGTGTGAACCAAAAAATCAAACACATCCAAAACACAAACAGGGTGGTTCCCATGGATGTAGATGAATCATTAAGGTCCCAATATATGTCAGCTCTTCCAAACTCAAGGAGAATAAGAATAATTATAATGGATGAAATACATAAATTTTATAGTTATGTACATGACACCATCTGTGTAACACCCCCAAATGGTAAAGTGTTTAATGAAAAAATTATATGACTCATGTTAAAAAGGTGCACCTTCCTTTTCGAAAGCCAAACTGATTAGAACTCCATAGTTAAGCATGTTTTTTTCTAGAATACTGATCAGATGGGTGACTATCTGGGATGTTTCCTAGGGTGTGTGTGAGTGAGGAAGAAGAACACTGTAAAATACATGTGTTGTCATGTGTGGAAAATCATTATTCTTATGACCCATTCAGGGACGTGGCTGGGCCCCAAGGTGGGTTGGACGTGTCTACGGGGAAACTAGTGGTACCAGGATTGCCAATACCTGGTGACCATGTTATGGTAGGTTGTTTTTTCTATCCATGGGGCTCATCTATTACATTTGTTATTGGAGAAGGAACCCATCCTTAAGGGTGGTGCACTACCTGGGTTGACATATAGGGTCCACAATGAGGACGTTGTGATCTAATTTGGGGGGGGGTAAATGTAACAACCTCTAATGATAAAGGGTTAAATGAATAAATTATTTGACTCATGAGAAGAAGGGAAATCTTTCTTTTCAAGAGACTTCCTGATTAGAACTCCACAGTTATGCTTGTTTTTCCTGGAGTAGTTATAAGAATGGGTGACCTTATATGAGGTTTCCCTGGGAGTGTGTGAGTGAGGAAAAAGTACACTCAAACAGACATGTGTTGACCTATGTGTACAATCATTAGTTAGATAACCCATTCAAGAATATGGGTTTCCCCAGAATGGTGTGCACCTATCTGTGGGGAATCTCTTGGTACTTGGTGGGCATGTACCTGATAACCATGTTATGTTGAGGCATCTGTGTTATCACTAGGGCCCAGTTGTTACACTCTTTATTTCCATAATTTCAAAAACTATTTAAGTATAATGTGGATCTCATTTAATTCAAATGGAAATTTCAATATTAAAAAACTAGTTATACTATGTGACCTTGTATATAAATATACTATTTTTTGTGACCCTTAATTTTGATTATGATTATCATTAAATCAATATTTATGATAATTTTTTTAATTCTATTATGGGAAAATTGGTAATTCTGAAAAACTAGATAATGAGACTATCATACTATCATGAGACCCACCAACTACCATGAGACCATCCATCAACTGTGAGATTGAATAAATAATATGAGACAAACCCATTACCATGAGACTGACCTTTTATCACGAGCCCACCAATTACTATGAGACCATCATGTTATTTGCATCCAGTAATATACAACGATCTAACCTGGTATCATGAGACCAGTCTACTTCCATGGGTCCAACCAAAAAATGTGATTCCAACCAACTAACATGAGACCAACCTACTACCAAAAGCCTAATATATTTGGTATTATATGAAAAACCATCTATAGTGATCCCATGTGTCCCCATGATCCAATTTATTATCATGCGACCAACATACTTTCCTAAGACCAATATATTACAATGTGACCAATACCTAACTTGAAAATTTTCAGGAAAATTACACCCCATAGACCCCCTTGACACCTCTAGAACTAGGGATAATACAAATTAATTGTTTTAGGTATAGGAGAATTAAAATCAATGTTATCATCCTATTAGAGAAAATTTATTCCCTTTTATTGTGACTAAAACCATTTTGATATTATCATATAGATTTCATATATAATAATTATCATTGTGTGACAATATATTAATAAATATATAATTCTATGAAATTTATGATAATATATTGTGAAATTTTTTGGTTATATGGATCCAACTCTAAATTTCTTTTGAATATCCTTTGATGGAAATTTTGTTAGTATAAATAATGTCATTCGTAGAGAATAACTCCAAATGTAAATCAATAGTTCTTCATGTGTCCAAATTAATTGGACTATGTTAATCAATATTTTATTTTCCCTTTATGGTATACCAATTTCCTATAATTTAATAAATGGAATGAGTTAAGACACTATACTACAATTTTCTAGATAGTCATGAAATTCATTACTCAAATATAATCTACCTCAATCATAATAATGTGTTGTTATGATTTTTCCATGTTTAATTTTTTCATAATAGAACAATAGAACAATATTATAAATTATTGAAACTTGGGTTTCATAATATATGCACACCCATACTTGCTAAAGTAATAGGTAATGGTAGTAAGTTAATAAAATAATCCTTGAGTTACCTTACTTATAGAAAATTTTAAATTATTATGTATGAATTCTAATATACAATTAGTTTTATTTCATTTACCATTAAAATATTATTTATTAATGTTTCATAATAATTGAGAATCACATATATCTAATTATTCATAATAATATAATCCAAAAATATGTAATTATATAATTATTTGAAATTCTTCTTCTTTATAAAACTATGTAAATAATACCAGAGTTAAGTGTAACTAAATTCATATATTTTTACCATCTTATTATTTAAATTAAATTCTATATTTTCAAGATTGAATATATATGTAGTTCATTAATATTGTCCTCATGGGCATAGAACTATTTACTCATATAAAAGAAGTAACTATTATTCATTATTATAAATGAGACATTTTCATTATATAACAAATATATAGTAATAAAACGTCGTATTTATGTTATTTTATAACCATATACTAGAAATGTTGAAAATATTAAAGTCATTATAAAATTATTTATCATAAAAAATGTACAAATATTTATTTTTCCAATATCATAGGATTATTTATCCTTAATTCAATATCCATTATTCTCTAAAACACATTTCATTTTTATAAAGATGTTATAAGAATCCTAAATATAATACCCATGACTAAAATATAATGAATTCTTTTCTATAACATATATACATAATGTATCCATACAATTAAAAAATATTATTAAAAGAATCTATGTAATAAGGAAATATTTTCTTCTAATTCCCAATTCGTTTTTAAATGAATCATTATCCATCATTTTCAGTGGTGAATTTATATGGTTTATGTATATTGATTAATGTTTAAGACATTCTAATATTTTTATTCTCCCTTGTTTTGAATTTTCTCTTTTTCTATTATTCATCATCATGATATGGTGTAACCTTTTTTGATTTTATAATGTGGTTCTCAACATAATGGGAATCTCTGGGAGGGTATAGTCGATATTACTCATATAAAAATTAATACTCAATGAATTAAAATATTTGATAAATATTTTTATGACCAAATTAATGTTTTTCTATTTCATGATAGGGAGCCCAATACATTCCATTTAATTTATGGCCCATAAAATTTTGATCACATGATTAAAAAATTTGTTCACATCAGAAATATTTCACATAAGTAATGAATATATTTCCTTATAAAATTCTATTATGTATTTAACTTAGTAGATCTTATTAATATGTTTATTTACATTTAATACTTTCATTTATTCAAGTTTTTATGATAATTGTGAATATTGGTGTCTATATTTAGACATTATAAATCAAAAGAGTTTTTCTTTTGATTCTTCTATTAATCATTTTCAACATGAGGACTATTTGAAACTGGTTCTACCACACTATGTAATCCATGATTTATATTTTCTCTAAATTTTATAGAAATTTTATTAAATTGTGGAAACATTTGATAATGTTATTTCAATTTTATTAATAATTATGAAAGATTGATCTAAATACAAAATTAGAGTTTTCATTTACTTCAATATATATATATATATATATATTAAAATATGTGTCATTATTTGTATTGTGTAACTTATTATTTGATATATACTTTTATTGATATACTCCCACTAAAATAATGACCTTTGACGTTATATATTTAGTGGGATGAGATTCATATTCATACAGACATAACTCATATAAACTCATATCTAAATGAGTATGGATTAAGGTACACAACTCTTATTAATTTTATTGAATAAAATTCATGGATTTGTGGGTGACTGATATCAATTGAACTTTATATCATGACTATTATAAACACTATTCTTCTAGGTTCTAATCCAGCTGGAATATCTATTCATGTTTTACCTAACATTATCACTTAGATAACTAATTACCTTTTCTACTAACATAAGAAAGATTAATGATTCTCAAATATGAACAGACCATCTATTTAATTTATCAAGGACATGTGGACTGTGATTATTATTATTATAAGGTACATAACATGTTCATTTTTAATGAAAGAGTTTATATATTTTTTCCATTTTTATCAATTTATTTACCACATATATATTCTTTATGATTATGTTCGAATAAATTCAACATCATATACCTATTAAAAAAATAACACATCATATATTTTATAATTACACAGTTGACTTCCCTGTATTTCTCATTAAATTATTAAAGAATTAATGTCATTACATAGAGCAATTCTATGACTCAAAATTTTGTTCAATAATATGTAATATCTATCATGATTAAGTCTTTTAGTGGTTTAGAGAAAAGTGAATGTGATATTTTACATAGGGGTAGATTAGAAATACAATTCATAGAATTACCTTTGTGAAATAATAATGAAATATTGAAAATTCTCATTAATGGGTTAAACAATTCTTAAATGAAATTTTTATAGTGTGAATATATAATCAAACTCATCAGCGATGAATCGTATTTTGTTATTTTGTTATAGTGTGATTGTATATTTGATACCACTATTAGAGTAGTGCGGTAACATAACCCATAAGAACACATTTAATGTGACATATACATAAACCTACTAGTGAACATAATTTCCCAAAAACTATGTATTCTTACATCTTTAAAACAATAATGTAGATTCCATTTAGAGAGCCACACATCAAAACATATTCATTTTTGAGAGTTCTTAGGAAGTGGATAAATCTATAATATTTAATAATATATCAGTTCATGGTTTTAATGACAATATTAACCCTCCACACATAGATAATTAATTTCCCCACCCTATCTATTAACATTAAAATTAAATTAAAAACATTCTAATATAGAAATTATGAAAAAAAACATTTTAAAAATGGTGCGGAATACATAGATTAATATTAAATTAAATAATTCATGTATCCTTCAGGATTCCCCAATAAAACATATAAATAACAACTTTTTTGTATACTCTTCATACACATGTTTTTATATTCAATTTACAATGAAAAGGCATAGAGGATGGTATGAGAAAGACTCTTGAGAACCTCTTAGATGAGGAAATGTATTAAAAACACCCAGATGACAAAAACGAAGGAACCCCTCCGATAAGAGGGAAAATGGAAAATCTAAGCACTACATTTTCTTTATCCCTACTAGATAAATACTACACCCCTCCCCTTTGTTATTTACAAGAATATAATAATTCTACTGCTTCCAAGGAAGCCATTAAAAAACCCATAACACCCCTAGACATTAAAATATGCTCATTTCAAAAAACAATTAATTTACTTCTATGATTTTTTTAAATGAAACACCAAGATAATATTATACTCACTAGAACAATGGTATATTATTTTTTTACATGAAATACAAATTTTTATTTTGTTACAAACAATACTGAGTTCCTTCGATAGATTGTGTTCCACACAAGACTATGTTTTACCAAATTATAATATTGTATTAATAATATTCTTTAGCATGAAATTTATGAACATGTTTTTGTAAAAATTATTATCGAAAGGATTAATTAATATTTCGAAAGATTGTTTGAAAATTTCATATAAATAATTAATTTTAGAATTGGATCCATTTGAATATAATGGAAATGTATTTATAAGAATACAATTATATGAATACAAAGGAGTTTTGACATAATAAATTAAATTAATTTATATTACTGATTTATATTTTTGATGTATATATATTATATTATTTATTTATTTTTCAAATTAAAACAATATGTTTGACAAGCATTTTTTTAGAACAAATCCAATTTTATGCATGAAAAGAAATATTTTTCAAAAGGAAAGTTTCTCTCCTTTTAATAGTGCACCTAACTTAATTCTAAATATGGTCCCTTTTATATATTTTATTAAACAAAAAAATAATTTTTAAATTAACAAAATAAAAATTTTATTAGGGTGAATATTTTTTATCTTCCTACAAAGAATATTTTTTTGATGAATTGTAAAAAATAATATATTTTTATTGAAAACAACATTTTCATCAGAAAAATTTTATGGTTAAAATGTATTTTGAATTTTATTAATGATAAATAAATTGAATTTTTAATCTATTAATACATCTTAGGTTTTTGGGATCTATTTTATTTTTTATTTTGATATAAAAATATTTTATACTTATTAACATTTTGACATAAAAAAACTAGCATCCTAGTCCCATATATGGGATTAATTTTAAAATAATTTCATCCAAATAAATGAAATTATTTTGGAAAATGGATTCCACATTTGGAATAATAAGTATTTATAATATCTAGATGGGGAAAATTAATTTTTTTTCATGAATATATGTTCGAGTAATTAAAATTAATTACATCGATTAAAAGAAGAACTAGCCTGACAAGAGACTACACAATAAACATATGATCCAAAATGATCTATAAATTTTTCAAATAAAAATGATGGACATATTTTTACCATATACTCCATTTTATAGAACATTTTATTTAAACTTAGACACATGATGTATGTGAGACTTCTTATTAGGGATTAAAGTTTTATATTTACCAGAATTCCACTCCTCCACTACTATAAAAGGGAACTCACCCCTCACTTGTTCAGAGCTGTCAATACCTTTAGGATCAAAAATAAAATTATAAACTAAACACCCAAAATAGCTAAAATAATCATATTATCCTTATTTTAGGAAATAATAAATCCAACTGAAGGGTTTTGATATGAACCAAATGGAGTTACCTGAAAAATATGTCACAATATTCATTGAGAACTTTTGTTTTATTTCATTGTACACCGGTCAGATTATTACAATATTATTATTACATGATTAAAAAATTATAATAAATATATATATATATATATATGTTTCCATATTAAGGTAAAAAATTAATCCTTTACACACTTCTATCATATGAGATAAGCAATCATCATTTGTGTGTATAGAGAAATACTGCCTCGTGAACTGATGTCATTCATTCTTCCATTACCAACATTAACAGTTTTAAAAAATCCCTTATTTATAGTTTATATATGTTATATTTTATATTTAAATTTCCTTTATACATATTTAATTGTTTTATATAACATACCTTCATGGAATACATTTCATGACATCATTTGTGGACGTGTGGACTGCTGCCTACTTAGATCCATGTGATTTATTCACACATTAAATGGAATGTATTAAGGATTTACATAAAAATATATGTGAAATATATCACATAAATAAGATTATATAATTATAATATACTCATATATTTTTCATTTAACTTTTATTCTTTAATATATTAGGAAAATGTAGACAATGTTCATGAGTACGTACAACCAACCGCCTAAATGTGTGGTGAATTCCACTTCATATCACCAAATATTATAAATTAATCTATGTAAATTTAAAATAAATATATATTATATAAATTAAAACATTATGTAATTAATAACATAACTACCTTTCTAGTAATATATTTTATTATTTTTTGTGTTACCTTTTTATAGAGTGAAAAACTGAAAATAGTGTTTGTGGCTATGTGTACAATCAACTCCATGAAGCAATTGATTATTTTTTATCATATTAATTATATTTAAAAATATATATGACTAAATAATATTGTATTTGAGATATAAATATCATTATGAAACGAAATAGTTTACTTACCTTCTTTACATAATAATCAATGAACAATTGAAACGTTACACATGAATACTAATGGCGGTCGTCTCTATAATCGTAATTGTGGTTAGTTTTTCCTAACAATATTTTAGTATTGGTTTTAAACATAAAATTTATTTTTAAATATTTTAATTATGTAATTATTATAATTCTTGATAGTATTGAACAATGACCCCTTTGACCATTTTCTACCTAACAATTTCATAATGAAATATAAACCGAATGTGGTAAAAACATAAGAAGTAAATATAATTGGATAAGTAGTTGTATAAAATGTTTAATATGTGAAATAAAAGTAAAAAATAAACTATAATATTATTATTAAACAATAAAATAAATATCTTAAATTTATTATTCTGGATGATAGAGACACACATGACACATTAGACTAAATCTAATGGATTTCATATTAATTTGAATTACATTGAGCCCTATTTGTTATTATAAACCAATTCACATTGATGTTTTTATATAATTACCATTTTTAATTTATTATAATTATTATATAAAAATTCTTGGTAATTTATTCTTCAATTTAAATTATCTCATCCTTGGGGTGTTTATCGGTAAATTCCCAACTGGTAGAAGTTATTTTTGAAATCCCACTTTCTTTTTTGATTGTAAAATTTATATAGAAACAATCGCTTCAATATGGTTATTTTTTATTTTAAATTAAAATTATCATATATATAAATATTATTATATAATGTATATTAGTATTTCATAACCTTAATATATGTTTTAGAAACAATTTTTTAACTTTGAATGTTATATGTTTAATTGGGTAAATGTTGATAAACAAATAAATTTTACTCGATACAGATATCTAATTAAGAAAATTTTTTAGGAATAAAATAAAATATTTGAAAAATTATTAATTCATTATAAATTTGTGACATGTATTGAAGGTCGGTTAATGAAATACCTATCATTTGGGGGCTAGTCAATGCAAGCCCTGTTGGATGGGGACCGGTTAAGTCAAGACCCATGATGCATTAGTAGTCTCATGAGACAAAATAATTGGAAAATTTAGGAGGTTATTCACACAGTATGTTTTAAAATACCCTGAAAATATATATTGATGTTATAGATTCCATGTACCATGGTATCATGGCTCCCAATGTGTAATCATTTCCATCATTTAGTATTCAGTTGTTATTATCCCTAGGATTTTCACAATGACATAATCTATAGATGCATTTCATATTCAGTATATTATTAAATTGAATGCATGTTCAATTATTTAAAATTTCATATTATTGATTCATAATTTAATAAATATATAATCCATTTTATATAACACATTATAACAGTTTGATCTCACTCTTATTTTGATTCCTTTCTCATGGATATAAAGATGAATTCTTTAAACTAGTTTCAATAATGCTGAGATTTTACATTTTTTGGAATTGTTTTATTTTCCCAAGGTAATATGGGTATCATGTATATAATCTAAATTTAAAATAATAATAAAATATATTATCCTTTGTGATATATTTCTTTTACTTATTCTAATTTAATAAAACAGTGAAGCAGCTCCATGCTTTCTCTGGTCAGGGTGTTATAGTTGGTATCAGAGAAATTTTTAAAAAAACCCTATGAAACTAGATTTAGGATAATTTATATTAGAAAACATAACACTATGATAAAATTTGAGTTTAGGTATATAAAAAACCCCATAGAAACCATGAATATTATTATTATATTGGATACACAATTTTTTCCAATTTTTGTAATTTATTTCACAAGTTTGGGTATTATAATTTATGATTCATAATGACGTGATATAATCAAATATATTAAATTGTTTTAAAATGGATCCTATAAGAAATAATTATATCAATACACATAGTTTGTGTTGAGGTAGACCTGTAATGGAATCCAATACATCTAGTGTTGGAATGTAGAAATTTATGTCTATATTAGGGCATCATAACCACGTAATAAAAAATAAACTTCCTATGATGGAAAAAATATTACCCTGTGAGAATTTCCTATGTTGTATTGCTTTATGATATAAGATACCCAATCATTTAGTGGTAATCATGAGAAAATGGTTTCTGAGAAATGGATTATTTCATGGGAGAAGATATGTATGGCATTAAGATGTGGTGAAAAGGAAAATGATAAAAATGAAATATATTGAATCACTGGTGATGTTGATCAATGACAGTCGTTCAACTACAAAAAAGGTGATGAAGAAGAAATATAAGTTAAGGATGGAAAAAAATTTAAGTAGATTTTATTTGATAAATAACATCCTCTTGGTAATAAATGAGATCAAGATAATGTTCCTTCTCATAAATTAGAAGGAAGAATTTGTTTTTGAATATTATCATTCTACCATTACATGGTTATACAGGTATGTTGAAGATTACATACACAACATGGAGTGCAAGATTATATATATTGAAGGTCTTAAGCTATATTTTTGAAGGGCACTGGTTTCTCAAACTATTTCATTATATTATGAAATAGTTTTATGTGACATCAAAATAAAAAAGTGTATCTCAAAGTTGTACTTATTCAATGGAATCATGGAAAAGATGAGTTCTTATGGAAACCATGGAAAGTAAATTTTTCAATTAATATTAGTGGAATTGTGCAATTCCCACCTTGTTAGATCTTTGAAAAAATCAGCCAAGGATATTCATAAAAGGAATGGGATATTTTTGTAAGTGCAAAGAAAATGGTCACCATGTTAAAAATGCAAGGGGAATAAGTAAAATGATTCTATTTAGTGTTCTTACATTTGGGAATGGGATAAATACAAAAATTAATTTCCCAATCATAAAGGTAATATACCTCTAAAGAATCTATGGGATCAAAGTCAAGAATATGTTATTGATACAACTGCAGTGGACTGACTGATATGACTATGCATGGATTCATGAATTATGTCATTTGAATTCTTTTATATCATGTACTATTAATATCAATTATGAATTATGTAAATGTTTTTTTGTAATAAATTTAATTAATGATTTGAGGTCATATGTTGAATTGTAAAAAAATCGATTTAGTAGAAAGTTAATCTTTTTGAAAATTACACAGTCGGTGGAATAATAATCTTCAATGTGTTCATTATGTTGAGATAATAATCTTGAATAAAGATATGATTTATTTTAATTATTTAAATTATATTAAAATATATACAATTAAAAATAATCTCTAGTGTTTGATGCATATTTTTTGGGAATGATTAATCATTTGTGACGTTTTTTATGTGTAACACAATAAGTGGTTTTAGAGAATGATGTATTAATTCACCATATGATGAAAATTATGATAAGAGATGAAGTATAAATAGTTTATGGAATAATTAAAGGACATTATTATTCATATGAAATAGATACATATCATGTAATTATATTTCCTTATATTCTTATAGATTAATAGAATTACTAAACCTCAAGAAAAGGGTCGTGAAATATTTTTTCCCTATTATCTTGATATTTGATGATATAAATGACCTTTTTCACACCTCTAGTTTATGGATTTGTGGTAAGTACCTTTATCATAAACATGTTATCTACCGCTCACCATTATAAATTGACATTCATATATTTTATACCATATATTTTTTTCACTAATGTTCTCATTTTTGAAATCATAGTTTTGTGATAAACCTTGAATTTAATTTCCCTCTTATTAAAGAAGATGTGATATTAACCATATATAGGATTGGGATTTTGTAAATAATAGTATTTTAAAATATAAAACACTATTTTACTATGATTATGTTTTAATTCATAGGAGGTAATTTATTTACGGTGGGGAGAATGTAACACCCATATACATTACAATATTTTCAATTTAGAATGAATTTAATTTGGTGGCTATATTTTTTATATATGATAGAACAAGTTAGTATAACACTATAAAAAATATAGATATTAGATTCTAGTATGCACAAGACTATTTCAGATTGAGTTTATGATAATACTGTGTTCCTTGGATAAATTATGATACACATTAGACCAAGTGTTACAAATCCACATTATAATAATATTATTATTTAATAAAATAATTATTAAATAGGCATTGTAATGTAATGTTTTAAAATGATTAAAAATATTAGTAAAATTTTGTTTACCTATATTTATATGACTATTTGGTGTTATAAATGAATATAGAATCCTATTTAATATGATGGAAATGTGTTTATAATTAAACTATATTAGGAACCCAAAGTCTTTTGGTCTTACTAAATTAAATTAATTTCAATTAGTGAATTATACTGATGAAATATAAATTTTACATGTTCAGTTAATGTTTTTTCTTTCATCCAATAAGAATGATATGCATAAGATATAAAAAAATAAAATTTTATTCATAAAAACATATATTTTTCTAAATGTAGTTTTAAATCCTATAACCGGTGAATGGATTTTTAATATAAATTTGTACTATTTTATAATCCATATTTTACTAGAAGAACTTTATTTTTTAAATCATAAAATCAAAATTTTCTTTTGATTAATTTTTTTAATTTTTTAATGAATAATCATTTTTCGATGGATAGTGAAAAATACTTATTTTTAATTGAAATAAGATTTTTCATCTAAATAATTTATTAGGTGTAATTGTATTTATAATTTTTCTAAGATTAATTATATCAATTTTAAATTAATTTATCCAATTTAGAAATTTATGATAAATTTAATAATGATTTTTGATATAAATACATTTTAAACTTTTAAAAACTTTTACATTAAAAAACAAGCTTTTTTGTCCTATCTAGAGGTAACATTTTAAATTATGTTCTTACACATCAGTGATTTTAATTTGAAAAAATTCATTCCATATTTTCTTAATCATTATAATTTATATTTAATAGTATGTTATAATTATTTTGTACAAAATATATTAGTGAATGAATATAAAATTAATTAAATAAATTAAAAGAAGAATTCGATTATTAAGCCTTAAAACTGAAGAACCAAATTCCCTAGATACTTTTTTAAAAGCCATTTTATGTTCATAGGTCTACTATATACTCCCTTTTATTGAATTTTTTTCATTAATGGATACAAAATATGTTTTTTAAACCTCTCAATAGTGTTTATCATTTTATATTTATATGTGTTTTACACCTTCTCCACTATAAAAGGTCACTCACCCCTCACATCATCACACATCCAAATCTATTTTGGATCATCCAAATCCTTAAAAAATAATCTCCATAAGTCCATAATTTCATCCTAGAAGCCTTAATTTTGGTTAGGATTCAACCAAATAATGATTTTATTATAAACCAAAATACGTTACTGGAAAAGGGGAAGCATTATTCGATGAGAAATATGGTTTATTTCATTATAAACCCATTAAATTATCCTTATATATTGATTATTTGATAAATTTATTATCCAAATTATACATATATGTTATAATATTATGGTTATGATGAGAAAAAAATGACAATTCCACCAAATGGGATGTAGAATCATTGTTTGTGTGTATAGAAGACTATCACCTCACAGACTGATGTTGTTAATTCATTCATTAACACCTTTCAGGGTTGGAAATAATGATGTATTTACTATTTATATATGGTATATATGATATTTATAATTTATTTCTACTTTATGAATTATTTTATCATACAAACCTTCATTATTTACATTTTGTTATAAATTAACTACATCGTTTAATGTCATGTGGACTAACGCCTCCTCAAAGGGATGTGATTTTTTCACACACTAAATGGAAATTATTCAAGATTTATATTATAAAAATTTATCAAATATAAGAAATAATTATTTTACCGGAATTATAATATACATATATACATATAATTTACCATCCATCCTTTCAATATGAAGACAATGGAAACAACATCCATCTGTACATATGATCAACCATCTCTTTGAATGGTTTATTGCATTTCCAATCTCCAAATGTTTTGGATTTATATAAATACATATTAAATAATTATATATTATATAAATTTTATATTAACGGTATTCATTACATAATTACATTAATGTTAATATAATATTTAAATTTTTTATTACCCTTTCACGCAATGAATATCTGATAACATCATTCATGCATGTGTAGACTATCACCTCCTCAATGTAATGTGATTCATTTTTTGTGAATATAATTATATAAAAAAAGTATATATGATTAAATAATATGGTATTGAGGATACAATGATCATTCTGGAATGATAACTGTCACTTTCCTTCATTCTATAGTGATTATTGAAAAATGGAAACGTTACTCATGTGTACTTAGGACCTACCATCTCCATGATCATAAAAAAATATTCATTTTTAATAACTATGTTCCATGTCTAATTTTAAAATTATAATTGATTTAAAAATATTAAAAATATTTCATGATTATTATTTTTATATGTTTAAATAATAACCCCTATTACCATAGTCTACCTACCAAAGTTGTTTTGAATCATAACAAAAATAGGATTAAAACATCCGACAATAACATAATTGGATATGTAGATATATATTAATTTTTAATAGGTGAAATAACATTTATAACTAAACTTTAAAAAAATTGAACAAATTAATAATTTACATAAGTATATTATTGTGGAACATAGATAGACACATGAAAATTCATAGTCAAAATAAGGGATTTCATCTCAATTTACATACCATTGAGACAAATTTGTTATTATAAACTAATTCAATTTTATGTGGTGTATATACTTCTACATTCCATTTAATATAATCATTCTATCATACTTCTTTTTATATTATGTTTCCCATTCAATTATCTCATCTAATGGGGTTTTACAGGAAAATTACCAAGTAGTAAAAGTTATCTTTACAATCAGACATTATATTCTTGTTGATTACATTCTCTTGAAACTATAACTTCATTATGATCATTTTTTACTATAAATTACATTTAAATTAAATATAGATATTCTTATATAATGTATATGAGTATTTCCAATATCTAATAACAATTTTCCTGATTTCTGTTATATTAACAATAATTTAAAAAAATTGTGAAATGATGATAAATTTGTATCTATTAATCAATATAAATATTTGATATGGTAGATTCTAAATGTATTAAATTGATTATTCGATATATGAGTAATGCTTTATAAATTTAGTAAATGGTTCTAGGACAAGTTAATATAGGGCATAGGGGATGGGGACTCGTTATTTTTATCCATACGGGTTGGCGACTAGTTAATTCAATCCCCACGATAGATCAGTAGTCCCATTAGTTGAACTAGTTGTCCAAATTAGATGGGTTTCCACCCAGTATTTTTTAAACTATCTTGATAATATATCATGATGGTAAGGGTTTGATGTGACTAGAAAATATTGAATCCAGTATTCATTCATCTCTTTAATCTATTACTTAGATAATATTATCTAGATAATTTTCACAATGAAAAAAATCTATAAATGCATTTCATTTCCAATCAATTGATTAAACAGAATGACTTTTCAGTTACATACCTTGTGTTATGGAATATTCATAATTTATTCATGATATCTTCTATTGTTTTAACCGTTACCGAGTGTTTACGAACACCCGGATGTTGATTCCTTTCTCCAGGATTTAAATATGAATTCCAAGAATGAGTTTCAAAGATGATGTGCTATTACTTTTGACTTGCATTAATATGTTTTCTTGATGTAATATGTGCAATATTTATGTAATTTGGGTTCCAAAAACTACTAAACTATTTCATCACTTTGGGTCTGATTATATTGACCCATCCTTTTCCTACATTACTATTACATCATTTTATTGATAAAAAACATAATAGTATTACACATAGAAGATCAAAAGGATTACTGTCTTAGGAAAACTAGGACCATACATAACAATCCCATCATCATGGATTGACATCTACTTAATTCTGTCTTCTCTAGCTTGTATTGGCACTTGAACTCTCCTTAGTACATATAGACACCTGAGGATATAAATCGAAAGGGGTGAAAATACCACTAATTGGATATATAAGATCAATTTAGTGTGGGGAGTGCATAATCATAACATTTAAAAAGATCACGAACATGAGAGGAATCAATAATAAATGAATGGAAATGTGGAAATGCATAAAAAATAAAACATTGTGTCTTAACGGTTGAATACAACACATACTTGTGAAATAATATAGAATCTTGTTAACACATAATTTCACTTAAACTTCTCATATTTTTCAACTTACCCAATTCATTGAAGTGCTGTATAATTCTGGTCACACCCGTCACATTGAAACATTCATATTGCGCTCTATAATTCTGGGTGCATCCGTCGCATCTTTACATTATAATTATCATGCATACCAAAATATAAATATATAAAAAATAAACATAACTAAAACATGGAAATATTGGGTTTCATCTCATAATAACACATTCATAAATTTGTGGTTCCCAAAATAACATGGTAATATCATACTTGATATGATAACTATCAACCTTTAGTGAGAAGTAAAATGTGTGTTTTTGAAAGAAGGGTCATTTTGGAAAACATTTTTATGAGATAATCATTATTAGAAAACATTTATATCCAAGTGAAAGTATGATAATGGTGAATGAATTATTTTTAAGAAGTGATCATACAAAAAATTGTGTGAAAGTGGGAGAACCTGAAGAAAGAATTTTGGGTGCGTGATTTTCCCCTTGACTTGTTTATGAACGCTTTATTCATATTAATGTATTCTATAACCACATTAGATTAATTGATTGAAAATTAACGAACATTTTGTACAATAATATGATTAATTATGGTCTCATTAAGTTATTTTATTGGCCATTGGAGGAGTAAAAGAGTTTTAAAAACATTGTTTGAGAATGTTTGTTTTATGGTTTTCTTGAATTGTTCACATGTATTCATAAGTAGAAGTTCGTGTAGAACATGGGTAAATAAACAAAACTAATATTTTTTTATATTAAAGATATTCCAGATTTTTAAATGATCATATAATGAATTATATTATATACCATATGGATGATTCATTAGATAATAATTAAATGATGATTGTTTGGGTTAATTTGGGCGGTTTTTCGACCACAATGAACTTGTTTTGTTTAATCATTTATTAATATGTAAATAAGTCAGATACAACACATGAAGTTGGATATAATACATATAATATAATATGGTTTATCCACAAAAATAGTTTCCTGACCTGATATAAAAGCTATAATGGAAATTGAAAACATGTTGTTATTGCAGGTGATAAATTAACACCTCACGAACATCGTTCTCTTTTATAAAATTAGGAGAAGAGGAGAATGGGGTTGGAAGATATAATAACCCATTAGTATCATAAAATTAAATTATATGTATAATAATGGAGTTACCATTCCATTTGGTTGAACATAGTAGTGTATAGATTAAGTAATGAACTTGAATTTGAAAGGAGTTTAAAGGAAAAGAGTGAGAGAGATGGATTACCTATTGAATCCTCCCCTTGTGATCCTCCATAAGGAAGATAGGATGTATCTTTCGTTAGGAATAGAAACTATTAGACATGGATAAGGGGCTTGGGAAGATTTTTGGTTTGATTTTAGGAAACGTTTAAAGCATTACAAGTGTGAGGAAATGAGGTTGTTAAGGGCGGTATTTATTGTGAGGGAGAGAATATTTCCCAATATAAAATTCATCGATTTATTATTTCCCCACAATATATGGAATAAAGATTCTTCCATGACCAAGAATTGTGATTTAATCATGTAAACCTGAACCAATTGGTCTTACAATATAAAAACATCAGGCTTGACTCTATAATTTGTGTATTTAGCTTATTTTGTAAATTATGATATTTCACTATTCATTAAAAATTTAAGTATTTCAGAAAAAACCCAAAAATTAACTCCAACCATTTTTTGATGTGTAAAATCCAAAAATGAAGTCCATTTTTCAAAAATAATTATATATATGATTAATTTAATTTTTAATAAAAATCATAATTTACATGAAAAATACAGTTTAAGAAATTAAAACTGATTTTATAATTCTTTCCAAAATTATGTAAGGTCTTATAATAATATTTTAAATCTAGAAGACATATATTTTTTAATTTATGAACACATTTTAAGAAAATAAATTTTCTTTTAAATTAAATAATTATTTATAATTATTTATTTATGCCTTATAAAAAATATAAATACTTTTACTATGGTCAAATTATTACTTATAAGATGCCTAATTTTTTTTAATTATTCATGGGTAAAGATACAATTAAATTAGATTATTTACTATTAATAAGGGTCATATTACTATTCTAAATGGTAGGATACTATTCATAAGGGTATGTTACTATTCACCAAAAATTTTGTTTTTTCTATTAGACTCCTAACATTTTACTCATCACAACTGTGTATGTAAAATTTTTTAAATTCAAAATATAGAAGTGGAAAAACTATTTTTAATGAAAACATAGTATACAGTATCATAATATGATATTGTGATTCCTAATGAGATTATCTTATAAGTACTAATTATAAGAAGGAAATTCCATTGATTAATCTTTGGTTTGTTACATTATTCCCCCTTGTGAAATTTCTCCCTTGATATTTCACTTTACATAAATAGGTGAGGGTAATTCACCTTCATCACATCATTTTGTTCCCAGGATTCTTCTTCAAACTTAAGGTTCCTCCATAACACTTTGAAAAGGTGGGTTATCCTATTGCGTAGAACCTTATATCTTTGTTCCAAAATTGGTACTGACTGCTCCTCATAAGAGATATAATCTTCCATATGTACCACCATTGAGTTTAGTACATGTGTGGGATCAGGTATGTTCTTCCTCAATATTGATATGTGAAACTTATCATAAACATGTTCCATATTTCGTGGAACAGTTAGACGATATTCCACGAATCCTTTGTTGTCATACATATCAAAGGGGCCAATGTACCATGGGCTTAGCTTCCCTTTCTTTCCAAACAACATGAATCTCTTACAGGGTGATATTCAAAGGAAGACATTATCTCTAACATCGAACACCATGTCCCTTCGATGGATATAAGCATAGTTCATTTTCTGACTCTGAATAGATTTAATGTGTTTCTGGATGACTTAAACCTTCTCTGTCATCTCTCTCACAATATTGTGTCCAAGTAGCTTTCTATATCCAACTGCATCCCAACATGTAGGATTTGTACACCACGTTCCATACAGAGCTTCATATGGAGCCATCCAAATAATTGAGTAAAATCTATTGTCCTATGAGAACTCAACAAATTGGAGATGTTGATCCCACCCACCTTTGAATTTGAGATAAGGCTCTTATCATATCTTCAAGAATCTGAATAGTCCTTTCAGATTGGCCATCTATTTGGGGGTGATAGGTCGTGCTGAAATTTAATTCAGTTCTCAATGCATGTTGAAGACTCCTACATCAATTAGATAAGAACCTTTCATCATGATCAGAGACAATCGATGGTGGAACACCATTCAGTCTCACAACTTCCTTCACAAATATCATTTCATGTTGTTTAAGTGAGAGGTCTTCCCATATATAGATAAAATGGGAAGTCATGGTGATTCGGTCAACCACAACCCATATATCATTATTTCCATTCGAAATTTTCGGTATAACTTTTTCAAAGTCTAGAGTGAAATTCTACCATTTCCACATGGGTATAGGAAATGGATACATCAACCCATTGGACTTTTTTCACTCTACATTAAGTTTTTGACATACCAAGCACATAGATATATATTTTGCAATATCCTTCTTCATGTTATCCCACCAGAAGTGATCTCATAGATTAGGGTACATCATTGTACTCCCCAGATGGATAGAGAATGTTGAGCTATGTGAATTTTCGAATATCTCCTTCTTTATCCCATGTGATAAAGGCACAAAAAGTTGCATTAAAAACCAAATCACACCATCATCCTCAATATGGAACTCTTGTGGCTTCCATTCCTTTACGACATTCACCATCTTTTGTATCTCCACAATATCCCTTTGTTCTTCCTTAGTCATCTCTTAGATGGATGATTGTGAAATAATTTGGTAAATGTAGGATGTATCTCATATCTTTTTGATTTCTAAATCCATCATTTGCATTTACAAGCAGATAGGGTCTTTCACAATCAATAACATGGATAGAGTAGTAGGTTATTTTCTGCTTAGAGCATCGGCTACATTGTCTGCCTTACCAGGATGATATTGAATAGAGAAATCATAATCCTTGTTTAGATCTAACCATCTTTTATGACTCATTTTGTGCTCCTTTTGTGTGAATATATACTTTACGCTATTGTGGTCAGTGTATATGTCACATTTATCACCATAAAGGTAGTGCCACTAGATTTTCAAGGAAACAATTATGGATTATAGCTCAAGATCATGTTTCAGGTAGTTCTGATCATGGATCTTCAATTTCTATGAGGCATACGAAATCACATTATCATCTTTCATGACTACACAACCCAATAATTTCATTGAATAATCCCTATATATCAAAAAACATTCTCCACTTTTTGGTAGTGTGAGTACAGGTGCAACGATTAGCCTTCTCATTAGCTCCATGAAGCTTCCCTCACATTATTCCACCTAGACAATATTTACCATGTTCCATGTTAACGTTGTTAGCGAGCTTGAATACTGTGATAAATTCCTCACAAAATTTCAGTAATGCCTAGCTAATCCAAGAAAACTACATATTTTAGGGACACTAGATGTCCTGGTTCATTCCTCAATCACTTTATTTCATAAGGGTCTATAAAAATTCCCTCATTTGTGATATCATGTCCCATGAACATTACATGCATAATCCAAATTTGACACCTAATGAACTTGGTGTACAAATTATCCATTCTCAGTATCACCAACATAAGTCTTACATGTCCTTTATGTTCCTCCTTTCTCTTAGAGTAGATGATAATATCATCAACAAACACATCCAGAAATTTCTCGAGGTAATGTCTAATGAATTTATTCATCACATCCATGAAGATTACATGGGCATTAGTAAGTCCAAAGGTCATCACTAG
This sequence comes from Viscum album, assembly GCA_963277665.1. NCBI lineage: Eukaryota > Viridiplantae > Streptophyta > Magnoliopsida > Santalales > Viscaceae > Viscum > Viscum album. The sequence goes on along the minus strand of OY728122.1, from coordinate 1,876,316,872 downwards.
AAACTCATAGTTCCCCTACCTTGTATGGAAGCCAGTATTCTGAATATCATCCTTCAGAACCTTTAACTGATTATATCCAGAACAATGATCCACCTTTGAGAAGTATTGAGCTCTTCATAACTGATTAAACATGTCATGAATCTAGGGAATATGATAATTGTTCATTATGGTGATCTTGTTGATTTCTCAATAAACAATACACATTCATATTGTTCCATCCTTCTTATTCAAAAAATGAAATAGTGCACCTCAAGGTGATGCACAAGGGAATATGAACACTTTTTCCATATGCTCTTGAGGATACTTATTTATGTCCTACAGTTAGATAGGGTCCATCCAATAGGTATACCTTGAGATAGGAGTATGTCCGCATATGAGTTCTATTGAGAACTCTACCTCATGATCTGGGGGAATTATGGGTAACTCTTCAGGATATACATCACTGTATTCATCATTGATGAGAATTCTAGTAAGGTTGGTAATATCCTTTGACTCAACCATTTGGGAAAGGTATGATTCTTCATAGGGAAGCAACACCCACCCCATTGAGGGATTTATCAAAGAATATTCCTGATCTCCAATGAATTTATATAGGGGCATGGGATGGTTCGGAACATGAAAAAATATTTCCTTTTCCTAAAAGTTGATACATATTATACATAAGAAGAGACAATCGATTGCCATTATAGTGTCAAATTACACCAATGAAAGTATTAAGATATTTTCCGGAAGAATATTCCAACATACACCAACTGGAGATGAGTCAAACACTTTGGTTGCAATGATTTCACCACTTGGTGTTTTTAGAGATATCTCTACATCCATTTTTCAGGGCTTCAATTTTATAGTTATAGAAAACATGAAATATATAAAGGAATTCTTTGAACAAGAATAAAATAAGACTTTTTCCATTCTTGAGTGAATAGTAAGTGTCCCTTACATGAATTCATTTTCTTTCTCCACATCTGAAATAGTGATGGCATAAGCCTTCCCTTTATCCTTTCGATTTTGTGGATGCTGATGCTGATTACCCTTGAAAACTCGATGTCTAGTTCATTGTATTTCATATTTCCCTTGATCCCTATTGTCACGACCCGTCCTCGGGGCCCGTGCCATGACAACACCAAGCCCGCCTTCCATATGCCAGGGGCTGGCGACTAGAACTAAGGCGTAAATCCTAGTAAAAAGGGAAGGCATTGCCTTTATAAAGTAAACAAGCACCACATAGTAAGCAAGCAGAAGAAGTAAACACAAAGTAAGAACTGGTACAATGGTAAGTACAGAAAAGTAAAGGGGGCCGGAAATAAAAGACCAACTGTAAAGTACAACTGAAAGGGGAAAAACAGAAACTGAAAAGTAAAGCGGCAATGTCGAGTCGTCCACTAGAAGTCCCACCTGAATGGTGGGTACAGAAAGCCTCCACTGCTCCTCGGGTCCAGCCAACCGCTCCGAGTACGTCCTGCCTAGTGGTCCACCTCCAGGTACCGTCCTGCTCCGCAAGCCTCCTCCACGATCAGCATTGTCCGTCGTCTGCAACCAACACAATGTAGTGCGGGCATAGCCCGTGCAGGGGTGAGTATAAGCTACTCAGTAGGGACCCCAAGACCCCCGAAGGTCTCCCAGAATCCTCAAAGGATAATCCACAATGGAAATATACAATCACGAAGTAACATCCGACACGGCTTAGGTATATGCCCATACATATACCTAAGTCATCAATTCTCGATCGGCTCCAACATCCGAGCCCAAGCACAACCCAGTCCACACAGGAAAGAAAAACGAAAATCCACACAGGATAGCACAACACAATCCACAAAGGAGAGTAAAAATGATTCATCTCACACAATATATACTTTTTCGTAAGACGATAGAGAAGATCAGATGTAGCCACTAATTCATCTAAGTCGTCGGACCCACAAAGGATTGGTAGGTACTAACCCCCGCAATGACCCACATAGTATCGATCATGAAGTGGAAACCGTAGCTATTGGGAAAAATCCTTCTCCATCAAGTACAGTGGTTATGCCGCTATAACCAAACGCTTCCCTCATACCTTGGACTGCTGTAGTACTCCACCTATTGGGTACTGTGGGCCTGCTGCTAAAACCAAGCGCTCCTCCATCGTGGGTCTGCCGCTACAACCAAGCGCTCCCCTGTGCCACTACAACCAAGTGCACCTCTGTCGTGGGTCTGTCGCAACAACTAAGCGCTCCCCTATGCCGCTACAACCAAGCGCACCTCTGTCGTGGGTCTGCCGCAACAACCAAGCGCTCCCCAGTGTCTCTACAACCAAGCGCACCTCTGTCGTGGGTCTTCCGCTACAACCAAGCGCTCCCATGTGCCACTACAACCAAGAGCACCTCTGTTGTGGGTCTGCCGCTACAACCATGTGCTCCCTCTCATAGCCTCCAGAGGTACTCCTTCTGTTGAGTACAGCGGGTCTGCCGCTACAACCAACCGCTCCTCCGCCGTGGGTCTGCCGCTACAACCAAGCGCTCCCCATTAGGCTATCCGTAACACACTGAGTCGTTCGATCAGCAGTCGTCAAGTATCAACCAGCTCTAGGGTTTCCGCACACAGCATGCTCGTTCCGGGAGGGTCCACTCCACAAGCTAAGAGGTCGATGCATCAACTGACATGTAGTCCGGTGTTGATGTATCCCAAGATGTACCGTAGTGGTCACTGCCGAAAACATGGAGGATTCTCGTACTATTTTCATCATCATCGTAGTCGAATCCACGGAGGATCTCTGTATAGTCGTCGTCGTCGAATTCGCAGCCAGCACTAGGGTCCCCACACACAGCAAGCTCATTCGGGAGGGTCCACTCCACGAGCCGAGAGGCTGATACATCAACTGACTCAAAGTCCAGAGTTGATGTATCCAAAAGATCCGTATCGTCGACAGGAACTCAACGCCGCAGACGGTGTGTCAATCGGACGCCCGGTCTGAGAGTTATTAGCTTTTTCGTCCCAGGGGCCCAGTTGGTTTTTTAAGGAAAAACCAATCCGACCGTACTCCACCTGTGTCCAAACCTCAGGCATAGTATGCCAAAAGATCCGTATCACTTAGAGGAACCAACAAAGTCGATGGCCCGTCAATCGGACGTCCGAAGCTCAAGATATGATCGTTTACGCTCCAAGGGCCAGGTTGGTTTCGTAGGCAAACCAACCCGGCCGAACCCAAAGTATTCTGAAACCTTGAGTGCAGTATACCGAAACGACCATCTCGATCCAAGGATCTCGTTGCCCTGACGGCGTGTCGTTCGGAGTCCCGTTGCTCATGTTATGATCAAACGACCAAAAACATCCGGAGATGGGGGGTCTGGGCCCGGACCGACCCGGCCCAACCCCCCTGGGTCGTCCCGAACCGGGTCGACCCGACCCGGGTCCGGGTCTGACCCGGTTTGGCACGACCTGGCCTGGCCTGGGCGCGACCCGGCCAGGCGGGTCGGCCCGGCCAAGCTGGCCGAGCGGAGGAACCCGCGGGGTGGGCACTACCCCCGCGGTGTCAAAGTAACGCGACACCGCGTGGGGCCGCCCCGAACCACCCGGACGATGCCGGGCCGCCGCGACCCTGAACCGCGGTTCCGCATAGCCGGGGAACCGCTTCGCCATCGCGGCTTCAGCCGCGGCGAGGTTTTCCCTGTGGCACGCTGGGCGCCGCCGCCGCCTGGCGGCCGGCCGCCGCTTCCGGCTGCCGGCGCCGCCGTGCTGGTGGGGCGCACCAGCGGAAGCTTCCGTACGCCACCGGAGTTGCTCCGATGGTCCGTTTTCATTCCCGTCTATGCCGCGGCTCCTCCCGGGTCCCGTTATTTACTGCGGAAACATCAAATCGCCTTTTCGGCACGTTTTGTCGTCGCCCGCCAAATCCGCACAACAACGAAGAACTGCGGAGGGTTTTCGGGCCGTGTTCGTTTGACCCAAACCCACCGCGTTAGGCGATAACAATTGGGAAGAATAATCCACACAATGAAAACAAAACAAAATACAATTTTAATAATTTCAAATTGCACTTGATCCAGGTTCTTTTTTTTAGAAGAAAACAACTACGGGAATAAAAAGTCATTTCCAAACAAAATCCCTACCTCGTCAAGTTGTTGCACGCGCGTTCTTCGCGGAATTGACCATCACGGAACAAGTGGAGCGTCACGTCGTAGAAGGGAGTCGTGTCGTCGCCGAAGGGCATCACGTCGACGATCTACAAGGATCAAGAAACAACAGATTTAATTATATCGATTAAATCATTGTCTTTGATATAATCCACAAAGAAAATTTGAAGAACCGCATCCTATCACCTCAATGGATGATCGAAGATCTTGTTGCGGATGAAGGAACTTTGCAACAGAATGTCATGGGAGAGGAAACGTCGGCGTCGTGGCATAGGGCATCGCGTCGTCGATTTCTGCGGGTTCGGCGTTCTTCGTCGGAGGTCGGTGTTCTTCGCGTTCTTCGCGAAGGAGGATGAAGGCACAAGATTTCTGTCAAAAGCCTCTCAATGAGCAGTCCTCAAGATGTCGTGTGTTAGTCTTATTTTATTATTACACCAACGGATTTCAAACAGGTTAAGAAACGATTAAATTAATTCATATAATTAATTCAATGAAGAAAACCGCCCAATTAATTGGTGCGTTAAGAATTTAAGAAAACGCTTTAGTTGACTTTCATAATGATGGGTTTTCGCGGGTGTGTTACTTAGCGGAAAAGAAACAGTGTGGATCGTGCGGGCCCCACCTCAAAAATATACTACAAAGGGGGTAGGATATTTTTGGATAGCATCCTATCTGTTTCAACTGAGTTTAGACAGATTAAAGTGGTCTTTAAGAGGATTTAAGTGAAATAAAAATAAAATTGTCGCACAACTTTATTTTATTTCATAACTTAAAACCCAAAAAATAAAAACCACAACCGAGAAAATGAAACTCTGAAAGTGGCATTTCTAAGAAAAAAATGGCGCCGTGATTCCTTCGGTTCCCTCAGAATTCGATTCTGGGCACCGGTTCAAAAGATAGAAAAACCAGCTCGTCCGTTCACTGAACATACCCGAACCGATCTTTGGAAAGTGATTCTGGGCACACCGGGCCTCGGAATGAGGTTTTGTCAGAAGCTGAGTCCTTTTAAAATTCCAAGGAAAATTAAGAAAAAAAAAATTCCTTGAAATTTATGGGTCATTACATTACTCCCACCAGAAGGCTTTACATCCCCGTAAAGCTTCACCACAAACATAGGGATTCAAAGGCTGTACTGAGAACGCATCTGAGCCTCCAGCTCCCAAGTGCTCTCCTGGAGGTTCCCGTGCTGCCATCTGATGCGCACTAGAGAAATCGATCGTCCACGAAGGACCCACTCTTTTCGATCCTCGATCTCCACTGGGACCTCCGCAAAAAAAACAAAAATATCGCTCCATCATCAACGTCCATCTCCCCATGGTCAATGTTGTACGTCGGTCGTGCACGTATCGCCTTAGATGGGATATGTGGAAGACGTCGTGCACCCGGTGCAACTGAGGTGGTAGAGCCAGGCAATAAGCCACCTCGCCAATCCTGCAGATGACCTGGAATGGTCTGATGAAGTGTGGAGACAACTTGCCACCTCGGCCAAATCTCCATAAACCATGTCGAGGTGAGACACGCAAAAAGACTTGGTCGTCATCCTCGAACTCTAGTGGCCTCCGCCTCCTGTCAGCACAAGAAATCTGCCGGCTCCAAGCTGTCCTCATCCGCTCCTGGATGACCTGAACCTTCTCTATCGTGGCCTGGACCATCTCCGGTCCCACAAGAGCTGCTAAGATTTCTTCTTCGCCGATAAGAGAAATCTGGTCACATCTCATGGATGAACCACTTTCATTGCCTAATACAGTCAATCCTGACAAGGATGATACTAACCCCACCAAGGATGACGTCGTAGGACCTCGATGCTACTACCAAGAGATCCAACCGTTACTCTTGCCTCCAAGGGTTGATTGACACTATCGGCATCCGTGTGTGGTAACTGGGTCTCCTCCAGTAGGTATCTCTTAAGTGAGGGTCAAGTCAACAGTCTAAACCGGAACCTCTTAGTAACAACACAAGAGAGTTCAGGAAAGTAGATGCCATAAGAAAAGGTGTCTTTTATTATTGCAGCTCAAGTACAAAGGCACAAAGCATCTACAAACTTATATCATCAAAACTATAAGTAACATGAACAAAAGTCTCCAGGTCTGGAGCTAGTCCCGCTCCTGTCCATCTGCTTCCGGAGCTCCATGATCGTAGGCCTCATCTGCCTAAAGATGAGCTCTCCCATGTCCTCATGTCCCCTGCGGTCGGGGTGGACCTCCTGGTGGTGGTGGTGGCAACACCCCGAAGCGTCGTCCACCTCCAGTTGCACGGCCAGCTCCCATGCCATGGCCGCCTGCTCCTTGCGGCCCACCCTGATCGAACCTCTGCCTCTACCTGGGGGGTCCTTCGTTCATCTGATGGTCATCCGTATGGCAGTTCGGACAGTCATGAGCCATGTGACCAACCCCGCCACAGGAGTAACACTGTCTTCTCATAGTAAGTCGTTACCCACCCCGAGTGCCTCGCATAAACGATCACGTGTCATGCGGTCGACCACAAGTAGGTTTAGTCCTCTTGGACCTCTGCGTCATCTGTCTACTGCCTGCTGTAGAAGACTCTGCCGCATGCCGGCTAGTGGTGGGTCCTGCGGCTGGAGACTGCTCAGCAAGGAAACTCTCCACTAAGAGGGCTCGCTCCAACACCCCTGTCTGTGTCGGAATGTTGAGGGAGATCATCGAGGCCCTGATCTCATGCCTCAGCCCCTGCTCGAAGGTTCGGGCCCAGAAGAACGGATCCCTTACCATATCGGTGGAGTATCACGAGAGATTAGTAAACCTCGCCGCGTAATGGGCTTCTGTCATGCTGCCCTACCGCAGCTGTAGTAGCTCCTGGATGCGCACTGCTCGGAGGGTGGCTGGGACGAACTCTGAGCGAAAAAGGCTCTGAAAGTCTGTCCAAAGGAGTGATGCCTCGTCGTGCACCTAGAGCATCAAGCTCCACCATCTTCATGTTGCCGCATGTCGGAGGCTCACTGCTAGGATCACCATGTGGTTTGTTGGTGTCCTCAATAGCCTGAAAACTCGAACGACTACCTCCAGCCAGTCCTCGACTTCCTGGGGGTCCGTCTCCCCACGGAACCTAGGCGGTCGCTGGAGCTGGAACTCATGCAGTGCACTAAGGAGACATGCATCGTCAGCGGCTGGAGCTGGAAGCATCGGTGGCTCGTCGGGTAGAGGTACCGCCGGTGCCTCTACTGTCAAAGGGCCATCTACTGAAGCCTCGTCACTCGGCGGGCTGTCGTCACGTACAACACTCGGAACCCTAGATGGCTGCCCTCGTGGGGCTATCCTGAAAGGAAACAGGTGAGCCATAGTTAGAATAGTATACCTGGTGAGCTGATACAAGTAATCACAGAGATAACTTGAAACACACATGCAATCAATGTTTTTTTGCATCAAGTCGGAAATCAGAAGTCAGGGTCCTGGTGTACGGATACGTCGGCCGCCGCACCAACACTGGGCTCCCTGGACTGATAACCACACTCAATACACTTAACACTATTGCTTCACATAGAAGAAAGATCAGAGTCCGTGCTAGAACTGAACTCCTCTGATACCAATTTGTCACGACCCGTCCTCGGGGCCCGTGCCGTGACTACCCCAAGCCCACCTTTCATAGGCCAGGGGCTGGCGACTAGCACCAAGGCGTAAATACCAGTAAAAAGGGAAGGAATTTCCTTTATAAATAAACAAGAACCAAAGAGAAAGAAAGAGGAAGAAGTAAACACTATGTAAAAGCTGGTACAACAGTAAGTACAAAAAAGTAATGGGGGCCGGAAATACAAGCCCAACTATAAAGTACAACTGAAAGGGAAACAAATAGCAACTGAAAAGTAAAGCCGCAACGTCGAGCCGTCCACTGGAAGTCCCACATGAACGATGGGTACAGAAAGCCTCCACTGCTCCTCGGGTCCAGCCGACCGCTCCGAGTACGTCCTGCCTAGTGGTCCACCTCCAGGTACCGTCCTGCTCTGCAAGCCTCCTCCACAATCAGCGATGTCCGTCGTCTGCAACTAACACAACGTAGTGTGGGCATAGCCCGTGCAGGGGTGAGTATAAGCTACTCAGTAGGGACCCCGAGACCCACGAAGGTCTCCCAGAATCCACAAAGGATAATCCACAAAGGAAAGATACAATCACAAAGTAACATCCGACACGGCTTAGGTATATGCCCATACATATACCTAAGTCCTCAATTCTCGATCGGCTCCAACATCCGAACCCAAGCACAACCCAGTCCACACAGGAAAGAAAAACGTAAATCCAAACAGGATAGGACAACACAATCCACAAAGGAGAGTAAAAAGGATTCAGCTCACATAGGATATACTTCCTCGTAAGACGATAGAGATGATCAGATGTAGCCACTGATTCATCTAAGTCGTCGGACCCACAAAGGATCGGTAGGTACTAACCCCCGCAGTGACCCACATAGGATCGACCATGAAGTGGAAACCATAGCTATTGGGAAAACTCCTTCTCCATCAAGTACAGTGGTTATGCCGCTATAACCAAGCGCTTCCCTCTTACCTTGGACTGTTGTAGTACTCCACCTATTGGGTACTGTGGGCCTGCTGCTACAACCAAGCGTTCCTCCGTCATGGTTCTGCCGCTACAACCAAGCGCTCCCCTGTTCCGCTACAACCAAGCACACCTCTGTCTTGGGTCTGCCGCTACATCCAAGTGCTCCCCTGTGCCGCTACAACCAAGTTCACCTCTGTCGTGGGTCTGCCGCTACAACCAAGCGCTCCCCTGTGCCGCTACAACCAAGCGCACCTCTGTTGTGGGTCTGCCGCTACAACCATGTGCTCCCCCTCATAGAATCCAGAGGTACTCCTTATTTTGAGTACCACGGGTTTGCCACTACAACCAAGCACTTCTCCAATGTGGGTCTTCCGCTACAACCAAGCGCTCCCCATTAGGCTATCTGTAACACACTGAGTCGTTCGATCAGCAGTCGTCAAGTCTCAACTGGCTCTAGGGTTTCCGCACACAGAATGCTCGTTCCGGGAGGGTCCACTCCACGAGCTAAGAGGTTGATGCATCAACTGAAATGTAGTCCGAAGTTAATGTATCCCAAGATGTACCATAGTGGTCACTGCCGAAAACACGGAGGATTCCCGTACTATTTTCATCGTCGTCGCAGTCGAATTCACCGAGGATCTCTGTATAGTTGTCGTCGTCGAAGTCGCAGCCAGCACTAGGGTCCCCGCACACAGCAATCTCGTTCGGGAGGGTCCGCTCCACGAGCCAAGAGGATGATACATCAACTGACAAAAAGTCTAGAGTTGATATATCCAAAAGTTCAGTATCGTCGACAGAAACTCAACGCCGCAGACGGCGCGTCAATTGGACTCCCGGTCTGAGAGTTATTAGATTTTTCGTCCCAGGGGCCCGGTTGGTTTTTTAAGGAAAAACCAACCCGACCGTACTCCACCTGCGTCCAAACCTCAGGAGGAGTATGCCAAAAGATCTGTCTCACTTAGAAGAACCAAAAAAGTCGAAGGCCCGTCAATCAGACTTCCGAAGCTCAAGATATGAGCGTTTTCGCTCCGAGGGCCCGGTTGGTTTTGTAGACGAACCAACCCGGTCGAACCCAATGGATTCCAAAACCGTGAGTGCAATATACCAAAACGACCGTCTCGATCCAAGGATCGTGTTACTGCTGACGGCGCGTCGTTCGGAGGCTCGTGGCTCATGTTATGAACAATATACCGAAAACGTCCGGAGATGGGGGGTCTGGGCCCGGACCGACCCAGCCCAACCCCCCCCCGGGTCGACCTGACCCGGGTCCGGGTCCGACCCGGTTTGGCGCGACCCGGCTCGGCCTGGGCGCGACCCAGCCAGGAGGGTCAGCCCGGCTCGGCTCGGCCGAGCGGAGGAACCCGCGGGGTGGGTGCTGCCCCCACGGTGTCAAAGTAACGCGGCCCCGCGTGGGGCCGCCCCGAACCACCCGGATGAGGCCGGGCCGTCGCGTCCCTGAACCGCGGTTCCGAGCGGCCGCGAAACTGCCTCGTCGCTGCGGTGAGGTTTTTCCGGTGGCGCGCTGGGCGCCGCCGTGCAGGCGTGGCGTGTCGGCGGAAGCTTCTGCGGGCCACCAGAGTTGCTTCGGTGGTCCGTTTTCATTCTCGTCTGCGCCGCGGCTCCTCCCAGATTTTGTTCATCACTACGGAAACACCAAATCGCCTTTGCGGCATGTTTTGTCGTCGCCCTCCAAATCCGCACAACAACGAAGAACTGCGGAGGGTTGTCGGGCTGTGTTTGTTTGGCCCGCACCCTCCGCGTTAGGCGATAACAATCGGGAATAATCACCAACAAAAGGAAAAAAAAACAAAATACAATTTTAATAATTTCAAATTGCACTTGATCCAGGTTCTTTTGTTTTAGAAGAAAACAACTACGGGAATAAAAAGTCATTTCCAAACAAAATCCATACCTCGTCAAGTTGTCGCACGCTCGTTCTTCACGGAATTGACCGTCGCGGATCAAGTGGAGCGTCGCGTCGCGGAAGGGCGTCGAGTCGTCATGGAAGGGCGTCGCATCGACGATCTTCGAGGATCAAGAAAAAACAGATTTAATTATATCGATTAAATCCTTGTGTTTGATATAATCCGTAAAGAAAATTTAATGAACCATATCCTCTCACCTCAACGGATGATCGAAGATCTTGTTGCGGATGAAGGAACGTCGCAGAAGAACATCGCGGGAGAGGAAACATCGGCATCGCGGCACACAGCGTCGCGTCGTCGATTTCCGTGGGTTCTGCGTTCTTCGTCGGAGGTCGGCGTTCTTCACGTTCTTCGCGAAGGAGGATGAAGGCACAAGATTTATGTCAAAAGCCTCTCAACGAGCAGTCCTCTAGATGTCGTGTGTTGGTCTTATTTTATTATTACCCCAACGGATTTCAAACAAGTTAAGAAACGATTAAATTAATTCATAGAATTAATTCAACGAAGAAAACCGCCCAATTAATTGGTACGTTAATAATTTAAGAAAACGCGTCAGTTGACTTTCATAATGATGGGTTTTCGTGGGTGCGTTACTTAGAGGAAAAGAAATGGTGGTACTCGTGCGGGCCCTTCCTAAAAAATATCCTACAAAGGGGGTAGGATATTTTTGGATAGCATCCTATCCGTTTCAACTGAGTTTAGACAGCTTAAAGTGGTCTTTAAGCGGCTTTAAGTGAAATAAAAATAAAATGGTTGCACAACTTTATTTTCTTTCATAACTTAAAACCCAAAAATTAAAAACCACAACTGAGTAAATGCAACTCTGGAAGAGGCGTTTCTAAGAAAAAACCGGCACTGTGATTCCATCAGTGCCCTCAGAATTCGATTCTGGGCACCGATTCGAATGTTTGAAAAACCCGCTCGTCCGTTCACTGAATGTACCCGAGCCAATCTTCGGAAAGGGATTCCGGGAACATCGGGCCTCAGAATCAGGTGCCATCAGAAGCTTCATCCCTGTAAAATCCAATGAAATTTAAGAAACAAATTCCTTAAAATTTACCGGTCTTTACACCAATAGTTATAGCATTGAACCATGGGTGGTTCTCTCCTTTATTCCACCACATTATTCATCCTTTTTATTTTTTTTACACTCTTGAGTATGGTGTCTTTCTTTCCCACACATGAAGAACTTCCTCATCTATTTGAGGCAGTTTCCATGATGAAACTTTCCACATTTTGTTATTGTGTTTCGTTGAGTGTTCTACCCACATTTTTCATTAGATCCACTGGCTTCAAACTCCTTATTTGGTTTTTAATCACCGTAGCCATGGGTCCATTCTACAAACTCCATCCCCTATTTGAGAGCACATCGAACAAGTTATTCATAACTCGCAATGTCTCTAATTGCATGAGCCTTTCAAAGGTGTGGCTTTAATCAACTAAATAATCTATCAATTTTGATAACATTTCTAATAATAAAACCAGAAGCGTACCTTGAGAGCCTTGGGAAATTTACTTCATATGTTTTGACTTATTCTCCTTCTTTTTTTCTTGAGCTCTATGAATTCTCTCTCCATATTCATGCGAAGAGTTCTTGGTAAATAATTGTTAAGAAACATTATCTTAAAGTCTTACCATTCCATCTCTTCAATTTTCTCCATTTTCTTGGTGTTCTTAATCAAATCCCATCATTGATTGACCACTCCATTTAGAAAATAAATGACTAGATTCACCTAATCTATCTTAGAATAGTGGAGCACATAAAATATCATTACCAAAGAGGTGACCCACTTTTCCGCAACTAGTGGATGAAAAGATCCACTAGATGTTACTGCTTGTTGCTGCATAAAACCGTTGATAGCCAGTTTACCCTTTTTGATGAAGGATGATGTTCTCTGCTATTATGTTTATTGATCATAACCTAATATAGTTCAGTAATCTTCGCCATGATTTTTTGAACTCCACCACCCAAATAATTGGGGATGATGTTCGGGAAATAATTCCATTGTCCCTCTCACAAGTTGTTGGCCTGGTTTCTCCTCGTGCCCATCATTTTCTAAAATTGGAAAGGTTAGGACAAAACATAACTAAAAAATTCATGAATAACATATTCATTTGTATGATTTATAATAAATGTATAAAATATGGGATCCCTATGTAAATATTATTGTGTTCATATTTTTACTTAGTCTCATACTATATGTTTTCTCTAGTGATCACTAATCCTAATTACAAAATTAAGTAATCCTTGCCTCTGATACCAACTATATCGACCGAGCCTTTTCATACAATTCTATTACATCATTTTAAAGATATAAATAATAATTATATTATATATTGAGGATATAAAGGATTAGTGTATTAGGAAAACTTGGACCATACTTTAAAATCACTTCATCCAGCATAGACATTTATTTAATTCCTTGTTCTCTAACATCTTATTGTCTCTTGACCTTTGCTTAGTACATGTAGCCACCTGAGGATATACATAAAAAGGGGTGAGCTAAAATACCAGTAATAGGATAGATAAGAACAATATATCATGGGATGTTCATAATCATATCATAGGAAAAACATCACAAACAAGAGAGGACTCAAAAAACCTGAAATGTGGCAATGCATACAAAATGAAACATCATGTATTAATAGATAACTGCAATGCATACTTTTGATCAAAGCTAGAATCTTTTTCACACATAATTTCACTTATTATAATTAGATTCATCACATTATAAAATTAATTGGAGAACTGTATAATTTTGGGCGCACCACTCACATTGAAACATTTCTATTGTGCTCTATAAATTGGGGTGCACCTATCACATCATAACATTATCATTATCATGCATGCCACGATAAACATATATATATAATGAACATAACTAAACCATAAAAAGGAATGTTTTTCATCTCATAATAACACATTCATAAACTTTAGGTTCCCAATATAATGTGAGAATAACATACTTGATATTATAACCATCAACCTTGAGTGAGAAGTAAAAGGTGTGTTTTTTTGAAAGAAGAGTTATTTTGAAAACATTTGATTGAAATAAATTTCAGTAGAAAACAATAAAATCATTTAAAATGTGATATAATTATTAAAAAATGACATTTAATGAGTTTTCATACAAAATATTGAGTGGAAGAGGGAGAACCTGAAGAAGGAATGTTGGGTTTGAGAATTTTCCCTTACGGTGTATCATAACTCTTTCTTCACATTAATGTCATGTATAACCACATTATATTCATTAATTGACAATTCAAGAACCTTCGGTAAATTAATTCGGTTCATTATGGTATAAATAATAAATTTTTTGGGCCTTTCGATGAGTTTTAGAGTTTAAAAAACATTGTTTGGGAATGCTTGTTTTTATGGTTCTTTAGAGCTGTTTACATGTATTCATAAATGAAGGTTTGTGTAGAAAATGGGTAACCATAAAGAACTGATATATAATGTTATTAAGGATATTATAGAATATTAAATTATATTATAATGAATTATCTTATATACCATGTGGATGAATCATTAGATAAGAATTACATGATGATTGTTTGGGTTAATTTGTGCAGTTTTTCTACCGCAAAAAACTTGTTTTGTTTAATCAATTGGTAATATGTACATAATTTAGTTCAATAAAATGTAATAGGGTACAATAAATATAATATAATATGGTTTAACCATAAAAATTGTTTCATGATATGATCTTAAATCTGTAAGGGAAATTAAAAACATGTTGTTCATGAAGGAGATAAATTAACACCTCATGAACATCATTCTCTATTATAAAATAAAAAGAAGAGGAGAAGGGGGATGGATGATAAAATATTCCATCGGTATCATAAAATTATAGTATATGTATAATAATATAGTTACCATACATTGTGGATAAATATATGTGGGTATTGATTAAGAAATTAACTATAATTGAAAGTAATTTAAAGGAAAGATAGAGAGAGAGAGAGAGATAAATTACCTCTTCAATCATCTTCTTGAGATTCTCCTAAAGGAAGCTAGGATTGGTATTCTTATGGGACCATAAACACTTGGACGTGGGGGGAAGGATAGGGATGATTTTTGGGCATAGTGTAATCAAGTATTTAAGTTTGAGAGGTGTGAGAAAATGAGGGTGTGAAGGGTGGTATTTATAGTGGAGGGGAGAGAGGATTTTCCAATATAAAATTCATTAATTTATTTTTTTCCCCACAAGACAGGAAATAGTGAGTCTTTCATGACCATGAATAGTACTTTTATCATGTTAACCCTAACCAATTGGGCTTACATCATCAGAACATTATGCCTGACTCTATAATTACCTTATTTAGGTTATTTGGTAAATTTTGGTATTTCACTATTCATCAAAATTCAACTATTTCAGAAAAACCATAAAATTAACCCCAAACATATCTAGATGTGTAAAATCAAAAAATGAAGTCCATTTTTCAAAAATAATTTTTTAAATTTGATTAATTTTATTTTTAATTAAAATTATTATTTACATGAAAAATACATTTTTTAAAATTAAAACTGATTTTATAATGCTTTAAAAAATTACATAAGGTCTTAAAAATTATCTTAAATCTAAAAGAAATAGATTTTTTAATTTAGGAACACATTTTATGAAAATAAATTTTCATTGAAATTAATTAATTAATTATAATTATTTATTTCTGACTTAAAAAAATACCAATACTTTTACTATGGTCAAATTGTTACTTATAAGATGACTAAATTTTATTTAATTATTAATGGGTAAGGTTACTATTATTTTCCATGAATTACTATTCATAACGGTCATATTACTATTCATAAGGGTAGGTTAATATTCACCAAAAATTTATTTTTTTCATATCAGACTCCAAACATCTTAATGATCACAACCGTGTGTGTCTACTTTTTGAAATTCAACATATAGAAGTGGAAAATTTATGCTTAATGATGACGTAGTATTTTGAATAATAATAAGTCATTGTGTTTCCTAATGGGATTATATTATAAGGTATAATTATATTAAGTGAATTCCAATTATAAAAATTTGTGTCGTTACACTGATTCATATATCTATGCTAGTGTAATAAAGAAAGTCACCAACACATAGATTTCTATAGTCAGGTCATTACAATAAAAAATCCTAATGAGGTGAAACAAATAGCCTCTAATGAAGATTTAGAGAACTAATAACAACCGATATTGTCCTGATATTCAAAACACCATGGGAGGTCAATTAATGATCCTCCAAATATCTCAAAAATATTGAGTATATAAATGGCCTATTTACGGATAGCTAAAAATTTCCCCCATTTAATAAGACATTAAATTCTATCACTCAAAGAAAAACCCATATCACATTTATTATTTAAATATTACTCATGTTTTTGTATTAACAATTTTTATTAAACATTATTTATGTTGTAAAAACACATTATTAATTTAGTTAAATATCTATTATTTAATTAATTATTTCATCTATGAAATACCCTTATTTTATTTATGTTTATAATTATCAAAACTTATTTACACCATGAACTAATTACATCAGTCAAAAATTATAAATTATAATTATATTATGTGTGATGTCAATTAACCATTATAATGTAGGAAATATTTTTAAGTCTCATTAATAATTATGAAGTAATAATGGTTTCTATAAAAATTACAACACTAACCAATTTAAAAAGGGGTTTGGTGTAATGAAATCTACCCAATTTCAAAAAAAAATTATTTTTCCCTTTACATCAAGAATAAAAATGAAACTTGTAATTTTACAATCAAACATAGAAAATCATTTACCTCTAATATTTTAGTTTATTAAATGTCATATAATAACTCAACATGTAATTACCTTGTCTTGTCTATCAAAATACAATGTAGAAAATAATTTTAGGGACTCGATGTCATAATGTATCATTTTAGAGGGAACATCCTATCATGGTTAATCAAAGCCCTTCACATGGATTGGGTCATACACTATTACTATTTTTTAATGATAATTCTAATATTGATTTATATATGAATAAAATTGTTAAATTTTTTAAGTAGGGATCTTTTATGACAAATCCATCTCAATGGATCAATATCATATGTACAATTATGTATCACTAATGAAAAATATATATGAAAATACAAGTGGTCTACATTAATTGGTTCAATCAAAAAAACATCAATGGCTTATTTTTAATGATTTATTATTTGTATCTCTAAACAAGTGGTCCGACTAATTCTAATATTAAAAAATCATCATAACTCAATATGTTGATTAGAGATGATGTATATCCACCACTACATAGATTCAATGATGTTTCTATAATATCATTTCTCATGTTCAATGTAAAACCATAAATATTTAATACATTATTACCATGATTACAAATGAAATGATACAACATGTCCAAGAAATAATAAGATGTGGATGAGTTTTGAAAAAAAAACATTGAAATTTTATTATATAGTAAATCATATTATGAATGACCTTAATAGTATTCTATTTATGTTTCATTCCCGAGCATTGGGTTATATATTTTTTTCAAACTGTAGAGGTTATGATACCAAATGAATAGACTGTGTATAATAAACGTCTTGTATTGGGAAAGGTGATATCCACTCAACTACATAATATAAATAAATTTGATTATTTACATGATTGGCTACATGAATAGATATATAATTTGAGAAATTTTAAGGCGGAATGAATGGATAAGTCTACTATAGATCTTTTTTTAACAAATTTATATGACGTTATATTATAGGAGTCATAATATTAAAAGAATGACATTTAATAAAACTATTATAAAATATCATGTAAATATCAAGAAAGAAACTCCTTTAAATAAAATGTAATCATAATCATCAAAATTAACATTGATTTCAATTCATGAAAAAACATAATCATAATAAAATAAACATTCTATATGGAGACCTAGATTTTTCCACAAGTTTAACATAACACTTTATAACTTTTAAATTTCTCTACACATAAACAATGTTAAAATTGTAATTTTATCATGGTCAGTTTACTTGATTTTTTTTCCATTGTTCTTTTCAACACAAAATATGGCCTTTTAAATTGTTTAAATTATTGATAATTTGTTTATGTATTTGATTTTTAAGAGACATTTAATATGTATTTATAAATTAATTAATTTCCCTTCACAACAGAATTGAGATAACTCTTTAAAGAAGTCACAAATTCTAATATAGTTATTCTTTCATGAATGTGGGGTTCATACTATATGGGTTATAAATTATGTACTCAGGTGTCGAGCCATTGATATATAATTTTCTTGTAATTAAAATCCACAAAATTATACATATAAAATTAATTATTATTTTTAATAATACTATGATTTTGTTATGGTGTTGGTTTAATATGGTAGTGATGATATGGATTATAATAAATAATTATAATATTGTATTTTAATTTAATTAAATAATGTGTTATTAGGATAGGATTTAATGGGAATTAATGGGTGATTTATGATAACATTTTATTAGTAGAAAATTTAGATGAATTTTTCTAATGATACATCCTCCACAAAAAAATCAATCATTTGTTATGGTAAACAATATCTCCTCTCCTATTTTCATTATTGAGTAAAATTACATGACATGCCACATCAATACCCCACCTAGGGTTGTGATAAGTTTACTATTCCACCATAGGGATTCCTTCAGTAGTCTATGAGTTTGATACTTATACAAAGAATCCATAAAATACGTGGGTGGCCTTATGTTTTAACAACTTGTAATAAATATTGGATGTAGTACATACAATAAATACAATTAGTTGTATCACATATGTGTAAAAAAATTAGCTTTATGTTCAATACATGTGTAATAGAATATATAATTTGCATAAGGAAACATGTGTTTAAAATAAGACGAACATATATAGAACATGAAATAACTAGAAAAAAAATTAGATATGATGGGAACATATCTATGTATAGACTATTAAAATGAACTCTATAATTCAATTGATTTATCAATTATTTTTATAAATTTCCATGAAATGGATCCACTAGACCTACCAATCCTACAATCATAAAGTCCATCACTGAACCACCTTTTTTTGTATTGACATAACATGTGTGAGGTGGTGTACCATTCAAGGTTGAGTATAATTGTACCCAGTATGAATCTCTAAAAACAACCAAAAATTGAATGAATAAGTTACCAATACTCTCCCTAACTATACAAAAATTTGGAATATAATAATAAAATAAAAAATATTATTTCTTTAAATATTAAATAGAAAAATATTAACGTCTTATATCCTTTTATACAAGAACTAAAACATTAATTTCATTCAAATTACTGGGGGAAATAAGGTCAACATATGACCAGAGGTATATATCTTCGACCACCCAAATCTATGACTTCTCATGAAGGGATCCAAAAATTAATCAAAATTTCATAATATTTCAAACATATTTAACCCCCAACATCAAATGACCTAGACATCGTGATCATCCAAAAAACCATATTGTAATCATCAAAGGGGACTAGAACCATGCAGAGATATGAACATCAACTAATGGATTAGAAAACCATTTCATAAATTGAATCATGCAAATTATATTTATTTGATGAACATTCACCTCTATATACAGATCACCATAACCCCTTCACATGGGTGAGTTCCATCCCCCACTATAATATTAATGACCCACACCTCTTCGAGGGTCAAGGGAGTACCAAACCCCATTCCCCAAGAAAGGACCCACACCCCACGAATGGATGAACATTTCCATGTATCAATAGCTCATTTTCAAACTCTGTTATACTAACTAGGGACCCGCACCTTATTCTCATTTTTTCACTAATAATGTAACTGACCCTTTGCCTACTCATATATTTCTCCCTCTCACTATCACCTACACAATTAATCAAAATAACCTCATAAAATTATGGGCCTCATGAATATATATTGGATCATAAAGTGATGTATTCTATCATTATCTACACAGAAAAAACACATAGACAAGATTACACATATGGCTAATTCTTACACCGAGACAATAAAATAATAAATATAATGAACGTTTCCTATCAAAAGTTATGTACATTAATGCACATTACTGGTATGTGTATAGTTAAATGTGATAGTGTACCACTTATTGGTTGTTCATGTGATGTCAATGTGCTTAGTGTTCCCCATTATGGTACAGAACATGTGATACTACTGACTTCTTTAGGAGTTCAAACCAGTTATATTGGATCATGTCATCGTGAAAAACCTAAAATGATATCTAATCACACAGAATATGTATATTCTTCAATTTCATGTTTTTAGGAAAAATAAACATCCTAGGCGTGTCCTTAATATCAAAATATTAATTCATATTTAATTATGTATTAATTTAATTTTTAATACATAGTCCCCAATAATAATTACAATTAAATATTATTAATAAAATTCACCATATATCAATATATAATATTGGAATTAATTTAATTATAATGATATATTTAATTATAAATGTATTTTTCATAATATTGCATTATTAGTCATAAATAATAAATTAAACCATTGTCAATAATTTAACAGCACAATGTTTTAGTGGAAAAAAACATTCCACATAACATTATGTCATTAATAATTTGTTAATAATTTAATAAAAATATTTTATTTGTTATCATCAATGATCAATACCAAATTTAATTAACATAAATGTTACTCAACAATAATTAACATTAAATTCACAAAAAACTACTCATCACGTACATATTACATTATAAAAATTAAAATTATTATCATAACAACATAAATAATAATAATATTATTATATATTTTACCATTAATATTATAATACAAGACATTAATTATTTTCATACATATATTTATAAAAATCATCATTGGAAATTTTTTAATTAATTTTTACATTATCATTTTCATTAAAATAAATTGAATTTTAAAGACATGTTTAATACTGGTAAAACAATTCAATCTGAATGTTTTTCCACATTTTTTATGTTTCCCATTTTGGAAGGTATTAATTATTTACAAAATTTATAACATGATAAAGAAGAAATTTATTTCATAAAATATTTTCAATTCACCCAATATTTTGATAATATAGATTTAGTTTTTGGTTTAATAAATATATTTTTATAATTTCATTGATCATTGAATGTATTAGATTTTAAATATAATATTGTACTAACCAATTCTCAAAAAAAATCATCACATTGTTAAAGAAACACAAAAACAAATTAAGACATATTATTATGCCATATTATTTTTTTCATAAACTCTAACTGAATGTTAGTTATGGCTTATTAGTGTAATTGATAGAAAAAAATGTATTCAGATGCTTCTCATTGAGATTATTGTTTTAAGATGAATATGTTAATTATATTTAAATCCTATATAATAAAGGGGTTTTAAACAAAATTATGTTCCATAAGGATTTGAAGATTCTTTTAGTATCCAATAAATGAATATTAAACATTAATATATAATTAATTTCATAACATAAAATGATATTCTTTTATAAAAGATTCATAAAACCCTCCAATCTTAAATTATTATAAATTATTATAAATATAAATATTATATGATTGTGATTCTTTAAATAAATTTATTTATCCTTAGTTGCATCAAGTAAACAAAAAAATTTAAATCACAGAATACTATTTATCCAATATTTATTAAATATTAGGTTACGTACCATTTAATATCATCACCACATTGACTAAACAATTATTCTTTAAATAGTCGAGAATGTACAATGAGTGAAATTTAATGTAATAAATTATATATTTATACTACATAATGGATTATGAAAATAAAATTATAATATTTATAGTTAAATATTATTAATTATATTTATAGATTACTTTCATAATCTTTCATTATATTATTTTTCAAAGGAATTAATGAGTTATTCAATCAAGAGGATGAGAAATAATGAACATGATTAGGGAATCAAATTTCCAATTTAAATCTCTTCCTTATTAGTGAATTTTCTGATTCTTCATCATTTTATCCTTGTCGATATTAATAGTTATATCACCATTATTTTAGTGTTTATTATCACCACCCATAGAAAGTTCCTCTTTTTCCATAATGTTTACAAATTTGTAAAATTATATTTTTCAACCACTCATGGAAAAAATATATTATTTGCTAAAATTATCAATTAATCATGAATTATGAAAAAAGTGAATTAGTGGAGGATTTTATCACAACATTATTTCTTTTCATGAAATCTCATATTAATCTCATGCATTCCCACAATTTACTTTTTCCATTTCATTAAATTTTTACGCATACATTTAATTCCTCAAGGCATGGGATGTCATCTATTAGGAATTATATTCCACATCTATCCTCAAATATGCCACATCATCTCTATGTGGAAACCTCAACACAACTCCACCAATATTCAAATATAATGTGTAAATTATTTTTTTACATCACTAAAATTTGGCATTAGAAAATTATTTTAAAATTTTTTGTACACAAATTGAAACCATATAACCAAACATATTCCTTATATAAGAAAAGAAAATGTTTTGGACTCATCAATAATATCAATGATTTCATTCAATCTCTTGATAAAAAGATTTTAGCATCCAAATCCATTGAATAATAATTTTTTTATTTAGTAAATATTAATTATTAAAAAATATTTATGTATCTAATATATTTATTAAAATTATACCCCATGGTAAACACCATAACATCAAATAAATGGAACAATAAAAAATATAATATTTCATTCAGTATGGTCAAATTCCCTATTTAACCTTTTTTTAGACCACAAAATTGGATACTAAATAATATGGTATGTCATTTTTAATTAAAAATTAGTTAGTTGGATCATCCATAATTCTAAACATTTTTATACCTAAAAAAAAAACAAATACATCTTTTTACTAGGAATCTCATAAAACTACCTCATGTTTGAAAAACCATCTTCACAATTTCATAATTTAAATCACGAAGTCTGAGTACTATGACAACATGGGACACAATTATATAGGATAGGTATATCCAACATTAATATAGAAGATAAAATTTTCTTTCGTATTCCTTAGATATTAAGAAATAGTCATTATACATGTTTTTATGAATTACCTTAGTACAATCAAATGTTCATATTATTCAATTTTTTAAAATCCTATGCCCTAATAACCCCTTCCCCATCCCAAAGTTTTATTAACTACATGGAATGAAATGAAACCAACAACCATAGATATACACCATGAAAAAAATTATTTACAATGGTTCCTCATGAGATAGAATTATGATCCACACCATTAATAGTATAATGCATGTTTTTCATATAGAAATATATGATTTTTGGTAGATTCCCTAATTTTATTATATAAATATCAGAAAACCACCCTGAAATATTTGTAATGAAGAATAGAATTCATGGTTTTAATTAGAAATAACAAATCTCAATACTTTAATGTGTGACCACAAAATCTATTTTTATAAGGTAAAAAATACAACATGCCCGTATTATGTAATTTGAAACTCTATCTCTATATTTGAAAACCCAAATAATATTATTTCTATCAGTAAAAATTACAAATATCTAATATTTACATACTTTTTTGGATGATAATAATGAGATCTTAAAGAAACAATCTATGGTCCAGAAGACACCTAGAAATATACCACTACCCATGAGTCACCCATTCTTCCAAAATATAAAGCCGAAGGTACTATACATTTAGATAGACAAGAATTATTTCCTCTAAATCCCCTTATAATACCTACTCAGGTCAAGTCAAAAATAAAAAAATCATTGAAAAAACTAATTCATTTCAAATATTGATTCCCTAAACATTAGTAATAACCACGTACATATTTATGTTTTCACTATTGAGCACTATAATCCAAAAGAAAGGATCCTAACTCAAAATGAACCAATATTATATACCCATATGAAAACCAAGATAAAACTATTATATTCATCGATAAGTGGATGGCGTGTTGTCCAACATTGTGAATAACCATATGAACTATATCATAGGAATAAATGTTCAGATATGAAAACTCAATTGATTCCACTACCATGGGACACTGTCAGAAAAATAATGGTTGTGTGGGAACCACTCGAATCTAAAACTCCCAAAAATGGAAAATGATGGAATTTGTATTGTTTACTTTTTCTGTGGATTATGAGATCGCATTATGAAAGGAAAAATTTTTTCTGTCACGTCACATTGGGTTTAACCAACCCATATATGTCCAAAAAACACTTCTGATATTTTCATGGATAAAGTGGCCTATTTCCAAGAACATTCTGAATATAGAGAACAAATCCATAATATATTATCACAATCATGATGATTTTATGTGGATTTGAATGTGTAGGAGAAAATCCAAATATTGATTCCTCTCTCAAAAATATCTACCCAAACTATCAACCTTGAAAAATTAAAAATAATATCTTGTCCATGGATGACATTATGTTTTTAGTGATCTTACACCTATATATGAACATGATCGTGATTCCAAATAGAGGGTCTAAAATCTCCAATTCTCAAATCATAATCATAATTTTTAGATGGAAAAATATCCTAAAAAATGGACCAATATCATAATAAGGGATACAAATCTTCTCAATAGTTGGAGAAATATATAATCCAAAATTGTATCATTATGGCATAAAAATTGACTTAGGAAATTATTTTTATTTAGTCATTGAGTTCCGGGAAAATTTAGAATTTAAATGTTAATTACTACAACAAACCCCCTAGAAATGGAGGATTATTGACATCATAGACTCTTGAAAACCTGTAATAAAGTAACTCCAATAATATAAACTATATTTGTGTACCCAAGACCAAATAAACTAAAACTACCGTCCACTCTATGAAAATATCTAAATAAGGAAAATAGGAATAAAATATCCCATTACGCATGGGGAATCTTATCTATCTAATGACTCTCAAAATAAAATACCACCCCTCAATCAATCAGTGTGGAGAGGTTCAAGCACTGAAACGGGCTCATCACTACCCTACCTATATATACAAGCTGTATATTTGTGGGTTGCATTCATTATATCCATAAAATAACCTACAAGGATTAAAGAAAATAAGTACGGTATAACACGTAAGTGATGTGATGGATAAATTTGAAAACTACATGATTCATTTTCCATATGCAGAGTAACCTCCAACAAATTACTCTAGGTTTTTGAGTTGTTCATTATATTATCTTTGTGTCTAGTGAATGGTTGTTTTTGTTCCCCAACCAACATCGGGTTCATTATTAGGTAGAAAAAAATACAATTAAAACCAAAATTTGAACTGAATCCCTATGACTTGAGTCTTTTAGTAACACTCTGACATGGCCCAGCCCATTGGGACCACTCATGGTCAGTTGATAAACTATGTGTGCCACCCCCAAGTCTAAATCCAATAGGAAATTGTTTTATAAATAACACTATGAAATTAGAATATAGTCAGAAGTAATAATCTTATACTAACCTATAAGAGATATGAATAAAATACATAGAATAATACCATTAATTTAGACTAATAAATGTTTTAAAACTAATATTTATAATAGATTCCTTTGTAAAACCACATCTTACTCATATAATGTCATTCGGGTTACCATAAAAGAAAAAAATACAGGATGTGAAATAATTTGTAGAGTATATATCAACTAAGTGAACAAAAAATCCTATATTTATATACTAATCTAATGAACTTATTCATCCACATTATTTTCATCTAACAACGTACACTATCTTAAAACATCTAAACATAATCTTTGACCATAAATCCAACAAAAACTATGAATTTTTTACACTCAAACAACATGCATTGGCATGATGACTTTGTATAAGTGATTATAAATATACCTAGTATGACACCCTGGAATAATAATTGAAATACGAAACTATAATTCATCTCAAATAATATGAAATGGAATGTACCTATTAATAAGAAATGTAAATCCAATACATGATTTATTAAAATGGAATATTAAACATAAGGAAATATCATATCACCATAGCTCAAATTATTGGATATTTATATCATCAATGTATCTTGGGACACTCATTTCATCATAATAAATAGGGTATAAATTGTCAATTGGACAATAATGTGACTCATAATGAAGGTAATAATTCATGTATAAACAATTCATAATATCATTAACATCAATAACACACCTATGAATTCTACATAAACGTCATGATCATCAATATATCCCTTTTTAGTCATCATAGTGGTTCCAAACCTCACTAATATATATAATTCAACATGACATATGATAATCCCTATAAAAAATAGAAACCTACATGTTATTCTAAGTGTTTTATCACTAACCTCTACATGTAGACGTAACGAACATTATACCGTGGGGGAGTAATAACCCCAAATCTATTATATGGACCCTAACCTCAACGTTATCAAAGGAGTACCAGACACCATTATCTAATGAAGGAGCATCACCCTAGAAATTTTCCAATCCATTGTATTCATGGGGGATTATCCAACACCATAGTATTTATACGGGACCATTACCCTTTCCTAAGAACATCACTATGTGAGTTAGCTACCTTATGTTTACTCATACATCTCTCCCTCACTCACTCATGAACAATATGAAGATAAAAAATTTCATCTGCCCACATCAATAAGATAAAAACATAATATGGTGATACGACTCTTTATAGAAAAACTCCCATTGTGGATTCATCAAATTCCAAACTCTGACTCCAAAGAAGATTAAATTTTAAAATTACATTAAATTTTCCAATAGATCACATGAACTGTAATTTAAATGGAATCCAAATCCCTCGTAAACATTTAGAATGTACCATCACTATTAGTTCTTCTAAATTCAACCTACATGGCATGCCCAAGTATGTTTCCAAACATTTGGGAATACCAACTTTGATGGGATTCTATCTTAGATATAAAGAGACTTGATGTATTTAATTACATAATGTATTATTGAATTATACACAACATGTGTAAAACATTAAGGGTTAGTAGGAATATACTATTTAATAACCTTTCATATCCGTGAATTCATAAAATTATTTTGTTTTTTATTTTTTATTAAATTTAATCGTATTCTATAGTTCCCCTTGATAATAAAAATTAAATATTATTATTTTAGTTCACTATATGTCAACATGTAATGTCAGTAATTTTTATTAATAATGATATTATTAATTACCTTGAAATTTATATCATTATATGGAATTTGTATTAACAATAATTTCATAAAATTATTATTAGTAATTTATCTTAACAATTAATTAGTACAAAAAAACTTTTTTATGAATCATTGTGTCTAGAATAAATAATTATTAATTTAATTATAATTATTATGTTTTTATCATTCATAAAAAAATTCAAATTTCATTACTATAAATTTTGTATGCCTTAAATTATTGCAATATTTAGGAAAAAAATTATCACCAAACATTTATTAGTATACAAAAACATTAATTATAATAATAATAATACTGTGATAGTTACTATTATATATTAGTTCTTCAAAAATAAATGTAAAAAAATTTATCATTTGAACACATTTTATTCATGTGTCTCACCATGGTTAATGATATAAATATATTTTTAATTTATGTTACCTTTTTAAATTTTTTTTGGAACTAATTTCACATATCATGAATTTCATTAAAATTATATATATATCAAATATAAAAATTATTAATTTTAAATATATATATATATATAATATAAATGTTCCTAAGATTTACCTTATGTTATGTATATGTTATTCAAAACCAATTCTATTGAATTCAATTTTATTAAAGCCCCAATATCTAAATAGACTACATTATATGTTTCTCAATCATTTATGTTTGTAAACGTAAAATGATATTTTTTAGTTCCTCATGAATCAGATCTTTAGAAAAAAAACATCACTATTGTTTACACTATGGGATAATTATTTCATGATTTATATTTCATTGGAATATATTTCCTTAATGAATAATTAATTTTTCACCAGACTAATCTTTTATAGGGAATCAACATATTAGGAAATTTATATGAACTCAGCATAAAATGTTTTTGAATAATTTATATCCTATAATAGAATTACTCATCAATATAAATGATCAACTAACTCCTTTTAATTATAAAATACCGTAAATAACATTCAATATGCAGAAAAAAATGTTTAAGAGTATTCCCTTTATAATTATTATCCATTTTTCATTTTGATAAATCTATCGTGATTAATTCATGGAAAAATAACTAGAAAATATTAAAAAATGTTAGGAACATTCCCATTTAATCACTTTACCATGTTAATGAGAAATTAACTAATCATATAGTCATGGATACACCCTGAGAGATATTTACAGGATGAACATAAATTTATGTGTAACCTGAGGTATAATACAAATAAAATAATAACCTGTATAGTCATATATTCTTCTAGGATTTCTATATTGTTATACATAGACACCATTAATATATATTTCATAGTATTTAATATTTAATTTCATCAAGATAAATATAAATAATAAACATAATGAGTGTAAAAAGGAGTCCACAATATGATTCCCCCTTATTATTAAACTCACAAATGTTTGAATATTTAAACGTCATTAGTACATGTGGTTTTATTAACTTCATTATGAGTTTAATCATCGTTTATCAATGAATAGACTTTTGTTTTAAATAATGGTTAAAAATCATTCACATTATATTTTTATCCCACCCATAGAATATATAAAGGATCTTGATAAATTATCATTTGTACATTAATGATGAAAAAATGAAATCTTAGGAGGAATTTATCAATATATTATTTTATTCTATAACATCCTCCATTAATCCCATGAATTACTATTAAAACATTTGTATATTAATTTCCCTTCTAAATGTCTATTATTTCATCTGTTCACGTGAATTAAACTACAAAACATTATCATCTTTACCCATAATCTAATTTTCCACTTCATCTCTATGTGGTCATCTTAGTTCTATGTCATTAAACATCAACTAAAAATATTATATTATTTTTTTGCTTCAATAATTGAGTGTTTTATAGAACAACCACAAAAAATGTGTGATCTATGATATGACACTAATTCCCATAACATAATCCTCAACAAATAAAAAAACCCCCTTCATAGACCCGTCCATGGTTTTGTAATTTAAATCTTGTTATCTATTAAGATATATTATTATATTAATTCCTCGAACAATTATTAATAAATTTAATATATATTAATTATTTAATATTACATAAATAACATATAATTTTCCCCAAAAAACAAAGGTTAAACACTTAGAGGTGATAAAAATATAAAAAAATTTCATGGTCATACACTATATTAGTAATACCAATTTACCATTTCTTGGGACAGGGAAAAATTAAAAAAAAAATTGAGGAGACTATAACATAAAAAAATTTATCCTTTGAAGAATATATAGTGAATTCATCCTACTCATCATATAATGGAGTTTCATTCTTTTGGGAAGTGAAGATGATGAATGAAAATTAATGTGTGATCATTGGGGAATCAATAGGAATTCCCTCAAGGTAATTCATTTAATTATCTATATATTTCTTATTCTATAAATTATCAAACCCATCCTTCATAGAAAAAATTATATCATAAATATTGAATGATGTTAAATATTATTAATTAATAATAGAATCTTAAACCAACAGATACAAATATATATTATTCTTTAATAAATTTTCCATTAATCTTTATATTTGGTTTCTGAACTCTTGGGTTTTTTGTAAATTTCTTTTTTTCAGAAAAAAACTAAAATTATTCTTAATGATATTTTTTTTGTGAATTTTGATTATTCATAAATAAGGGGATTGTATTCCGGAATTGAGAAGTGTTTAATTTCTCTATAATAAAATCTATAATCATGTTTTTTTGAATGATTGAAAAATCATTAAAACATAATTCTCCAACATTAACTGATTAAAGTAAATCTATGATCTTGGAAATATTTATTAATGAAATTTCATTAGAAATTTGATGAATGATGAAAATTATTTGGAATATATTTATCATATTTTTTTTCCGTGGATGATAATTTATCTTTCCGGATTTTGATAAATATGTGCATCCTATATAAAAAACCTTGAATTATTTTTTAACTAATATTGAATTGAACCCCTATAATTAATCCTATATTCTAAACCTATCCTAAATATGAATCTACATTGGGTGGTTGGAAATATAACTGTGACCTACTTTTATTTATCCCTCTCAATTCATCATTTGTATAACCCTTGAAAATCTTTGAATTAAAAAACGCTAAATATAACTACCCATGTAAACAAGTTTATCAGTTACTTTTGGGATCCTACATGATTTTAATTAAATTGTTAATAATTTATAGACTTGAGTATTTTTATGTTGGGTGACCTTATGGGGTGAGTGTGAATGAGTAAGGAATTCCACTAAATGATCTCAAGTTGGTCAGCTGGGAAAGTTGTTAGTCTGATGGGTGACCATAGTGGGTAATAGTCTTCTGTTTATCTTGAAGGAAACTAAAGTATAATATGAGACCCAAGGGATTATATTACTAGGTTCATTTTCTAAGGAGGTTGGTTTATGAAAAATGGAATGAGATCCAATACCCAACTATATTTATTGAGGAACAATCATGGTTTGAGTTTAAGGGTCCATATTGATGTTGTTCTATAATAAGGATTGGGAGAGTAGAACACCCCTTGTAATGTGAGACAAAAAAAGTTTTACATATCATGCCTATAGTGTGGATCATGATTTTAAGTAGCTTACTCTATTAGATCTCTGTAGTTATATATGATGGTCATTGAGTAGTGCGGGTATAGGTAACCTCTTAGGATGCTTCCTAGGGGTTAGCGTGTGTTTGAGGAAAAAAACCAAAATAATTTTTTTGGCATCAATGGAAATTCGTCATTATGATAAGTGAATAATATGGGTGATATCCTATGTTGTTTTGGGAAGAAAACCACTATATTATAAGCCATCCAAATGGATATAAAACCAGTTACATGTCCCAGGGATGTTCAATAAAGATATTATGTTATAGTTTCATTTTGAGTGGATGAATCATAAACAAATAATGTTTTACAGTTCATAATATGTTTTAATAATTTACTTAATAACAACAAGATCAATATATTTCTTTAGTAGAATATTCCAAAAAAGGAGAAAAAGTGATAAAATTGTGAAAATTTATAAAGAAACCCCCTAGATATGGTTGATTATAGAAATAGTTTTCTTGAATTTTTCTGAATTAGAGTTTCTGGAAGAGGAGGAGGTTATGTCTGTTATCATATCATGAAATTTGGAAAATAAAATAATATGATTTTGTTTTATATAATTTCCATACTAAAAAGTATATCTTACCCATGTCGCATGTTGTGTACTTCACATTTACTATTTGAACAACATCATTTGTAGCACTTGAAACAATCCTTTGAAAAATGTTCTGTGTGGTTCAACATTTATGGATCTAAGGGTACTTTTTAATATAAATATAACATGTTTTCTGATTGTGTGTTACACCCCATGTATCTAAAGAGATCATAACATAGATTGTAACCAATTACACATTAGATGAATATTTGAGTCACATTCATTGTATGTTTTTTCAAAAAAACCCTTATATAGCTATAATGTTGAATATGAGGGCACCCAAAGTATTTATTTTATAATCTGTGTAGTTCCAAAAAATATATTGTATAATTTACAATAATAAAAAACATGATATCATGTATCAGTACATTCCCTGTAGGGATATAAAGTACCACACACCACATATCCACATGAACTCACCATTTAGGTTGAGTCCACAATAAACTGGTTTTCAGTGGATACTATATTGATCTATATATCATTTAATCATATAGTATATATCATATTCCCCCTATGGTGTTCTATAATTTATATATTTTTACTAATGTATTAGAAATTTACTATTAAATATCATATTCTATGTTATATTTAGTAGAGAACCTGATGGTTCTACTCTCATTGTTATTATTTTTTTCAACATATTTATGGGATGTTATAAAATCATATAATCAAGGATATGGTGATGGGTTGGGTGAGACAAATGTATCATAAATTGGTTTGTTACCCCTATAATAATATTGGTACATGAGCGTGAGTCATTTTTAAAATTAGTGGAGTGAAAAACCCATTCAATGCTTTAGTGTGGGTCCTTAATAAATAGAGTTTGTAACTACCTCAGATGTTGTACATCCGACATGAAATAGACTGAGTCAACCATAAGGGTCATTAACACCGTAAATTACATTATATGTTTCAATGAGGTTCAGATACCCCTCTAAATAATTGAGAGATGACATGTTTCATGGTAATTCTACTCATTTTTCTATTAATTAATGAATAATCCCCTATAATTAGAAACATTCCACCAATCAATATAAATTCATATAAAGAGGGATGGTTCCACTAGTTAGTTCTATACTAGTATTGTGGGGAATAATCATGAGTTGTATTATTTTAAAAATACGAGTTATATTAAATTATTGTATTTTTTCATCATGTAACCTATGATGAGGTAGACTATGTTAAATATTTGAAGCAAAATACACCCTCTATATCCAGTGAGGTGTGACATTAAAATGGGTATTAAACATATAAAATAGCAGGTCTTACACTTTCTTGAGTGTCCCAGATTAATTATGAAACATGATTCAATGACCTTCCAATATGATATGATTAGGAATTTTATATCTCCATAGGTATCTTTTATCTGTAATGAATATGTAGTTTCTTTTTCTATCCATTATGGTTTCCGCCGAATTTTGTCTAGTTTAGGTAAATTGTATCTTAATATTCAATTTCTTTTTTATGGAATCATACTGAATATGTGTATACTCACCCCTAAATAGGCTCAATATCAAAACATGTTGTGCCTAC
Organism: Viscum album; assembly: GCA_963277665.1. Lineage (NCBI taxonomy): Eukaryota > Viridiplantae > Streptophyta > Magnoliopsida > Santalales > Viscaceae > Viscum > Viscum album. Next base: position 1,876,284,454 of record OY728122.1, on the reverse strand, counting down.
ATAGATATTTCATAGTTTTTAGATTTTTAGGGTTGATGGTGAGAGAAAGGTTTTCATATGGAGGTAATTATTATTGAAACATAGTGATATTTGATAGTGGATGTGATTTTTTTTCTCCCCTCAGGAGTATTTTTAGTGAACAGATGAATTAAAAAGTTATATAGTATATCATTATAATGATTTATAATAACCCATAGATTTTTTTGATAGAAAATTTTTTCACACCCACCCAATCATTTTTAGTTATGTAATAATTTTTCTATATTTATCTTCACATTCAATTACTAGATAAAAACTCATTACAATATAGAGTAAATGAGATGCAATATATATCTCATGGTTAGTGGAAATAGTTTGACCCAAATATGAATATGGTTTTATCATATTATATAAGTGCTTGAGTAGATAGTAAAAGGATAACAAAACCATATATCCAAACCATGAATCCTACAATGTTTTATTAAATAAATGTAAATACCTTCTATCCCATTCAGAAATTTACTAATTACCACACCCATTTTGAAGTAACATATGTATGGTTGTCATATATTTCATTTTTCCATCTTCTTTAATTGTATTTTAAGTGTATTTTAATTAAGATTTTTATAAAATAAACAAATAAGTTTCCAAATATGTTCCCCTTTGTTTTATCCCTATTTCCCTATAGTTTTATTCACCTACATTGGCCATGGTGTCTTAGAGTTCTTATTAGTAAAAAATAATATACGGTTTCTTAATGATATATTTTTTCTTACATTTAACAATATAACCCCGCCCACTCTTTTTTGATTTGTATAATTTTCCAAGGATTCCACCTTTTAAGTTAGATGATTCGATGCTCAATTTTTTGGGGGACCATTTTATCTTTTTTAAATTTCAAATTATGTTTATAATTGATTTATAACAACTTATATGTCACTTTACTATCATGTTCCATTGAATAAATACTTATTTTTCAAGTGTTATACGGTTTCTAAATAGGGTTGTCTCTGTTGAGGAGCATATATAGTCAATATCTAACTATTCCAAATCACTTATTGAAATTTTTGGTGATTTTATATTTATATAAAAATGTAAAATAATTAGGTGTTTATATTTATAATTAAATAAATAAAAATAATAATTCTGATGAAAAATTATCATAGATTGATGGTAGTGAGAATGAACATAGTCCTGGAGTTAGTAACTCAGGTTCCTTTATTAATCATTTTATTTTAATAAATTTTTGAAATAGTTAATACCATATTATATGAATTACCACTCCTAAATTTAGTGTAAAATTTATGATGTTCCAATGATTCCTTCGGCACATGAAACATATAAGGTTGGGGTATGAATGAACATTAGGTTTTTGTAAAATTAATTGATTTTTGTTTTGAGGACCGGTTGATTTTATAAAAAAGATGGTTTAAATCGAAAACTCAAGAGTCGAAACATATTACAAGGATAGGTTTTTGGATGTTTTGAGGAATTATATGTGTTTTTAGATCTCATATATGTATTTGGAGACCCAAGGTACAAAATTATTGTTTCAGGGGTAGCAGCCTGGGGACCACGAATAGTTCACAGTTAGTACTTGTTGTTCACCCTATTAATGTATACATATTTTCATAGGTATATGGTTTATATAATATTTATTGGGGAACTAGGAAACTATGAAAAGGTTTATATTTAATTTTGAATGTATCTATATGGTTATCAAATGGTATGTGAATTTGTACACCATAACCATGTCGGACGGTGTATTTCATGCATTGAAGTCTACATTGTTGGTACATAGTCAGGGAAAACATGATCCCAAATAGTGTTACATAATAATAAAGGACAAATTAACAAACTACCCCTATATATTTTATTGTTTTAGCCACACTTTTATTATCCCATTTTTTCAAAACACCACCCATTAATTTCCCTCTTATCCCCTCTTCCTCTATGCATGATCTTACTTATTCATGGTCAAAATATTTTTCTATTTGGTGAGACCATGTGGGCATAATGATTATACATCTCTTATACCATTAATTTTATTTTTACCATCAATTAAAAGTGATGTTATACAATATTAGTCTAATATGATTTATTTTTATGTTTTTTGTATAGTATCCCATTTTCAACACATTAAATCCCAATTAGTGGGAACTACATATCATGAGGTGGGAGGTCTGTAAATTTTAACTCACACTCATACCTTATTATCAATGGTATTTGTTTGTATAGTCAATCTATCTATTCAATTCTTGATTGTGTTTTAAATTAATATTTTAATTGATTTTTCGTTAATTAGGTATCTCTTTGCATGTGATTATCCTTTGAATGGATGGTTCTTAGTATAACCCTTTAAAAATAAACTATTTTTATTTCTAGTTAAATGGCCTATTCTCTTATGGATATATAAATGTATTATAATAATATAATATTTATGATATAATTCCCTAAACTAGAGCAATGGATTAATTCAATGTTTGAGAAATTGAATTTCACAACTATCAATGTCCAAATAGAATTAGAACATTAAATAGATTAGTGTTATAGTACAATGTAGAGTCCCTTTTTATTACATGTGATTGGGTTTTTAAAATGAATTTTTTATTTTTATAGTTGAAAACTATTCATTGTATGTATTTTATTTACTAAATTCTGAAATTGTGTAATGGATCAAATAGTTATGGGTAATCTATAATAATGAATTGTGGGGAATGATTTAATGTGATTCATCTGTAAGTAATTGATTGTATAAATTATACAATGAAAATATGAACTGGTGTTGGGATAAATGATGATTGGTAATGCCGATATGATCTCAAAGGACTATATATGATACATATTTTACTTTGGAATTCTAGTATGTGGATATTGATTATGTATGACTCTTGATGATAGGGATTTAGAGATGTTTTCCTATATTTATGGTGACAGATGATAACTTAGAAGGCATATAGGAGTTAGAAGACCTGTATAATATCTGATGATAGGGAATTATATGATGGGAACTTTGATTTTATGGGATTTTTGTGATAGTCGTGATTTTTATTACACAATTAAACATAATTTATTACATAGACATCACATGATACAATATAGAAGATAGAGAGTTCTATTGTCTTTGGGGAGTAGGATAATTAATTAGCAACTTAAAAAATGAATTGTATCATATTTATTTAAAACATCTGTTACATGATCGCTACATTCCATCGTACATAGCATTGCATGGGATAACCTGAGGACATGCATAAAAAAGGTTGAACTATAAAGACCAGTAAGGGAATAATCATGGAATAACACAAATAATAAGATACATGTTAGTCAATAGGAATATCAATATTTCACAAGAGAAGAATAAACATAAATGAATGATATAGCATGATAATCATAACATGGAAATGTGGTAACAACACCTAACATGGAATTAGCATGATCCAAATCTCATTGCACATGGAGAATGAGTAAATTCTCATTGCACATGGAGCATGATTAAACCCTCATTAGTCTATAATTATCATGAACAAACACCCAATTAACATGATATATCATGATACTATACCTTACCCAATGCATTGGAGCTCTATAAGTGTGCACCCTTCTTAAACATTTCATTTCATGCATAATTGTTCCACGTAGATCATATAACATGGTTTCATAAAACATATTCATTTATTAAATGATAAAATAATGTGGAATTAATACATTAAACATTACAATCAATAAGTAACTTTTCATAATTTTTAATACCTTTGATAGTGAAATGGGCATGGTATTCACTACACAATGATATTGGCTTGGAAAATTGTTGCAACTTCGGCAGCGTAGCGGCATGACGTAATAATTTATAAAAATGGTTTATGAGAGATAGAGTGGTGTCTCATAATATGTACATGAAAGGAAAATTAATAGATTCATATAGATACATTTCCCCACAATTGTAATGGAATTTATATTCATGATACAAAAGAATTTCATGATTGTAAGTGAGGAAAGATAAATTCCCTTCAGAATTTCGGAATCGTAACTAGTGTACATGGGAGGAATTTATTGAGAGATAAATGGGTTTATAATAATTCAAACATAGATAGTGAAGTATGGTGGAGGTTCAAAGCCATATCTCCAAATTTATAATTGAAATAAAAAGGGCATTACAACAATAAGAAAATTGGACAAAAATGAGAAAGGAAAAAACCTTTACTTGGATGTGTGATTCCAAAGGCTTGAGGGAGGCTTGAGAGAGGCTTCATGGGAGATTGGAACACCTTGGGAGGATTCTAGATAGATTAAAGAATAGGATGGAAGAACTCCAAAGGCTTTGAGTGAGGAGGAAGCTATAGCTTAGGTGGGTTTATATTGGAAAGGAGATTGAATTGTTTATTATTTATGTTTGGGACACCTCACATTAAACAAATCAGAACCACAAACCAGCCCTTGGTTTTTAGCCATGGTTTTTACCAAAGTGGAGTGGAAAAAATATTTTATAATTCCAATATCCTAATATCTTAAAATAATGGGGTTGATTATGTGGAGTTGAGTCACACTCCCAACTAAAATAATTTAAAAAGACAAAATGTTTAATAAGTTTTGAAGGGTCAACTAAAGCATTGCAAAATAAATCAAACAAAACCAAAATCACATTATTTTAATGTTAAAACATATATTGGCCGAAGATAAAGTTTATAGTATTTAATTATATCATTATAGGGTAGTTATGAGGTCTTAAAACACATTATATATTTAAATGGTATTAAATTTTTACCCAGAAATTTGACTGTCTCATAAAATTATGAAAAACTCCCCATTGGATAATTTCAGTGTCCTAATTCTAGAAATAATATTCATTTTATCTAAATTTTTTTATAAATATGTTAATTTTCACTTTTAATATAAAAACCGACGTTTATCTAAAATTCATGGGTATTGACAAAAATGGATTTCATACCTTAATAAAAATTTCAATTGCATTGATAATATTATACGATCATTTATATTTAATTAAAAAATTTTAGTAAAAATAATAATATTTTATTTAAATATTATTTAATTCAAAAATACATTAATTCATCAAAATATATTTTTTAGTTGATCATTAACTAAAAATACTTTTTGTGCATTAAAAACTATTCATATGGTAATAATAATAAAATGAAAGTATATTAATTATTATATTCAAAAATCATGTACATAATCATAGTCGTAAGGTCTTGTTAGATAACCCTTTATAACACCCACATAAGATTGATGATTAAGGTGTGTGATGGAGATATACTCTTGGGGTGGCTCGGATATCATCGCTCAGGTAGTAATCTCTATAAACATCCACTTCTCCCATAGGCAGTTCTGCTTGAGCTTAACATGTTCAAGATCGGCTTGAGCTCGGTAAAGAGTGAAGCCTAATGACGCAATATCCATTCTGAGCTCCGAAAAATGGGCTTCATACGGTGCAAGTCTACTGGATGAGTCCATCTCCTCATTTTTCTGGGTAAATTGCATTTGTTAAGAACCTATATTTATACTAATCATGTGATCACTGTTAAACGACTATATTAGAAACAGTGAAAATTCATAACAGTATTTTAAAATCCAAAATCATAAATCCAAAGAAGTTGACATTTTATATAAACATTTTACATAAAGAGGAATTTAATTAGATCAAGATGGATTTCTATTGATGAATGTTTGGGTCGTTAGAATTTTCCCACCTAAAGAAATATCGCCCTTGAAATTTCCATTTCCCACACTAAAACAGATGCAGGTAACACTACTTCATTATTTCCTCTAATTCCTACATTTCTTCTTCAATATTGTGGTTTTTCCACAACACATTGATATGGGGAATTGTCTTATTTTATATAAATTATTCTCTACGATATACGATCCTCACTGGTTGATCCTCATACGAATGATCATCCTCTAACCACACCACCTCTGAAGAGAGTACATGTGAAGGGTCCGGTATGTACTTCCTTAAGAGGGATACAGGAAAGACCTCATGGAATTTGTCCATGGTAGGTCAAAGATCTAGTAGATATGCCACAACCCCCGAAATGATCAAGAATATCGAAGGGGTCGATTTACTGTGGACTAAGTTACGTTTCTTTCAAAAAATCAGGAGCTTTTTCCACAGAGATATTTGTAGAAATAAAATGTCTCCAAATTTAAACTCAAGGTCTCATCGATGGTCATATTCATATCTCTTTTGTCGACATTTGGATATTTTGATATGTTTCTAAATGTTTTTCACCTTTCCACAATTTCATTGACCATTTCTGGTCCAAGAATAATACACTCACTGAACTCATCCCAACACGGTGGTGTTTTTAACCTTTTCCCATAAAGGGCCTCATATAGTGCCATTTGGATGCTCGAGTGGAAACTATTATTATAACTGATCTCAATAAGAGGATCATGTTGATACCATCCTTTTTGAATGTCCATTGAGAACACACTCAACATATCCTCAAGTGTTTGGATAGTCTGCTCAGATTGGCCATTATTTTGAGAATGATAGTCCGTATTGATGTTATGTTCAGTATTCAAAGCATGTTAAAGACTCATCCCAAACAAAGAGGTGAATCTTGGATCTCGATCGAACACAATAGATAGTGGTACTCCATGCAACCTTACCACTTCCCTGATATATATCTGTGCTAGTTTATCCATTGAGAAATCCTCCTAAATAAGAATTATGTGTGCAACCTTTGTACGATTATGCATAATAACCCAGATTTCATTGTTGCTTTTGGATGTCTTCGAATTTCCGGTGAAAATGTCTATGGTGATGTTCTCCCATTTCCATTCTAGTATGAGAAATGGTTGCATCATCCCCTTATACTTTTGCCTCTCTTATGTAACTATCTAATGCACTAGGCACATTGATGTATATTCAACGATCTCCTTCTTCATATTATCCCACCATTAATGCTCCCGTAGATGTCGATAAATATTTGTGTTTCCTGAGTGAATCGAAAATTTTTAACTATGTGCATCATCCAAAAGTTCCTTCTTCAGCTTTAGACTAGATGGAACACATAGTCTTTTCCCAAAAATCACAATTCCTTCTTCATTAATATTAAACTTCGTGGATTTCCCTTTTTCGATAGCTTCCACTTTTTCCGGAATTCCTACATCATCCTTTTCAACATCCATTAACCTTTCCAAAAGTAAAGGCTGAGCAATCATTTGTGAAAGGATTGATGATGTTCACTTCATTATGATTCCCATATCCATATTCCTCAAATCTATGAAGATTTAATCCATTCTAATTCTTGTCAGTGATAGAATCATTGGGACCTTTATACATAAGGAATTCACCACCTTTGTCACTTTCCCAGGGTGGTAATGGATTGAGAAGTCATAGTATTTGATCAGCTCTAACCATCTCCAATGGCGCATGTTCAAATATTTCTATGTGAATATATACTTGAGGATTTTGTGGTCCGTATATATTTCACAGTTCTCCCCAAAGAGATAATGCTGCCAGATTTTCAAAGCGATGATCACTACAGCCAACTCGAGTCCATTTGTTAGATAGTTCTATTCATGAACATTAAATTTCTTTGAAGCATAGGCAATGACATTGTATTTCTGCATCAATATACATCTCGATCCATTCTTCGAAGCATCACTGAATACCACAAAAATTTCTCCAGTTATGGGTAAACTGAGCACGGGTGCAGTGATAATCCTCCTTTTCTAATACGTGAATATTTCTTTGCATTCATCACTCCATGAAAACTTTACTCACTTCCGAGAAAACTTGTTAAGAGGGATGGAAAATATTGATAAATTTCTCACAAATTGTCAACAATATGCATCTAACCATAAGAAGCTACAGATATCCGTTACCGATGTTGGCCTCAGCCATCCCTCAATTTAATCTGTTTTTGAGGGATCCATAGATATACCATTGCTTGGGATGATATGGCCTATGAATGAGAACTCCTTCAACTAGAACTCACACTTTCTGTACTTTTCATAGAGCTTATCCTTTTGCAAGGTCTCTACTATAGTTCTTACATGCTCGTCATGATCCTCCATGGTTTTGGAGTATATCAAAATATCATCTATAAGGACACCACAAATTTTTCGAGATAATCTCTAAATACACTATTCATCAAGTCCATGAATTTTTCTGGATCATTAGTGAGTCTCAACGGAATTACTATGAATTCATAGTGCCCCTATCTTTTACAAAAATCAATCTTATGGATATCTTCATTCTTCCCATTTACATGATAATATCTCGACCGCAAATCCACCTTGGAAGAGTATTGTGCTCCTCGAAGCTAATTGAACAAGTCATCAATTCATGGGATAAGATACTTGTTCTTTATCGTGATTTTGTTAATCTGAAGAAAATCGATTCAAAGGAACATTACCCATCCTTCTTCTTAACAAAGAGGACTAGTGTACCCCATGGTGAAGAACTTGGGTGTATAAACCCATTATCTAGATTCTCCTGTAGTTGTTTTTTCAGCTCCTCAATATCTACATCATCCATTCTATTTGGAGTCTTCGATATTGGCAATTCCCCAAGTATAAGATCAATTGAGAATTCAACATCTATTCTAGGAGGAAGACCAGACAATTCCCAAGGAAACACTTAAGTGAATTCCATCACAATAGGTAGGTATTCTTGGAAGGTGTCCTCCTTATACTCAATCATCTAATAAAGATATTTTTTCTCATATGGTGGTAATATTCATGCTTGAGATGATGGAGATTATGATGATTTATCTTCCTCCTTGAATTCGTAAAGAATTGGGGTTCGATTATTCACATGGGGAGTGATTTCACTCTCATGGAAATTTCTGTTGGCTCTATATAAGGAAATCCATTCCATGCCAATAATTACATCAAATTCCACACAAGGGAGTATGATGAGGGTCTACAGGAAGTTCAATCCACATATTATGACATGCGAGGAGTTATATTCATGGGATGCAATGATTGCACCATTTTTCATACTCACTGTAAACTTCACATCCATGATTTGTGGTGGTGCGGGGATTGTTCTTCTAAACTTTTGAGATATAAAATAATGTGTAGAACCTGAATCGAAAAATATGTTCACTATTTTTGATTGAATAGAAAGGCTACCAATAAGCACTTAATTTTTGGGGTTCAATTCGGAATTAGTGATGGAAAAAGCTCACCCTTTCTGCCTTAGAGGTTGTTGGTTTCCTCCAAAAACCCTTAGCTTAGGGAATTGATTTGTAAGATGACCAGGTTCTTTGTAGTTGTAGCAATAATCCATGAATCGAGGTTCAAAATGGAAGTTCCTCTCCTCTGTCACAGCCATGGGTATTTCTTGCCCACAGTTAATATCCAGGCTCCCTTCTCTTCTACACCTAAAGAATTCTTTCGTCCCCTTAAGTAAATTTTTGAGGTGATTTTTTCCACACTTTTGGAAAGTGGGGTACTGGATATTCTTATCACCATTGGATATATCAATCAGACCCCCAGAATTAAAGTCCACCTTATGCTTATTATCCCCATGATACACCTGAGATTCTCCGATATCCATTTCGACCTTGAGGGCACATCAGAAAATTTCCTCATAGCTGTCGAAGTCACGGATCGCCAATGCTTTCTGTAGCTTAGGTTTCTGCCCAGGAAAAAGTGGTCAACCATGAATTCGGGGGTAACTACAAAGCCGGAGGTGTATCACGCAAGCCTTGTGAAGTGTTCCTTGTACGCTCCGATAGATTTTTCGTCTTTTTTCTTAAGGGCATGGAATTCCCTTTCTATCTTAAGTTGGAGTGTGTGTGAAAAATATTTATCGAAATGCATCTTCTGGAAATATTTCCATTCCAACACCTTGATCTCCTCCTTAGGCTTCATATTTTTTTATCAACGTCCACCATTTATTAGCTTCACCCTCCATATTATTAGCAGCCAGGATAACCTTATATTGTTCAGAACACTGAATGATGGAGAAGATTTTTTCAATAGAGTTGATCCATTGTTCAGCGATTGAGGGATTGGATGATCCATTAAAAGTAGTAGGCCTTCGTATCATGAAACTCTCAATAATTACTTGTTATTTTTTAGGGGGTTTTTGTAACACCCTAAGATTTCATAGTACATTATTTCATCAAAGTAATTCAATAACTTTCACTACATGCAACACTGAGTTCAAGCGCATGACGACTTAACAAACTAGTTGTTCCAAAGTTATTAGGAATATCAATAACTGAATTTTTAACTTTATATAATTCTTATAATTCTTATAATTTATATTAGGAGTTTCTTAGAAATAATTTATGAAAAAAATAATTTTTTAGATAAAATAAGTATTTTTAAAAAAAAATTAAATTTTACAGCCTTTTAAATGTGAAAATATTTTAAATACAATATTTGAATCTTTTATATAATCAATTTTACAAAAGAAAATACTTTTTTAGAATCTGGAAATAAGAATTCTGTTTTAATAAATTATTGGTGTTTTCTTGATAACTTTCATATTTGGGTGAATTGTGAAAAATACAATATTTTAACAGAAATAACATTTTTAATCAAAATAATTTATATTGTTAAATTATAAATTTTAATGGTTTAGAAGTATAAATAGATTATATTTTTACCATTTAATCCAATTCTGGTCATTGTATGTAATTTCACTATAAAATTGGACATAAACAAGTTTCAATCTTTTGATAGTTATTATTTCATAAATATACACCTTTTGGTTTTGACAACCGGAGTTAATTTTAAATTTATTATTGAAACATTTATGTTTTGAAATTGGAAAAATAGAATTCATTTTTAATTTCTTAATATAACAATTAGTTTCGGGTGAAGTTTTGGTATTTTTCTAAAAACAATTAATTTTTGATGAATTTTGTAAAACACTGCGTTATTGTTTAAAACCCACATTTTATTTAAATAATTAGTTCATTATTTAAATTTAATTTATTTAAAAATAGATACATAATTAAAATATTATTTCAATGTAATTAATGGGAAATTTTTTGATAATAAACTTAGATGTATTAAATTTTACTAAACTTTTTACCGTCTTTTACACATCTTCTAGAGGCATTTAAAAGTTCAAATAAAACATAATTTTAATAATTTTGTTATTTTAATTTCAAATATACAAGAGACATGGTTAACCGTAGTAAGTAAAATTCAGTTTAATAACATGAAAATAATTTTTTCTAAATAGTAACTTTTGACTTTGTTTTACCACAGTTAAAAGTAAATAGGGTAATTAAGGGTACAAATTATATTATAATTTCCTTAAAACATTTCCAAATTATATTGTATAAGTGTAATTAAACCAAAAACAACTTTGGAATAAAATATGACCATTTTGGTCCATCTGGATTATATTATGACATTTATTATTATTTAATTTAAAGAAGAGTTAAAAGTGTTAAATTCATGTTTTCATAACTAAAATATTTTAATATATGTTTATTCATAAGATAAATTAGTCTAAAAATATTAATTAGAAATATAAATATATTCCCTACATAATGGTGTTTTTTTTATAATTCTTAAACATTAAATAATTTAATTTATTTATGACACAATGATGATGCATCAATTACCTTATTACTGAAATATTAAAATAATTGATATTATAAATATCCAAATTAATATAAATTGAGACTATTAATGAATTAAACTAATTTTCTAGGTTAATATGAAATTATATGGTTTATTATATAAATATTTTTCGAATCGATAAGGTTGTTATGGCTTTCACATATACAAAATACCAAATAGTGTCAAAATTGACATAAATTAATTTTTAAAACAAATACTATATTATTGGTTACTATAATATTCTTAAAAATCTATGGATCATCCAAAGAGATTAAATAATATTATATATGTCATTAATGAACAACTTGATGTTCTTTTGGATGTTTATATTAGGTTCATTAACCATAATAAACCAAATATGGTTTTATTATAAAATAATATTTCAATCTTTTCCTAAGGTTCCCTCACCCTACTTATAAAAGGGAACTCCCCCTTCTATCATATTCACACATTCAAAGACACTTTTATAGGCCATACCCAACACAAATATCCTCTAAACTATCCTCTATTCTTCCTAGAGGCCTTTATTTAGTCTGAAATCCAACCAATGGAGCCCTTCTGATCCAATCAGAAGGAAGAACCCGAAGAAGAGGTGAATATTTCATTACTTCATTAAAGTTCTTCTCTTCTTCCACTTATTCTATCCTTGTTTTTTCCAATCTAAAATAATAAATCTAGTATCTTATATATACTTTGATTTTATTATAAATATGGTATAACCATATTCATTATTCTATACATCCTTTTATTGACATATCACAATAAATAAGTACGTACGGTTTACCATCTCCGCGTCGTGGTGTAGTTGTTATTCAATACATTATTATCTGGATGTGTATACTAATGAATTAAAATTGATGTAAATAATAAATATAACATTATAAATATTCTTTATATACGATATACCATACAATTATATATTATTTTAATATCAAAATAATGATATCGTCGCTCGTGCGTACGTACCGATTTCCGTATCCACGAACGCGATTAGAGTCTTTGCCCATTGTAAAAATTCAATACTAATTTTCATTTTATGATTATAAATAATTTTTAAATACCTGATATTATTATGGATATGAATAAGAAACATCCCATTTGTAATAAACAAGACTCACATAACAACCAATGTAATGGAAAATGAATCAGTTAGCACCCAAAACGACAATAATACTAAAATACCATTAACAAAGTATTATTAGAAGATCATATAGGATATCATAATAATGTATTTAGTTTTATAGTGATTTGATAAAATTTATTTAACTATTATACATGTAGTTAATGTACCCTCCACCATGTAAAAGTACAAGGTAAAGGCTAATTTCACAATCTCATTATTATCCAATGTTGTTTTTACGTAAGTATCTTTTGTGACCTCTTTATCATCCACATCCGTGTTTTCATAAAAATGTATTTCAAAACATTTTTACTATTTACTAGATAAAGGTTTAATGTAATTTATACCCTTATTTGACCTTATATGTTTTGAATGGAATCTTTCTGTCATTTTTTCAAAAATGTACTTTATGAACTTTTCGACAAAATTAAGGTAAGAATGTTTTTTTAACTTAGACAATGGGTGGGACTATTTTCAAAAATTATAACATCATGGAAGCTTCCCTTAAATGCTTATATTAATATTTTAAACATAAATGTTTTCTTTATATTTATGTTACTCCTAAATGATTTAAAAATAGAAAGAGATATTTCTCTCAAATTTTTTTTGATTTAATCTACATCAACATGCATTGATAAATTTTTCACTTATTTCATGTTGAATTATTATGATAAAAATCATCCATATTGTATTTAACGTTTGTGATAAGTTTGATTGTGGATGAGTTATTTTTATTCCATTCATGTTTTATGGTTAATGTATTGACATTTTGTATGATAGTTTTAAAACTAATGTTTATCTTATATTTCATCTGCTTCTTATGATGAATGTGTTGGACAAGTATGTTTCAGGATAGGGGTCGGTAAAAGTAATCCCTCAGGGTTCAGGTCCAGTTATAGCAAACCCTCCAGTTTGGTGTCCAGTTATAGAGGCTCTCTAGGTTGGATTTCAGTTACAGAGTCTCTCTAGTTTGGATTATGGTAACAGAGGCTCTTCAGGTTGGGGTTCGGTTACAGTTATCACATTGGTCCAAGCACGAGGCCTTGGCACATAAATTAATATCTGGTACAAAACAGTTCATCATTATGAAAGTAGTTATTACATGGGATTATTCAACTAGTAGAATATCCATGTTCATGTTTATATGGTAATGTTTGATTTATTTTTTCCATATTATGTTCAAAATTACTTTTAAAGGGATGTTGTTTTTAATACATATCATGACATAAATGTCTATAGCTTCTGCTAAATTATTTACCATATTGAGCATCTGAGCTCACCACATTCTTATGTTTTATTTTCCCAGGATCCCAAAAAGTGTTTTATGTTTGAGATGTAGGGTTATTCTAAGGGAACAATGGGATTCTCAAAGGATTATTTTTTGTGTGTTTTATATTAGAAAGTGTAACATAATGTTCATGTATTTAATATATTTTCCAAGAATACTAAACTGATCAGTCATTCGGGACTTGATTCCTTGTAATCATGCCAATGTATTAAAATAATGCACCGACTATGGGAATCTAGGGTCAGGGCATTATAGTTGGTATCATAGGAACTTTTTCAACAACATTGGAAAATAGAGTTAGATAAACTCTGATTAGAGCACATTACCTTCAGATAGAATTTGAGAATTAGTATAGAAGATCTTCCTATAATTTTGGTAATGTAGAGATTTTGTGATTTTTCCATGATAATACATCTTGTATGGATACGAGCTGGTAGAGGCGGCTCTGGGATAGATGTACCTTGATGTAAAACCCGAAATCACCGCGTTAAGCTGGAATCGAAAGGGAATTGGTGCATGACCACAGTCCTTGCTACACTCTTGGTTACGACCCTCCTAGGGGATATTCTTAGGATAATTCTCATTTTCATTAAAAATAATTATGAAAGATTTAGGAGTATATACATCCTCAATGAAAATATTTCTATGATTACAGATTATATCCATAAACTGTTCCATTTACATTAGGTATTTTAAAAGTTTCAAATTATTCATTGTGATTCATAAACTGACCTAGTGTATGCCATTGTATAGAAATGGCATCTAGTAGAAGGAATGGGAACTCCAGCAATACATATGATCCAAAGAGTAAGAAGGATTATATCATTCATGGTATTAAGAAAAAATTTAGAAGGGAAACAGTCTCTCATGTATTCTCAACATATGGAGAAATAATATCATGTGTCATTAAGATACGTAATGAATTCTATAAGTCCAATGGATTTGATGGGAATCATGAGAAGAAAATTATGGTAGAGAAAAATATATATAAAGGGAAGAGTGGAAAGAAGGACTTTCCCATATATGATAAATGTGGAAATAATCACATTGGTAAATGACTGAAGGGAATGGGAGTTTTTTTATAAGTTTGGAGAAAAAGGACACCATGTACTTGATTATAAAGGTAAGAAAAATGTTCTGAATGTAAAATGATTCATCTTCAAGGAATTGGGACACTACGCGAATCAATGTCCAAGTCATCAGAGTATATTTCAAATGATGATATGGGATAATACTCGGGTCAATGGCACCTCACTCGCCTAGGAACTCCCGACCTCTCGGCCCATATTCTTGGGGTTCGGCTTTCTCAGGCGGCGATGGTTCCTCTTCGTCACTCCTCTCGGGATCTTCTTCTCCCTTGCTCGCATTGGGATATTCTCTCATTCATATTTTCATTATCTACCACTCGACTCCCTCTACTCTGTTACGAAGATCTTTTTTTCTACCCGCCCGTCTCTTCGCGCTCTATTCATGCGGTCCTTAGCTCCTATCCAGGTCGGATTTGGACCTGGGATATGCTAAGGATTTGGGAAAGCAATTTGGCAGATGATAGATTTTCAGGCATTACATGAGTCATTTCCTCTTCCTAGGGTTTCATTCACATTCTCTATTTTGGGTTTTGTCTTGGTTTAGTTTTTTTGGTTCTGGTTGTTTACTGGTTATGGCTCTCCCTCTATGTTCGTTCTAGGGTTTCAATCCCATTTTTTTCTTTGTTGTTCCATGGTTCCATGGTTTGTGATTATGTTTCTGTCGAGTGTTTAGTGATGTTGTTCTCTTCTGTGTTTTGTGGAAGTCGTGTGTCTGGGTGGGTTTTCGGTGTCATGGATGACACTATCTTGCTACGGAATGTTTTTGTATGTTATGGTTTCATGCTTGTTCAAGATGAAGGGATCAATTCTCTGAGGGATTAAATCGCCCAAATCTCCCCTGGCCTCGAGACCCATTTCTCCTTCCCAGGTCGGCTAGTTGCAATGGTTCTTCGGGGCTTTGGGAAGTGATGTTTGGGTGGCCAAAAGATTCCCAAGGGATGAGTTATCCGCTCGGCAGTCTGATGTGATGGAGTATGTCTATTCTGATGAGTCTTACAGGTTTTCATTTCCGATTCTTGGTGATTTTTTGTTTGTGGAAGGAAGACTATGAGGTCATGAGCTAAATGGTGATTATGCTTCGATCCTCGATGGTGAGGTTGTGTCGAGCGATGAGGATGACGACGATGGTGTTGGAAGATCTTGCGAGATGTATACGATGATGATGAAGGTGGTGGTTTCTGAGAAGTGATGGTGATAGAGATGTCTGGTCGAATCGAGGCATGTGACCGAATCAACATTTTTACAATTCTAGGTGGCTCATGGATTAATTCATGACGACTGGACGACTGGCATGATGGTTGTGATCTTGAGGAATGCGAGTGAATGATGGAGGTTTTTGAATTTTGAATGTTGTGTTTTTTAAGGCGGTGATGGAAATATAGATCGGGGTTGGCTGCAGTTTCTGTTTGAATTTGAATGTTTTATACTATAATTCTCCTGATGGGTTGAATCTTGTGGTATTGTGAGGGTCTACACTTATCCCTTTACAAGTGTTATTAGAAAATACAAAAAAAACTGGATTGTGGATAATAGTCTAGTTATGATACTACCTCATATGAAGAGGAATGACTAGTGTTCTTATGTTGTTATTATAGTATTATTTCATTTGAGTGTTGTATCAAAAATATTCTGGTTATATGAATTATAGAGATAAATAAGGATTTTACTTTAGTACTATTTTATTGATAATTTGAGATTATTTGGTTCTATGAAAAGTGACTTAACGGTATTCCTCACTTTTTGTAAAATACATGGTTGAAGGAATGATAATCCTTAATGGGGTCCTGATAATAATGTAGTGATTTTGTAATAAGAGATAGTTGATTTGGATAAAATATATTAGATATTCGTGACTTCCATGGAACTAATTAATAGTTTGTTTTTTCATCATTGTGGAAATATTCAAGATTTTTGGATATAAGGAATATATCCATTATTATATAAAGGAAAAAAGAGGATGAATGTAATCAATTTGGTTTTATGGTAATTCAGGGTGTTGTCATGTTTTAAAATAATACATGATGAAGGTGTTCACATGTTATTACATAGAGAAAAAATTCTTCATTGTGTTTAAATTCCTTATAAATTTTGGACTATGAGTTTGGATAGAATTATTTTGGATAAGTCTAAAGGTTGGAATGAATTATGTTTGAAATTGGATACTGTTGTAATTTTTATTTTTGGATAGTTATAAAAAGGACTACACACAGACCGTGTGACAATCCTTCATGTCAGACAAAGCTGTGGGAATCTAACCCAGAGCCATAGTGTAATTTGGATTTATTGCCTACCACTGGACTACGTGAAGTCCATAGATTGTATATTCTAGTTTTTTGAAAGGGTTTGATAGGTGAATTATAAATTCATTATTTTGGGAACCCTATACAATTAGTATAAATAGAATATATATTTTTTATATTTTTGAGTGAAAGATGAGTTTGTGGTAGGAATTAGTTGAAGGTTGAAACATTAACTATCAAGTATATATATATATAAATATATAATTTTTTTCCTCTTATTCAATTGGTAAATAGAATCTTAATCTTTAGGTAGGGGATCTTAAAAAAAAATTATCCAAATACCTTATGTTTTGTTGAATAGATGGTATTTCAAATCATCATATATTGATGGATTTGAGGCCCTCAATTTTACAATTTTTTGTGACTGATCACCTTAATAATTCCTATTAAATATTTTCGTTTTTATTCTAATTATGTGTCTCTAATTTCCACCAATGTTCTATTAATCGAGATTATAATTTGTTGGTGGCCTTTTCATTTCCCTTTTCATCTTATTAAGACTAAATTTTAATAACCCAATTTTCGATGTGGGTTTTCCCACAAAGGTATTTTCTACTTTAAACATTTTATTTTTGAAGAACAATTTCAAATTTAGAGGATGAAATTTATTGATGGATGAAAAAATGTAACACCCTAATATTTAATAGTATGTTGTTTCTTCATAGTAATTCAATGACTTGCAATACACCCAACACCGAGTTCAAGTGCACCACGACTTACCAAACTAGTCTTTCAAAAGCAATTATGAATAATATTAACTTAATTTGGAACATTATATTATCCTTATAATTTTAGAATCCATATTATGAGTTTCATATACACAATGTAAGAACAAATTCATTTTTATAGGTAAAAGAAGTATTTTTCAAAAAATGAAATTTTACCACCTTTTAATGGAGAAACCTTTTTAAATCCAATATTTGAAAATTTTATATACTCAATTTGACAAAATAAACTTCTTCCTTAGAATCAGGACATAAGAATTTAGATTCAATAAATTTTTGTTGTTTTTCTGAAAACATTCATATTTGGGTGAATATTGAAAACTGCTATATTTTAACTGAAAACAACTTTTTTAATAAAAATAATTTATTGGGTTAAATTATAGATTTTAATGGTTTGGTAGTATTAATAGATTATATTTTTAACATTTAATCAAATACTGGTCATTGTAAGTAATTTCACGTTGAAATTGGATACAAACAAGGGTTAATCTTTTGATAGTTATTATATCTTGAAAATACACCGTTTGGTTTTGACAACGGAAATAATTTTTAAATTAATTAATGAAACTTCAATGTTTTGAAATTGGTAAAATAGAATTCATTTTTGAATTTTTAATATCAAAATGATTTTTGAGGGAATATTTGCTATTTTTCTGAATACATTCAATTTTTGATTAATAGTGAAAAACATTGCGTTATTGTTTAAAACCCACTTTTTATTTAAAAAAATATTTATTTTATTTAAATTTATTTTTTTTAAAAAAATGGATAATTAATAAAAATATTAATTCAATATAATTCATTGGAATCTGTTTTATAATAAAATTAGATGTATAAAATGTTATTCAACTTTTTATCGTCTTTTACGCACCTTCTAGGTGCATAAGAAAATTTGTATAAAAAGTATTTTTACCAATTCTGTGAGTTGAATTAAAAAATCCAAGAGACAAAAATAATCTCAGTAAGTAAAATGTGGTTCAATAAGATGAAAATAATTTTTGTTGAATAGTACCTTTTGACTTTTTTGACGCAGTTAAAAGTAAATAGCGTAATTAAGGGTAAAAATGATATTATAGTTATCTTAACACATATCCTAATTCTATTGGATAAGTGTAATTCAACTAAAAAACATTAGGAATAATATTTGACCCTTTAGGTCCACTATCATTATATTAGAACATTTATTTTTAATTTAATGAAGAGTTAAAATTGTTAAATTCATGTTTTCATAACTAAAACATTTTAATATAGGGTTATACATAACGTAAATTGAACTATAAATATTTATTTTAAGGAAAAAAATATTTCCTACATAATTTTATTTTATTTATAATTTTTATACATTTAAAAATTTAATATATTTATGGTACATTGATGTTGTAGTAATTACATTATTAATGAATGAATAAAAAAAATTTATATTATTAATATCCAAATAAATGTAATTTGAGACTTTTGATGAATTTAACTAATTTTATAGGATATTATAAAATGTGAGGGTTTATTATATAAATGTTTTTCAATGTTATAAGTTTTTTATGACATTCAAAAAAAATACCGAATAGTGTCAAAATAGACATAAATTAATTTTCAAAACAAATACTATATTATTGGTTGATATAATTTTCCTAAAAATCTATAGTTCAACCAAAGGGGTGAAATAATATTATACATGTCTTTAATGAACCACTTTAGGTTCTTTTGTATGTTTATAGGACGTTTATTAACCATATAGAGTAAGAATACCACAATACACGGTAATAATTAAATTATTTAACTTAGAGTTAAATCTAAAAGATAAGTTTAAAATGGAAACCTAAACACGTATAAAACCTATTTGTTGGAATGATTTTGACCCATTCCCACATTAACTTTAAAATAAATCAATTTGGATCCATTATAAATAGAATACGATTTTTTATAAAATAATATTTCAATATTTTCCTAAGGTGCCCTCACCCCTCTTATAAAAGGGCACTCCCCCTTCTCTCCAATTATCACATTCAAAGACATTTTGCTCGGCCACCCCCTCCCCAAATATCCTCTCAACTATCCTCCCCTTTTCATAGAGTTCTTACTTTATTCATAAACCCAACCTATGGATCCCATTTGATCAAATCAAAAAGAATAACTCGAAGAAGAGGTAAATATTTCATCACCTGTTTCAAGTTCTATTCATCTTCCACTTCTTATTTTACTTTTGATTCCATTATGAAATAATAAATTCATTATATTATATATTCTGTGATGTTATAATAAATATGGTACAACCATATTCATTATTTTAACCATCATTTGAATGACATGCCACTATATGTGCGTACTTACAGCTTGTCGTCTCTACGTCGTGGTGTAGTTGTTATTCAATATATTATTATTTAGATGGGTATAATAATGATGTATAATTGATGTAAATAATAAATATAACATTATAATTATTCTTTATATATGATATACCATCCAATTATATATGATTTTAATATCAAAAAAAAGATATTGTCGATCATTTGTACGTACGGATTACCGTCTCCACGAACGTGATGAGATTAATTACCCATCGTAACCATTCAGAACTAATTTTCATTTGATGAATAAAAATAATTTTTAATGACTTGATATCATTCAAGATATGAATAAGAAATATCCCATCCATAAAAAACATGTCTCATGTAACAAATAATATAAAGTAAAACGAATCAATTAACACCCAAAATGACAATAATACTAAAATACCATTAACAATGAATTATTATAAGAACCTATATGATATCATAATTTTGAATATGGTTTTTGTATAATTTAATAACAATTATTTAACTGTTATACAGGAGGATAATTTAACCTTATCTAAGGAAAAGTACAAGGTAATGATGAATTTCCCAATCTCTTTATTATTCGAGGATGGTTATACGTAAGTATACATTGGGACCTCTTTATCACCCACATCTGTGTTTTCAAAAAAAATATCAAAACATTTTTACAATTTACTAGGAAATGGGTTAAAGTCTTGTATACCCTTATTTGACCTTATTTTTTTTTGAAAGGAATCATTCCTCCGTTTTCCGAAGAAGGTACTTTATGACCTTTTTGACAAAATTAAGGTAATAATCTTTTTTTAACATATACGATGGGTACAACTATTTTCCGCCATTATAACATCGTCGACGCTTCTCTTACAAGCTTATAATAATATTTTCAAAATAATTTTTTTCTTTATAATTATTTTTATCTTAAATGATTTCAAAATAGAAAGAGTTATTTCTCTCAAAGAGTTTTGATTTCATCTACGTCAACATCCTTTGATAAATTTTACACTTGTTTTATGTTGATTTATTATGATACAAATAATCCGTATTGTATTTAAGGTTTGTGATATAACTGACTGTGGTTGAGTTATTTTTATTCCATTCATAGTTTATGTTTAAATTATTTACATTTTGTATGCTTATTTTAATATGAATGTGTAAGTAATATTTCAACCTCTTCTGAAGATAAATGTGTTGGACTAGTATGTTCTGCGTTGGGGACCGGTAAAATTAAGCCCTCCGGGCTGGGGTCTGGTTACAGTAGACCCTCCGGGTTGGAGTCCAGTTACAGAGGCTCTCTGGGCTGGGGTCCATTTACAAGTTTCCCCTAAGTCCTGGCACGAGGCCTTGAAACAGAAATTAATGTCTGGTAATATACATTCCCTCGTTATTAAATTAGTTATTACATGTGATTCTTATAATAGTAGAATATCCTTGTGCATGTTTATATTGAAATTTATTATTTATTTTTTCTATATTCTGTTCAAGTTTATTTTTAAAATGATATTGTTTTTATTACACATCTTACATTAAATTTTTATAGATTCTGCTAAATTATTTACCCTTTCTTAGAATCTGATCTCACTTTTTTCTTATGTTTTATTTTCCCAAGATCCCAAGAAGTGTTTTATGTTTCAGATGCAGGGATAATATATAGTAATAATGGAATTCTCAAAAGATTGTTTTTTGTTTTTTATGTTACAAAGTGTAATGTAAAATTCATGTATGTAATCTATTTTTCTAGACTTCTAAACTGATCAATAATTTGGAACTTGATTCCTTGTAATCATGCCAATGTATTAAAATAATGCATTGAATATGGGAATCTAGGGTCAGGGAATTATAGTTGGTATCAGAGGTAGTTTAACAATAACATTGAAAACTAGATTTAGATAAACTCTGATTAGAGCACATTACCCCGATATAGACTTTGAGGATTAGCATAGAATAACTCCCTAGAATTTTTGTAATGTAGAGATTTTGTGAGTTTTCCAAGAAAATGAATCCTTGTCTGGATACGAGTAGGTAGAGGAGGCTCTGGAACAAATTTTCCAAGGGGTAAAACCATAAAATACATCTATGAGCTAGACTCAAATAGGAACTGCTGAACTGCAATAGGCATTGATGCACTCTTGGTTACAACACTCCCGGGGGATATGCTTAGGATAATTCTCACATTCGTTACAAATCATTATGAAGTATTTATGAGTATATACCTCCTCCAATAAAACATTTTTATGAATACAGATTATATCCATAAACTGTTCAATTTAGGATAGGTATTTAATGGGTTTGGAATTATTCACTGTGATTCATATACTGACCTAGTGTAATCCATTTTATAGAAATGGAACCCAGTGGAAGGAATGAGAACTCCAACACCACATACAATCCAAAGAGTAAGAAGGATCATATCATTCATGGAATTAAGCCAAAATTTATAAGGGAGATAGTTTCCCCTGTATTCTCAACATAGGATAAAATAATATCTTCTGTTAATAAGTAAAGTAAATAATTCTCTGAGTCCTATGGCTTTGAAGGGAAGCAAGAGAAGAAAATGACGGTAGATAAAAAGATGGATAAAGGGAAGAGGAGAATGAAGGATTTTCCAACCTGTGATAAATGTGGAAATAATCACCTTGGTAAATTCACGAAAGGAATGAGAGTTTTTTATAAGTGTGGAGAAAAAGGACACCAATTACGTGATTGTAACGGTAAGAAAAATGTTTCAAATGTAAAATGCATCCTCTTTATGGAATTGGGACACTACAAGAATCAATGTCCCAATCATCAGAGTATACTGAAAATGATGTTATTGGATAATAATCATGTTATGATACCACATAATATGAATAGGAAAGACTATTGTTCTTAACTTGTATTTATAGAACTATTTCCTTTGAGGGTTGTATCAACAATATACTGGTAATATGAATTATAGAGATAAATAATGATTGTAATGCTGTACTATTTTATTGAGGATTTTAGATTATAGGGTTTTAAGAAATGTGAATTAACAGTAAGCTACACTTTTTGTAAAATACATGGTTGAAGGAAAGGTAATCCTTAATATGGTTCTGATAGTGAGTTAGTGATTTTGGAATAAGAGATGGTTGATTTGGATAAAATATATTGGATATTCTTGACTTCCATGGAACTGTCTAATAGTTTATTTATTTCTTCATTGTAGGAATATAAAAAACAAATTGACATAAGGAATATATCTTGGATTATATAAAGGATAAGGGAGAAAGAATGTAATCAATAATGTTTTATGGAAATTCAGGGTGTTACCATGTTTTAAAATAAGACTTGATGAAGGTGTTCCCATGTTATTACATGGGAAAAATGATCTTCATTGTGTTTAACTTCATTATAAATTTTGTATAGTGGGTTTGGATAGAAGTATTTTGGATAATTTTAAAGGTTTTAATAGATTAAGTTTGAAATTGGATACTATTGTTAAGGTTATTTTTGGATTGTTAGAAAAATGACAACACACAGACCGTGTGACAATCTGTCGTGTCAGACAAAGTTGCGGGAATCGAACCCACAACCATAGTGCAATTGGAATTTATCTCCTACCACTAGACTACGTGAAGTCCCTACATTGTATAATCTATGTTTTCTTAAAGGATCTGATAGGTTAATTATAAATTCTTTTTTTTGGGAACCCTATACGTTTAGGATAAATAGAAATTTTTTTAAAATCGTTCGAAGTGAATGATGAGTTTGTGGTTCGAATTAGTTGAAGGATGATTCTCTACTTTTCAAGTATATATATATATATATCCTCTTATTCTATGGGTAAATTAATTCTTCAACATTTGGGAAGGGATATTAAAAACAAAAATGTGTTATCCAAATACTTTTTGTTTTGTTGAATCAATGGAATTTTAAATCATCATAGATTGATGGATTTGAGGCCCCCAATATTAGACTTGTTTGTGATTGATTTCCTCAATCAATACCTATAAATAATTATGTTTTTCTACCAATTATGTGTCTCTAATTTCCACCAATGTTCCCCCAATTGATATCATAACATGGTGTTGACCCTTTTATTTCCCTTTTGCTTTTATTAAGAAAAAATTTTATTAACCCAAATTCTGATGTAGGCTTTCCCACGAAGGTATTTTCAATTTTCCACCTTTAATTTTTGAGAAAACAATTTCAAATCATTAGGATTTAATTTGTTGAATGAGGGAAGAATGTAACACCTCAAGATTTCGTAGTATGTTATTTTTTCAAAGTAATTCAATAATATGCACTACATGCAACACCGAGTTCAAGTACAACACGACATACTAAACTATCAGTTCAAAAGAAATTATGAATAGTATTAACTGAATTATGATCTTTTTATAATTCTTCTAATTTTAGAAACCTTATTCTGGGTTTCTTAGACATAATGTAAGAACAATTTCATTTTTTCAGATAAAAGAAGTATTTTTCAAAAAAAAAATGCAATTTTACCGCCTTTTAATAGAAAACCCTTTTTAAACCTAATATTTGAATCATTTATATATTCAGTTTTACAATCTAAATTTATTATTTTTAATCACGAAATAATAATTCAGTTTCAATAAATTTTGGGTGTTTTTCTAATAACTTTCTTATTTTGGTGAATAGTGAAAATACTATATTTTTACTGAAAACATATTTTTTAATAAAAATAATTTATAGTGTAAAATTATATATTTTAATGGTTTTGAAGTATAAATATATTATATTTTTTCCATTTAATGAAAATCTGGTCATTTTATGTAATTTCACATTGAAATTGGACATAAACCAGTGTCAATCTTTTGATAGTTATTATCACTTAAAAATACGCATTTTGGTTTTGAAAATGGGAATTAATTTTTAATTAATTAATAAAACATTTATGTTTTGAAATTTGTAAAAATATATTTCATTTTTGAATTCAGAATATCAAAATTAGCTTAGGGTGACGTTTTGGTATTTTTATGAAAACATTCAATTTTTGATGAATAGTGAAAAACACTGCGTTGTTGTTTAAAACCCACTTTTTATTTAAATAATTAATCATTCTAATTTATTTTATTTTATGTCAAAATAGATACATAATAAAAATATTAGTTCAATGTAATTTATTAGTATTTTTTTATAATAAAATTAGATGTATAAAATTGTATTGATCTTTTAACCGTCTTTTACGCACCTTCTTAGAGCATTTGAAAATTTGTATAAAACTTACTTTTACCACTTCTATGAGTTGAATTTCAAAAATCCTAAAGACATGGTTAACCTCATTATGTTGAATTTGGTTCAATGAGATGAAAATAAATATTTAGTGAATAGTAATATTTGACTTTTATTTACCACAGTTAAAAGTAAATAGAGTAATTAAGTTTAAAAATGATATTATAATTAAATTAACACATGTCATAATTCTTTTTTATATGTGTAATTAAAAAACATCATCCTTAGGAATAAAATATGACCCTTTGGGTCCAATTGGATTAGATTCGGACATTTATTATTATTTAATTAAAAAAGAGTTCAAAGTGTTAAATTCATGTTTTCATAACTAATACATTTTAATATAGGGTTATACATAAGATAAATTCATCTATAAATATTCTTTATAAAGATAAAAATATTTCCAACATAATGGTATTTTTTTATAATTTCTAGACATTAAATAATTTAATTTATTTATAACACAATGATGATGCAGTAATTATATTATTAATGAAAGATTAAAATAATTGATAATATAAATATCCAAATAAATGTAATTTGAGACTTTTTATGAATTAAATTAATTTTATAGGATAATATAACATTTTTTGGTATATTATATATTTTTTTAATTGATAATGTTTTTATGACTTTCACAAAAACAAAATTCTAAATAGAGTCAAAATTGACATAAATTATTTTTTTTTTAAAATACTATATTATTGGTTGATGTAATATTCTTAAAATTCTATGGTTCAGAAAACAGCCTTAAATAATATTATATATATCATTAATGAACCACTTGAGGTTCTTTTGGATTTTTATAATATGTTTATTAACCATATTTTGAAAGAATACCAGAAGACACGATAAAAGATAAATTAGTTCACTTAGAGTAAAATATAGAAGATACGTTTAAAATGGTAACCTATACTTCTATAAAACCAATTGGTTGAGATTATTTTGACCCATACACACTTTATCTTTGAAATAAATTAACTTGGTTCCATTATAAACCGAATATGATTTTATTATAAAATAATATTTCAATCTTTTCCTAAGGTGCCCACCACACCTCTAATAAAAGGGATCTCCCCCATCTAACTAATTAACACCTTCAAATCCCTTTTCCTTTGCCATCCCCAACCCAAAAATCTTCTCAACTATCCTCCCTTCATCCTAGAGGCCTTAATTTAGTCAGAAAGACAACCTAATGAGCTCTTTCGATCAAATCAAAAGGTAGAACCCGAAAAAGATGTAAATATTTCATCATGTCTTTCAAGTTCATTTCTTCCTCCACTTATTCTTTCAATTTTTTTCCATTATAAAATTTCATCTCTAGTATCTTATATATACGGTGATGTTATTATAAATATGGTACAGCCATATTCATTATTCTATCCATCCTTTGAATGACATGTCACCATACGTGAAAATGTACGGCTTACCGTCTCCACGTCATGGTGTAGTTGTTATTAAATTAATTATTATTTGGATGAGTATAATAGTGATGTAGAATTGATGTAAATAATAAATATAACATTATTATTATTCTTTATATATGATATAAAATCCAATTATATATGATTTTAATTTCAAAAGAATGATTTTGTCGCTCGTGCGTACGTACGGATTACCGTCTCTACGAATGCGATAAAATTCATTCCCCATCATAACCGTTGAAGACTAATTATCATTTTATTATTAAATATAATGTTTAAATTCTTGATATCATTCTGGATATGAATAATAGATATCCCATCCATAACATACATGAATCATGTAACAAATAATATAAAGGAAAAAATGAATCGATTAACAAACAAAACGAAGATAATACTAAAATACCATTACCAAAGCATTATTAGAAGATCATATACGATTTCAAAATTATGTGTATGTATTTTGTATAATTTAATAACAATGATTTAACTATTATATAGGAGCTTAATGTACCCTTGAAAAAGGATAATTTCAAGGTAAGGGTTAATTTCACAATCTCTTTATTATCTAGGGTTGTTTTTACGTAAGTATCTACTAGGACCTCTTTATCATCCATATACATGTTTTCATTAAAATGTTTATCAAAAAAATATATTATTTCCTAGACAATGGTTTAAAGTCATTTATACTCTTATTTGAACTTATATGTTTTGAAAGTAATGTTTTCGTCATTTTCCAAACATGGTAATTTATGAACTTTTCGACAAAATTAAGGTAAGAATGATTTTTTAAACATATACAGTTGGTGAAACTATTTTATACCATTATAACATGGTTGAATATTCAATTACAAGATTATAAGAATATTTTAAAAATAATATTTTTCTTTATAATTATGTGACTCTTAAATGATTTAAAAATAGATAGAGATATTTCTCTCAAATAGTTTTCATTTCATCAATGTCCACATCCTTTGATAAATTTTACACCTGTTTGAAGTTGATTTATTATGACACCAATATTCCATATTGTATTTATGTTTTGTGATATGTTTGACTATGGATGTGTTATTTTTATGCCATTGATGGTTTATGGTCAAAGTATTTACAGTTAATAATCTAGTTTTTTTACAAATGTTTATGTTATATTTCAGCCTCTTCTTAAGATGAATGTGTCGGAATAGTGTGTTCTTGGTTGAGGACCGGTAAAATTAATCCCTACAGGTTGGGGTTTGGTTACAACAGACCCTCCGGGATGGATTCCAGTTATAGAGGCTATCCGGGTTGGAGTCTGGTTATAGAGGCTCTCTAGGTTGGTGTCCGGTTACAGAGGCTCTCTAGGTTGAGGTCTGGTTACAGTTATCCCAAAGGTCCCGGCACATGTCCTTGAGATAGAAATTAAGTCCTGGTACTATACATTCCCTCATTATGAAATTAGTTATTACATGTGATTATTTTACTAGTATAATATCCATGTGTTTGATTATATGGTAATATTTGATTTATTTGTTCCATATTATGTTCAAGTTTATGTTTAAAAGGATATTGTTTTTATTACACATCTTGCCTTAAAATTTCCTAGAATCCGCTAAATTATTTACCCTTACTGGGCATCTAAGCTCACCCCTTTGTTACGTTTTATTTTCCCAGGATCCCCAGATGTGTTTTATGTTTGGGATTCTGGGTTACTCTATGAGAACAATGGAATTCTCAAAGGATTTTTTTTTGTGTTGTATGTTAGAAAGTTAAATGTAACGTTCAGGTATGTAATCTATTTTTCCAGACTACTAAACTGATCAGTCTTTCGGGACTTGATTACTTTGTCATCATGACAATGTATTAAAATAATGCACCGACTCTTGGAATCTAGGGTCAGGGTGTAACAGGTTGAACGTTCCTCTTGACCCATGTTTCTATTCAAATCCGGATTTAGCTGAGAGGGAATCATGACAAAATTCACAATTCCCACTCCCATTGGATTGGGAATCCCATTAGTTCAGTCATCACAATGATCTTCGCATCTATTGTTATCCTGAGTCCTCCTATTAACGTCCATTGGATGGAATAAAAATAATTTTAGGGGTAACAAATAAAGGTTAATCCAAGGACAAAACTGATGGCATATAAATAACTTTTATTTCCTTAACATATGAATCTATTGGCTTCAGTATATGTTATGCATGATCTACATTCTAACATTAACTCATTGGTAATTTTATTATCCCTTAATAATGCTTCATACTATGCTTGTGAATTTACCAAATCATATCCCCCGGGAGTTTCGTAACCATGAGTGCAGCAAGGTCTGTTTTCATGCACTAGTTCCCGTTCGAGTCTATCCCAAAGCGGTGTTTTCGTGATTTACCCCTAGGATACATTTGTGCCAGAGTTGCGTCTACTTTCTCATATTCAGACATGGATGTATTTTCATGATATACCACTTACTCAATATTCACTAAAACATAGTGATGTTTGTATTATACTTACTCTTGTCTCAAAGGCTTTACTAGGGTTTTCTAATCCTAATCCCAAAATTAACTACACCTATCCTCTGATACCAACTGTGATAACCCTGCTTTTTATTACAAAATTAATCAGAATTTATTACATAAATGTCTCAGGATTCAACATAGAAGATCTAGAGGTCTAGTGTCTTTGGAGATTTGGATCATTACATAGCAACTTAAAACATTAAATACAACATCTTTATTGGAATCATTCT
This sequence comes from Viscum album, assembly GCA_963277665.1. NCBI lineage: Eukaryota > Viridiplantae > Streptophyta > Magnoliopsida > Santalales > Viscaceae > Viscum > Viscum album. Next base: position 1,876,254,714 of record OY728122.1, on the reverse strand, counting down.
TTACATGACCACTATATTCCCTCGTACTTAGATTTACATGGGATAACCTGGGGACATGCATAAGAAAAAGGTGAGCTATAAAGCCCAGTAAGTGAATAATCATGGAATAACATGAGGAATAAAATACATGTTATAAAATAGGCAGATCAATAGAGAAAAAGAGAAGCATAAACATAAATTCATGATAAATCGTGATAATCATAACATAGAAATGTGGCATCAACACTTAACATGTAATTAGAATGAGCCAAGGCTCATTGCACATGGTCCATGAGTAAAACATCATTAACCATCGATCATGATAAATCCTCATTTCACTTGAATTATCATGATTAAACAACAATTTCACATGATGTTCCATGATACTATACTTTACCTAATGCAATGGAGTGGTATAAGGGTTCACCCTTCTTAAAAATTTCATTTCATGCATAGGTGTGCCACATGGATCATATAACATGGATTCATAAAAAATCATCATTTATTCCATGATAAAGGAAATTTTAATTCATACATGTATATTTATAATAAATAAGTAAATTTGCATAAAGTTGAATACCGTTGATTGAGAAAAGGGCATGGTATTCACTACATAATGACATTGGCTTGGAAAATCGTTGTAATTTACGCAGTATAATGACGTGGCCTAAGAATTCATAAAAATTATTGATGAGTGATAAAGAGGTGTCTCATAATATATACATTAAATTTAATGTATGGGGTCATATTGATACATGTCCCAACAATTTTAATGGAATTTAGATTTATGATACAAAATAATTGCTTGAATGCAAGTGAAGAGAGATAAATTCTTTTTGGAATTTTGGCAAAGTAACAGGCGTACCTGGGAGGAATTTATTAAGAGAGAATGGGGTTTATCATTATTAAAAAATAAATAGGGAAGAATGTGGGAGTTTTGAAACCATACCCCAACATTTATAATTGAAATTATAAGGGGAAAAACAGTAATATAATTGGATAAAAATGAGAAAGGAAGAGAAACCCTTACTTGGAATTGTGCTTCCAAAGGCTTGAGATTGGCTTGAGAGAGTCTTCTTGGGATCTTGGGGAACCTTGGGAGGATTATAGAGAGTGGAGGGAATAGGTTGGACGAACTCAAAATCCTTTGAGTGAGGAGGAAGTGGGAGCTTGGGAGGTTTATATAGGAAATGAGAGGGAATTGTTTATTATTTTCATTTGGGACACCGCACATTAAACTAATAAAAACCGCAAAACATCCCATGGTTTTTTCCCAAACTTTTTTCCAAAGGGTAGTGGGAAAAAATATTTTTTAATGAAAAAGTCTTAACTTCTTAAAATAATGGAGTTTTTTATGTGGACGTGAGTCACACTCCCAAGGAAAAAATTTTAAATGGTCAAAATGTTTTATAAGTCTTCAAGGGTCCACTAAAGAATTGTAAAATAAATAATAAAAACCCAAAATAAAATTATTTTAATGGTAAAACATATATTGGACTAAAATAAAGTATATATTATTTTATTACATCACTATTTGGTAATTATAATGTCATGAAACACATTATATATTTAAACAGTATTTAATTTTTACCCAAAAATTTGACTATCTCAAAAAATTATGAAAAATTAATTATAGGATATTTTAAGTGTCTTGATTCCAGAAATAATATTAATTTTATATAAATAATTTTATAAATATGTTAATTTTCAGTTTTCAAATAAAAATTGACATTTATCGAAAATTCATGGGTTTTGACAAAAATGGATTTCAAACATTAATAAAAATTACAATTGCATTCATAAAATTATAAGATAAATTATATTTAATATAAATAATTTAATAAAAATAAAAATATTTTATTAAAATATTATTTATTTCATAAATGAATTAATTCGTTAAAATAGATTTCTTAGTTGAACATTAACTAAAAATAATATTTTTTCTTTAAAAACTATTTACAAGGTAATAATAATAAAAGGAATGTATATTCATTATTACATACAAAAATAATGTACATAACCATAGTGCTATGGTCATTTTACAAAACCCCTTATAACACTCACATAAGACCAAAGATTAAGGTGTGTGATGGTGATAGACTCTTGGGGTGGCTCGAATAACATCGCTCGGGTTGTAATCTCTATTAACATTCTCTTCTCCCGTAGTTGGTTCCTCTCAAGCTTAATGTGTTCAAGATCGGCATGAACTTGGTTAAGAGAAAATCCCAATGATGCCAACTCCTTTCTGAGCTCCGACAAATGGGCTTCAAACGTGGAAAGTCTACTGTATGAGGTTATTTCTTCCTTTGTTTGAGTAAATTGGATTGGCTGAAGACCTATATTTATACCAATTATTTGATCACTATTAAATGGATATATTAGCAAAGGTCAAAATTCATAACAGTATTTTAATATCCAAAAACACAAAACCGAATAATATGATATTTTATATAAACATTTTATATAAAGAGACATTTAATTAGATCAATAGGGATTTCCATTAATGAATGTTTGGGTCTTTACAATTTATAGGATGACCAAATAATTTTTTTTAATGAATGATGATTAAGGGAATACTAGGATGAGGGTTTAAATTCCTTGGGAATGCTGGGATGAGTTCTCAGATTCTGTATGATATATTAAGGTACGTCTAAATACATGATACACCATGTATTTCATGTGGTTATATATGGTTGGAACAATCATTGATATGAGTTCAGAGACACCATAAAACTGACTATAGTGTGAAGGGGTGATCATTGTCATGGAAAAAATGATTTAATTCAATCCCACTAACTTTTATTGGAATTAAACACTTAATGGATTGGTGGATATTTATTTATTACTCTGATATAAATAGTTGTATAGTTGTTAAATATTTTTTTTGAGAAATTATACATTCATGTTTACATTATATATTTTATTTTAAAGAAATTTATTGTGGTTCCCTATATATTTTAACTCAAATCATATTTGGAACACATTGGAACATCGGTACCTGAGAATATATCATTATCCCATCACAGGTTATTGGTATACATTGTGGCCTAGTGTTGATGGAAGTCAACTTGACATTCTTGTGTGGGTTGGGATGATGGTTCCATGAAGAACTCGGGATGAGTTCATAGTTTACTTATATTTTAAGTATTCTTTTCATTTATATGGTTATCCAAGGGTGATCCATGAAATCAATTCCTTGATCAATATGTATTTTTTTACCATAGTAATTTTTGGAAAATTCCCTCCATTATCTAAATTTTATATTTATAAATATGTGGTCTTCATTGATTTTTATATATTAAACACTCTATAATATGGTCATTGTATCTACATAGAGGCCTCACTAATCCTTGTTTTCATTTTACATCCTCGATGGGTAGAAACACTTCTGGCCTTCGGTTTCTCTAACCAGGGGCACCGGTTTAGTGGTTACTAGGGTGTGACATTATAATGTAGTATCAAATGAATGATTATTATCTAGTAATTATTGGGAATTATATAAAGGATTATAATAATGTTTTGGGTATTTTTAATGTTCTCATTCATAAGAGTGTTCAACAATGAATGGGGTATCCCATGTTCCACTTGATGAAAATAATAATTCTTTTGATTTTACTTTTTACAGTTTCACTTTCTTTTCAATTAATGTTTTGTAATAACTTTGTGATGTTATTTATTAATGGGATTTATACTCTTATAATTTTATTTAATTATGGTTTGGTCATGTCCGTGAATAATTTTATTCATGTAGTGATTCACATGTGATATATCATGCATGAGGCAAGTGTTTAGATATCAATTATTTGATACTAGTGATTTTTCTGGACTGGTGATTCATATTGGCATGTGTTTATTTATTAATATTTATAACATTATTTTTATATCATTATATTTTCTATATTATCCATGTAATAAGATGGTTAGTATTTAAAATTTATGTAGAATCATATATGTTGAATTTTATATACAGTTATGGTTGATTCTTACATGACCAATTCTCAAGATGACCTCTGGACACACAGTAAGATATAAATTGTTTAATTATGGTATAGTTTAAATAATGTTCTAATAAGAAACAAATATATTTCTTTCGTCTATAAAATTTTAATAGTACTGTTTTTAACAATGTGTTATATAATTTGTTATCCTAGTAAATTGTGAATGTTTTGAAATATGAATCCATTGATCCTTGTAATTTTAAATTGTAATGTGCTGTAATGTGGTGGTTATAAATGGTTTTTAAATAGTTTCTGTTTTAAAATATGAATTTTTGGAAGCTATTAAATGAATATCTGGTTAAAAAGTGAATTTTATGGTTTTTTGGGAATGGGGATACCATTAAAATGAAAAATAAATACATGATTATCGAATAAATTAAAATAGTTTGACTCTTTTAATATGTTAAAGCCTTTAATGTGTACCCTATAAACTATTGAATGTTAAAAAGAATTCTTTTTCCAATAATATTTATATGTTTTTCATACCTTGGGGTGGGAATGTGGGGTTAGGTAAAAAATAATTCCTCAGATGTAGCGTAACTTTGAGACGGTGATGTGTGTTATCCCTTATTTCATGACCTTTGTGGGACATCAGTTAGTGGGCTAGGTGGTAGGTCCAAGTAAAACTTTAGTCATGACTCGGTTTTATTACATTGATTACTTGTGACCTTTTATAGTGACATATGAGATGTGTTGAAATGATATTATGACATGCCTTAGTGATATTATGTAGGGATGGATACCATGGTTTATCTAGTTGGTAAATATTCAGTGCCACTAGTTGTTAAAGTAGTTTCGGTTGAGTGCTAATAGTGTTATGGACTTATTTAAAGGATATTATTAAATGAGATTATCATTTATAAGTCCCACCATAATCTTTTTTTATGTGTGTTGGTTATACAATTCCCACCTTGGTGATCGTTTTCCATTTTTTTAAATGATTACTCGGGTGATGGGTGGTCATTTTAATGGCCTTGATATATGAATGGTTTTTTTCAATTAAAAGTCTTTATGAAAAGCCACTTGTTGGTGGAAATAAAATGTAAATAGAATATGAAATTTTTTAGATATACATATTAATTTATTAATAGTGGCACACAAATAATGAATGTTGAGATAGTTTATGCAAATTGGTCACAATATTGGTTGTAAAATTTTCACTATGATGAGATTGGACAGTGAGAGAAAATAACCATTATCACAATGGAGTTGAAATGGTTTCTGGGGGTTGAAAAAGTTCAAATGATGTATGAAAAGGTTTATACTATGGGTGTGGTTATTCCTTTTAGGGATTTAAATGTTAAATACCTAGGCTATCAGTGCATGGTATCCTTATTGGTTGATTAAGTCATGATGAAAGGATTACATGGCCTAGTTGAATTTGAGAATGCATCATGAATCATAGTATGGGTGGTGTTGGAAGGTTTTAATTTTTATAAATTCCATTAAGAGGTATGTTTTATGTTTTTCCATTTCAGATGTAATGTTTATATTTTTGATATGGAGTACTGAGGGTACTCTTAGTTATGTAAAACTGAAATGAATTCAATCATGCTTAGCAGTTTAAGAATGTGATCGTTATTTTGATGTGACAAGTTTGTTGGGATCACGTGTCATGTCTCATGCTCAACTTATGTGGGAGTCTAAATTAATTTTTATTCAACTGATCAAGGATTTTGATGTTGACAAGTTTGGTATATACAAAGCTTTGGATCGATGAGTGTCAATTGGGGGGCCAAGGACTGGTGATCGTGAGGGATCATTTATATCATAAACCAGAGGGTTGGTGGAAATAGAAAATAACCATGATTGGAAGGGATGGAATTCACATTGAAAGAGGTTTTTTGACATGTTTATTCCCATAGATCAATAAGAATCAGTTCTTTAGAGGATGGTGAGAGTGGTTTGTGATGAAAGAAACATGAGAATAATGTAATGACCTGTTATTTTCATGTAATTATATGTTGTATTTCATGAACATATATGTTGGGGATCCAATAATATTACATTGTAAGATACGAACCATTCTTTGTGTTCTTTATTATTATTACTGAGGATGGAGTTCAATGATCTAAATGTGGCTGGTGTTTGGCGGTTAGAGGGGATATCCGATGTGAGAAGGATTGGAATCATATAAAAATTATTCTTAGTATCATAATAGATGTAGGATGTTATATCATATGTTTGAAGCATAGTAATGATGAAAAGGAAAATCCTATGAAAGTTAGTGTCATATGATAGGTAATGAATTTTTAAATGAATAAAATTGTTTTTGGTTAGAAACAATCCATAGATCATCATATTGGTGCTTGATAATAATACATGTGTCTGTTATGATCTAGGTGATTATGTATTTTGTGTTGGGAGTTGGGACATGGATGCATGTGGGTTTTTCAGGAATGTAGTGGGCGTTGAAAACAAGAATAGTTCATTTGATGTTGTTGAGTGACCACTAGGACATCTTGGGGATGGGAAGATTTATGGTGTGGAGTTTGTAAGGTTAAGGTACAAATCGTCCATGGGGCTCATTGAAAATTTTCAGTATTAATTTTGGTCAAAGGGTTGTTATAATAATTAGGGTTTGTTTTAATAATCCCAAAGTTGGAAAATGATAAAAGAATATTTTTTGGATGTGTTTTTATTCTAGATATATGTGTTATCATCTCAAATAATCCTCGAGTGTTTTTGGGATTGAAATTCTAGTTTCAGGGGGAATAACCTCGATCACACTATTAGTTCATAGTTAGTCTAACCTTGAACCCCAAATGTGTTGAATAATTTCTATAGGTTAATTGTTTCCTTAATTATTGATGGGTATTATTGAAACCATGTAAAATTTTGTGAGAAATATTAAAGGTATTTTCTAGGGTCGTTGCATGGTTACTAAAACTACACCTCTAAACTATGTGAGATGGTTTATTTTTAGTAATATGGTCTGTATAGTTAATGTATGATTAGGAAAACAATGCTTCAAAACCAATATATACTTTATAAATTGAAAACGTACCATACCACCACCACTATATATTATGTTCAAATCAGACTTTTATCATACCCTTCAATGAGTACACATCCTAACAAACACTATCTTCTCCCCTCATCTAATAGATCAAATATCTATTTATGACGTCGTAAATATTAATCTATTTATTAAAATCAATATCAATTAGTGATTTAATATCTCATTTTCTGCCCTTTCAGGTTTTATTTTTATATCATTTGGTTTACCATTAAATTTAGTAAATAGTTTGTACATTGAAGGAATTTTTTGTTTCCTACTTTATCCCATTTCAGGCTGAGCCTATAAAAAATTTTGTATGAGTGAACTTCAATAGGAATGTGGTGGGTGGTCAGTCGCATTTAACCTAAATCCATAACTTATTTTCTATGTCCTAGTTTATTATGGTAAACATATCCATGTCCTACTTAACCTTATTTTAAATTATAATATTTAAATTTATTTTAAATTATTTAAATGCCTTTTAAAATTTCATGAACCATACAAATGATTTTTCTTAGTAGATACCATTTCAAATCATATTTTTCATTGTAAATGGTATGATTTTTTTAAAATTAATTATAATATAAAAAAGTATTATTTATGATCAAATTAGTTAAAATGAGTGGTGGATTAATTTGATGGATGTAATGTGGAATTTCATTACCATTGATATCATAATGACATTAAAAAAGTAAATATATTACTGAGTTGGAAATGGATAAGGTGGTTTCAAAAAATGTGTTGATGGTTAAGAAATTATTTTGGGTTTTTTTAAATTGATTACTATTCATTATAATTGTTTTTATTAATAAACTGGGTGATGAAGGTTATGGACTATGGTGGTCTAGGTAATCTATAATAATAATTTATGGAGAATGATTTAATGTTATTCATCTCACTAAATTGAGGACATAATTTATATAATGAAAAGAATGAATTAGGGATGCGATGAAAGATGGTTTGGAATGTTGTGATGAGCACCATTGATTCCATAGGGTAGATTTGTTAATTGGGAATTTTTGGATCATTTCTGAATTAATTTAGATTCTTGATGATTTGGATTTCCATGATGACTGCTCAGATTCCATGTGATTGATGATGACATGGGAGGACAACAAGAGTTCATCAACATAAAATTTGTCTAAGGATTTTTAATTTCAGGATAATCACAATTATTCCCCAAGAATTCCAAGATGAGCATCTAGATTTTTTATGATCATTGTTGATTGAGGGAATTCCAGGAAAAGGGTTATAATTCAGTGGTAATGTCACCAAAATCACTCAAATTACCTATTATACATTATGATACTAGGGACGACCACTAAAATTCCATGTGGTTAATTATGGTTTCACATTCATCCAAACATTCTCAGAAACACCCATAAATAAACAATGTTTGTAGGGTAGACCATGGTCATGGAAATAAAGATTAACAATGATCATGATTATCTCATGGGACATCACAAACCTAATTCATTGGGGGTTATTTAATTTTTTTACTTTATATAAATTTTTTTATAATTATTGCAATGATTTATTATATCTCCTCCACGTTAACTTTTACACATGAAATGTATCTTTATGTACTCTGTTAGTGGTAGCCTACTATGTTTTACTAACATCCTTATTGGAAAATAGTGTGACATAGGAACCCAAGAAGCTATTATTTCTTGGTTAAAAGTTATAGTTATAGGTAATGGCTCGATGATGATTGTATTAGACTCGATATTACACTATGGGTATGCATGGTGGGAGAAGGAGGGACACATGACCATCTGAGAAGGATTTCTTATATTAACTTAATTTGATGTATTCTATTCATATTTATGAGTTTAAATGGGAGATTCAACAAAATAATGGAATAATAATTATGGAGTTTTATTCCATATTTTGTTTTTACTGGCCAAACATTATCGGTTATATTTCATAAACTGTATTTATTTCTCATTACATCTAATATTATAGATAGAGTAACCTAAGGGAATATCCTTAATACGGTAACCTCACATTTCCTCATCTCATGTCAGAAGCCTTTGGTATGCATGGATTCATTCCATCCTAAGTAAATGGATCAATTGTATCTATGGTGGGGAATTACAAAATTTCAGCTCCACTAATGATCAATAATAAAAATAAGTTAATTAAGAGAAGGTTTTCTTCTATTACATTTCTCCATTATATTCCATTACATCCATAAAAGACACTAAACTCTAATGAATGAAGTTCGTTCTTGAGATATGGGTGGTAATATGTTTGGTAAGGATTAAAATTAATTTGTGGATAATTTATTGGAATGATATTAAAATGTCACATAACAGTAAATGCACCCACTAACCAATTAGGAAAATAAAGTTTACATTTATAATTGAAGAACAATAATTCAAAAAAATATTTAAATCCTACCTTATAACGTGCTTATAGTTAGTTTCTCATCTTGAAAAATATTAGAGAGGTGTGATGGATTAATAGAAAAGATAAAATATTGAATTATATAATAAATATTATAATTTTATAAAAAATAATAATAACTTCCATAAAAATATACTAAAAATTTTCTAACACCTTAAATGTTAGAGGATTTAATATTTTTATGGAAATGGGTATCTATGTTTTCCTCTAATTTCCACCGGTTAATAATTTCATGTATTTTAGTTATTAAGTGGATGTATTATGGAATGACTTCTCCTTGAAATTTTTTCAAATATCTAATTACCATTCAACAATAAAATTTCATATCTATTTTCCATGTGTTCATGAATTCATAGCTCGATTTAAAATTAAATTATTTAAATATGTGTGACCCTTCATATTCATTTTCATAAATTTCTATGGAATTTATGATAATGATTTAACATGAATTACACTAATCCAAATCTAAAGAAAATGATCATTGGAATCTTATAATTCTCTATAAAAACATTCACCTCCAGCATTTTTTATTTTTACAAGATATGGTTCCATTTTAGAATGTATCTTGAAGTTGAAAAACATTCCAAGGTCCAACTTATGAGCTTGATTAAGTCCTTGAAATGATAGATTCAACTCTTACTACAATTCTATAAATTGTATACTACTAAAAATAGAAAAAATGATATTCTGCATTTTTAATTACATTATAAAAATTTATATGAAAAATATTAAACTAGGTCATAATAGTTAAAATTTTGGAAATATATCATTTTCTCAATTAAACCCAATTCACTCAATAATTAAAAATACAAAATTTCACTAAAAATAAATAAAAAGATTATTAAAATTTAATAAAAGAATTAAATTTTTGAAATTATGATCTATACGAATCTCCAAAACAAAGTTAATACACTTTAGGGGAATTTAATTAATTCAACCTATTGAAAATATGTGTACTATATAAGTTTCAATAAATATTCTATAAAAGAAGAAATTCATATTTTCATCTATCACTGAAAATTTCATGCCTCCTTTTGGAATTTCACTCACTAAATCACTTCAATGGATTCTCATTACCAGTTTCTAGGAGTGAAACAAATAGATGATGTAGGTATTATAAATTTAACATGTTGAGATTTGGAGTCTCACCAACTCCTTGGTACCTTATACCCATGTTCCATTTTTCAATTCCTTTATAAAAACCATATGAAATTATTATAATTCACTTAACCCCTTATTCATCTTTCATTTGATATTTTCCACACCTAAATGAATTCATTTTTGGAAATGTATCTATTATTGAATTTTTTCTAGCCATTTCATGTGAAAGTATATTAGTATAATATAAAATCATATTTATCTACCAACAATCCTAATACATAATGTATCATATATTAATTATGGGGTGTGAAAATCACATATGACACATAATATAAATAATTTATCAAAATAGAAAAAAAATTAGTTGGCGTCCTATGGTGTTATTTTTCATAAAGGAAATATTAGTAAATAAAGTGTTCAAAATTTTAGTTTCCACATATTATAACTCTATATCAATTTATTTTTCCCCATTTTAAAAACATGCCCCATTTATAAAAATAATATATAAATGAAAGTATCAAAAAACATTCTTAGTAATAATATTAATGCTATAAAATAAAATTAAATAATATAATTAATACTAGCATGTCATATTAAATATGTTGGACAATAGTTGATACTCAAATTTTAATCCGAGAAACACAACAAAAATTAAAATAAAAAATGAAATATTCAATATAATTAAGTGTTGATCTCCCAACACATAAGATCAGTCATTAAATTAATTTAAGATCGTGATATTAAAAATAAATTGGTTATAAATCCTTCAAAATAAAAGATACTACTAAATGTTAACATTCAAAAATGGCCCTAATTTATGCTCCTAGATATTATCACTTCATACCAAATAAAATAAGGAACAAAATTTATGACAATTATTTAATTTTGAAATAAAAAGAATAAATATATTAAATAAAATTGAATGGAATGAAAGTTATATGTATTGGATTATACCCTCATATGGTCTATGAGTATCTTCTTCCCCTAAAAGGGTTGTACCAAATATAATACATTGGATAATTCATATAAGACCACCATTGATTTGAAAAACTACATGTGGTTTATTCCAAATTGGATTAGTTTTATATTTTTAGGCATTGATAGATATTGTGATGTAGTTCCATCCCTTGGTATGTGTGTTACAGATTTTAAGGTGGATTAGGATAAAAACGGGTCCTACCCTTTTTGTTAGGAAAAAAAACTGTTTGACTCTTACAGAACTTCTAGGTATTTCTCATAATTTCATTCAACAATAGATTTATCATAGGGAATATATGAAAATATTTATTTTTTTAAAAAAATTAATATGTTACCAATTTATATAAAAATCATTCCCATTAATGTACCAAACTTGTAACTATGTTTCCTTAACAATGACCCCAGGTAACTCCACTTATACTCCCTCTAATAATTTCAATATAAGTTTTGGGATCACTCTTTTTTATGAATTATGTGAATTTTCATTTTCTTCATGTAAAGAAATATATAGTCATATTGGTGTTTATATTTTATTATCAAATACTATAGAATCACTTTCCTTTCCAAAATCAACAAAATATATCCAATACTCTTCCAAATCATCTTTTTATCACACAAAAACATTATCCGGAATAATTTATTCATGAATCCAATAATTTATTGGTTGAGAAATGTAAAATTGATATTTAATAAATTCATTCATGGACCTATAATGTTCATTTACATGAAAAATTATCTTGGATAATTCTAATATCACTAAATATAATTCATTCTCAAGTTTTTACTCTTTTAATATGTTGAAATATTCATATATCTATTGAATTTTTCCCCATAGGATTAGTAAATAATATTTAATTACATTGAGATTATATTTTATTATGTATTTAAATTATTCATCTTTCTGATCTAGTGATTTTTAGTCCATGGTTAATAATTTCAATTTTAATACATAATGGGAAAATTTAATTTTTATTTTTTTATATGAAAAATTTAATGTTATATACAAAATGATGAATAGTAATAGTAAGGTAAATACTTCATGGATCTCCAGAAATGGATCCAAATTTCGAATTATGCGATTAATTGGGTGTGGTAGAAACAATTATATTACTAGTGTTGTGTAGTGGTAGACCATGTCTGTCTCTCTTGAGAACCATATAGAGTATGTCTCAAAATATTTCAAATCAGTTGTAGTATTTTTTTCATGTAGTTTAAATATAACTACATAATATATGTGATTATTTAAATTTATATTAAAAAGTTGAAATGGATACATGTATATAAAAAATACAAAAAGATAGATTTTAAATGAATAAACATGGTCCCAGAGTTGGATACACTATTTTATTCAATATTCTATTTTTCCAGAATTCTATTTGGTAATTATTTCAATGGAAAATAAACTAATACCCCTACATTAATTTTAAATATTACCATTCATTTGATATACATTTTACAAAAAATACCTCACCTCCTACAACGGTAAAAAAAAGAAAATTCCTCAATCAAGATTGTTCATCCTTCCATTATCAAAATTTGTAATATTTTCTTTCATCCCTTTAACAAACTCAACTCCATAATAAGAATTTCATTCTCGATAGAATGAATGGATATACAGTTTGGTCATAAATAAAATAAAACCATTTATAATATATTGTAATTATTTAAAATCACTACATTACCCATCAATTCAGTAACTATCCTTTTACAAAAATATAACAAATATAGATAATTAAATAAGATGAATTCAGAGAAACTTACACCATGTCCAATGAATGAGATAGTGACTCACAATCAGGAATATTATTAATATAAAGTAGATGTAAAAAAGATAAAAATTAAATAATAACATAATTAATAAGATATTTTATTTTAAAACTACATAAACTATCAAAATAGTAAATCTATCAATAATATTTTAAAAAATTTTAATCCTTTAAATAGAAGAGGAGGTGATTTTCTATAAGCCAATGTGTGTTTTAATTTCCCTCTAATTTTTATCATATAGAAGATTGTTCTTGGTTGGGATAAAATATTTTTTAAATAGGGACTATATTTTCATGAATTGTTATCACATACATATTTCACATATGTCCAAAACATTTCAACTCTATTGGAAATTTGTAGCATATATTATAACCCGATTTCTAGAAAATTTATTTATAACCTATAGACTCTTTATATTATCCCTTATATATTTACAATGAATTTATGACCATGAATAAGGTTGAATCAAATGAAAAAATAGTTTAATAAAATGATCATTGAAATCTAATCATTCTCTAAACAAAATTTTATCTCCATTAATATAGATTTTTAGGATATCTGTGCCAATATTTAAATATTTCTGTAATTGGGAATAGATTCAAAGGTCATTCTACTGAGCATTATTAGGGACATAAAATGTTGGATTCAACCAGTCATATATTTTTATGTAATTAATACCAATAAAAATAAAATAATAAAATACTACATTTATTTATATTTTATTATTTTATGAAAATTTGTTGTTGAAATATGAAACTGGGTTTTGTAGTTAAAATTATAGAATTATTCCATGTTCAAAACTAATCTCAATTAACTCAAAAAAACTAATAATGTTACAATTTTACATAAAAATACTAATTTGGTGGGATAAAAGACATCAAATTATAAAATAAAATATTTTAAAATGTAATCATTATCATTACCCTATATTTCAGGACAACATATATGATATAATGGATTTTCTTCTTCACCATTCAGTTTGGGCAACTAAGATGATATCAATTGATTATTTAAAAATTTAATTGTTATTCGATAACTATTTGTTTGTTGAAATGACTATTTAATTCAGTTGAATCGATTAATGTGTTGGAAAATTTAATTGTTAATCCATTGAGAAGACATTCCTCATTAGAACCATGGTTCATTGGTAAGGGAACATAGAAAAATTACCTATTGGGAATTAACATACTCTATCAAGATGTGGATCACATCATTATACATGGTATGAAATGAAGTGTTCTCCTTTGTGTTTGGAAATTATAATCATGAACCTATGTTATTATGGGTATTTAGTGTACCCTGACCATAGCTTCCTAATGGACCATCACTGGATTCTTATACTAAATTAATTATTGAATAGTATTTTACTATAAAATAAAAATATTCAAAGAGTATGTTCTGTGTTACTTTACATTAATATAATAAAACATCCTTTCATAATGAATTTTTTTTTTAAAATCGTATTATTGGATTATCTAAGGATATTATTTATGGACTACATGGTGGGTTTCAACTGGGTTAGTTTTTCTCACACTGACCAAACAACCTCTGGGTGTATGAAGTCATTTTTTGACTACTACATGTAAGGGTTAGGAACTACATGATGGTAGTTTTCTTTCTTGATGGTAATACATTGGTTAAAAATAGTGATAAAATTGGCAGAGTGATACCTTGTATCATAACGTTTTGAGTATAAATATTTTGTATTTTTCTAATAAACTCATGCTCTTGTATCACCATTTTGGATTTACATCTCGTTTAACCTTTTACAAAAAAATTTGGATTTTTAGTTGCATATGATTTCCATTGGATGTTATTTTTAAATAATAATATTATTTCATTAGTCATTATTTATGTTATTAATTTATAGCTTTTATATAATTCAATGTATTTTGATAAATGAACAACCAATGTATTGAATGTTCATTTAGGGTTGTTAGTTTGGACCCTTTTGTACGTAATGTGTTTGGAAAACTAACTTCCAAAAAGTATTCACCATATTCCAATGAATTGTATTCATTTCTGTTATGATCATGATATACATTATCCACTTTTCATGGGCTGGATTATGTATTGGGTTCAATATGGATGAATTTATTTATGACAAATTGTTAACAGAATCCGGTTTGTATTACAATATTTTTGAAGTTAAATTTGGTAAGATATGAGATCATTGGGTGTTGATTTGTAGGATGTGAGTGGGTTTAATGTCAAAAATGAACACAATAATCGTTATGTCTCCATAATATGTGTTATATGAGGACCAAAGAATGTATATTGATCTGGTTATGGAATTTGATGAATTTCTAGTTGAAAAATGGATAGTGGACGGTTATTAATAGGACATGTGTTTATGGAACATAATCTAAAGAACATGCGGGGAAACTATAAAACTCTACTAAAATATATGGATGTGACCATCATGATTGTGAAGATAATTTAATGACCATTCATCTTAAACATTTAGCTAACTCCAACCATTATTTTATACATGTGTTGTTTGGGCACATTTTCCAAAACCTTGTGATAGTGACATTTTTTACAAAATGAATCCCAAATATGTGTAATAGATCCTTTTTAGGAATCTAAATCTATTATAATACAATTTGCCAAGTTTATTAAAATGTAATACTGAAAAATTAAAAATATTTTTTTTAAGGAATACTTTTTACTTTTGACATTGGAATGAAATTTTTAGGATTTTAAATCATTGTTTTTTTATTTTAATGACTCATTTATATAATTAAAAATGTTCTGGCCGAACCTATTGTTATTGAAATTATTATGTATTAATGAAATCAATAATAATTTAATTTAAGATACATTACTCACATAAAAGCATCATTTTAACTATTTACCTAAAAACTAAATTATTTTATAAAATTACCCATAAAATCATCATTGGAAACTTTTTATTTTCCGATATTATGATTGAAATTAAGTATAAAAAAATATTTCATTAAATAAGTAATTTAAATTTTTAATATAAATTGTTTTTTGAGAAATACATAAAAATATAGTTTATTATAAAATGTTCTTATTTTTTCTTTGAATTTATTTAATCTTGATATTTATTTTATAGAATTATATTTTTTTTTTCATAAAGTCCCAAAGATAAATATTTTCAAAATTACAATTTATTATTTTTAAGTCAGATTATAATTACAATAAGTAGGATTTTATTCCCAAGGGTAATATTACTATTACAACTGTCACATTATTATTCCAATGGTCACATTAGTATTAAAAAAGATAAATTACTCCTATAAATATAGGTTCATTATATCATTCATTATTCACCTAAATTCCCATCAATTTTCTACATTTACATTTTCTATAATTTTGATGGATTTAAAAATATATTTCGTCATTTAAATATATTTTTTCATGGGAGTGATAATCATGGAATATTGGGTAAATCCATATTTTATAATTGTATTTTTTCTATTTTATATTTTTTCTCAATTATATATTTTAAAATTTTCATTACTGTAGTTTTTGATTAATGTAACGATATTCATTAAATAATTCTTTTGTTAGTTTCAATATGTGGTGTGTGTGTGTAATACTATATAATTTAAAATTACACATGGTTATTTAAAGATTGAAATTTCATTTATAAACTAGGGATTTTTACATTCTTCCATGTTTACAAATTAATTCCATGTATTTTCAACTAGAACTCTCTTTTAAAAATTGGTAAGGGAAGCTCTATTTCATTATTTCCCCTCCTTCCCACATCACCTCTATATATTTATGGTCACAAAATAAATGTTTTTGTGGTGTTATTCCATTTTACAGTAAAACTATTTATCTGTAGTCCAACATCTTCACCAGCTACTCCTCATACAAGAGGTTATTCTATAGTTGTACCACCAACAGATTTAGTACATGTGAGGTATTAGGTATTCACATCCGTATTAGATCCATATGGAGCACATCATGAAGTAGATCCATATTTTGTTGATGTGGAAGCTGGTATTCCATTTTTCTAATGTGATTGGGGATCACAAAGGGGCTAATGGACCTATTTATAATCATAACAACATTTCTAAACCACATGAATCTCTTCCATGGTGATAATAAAAGGGAAAATGTGTCTCTATCTTCAAAAACAATGTCCCTTTTACGATTTTAAAAATAGATTTTAGGATGGCTCTAATATGATTTTATATTATATTGGATGTATAAAAATCTATATCTCTTGAGTTCAGGTCCATGATGATTCCTTTCTACAACATCATTCTAACAATTTGTACATTTACATCACATTCATACAAATCATATTATAAATCAATTTGAATACATTTGTGGAATTTATAGTTCTATGAGGAATAAAAAAAGGGGTTGTTAATCACATTCTCCATTAAATTCCATTGAATAGACTCTTAGCATGAACAAAAGTGTTTGAATGGTATTTTTAGATTATCTATCAGTTTGGGGGTGATAAGAAATGTTAAAATTAAATTCAGTACTCATTGATTTTTAAGACCTCTCTGTGTTTTCTAATTCAACCATTGATCCTGATAAAAAAAGATTTAATGTGGTACTACATATTGACTCACCAGTTTATTTACGTAAATAATTAAAAGATGTTTGGGTGACAAATCATCTCAATTAGTGATGAAATTTGAAATCCAGGTTAGTCTATCTACCATAACACATATTGAATTGTTTCATTTGGATGTATTTGGTAGACTAATGAAAAATTATATGGTGATGTTTTACCATTTCCAAATGGGTATAAACAATATATGCATCATTCCAATGAATGGTTATTTCACTAATTTATCTTTTTGACATACCAAGTACTTGGATGTGTCCTCAATGATCACATTCATCATATTGTCCCATCAGAAGTGATCTCAAAGATCAGAGAACATCTTGGTACCTCAAGGAAGAATTTTGAATAATGATATATGAGAATTATATAGTAGGTATTTCTCTATCATTTTAATGGAAGTCTAAAGAAACTAGTTCACAAATGGATCACTCCATCATAATTGATATATAATTATTGAATCATCCCTTCCATTATTTATTTTAACCATTTTAATGATCTATATCATCCCTTTAATCCTATTCGATTTTACTATGGAAATTTGGTTGGGAAATAATTTCAAATTGATTGAATTTATTACTTCCATGTATGATTTCTTCATCCATAAAATTTATATCCATGAATTTTTTGCCTTTCAAAATCCACATAATGGATAGAGTAGCTTGTTCTTTTCTACTAAGATCATCAGTCTCCTTGTTCTCCATTACTATATTGTGGTGAATAGAAGTATAATACTATATGATTTGATATTTATATATATATAATGATATATATTGAGATCATAATTTATAAATATAAAAATTATACTCTTGTGATCTATATATATGTCACTTTTCACCATATAGTTAGTTCCACCAAATAGTGAAGTCAATGATAATATCTATTAACTTCATCAAATGATTGTGGTTATTTTTCTGATGGATCATTAGTTTTCCTGAATAACGTTCAATCACATTTTAATTATTTATGAGTAAATATCACAATCCTTAGTTTGAAGCATCACCGTATATCCCAAAACCTTATGCACATGTTCTTAGTGTGATTATATGTGTAGTTATTAATATCTACATGATATCCCTAATGTTTTTATCAAATTACCCTATCCATGCATACTATAACCTTTTACATGTTAACAGATTTAGTGAGCTTGGAAATCATGACAAATTTCCATCAAAACATTGGTAGTACACTATTAATCCATGAAAATTATAAATTATTATGACACTGGTGGGTATTATCCATTACTCAAATTTTCATTTACTTTGACGGGTCTACATAAATTACCTCACATGTGATAATATACCCAAAAAATGTGACTTGTTGCATTCAAAAGTCACTAATTGTGAAGAAAGTGTACTTTTTCTCCTTCCATAATGTAACCTGCATAATCTATATATGATCTCCATGTTTATCATTTCACATAGAGTAAATAAGAATAATATTTATAAATGATAAAATTACTTTTTTGTTCGTAGTCTCTAAAAAATAAATTCATCTTTTCTATGAATATTATTAGGGAATTAGTATATCCAATGGGATTCACCCTGAACTCATAGGGAACATACCGTGTTCAGAAGGATGCATTCTAAATATCATCCATCTTCACATTTATTTGATGTAATACAAAAGGAAGATCCACATATGATAATTTCTAATCAATACATTGTTGATCTAAAAAATCATCAATCCTTGGAAATTTTACCAGTTTTTTATGGTGATCCTATTGAGATCTTATTAATTAGAAAAAACATCACATATCCATCCTTTGTTTTATAAATATAACCATCATGCCACATGGTGATGCACTAGGGTGTATAAAATCAGTTTCCAAATTCTCTTTCAAAAATTTATTTAAATCCTCATGTCCAATAGTGGTTATCATGTATGGTAAATTGGATATATGATTTTATTCATGTGTAAGATCTATTTAGAACTCTAGCTCATCATATTGTGGATTTCTAGGAAACTCTTGGGGGAATACATTAAAATATTCCCTAAAAAATGTTAATTTCATAAAAATTAAATCTTTCCATTGACTCAACCATTTTAGAATGTTATGATTCATCATTGGGTATCATCATCCCAAACATCAATGGATTCCTAAATGAAGATTCATGTTCATTATTTCATTTTTACATGAGAAATGGATGGTTTAGAATATATATTTATATATCCTTTTGTAGATATTAAATTTGTTCTCAATATAATTATAGCTAATCCATTTCTATTATAGTATTTAATTCTACCAAGGGTATGATTATGAGATTCTATAGAAGAATCTTCAAAAATACTCTATCATGAGAAGTATCCAACACATGGGTTATAATAATCTTACCACTATGATTTTTTATAGATACATATATATGTA
Source organism: Viscum album (assembly GCA_963277665.1). Classification (NCBI taxonomy): domain Eukaryota; kingdom Viridiplantae; phylum Streptophyta; class Magnoliopsida; order Santalales; family Viscaceae; genus Viscum; species Viscum album. The sequence goes on along the minus strand of OY728122.1, from coordinate 1,876,234,552 downwards.
GGTATAAAATATTTAATTTAAAATATCATGACATTTTTTGGATATAATGGAATACATATAACCATAATCAAATAATACATTTCCACACATGAGGGAATAATAAGTGTACATTACAGGACTTCATTTTATCTTTTTTTACTTCAATAGTAGTGATGGAATAATATTTCCCTTCCTCCTTTGGATATAGTGGTTTTAAATGCTAATTACTATCACGATACTGTGTTTTAGTGCACTAGATTTAATATTTCCCTTAATCCCCATAGTTCAATAATTTATCAATCAGTGGTGAATTATGAGGTACCTTCTTTTCTTGAATTTTTATGGATGAAATCTTCATTTCGCTTTGAAATTTCTGTTCATGGTGCCATTCTCTCAAATAGATGAGTTATTTATGATACCTTTGAGGAAATTCCACTGCATTATATTCCCACTTTTTTAACTTATGGGTGGTTGGATTCTATTTCATAAATTTTCATTTAACCAACCATATTGAAAATAAATTCTTCTTTTATTATCACCATTAACCAAAGACCATTCTCTAAAATACATCTCTATCATGAGATAACATCGAATACCCTCTTTAGAAGTCATAATTTCTTGGATATCTAGGGACATTTGAAGGTATGGTTTTGTAATAGTAAAAAATATGTCTATCTATATATCATTGTTGAAAAAAATCATTTTTTATCTAGAAAAGCAAGAGACGTTTTCCATGTAAATTATAATAGATACACCTTCCATTTACATCATCTCTATGAATCACCTCTCTATCTTTTTTCAATTAGTTTGATGGGAATACTTATTAATAAATATTTTTATTATGTATTTCCACTCCATATCTTCCATTTCAGCATTCATCATGTTGTTCATTATATGTACCCAAAATTCATCAGCTTCCCCCAACTAAATGATATATGGATAGATTAACCATATCCATCTAAACACAATAGTGTTTAGAAAATATTTTCTTTATTATGTTACTCCACTATTCCGTAATAAATGGATCAGAAAGTCCACTCACCTATAGTGGTCATTCTCCATAAAATAATTAATGGTTAATTTCTCTATATACGGTAGAGGTGGATGTTTCACAAGATTTAGGATTATTTATATAGTTGAGGATGATGGGTAAGAATTTACATAATATTATTATCTCCATCTCCTATCACATTGGAAATGTTGTTCAAAAAATCATTTTGTTGTACTGAACATGGGTTATTTTTCATGCATTGGAGGAATTATCCGAGGTGGAGCTGTTGTGCAGGACGGGTATGGAAGTATTCTTCTTTCTTTTACTACATTTTATAGGAGGGGAATTTCTATCCAGGGTGAAGCCTAGGCGATGTATATGGGGATAACATTGTGTGCTCAAAAGAACATATGTCTACAACATATTGAAACTGATTCGAAGATCATCCATGACTTGATGAGTGGCAAGATTTCTCCTCCTTGGTCGATTTCTTCTATAATCAGGAAATTCAAAGGCATCCTCGACATCAACAAAACACAGTTTTTCCATACATGGTGAAAAGGTAACAAAGTAGCAGACTACTTAGCTTCTTTGACGGTAGCGGATCAAGGTACCAATATTCTTTGTTTTCCTAGTTCTCTTCAAATGGAACCGGAAGGGGTGGACTTAATTAGGGGAGACCAACTGTGCCTTCACTATTTTAGACCGCCTTAAGTTGTTTGTGTTTTTTCCATGGCCTGTTTGCTGTGGGTTTTAATATTTTTAATAAAAATGCAATGATGATGATGATTGGTTCCAACCATTTTATAAAGTAGAATATATTTGAAAAAAAATCATGTGATGGAATATCAAAAATAAATAATTTAACTCTTATGTTCATTTTAACTCTAATGGAATTTCTTTTTGATCCCGATGATATGTGTTTTAAAAATAATTGTTCTAGGATGATTAGATGAAAATAGACTTATACATTTTGTTTTCACAAAAAAATATTATAGTAATTCTCAAATTCACTAAACTATTCTGTAATTCTAACTATATTGACCTACCATTTTTCACATTACTATTAAATAATTTTTAGGAAAACCATCATACAACCTTGGATATAAAGGTTTAGTGTCTTGGGGATATTATTCTCAAAAACTAAAACATTATTTAAATTATCTTTCATTATATTTTTCAATATATCATGATCTCCATAGTACAAGTATTATTCTACAGATATACATCATCAAAACTAGTCACCTGAAATCCAATTAAAAGGAAGTATAAGATTCATGAATCAACAGAACATGAGTGATAATAGTAAACATCATCATATCATAATCAGAGTATCATCATCATAACCTGGAGGGAATTTTTTTTAAAGACATGTATTTTTTCATTTGAAAAATAATGAAACATAATAACATTGTTCAAATTCAAAAAATAGTTGTGAATGAAGATCACATCATGTTTATTGATAAAAAATGTGCATAAAAAACATAAAAAATGTTAATAAAGATAGTATAATGGTAGTGAATAATATAAATTATATCATGATATAAAAAATATTTCTCAATTAATTGGAGGTTAATATAATTTAAGTTCAAATGATCACATCATTAAATACTCAAAATGATTCAAGTCACATGGGAGGATAATAATCATATTCATAAAGTAACCATTATAATGGAAAAGTTTTTATAATGTATTTTAGATATGATAAAACAAGAAGTGAAATATTGGTTTCCAAAATTATTAATGGGGATAATAAATTTAAATGAATGATAATTTTTTTGTTTAATGGAAAAGTAACATAAAAATAAACAAGAGATGTTTTGGAAATTGAATTCATCCTGAAATGAAATTATAAAGGGATTAAAAAATAATTTAAAATTATAGACACATTTATATGAAAAAAAGAAAGGTGAATATATATTGAAATTAAATTTAGTAGATATTAGGAGAACATTAATACTGAAATCAATCTGTAATAGCTGATACTCAAAAAATAATTATTTTGGGATTGAAAATCCCCTTACCTCAAATGCCACTTGTTTATTACTGTTATACCTCATGAAAAATAAAAAATATATTTATTTAAATATTGAACCAGAAGTTATTTTTCTAAATTTATGGAAATATTTATAAATTTCATCATGTGTGACATATTTTATAAAATTTTCGTTAAAGGGGAATCATTTTTATATCATGTTTTTCTTGAAAATGTACTCATTTTGCATCGATTTCTCTATTTTGTTCTATGTCATTTATATATTAGTATAAATAATACCCAAATAATATATAAAATATGTTTATAAATTTATATATAATAAATTAATTATTGTTACTGTACATATTTTTTGTGATATGGAATGAATTGGCACCATCCTCATTGGCAGTGAACTGACCATTAGCAGAAATATTGTCTGAAAGAGGATAAGGAGTGGTATAAAATATAAATTATTAACAAGTATAATTTAAAAAGAATGTTTCAATAATTAATATAATTTTAAATTAAAATCTCATTAATATTATAAGGTTTTAATTTGAATGTGATATAGAGAATGATGTAGAGAAGAGGAATACACAAATAATAGATGATGAAACCATAACCTGCTCTCGAATTCGCTTCTCATGTACAGAGCTATACAACAATTCATATTGGATTTGGTTTTATCTAGAGAACCCAAAAATATTATAAGAGGCATAAAAGATAGTATTTTAGAAGATATTATTCTTTGGTAAGTGGTTATCCAAGAGGATAGAGAAGGGTTGTTTATACTTGAGGATTGGGGTATTTTTTTTTGAAAAAATATTCTATAAATTAAAATATCAATGAGAAAACTTGTATTGGTGAAACTTATTGAAATATGAAATCATATATAAATATAAAATATTGTTTTTAGGACTTTAAAAACCTATTTTATTTGACATCACTAGTTTTTTTTAAATGAAATTGGGAAAATTTGTAGAATTTTTTAACAAATAATATTGACATTAGACGTAGGAAACTAATTTTTAGGTTTCTAAATAAATTTTATTTTTTTAATTACTATTTAATCAAATTAATTATTTTTTGTCAGATTTCATGTATTATATAGAATCTAAGGATTTTCAACAAAATGTTACGGGAACCATTCATATTTCGTCATCAATGTAAAAAGAAATTTTTTGTACATGTTCCTCTAATTTATTTATATATTCTCATTTTTAGGTTATGAATATTCAATATAAAATTATGCATTAATGATGTTAAGATGTATAACTCTTTAGAATAAAAAGGATCATGAATTATGATATGATTAATGTATCTGAGGAGGAGTAGTAATGGGATTTGTTTTATTATTGATATTCAATTTGTTAATATTTTTTCTTTATTGATTGAATAATCACATTAAATGAATATATTTACTATTATCGTATTTGTTGTACTTAAATTTCCATGATGGACATGAAATTTATTAAAATTAGACTGGGACCCATTTTTTAGTCAGTTGGGTCTTTATATATAATAAATTCTAGATTGGTATATTATATTTCTTAACTTCTGGTAGATGTTTATGAAAGGAACATCATGATTGATCTTCATTCGATGGTTTTAATATTCTTTGATGTTATTCAAAACCACATTTCTAGGATACTTCTTAATAAATATGTCTAAAATTTTATTTATTTTGATCCCCATATTTATTTTATTTTATTATAATTATATCATAATGGACTAAAGGAATTAAAATAGTTGAATAATAAGTTGGATGAATTGGGATGTCAAAGATTTATTTATCCTAGTTTATCTTCAAGGGTTTTTATTATTCTATTTTCAAAAGAATTATATATTAATCTTGACATCAATATTTATTATTGGTATCTAACTAATATTACAGTGAAAAATAAATACCCCTTCCCTTAACCTAATGGCATCATTGATAAAAAAATGGGGGAGGTGGTTTTACATGATTGACCATTAGTTTCTTTCTCACTATAATAATATTAAATAATTTGATATTACATAAGGTACATTTAATAGTATATAGTTTCATTATAAAGAAATGTTTATTCCTCTCATGTAAACCATTTATCGTTAAATATTCAAGAAATATATAAACAAAATAATTAATCGATACCAATACTCATTCATAGTTGTATTCATGGATAAAATATATGTTTACTCCAAAACTAAAGAGGTCTATGATAAGCACTTTTGGTTTTATTTGTGAACTGGAAATAATAATTTCCATTATGTAAATCTATGGATGTGTATCCTATGGATCTTTGAATTCATGTTCTTGGGATGTGTTTTGTGAAAATAATGAATCTCAACTAATCTTAAAATGGATAAATCATTATCTACTAAGGATAATCATATAATTTCTTGGATATATATTTATTATTATAAATTGATAGTTATAAATAATTAATATTTATGTATTTTTCTATTTTTGTATCACCTTTATCCACTAAAACTAAAAAGGGGCAGAGTTTCTATATATCCTTCAATTCCAATAATATTTTTAGGAGTTGATATTGTATTTAAAATCATCCTCAATAATTATTCTACTAGGTTTTTTAGTAGATATACTATTTATTAGGATGAATTAAGTATGTTATTGGATAGTGTTCTTTTTTAGAGTGATAATATAGTAGAGTATGCTACTCATAATCTTTATCTACATGAACATAGCTACCAATACCATGACCTTGGACTAATGTAGGTAATTATTTACCTAAAATGATTATCATTATATATTTTTTATATGAATTTCATGGTGGATACTAATCATAAATGCATGTATTATTACATCTTTTAAAAGTAATTTAATCTATGGTAGTGAAAATTAGTAGATTACCTTTATAATTTTGATTTTTACATTTATTATTTTCCAAAATAGAGAAATTAACTCATTGATTATATAGGTAGAAAGTTGTTATCATAGACCTTAAATGAATGAACAAATTTTTGGAACATGTTATGTCACTTTGTTTGAAATTCAATTTGTGGTAATGTATAAAAATGATAATATATTTATTACGAAAAACTATTTAAACCCTTATTTAATTTAACTTATTCATCCAAATAACACAATAGATGAATATGAATAGAGTGTTACGATGATTCTAAATGGTGGTTTGACCACTATAATTTAGTCTCTATCTATTAGGGTAATTAAATATTACATGAATTGTTTATTGGTTCCTATTCTCATGAGGAAAACAGTCATTGTATATTCTAATCAATATTTTGGGATATTTTTACGATGTGTTCACAAATGAATTATGTATTGAAATAAATATATTTTTTCCTATGTATGATTAGTAACATCACATGATACATGTCACAATTCGTTTCCTATCATAATATTAATGTCGTGTATGAAAAGTCATCTGGTTTTCTTTAGCCTTATCATATACCCACATGGTTCTGGGAAGTGATATCTATTTAATTAATTATTATGATACATCATACCCATATAGTTAATAATTCAATCTTAATTCTAATTAATCAACATACTATGTCAACTTATCTCATACCAATCAAGGATAAGGTTAATGTTGATAATATTGTTATGTTTTTTTGGGTAGGAGATAGAAAAAAATTATTTGTTTCCTTATATGATAATTTTTTATTGGGAAATTTGATTTTCCACCCAAATTAGTAGAAAAATATAGAAGGGGTATGAAATTACGTGATATAGAACATGGATTATCATCTATAAATAAATGGGAAAAGAAATTTTGTAAAAACCAGGTTTTTCACTTAGGTATAGATCCTTTAAATTTTGGTAAAAATTATTATTTTGGATACAATATAGATACTTAATGAGTTAGAAAAGGTATTAAGTGCGTCTGAGGCACGTTCGAATCCCTAAACCCATATTTTGGGGGAAACTGGCCATGTCGCCCTGTTAGCATGCGGTTGGCGCATAGTTTGGCCAACCGGTACAGATGGAAATTTCTGAAAAAATATAGCCCAATTTATGCATGGATGTGCCGCCTATCCATGCAAAGTTTCCTTCTTCCTAAGAAACCATGCATGATTTACAGGTGGTTTTTCAAACCATGTAGAGGATAATTTTCTAGGTTATTTTTCTAATTTTCCCTTAATGATCAAGTAACCATCCTTATTCCTAAAAAATGAGTTATTATGGGAGTAACCTATTTCTATCTCAATTTGGAGGTTTTTTATTCCCATGGTAGGAATCAATAGATTTAATTCATCTGGGATCCATTTGAGATTTTGATCATCATGTTGTATGTGCAACGACATATACTCGATTCCATAGAATCCTTTCCTCTTCTCTATTTCACTTGACATGGTTTTTTATGAGAATGTTTATCCTTTTCTTATATTAAATATAATTAGATCCAAATAAATGTCTAATATCGGTGGAGAAGTTTCATACAAACATATGGTGGATTGTCAATAACTCATCCCTTGAATTCATTGATTTTTTAATTGTCATGTCAGACCCACTGATTTCATCAGGTGTCATTTATAGAATTTATATGGAATTCTTATAACATTTTGAACCATATGGATATTATTTTTCCATATATGTGATTAATTATTGTTTTTTATGAACAAAACTCAATAGCATAAATGTATAAGGTTATTCCATAGTTGTTGTTTACTCTTTTGACATATTTCTGACGATGTTCGGGTGTGCCTTTGCCTGACCATATTAAGGGTAAGATTTCCAATATTAAATGGATTAGTTTATAATGTAAATTTCATAATGGAAATTACCTTGTATGTGTACCACATGAACTGCCTAAGGTAAGTTCTTAAATTGATAATTACAGTTGAAATGGAAATTGGAATGTATATTATATATATGGGTTGACCGGATTAAATGTGAATGAATGATAGGCTACGTATCTATTGGACCTCATACCACATTAAATGAAACACTCATTATGAACCATAATTATAAAATTTTCATTAAAAGAAATTAACAAAGGTTTCATGCTATGTGTAATTGTCACACTAATGAAAGGAAAGGCATGAACCAAATGGAAATTTTGAATAATTAATAATTTAATGGATGGTTTCATGCTACTTTTTCTTATCACACTAGTGAATGGAAAGGTGTAAAACAATAGTTTCATGCTACATGACCTCATCACATTAATGAAATGAATGGTTTGAACGAAATGAAATACTACCTGACTTAGTAATGAAATAGCAATAGCATAACTCGAACATTCCTTGGATTCTGATTGGGGAATTCTGTGAGCACTCATGAACCAAATTCCAATCCAATGGTATGGATTACCTAGGTTGAGTCCCACCTAGATCCTGATCCTTTCCTATTATTTGGATTCCCAATATGACAACATATGATCCCTTCAATATTATTAAATGATTCATTAGATACCCTACCTGGATCTAGCATTGAAAAGTGGATTCCATTATTACAGCCCGTATGGAGTTGTCTCTACATACCCATGTTTTAACTTGGACAATCAGATTGAATTTTGTAATCATATTATATTTCAATTCCTTGGAATATGCTCGTCGGATTACCCTCTTATCCTTAGACAAGCTATACTTTTTTACTTAGTTGGTGACCCTAGATATCTATGTTTCCTTGTTTATTACCTTGGAATTCCATTATTAAATGTCATTATAGGATTCCTTACAATAACATGGAATCATCACTATTGATAACAAGTTACTTCTTTTGAAACTGGTAATAATAAATTAACTTATTGGTTGTGTTTAGATGTTAGTTGAGGGATGAATCAGGTACATTGGTATTTAGTTACATTGTACTACATTACTTTATATATGTATGTCTGCACACTGTTACATTTCCATTACATCAGTTGGATGTTATAGAAACTGATGGTGGTAGACCCCATAGATTTATTTCACACCCTCTCTGGGTGTCGTTTGGTAACCAAAGTAGATTAAATGAATTCATGTGTTGACAAATGGAATCATATTGATTCAAACACATGATTACATGATATTTAGTATAATTATAGATTGATGATGACCATATGGGAGCTCGAGATGAATGGGAAAGTCATTGATTTCCTTTATCATTTTGTAGAACAGGTTATTCCTGCTTTCTTGAATCCATGTCTTCACATTTTCTTGAAATAAAACATATCATAATTAGTTTTTGTATGTTATTCTAGTTATTTTATATAGTTTTACTATTTTCTATATTTTATTTTGTGCCATCTGATTACTCATATTGTTTCCATTATTTATCAATGTGTACATCCGCTCACTGTTTTACACTTTATTAATCAGGGAATAGTCTTCTCATGGATTCACGACAGACCCTCACTGCTATTCAGCATCCTTTGGCATAAAGGGGGATACACTTGAGGCCGTGTGGACCACAAGGCTCAGGGTAACCATTATGTGGAATCTGAGTCTAGGACGTCACAGATTCAGTGATCTAGATTCTATTGGTTATTCTCTATGCCAATGTCTTGAATTTAAGAGACCAAAGGGATTCCTATATTTCATTGGTTGAGTTATTTTATAATAATTACTATGTTTCATATATCATAATCGATAATATTCAATCATTATAGGTTTGTGGGAGTGTTATTTAATAGGGATGAATTTAATTCATGATATGATGTAATATATTCAGAATATATAGTTTTATCTAGTGATGGATCAGAATTTAAATAAATATTATATAAATAAGAATCCCCATACTTTAGTGTTTTTACATTTTGATTGGTTATTTTTAAATATTTCACATAGATTAGTCCACCTATGGTTCATCATTCATATGAATCATACACCATTCTTGTGGGTCATTTTGAAATCAAGGAAAGGATTTAGAAGGTCTCTTACCTATTGGTAATATGTCTAGTGTTGATGTCAATTCATAATGTCTTCAACATATCCCAAATAAAGAAATTAAATTTGCGTCCCTATCATTTTTTCAACATTGAATATATTTAACAAAATCTAGATGTCATTGTTATTGAGTAACTGATGTGGATAGTGGATATCCTAGATAAAGATATCTATGGGAAATAAATTACATTGATATTGGTATTCTGGAGTCATGGGTGTGATTCTCATGAGATATGGGATTTCTAATATATTATTTAGGAATAGGGGATTCACCTAAATTTCAAAAAATAATAATTTATTAAACATTATAGCGGTATACAGAATTATTATTGGGCGAAATTTCACACTCATAATTTCATTTATAGGTATTAAATTCATTTTCTATTGTTTTTTGTCATTACATGTCATTTATTTGCCAAATTTCATTAAAATTTATAGAAAATTGGAATAAGAGTATATCCTTTGGTTAACTTATAGTTAGTGAAAATTATGAGACCCATATATAAAGAGGATTAAAACACTTTTCATAAGTGTTCACATGATTTGTACCTAATTTTCCAACCTTATGGGTAACCCATTTTCATTAAAATAAAAAAATATAATCTCACCCAAACATGATTTAACTCATTTTCATATATATATCGCAAATTAAGAACTCACATAATGCTAGAAAATAACTATCTCATTTACAATCATCTTACACATTTTTTATAGAGGGTTTTTATCAAGAATCATGAAGAAATAACCATCAATACTCCATCATTCCCCTCAGTATTTTTTTATTTATCCAAGGATTTATTCTTCCCTATGGACATGTTATCCTTGGTTATGAAAAGGTTTGTTGATATTATGGTCTTTTATGTATTGATAAGGATATTAATACCTCCCCTATTAGATTTAAATTATATTATAATAGTTTTATCATTTATAAAATATTAATCCATTCTCTCCCAATAAGGGACCATATTATCTCATTTTATTTTCCAATGATGAATTAAATTATTTTAGAACCATTATGACAACTTTTGGGGCTGCTATATGTAATAAAATTTCTAAAAGATTTAATCATTCATGCAAGGGAAATATTCTTTCTATAAAAACCCTCTTTGATAAAAACATAGAGGAAACTATCTTTATTATACATCATTTCCATAAGTTAAATTCCAAAACTTACTAATAATCAGAAAATGCACATAATAGAAATTGTAGTTTCATTGATAATTACCTCCCATATCACTCAAATGAAAAAGAAGATATAAAACTATACTATTAATCCCTTTTTATGCGTTCAACATCTCCCACAAATAATCCAAATATAAAAAATACTTCTAAATGTAAACATATATACAATTTACTGGGTATGATTAATCTATAAAAAATGAATGAGATCAACCTCTCATCAAGGGTTACAATAAGAAATAAAAACTAAGTATTTTATATGATAATAAGATGAACATATGTGTATAATAAGGATTATAGAAACCCACACATAATTTTCGCAAAAATTAAATCATTTTTAAATTATATAAGACATTTAAATGCTAAAAACATTTTTAGGATTATAATTTTCAAGAATTAGGACATCTATTAAATTTAAAAAATTATACTTCCATATAGTGTCCATGTTTCACATTAAAAAGAATTTATAAAGAAATTCCATATTTATTCATGGTTACTCATAGAATAGGAACTCTAAATTCATTAATGTTTCAACTCAATCCTTAAGACCATAAAATATTAAAAATCATGGAATGATAAAAAATTCACATTAAGATATATAAAATAAAAAACCAATTAGTCTATTTTTAAATCTAAAAAATCCAAAATAATGTATTCTTCTTTACCAATAATTATTTATGCTCAAATATAAATTTTATTTTCCATAAAAAAATTAATTTATCAATATATTTTATGAAATATTTCAAATGAATCAATGTAGGAAAAATATCAATCATAAGGATTTCATGAGAATCCAAAAAAATCATAACTACATTTCTATATAAAACAATCCTATAACCAGTTTTTAAAAGGTTGATAAACTTTACTTAAAAACATAAGCTCATTTGATTCCATTTTGAAATAAAATGATTTACTTCAAAAAACATTATAATCATATTATTTAAATATACTGATACATTATCCTTACATTCATCCATTCAAAAAATCGTACATTAGAATCACCATTTGGGATAATTCCCAAATCTCATAGGAGTAACATATCACTCGAAATATCCATCTATTTACCCCATACATTGCATAGGAATATCAGGATCACCCAAAATCAATGTTTTATCAGGCTCACCCATTATTCAAATAAAATATCTAATATCCATATCATTAATAAAACTCATATAGCATTTATTTTACTTATAAAAATCATATTAATTATCAATGAATACCATAAATAAAAAACCCTAATATTTATCAAATAAATAATTAAATAAATTTATGTTTTCTTATAAATTACATTAAGAAATAAAAATTCCTAAAAGGGATGGAATAAAACATTTTTAAAAACCATGTAATGTTTTAGAGGATTATTGATAATGAATAACACATATAGAGGTAGGAATGGCCAGTTATGTCGTACATGTTAGAAAATAATTTTTTTATTCTCTTATAACTTTTAAACAATATCCCACATGGAAAACCTTAAAAGGAATCAATTTGAAAACTTGTAAAGAAGCTAAATTTTTTTTAACATGAACTATATAAAGCAATTGAAAAAATTGATACCATTCTTTACACTTTGAAATGAAAATATCCATTGAATAAAATTATATCAAATGAAAATTTTAAGATATGATTTTAAAAATAAATTCCCTTACCTCGAGTCTCGTGTCATTTCATTTGTATGAATATTTTCCAAATTAATAATGGTATATTAGTTTTATATTTTCTTAAAACCAATTTTTATTTTTATTACATAATAATTTTTCCCATTATTTTGTTTAGATACAATAATGATTAGGTTCACATTGGCGGCTTTGAGGATGTTAAGTTTATATGTTTACAATGACTTCAATATATTGATTAATGTCAAATGGTCCCTGGTTAAATCATATCGTAAATATTAATCATGAGAATAGTTTTTTTTAAACATTAAAAACCCTTTAATCCCCCAAAATTGATGGAATATGTTGAAAATGAAATATGTTGTATCATGGAGGCAGTAGTCTGTGTGTGCGCATGAGCAAAATTTACATTTTTATACTAGACGGAATATAAATGAGGTGAATAAAATTTCTATTTCCTATATTTATTATTATTCTATAAATATAAAACTTATTCATCATTTATATTATTATTTCCATCCATTTCAGGTGTTAATGAAAATGGAATGACATGGATTCGTGGATGTATTATTTTATATTTACATAGAATCAATATTATGATTTTCAAATGAATGGAAAGGATACGAAGTTAAATGATATATTATAATTAGAGAATAAAAAAAATAGAAAAAATATATATATATATATATACACACATATATTAATAATATATTTCTTTCTTTCTTTGTGAATATATGATGAAAAACGAAACACATCGCTTTGTAGAGGTGGTAATCCAAACGTACGTATAGGTAGTGTTTTCATTTACCATATGATAGAAAATAGATATAAAATTACTAATAAAATCAACATAAAAATATGTCAGTATATATAATATTATTATTTTATTATTTTATAATAATTGGAACATAATTTAAGAATGTATAAGAATAAATAATATTGAAATAGGTCAGTTATGAGTCATAAATCCTCTTTGGATATCTCCCTTTGGCATACATTATAATCCTTCTAGATTTTCTGTATGGAGATGAGAGGGATATCTATTATATGGGGTGATAGTTGGAATGGTTTTTGGGAGTTTCTATGTGTAGATAAGTGACTCATAATGTAGGAATAAATGTCGAGGGTAGGATCTATTTTATAAGTGAGTGGAGTGGAAATCTTTTAAATATTTAATGAATTTTTAATACAATAAATTACATTCTCCCAATCATGTGTATCCAAAAATAATCGATTCAATGAAAAGATAGTTTAAGGGTGAAATCCTCCCAAAAAATAACATTTATTTTAGTTTTTCATACAGTAGTTGTATCATATTTTAGTTTAGCCCCCCCCCCCAAACCCCAACACACAGCTCAGTTACCCTTTTAACCTTTACTATGAAAATAAGTTTTACTATGATCCATATTCATTATGACCAAAAAATGAAATTAAACATGTGAATTTTTTTGAAAATTTGAATTAAAAATATGAAAAAAAGTTATATATATTCACATTATATTTGTCGAATAATTTTTTTTCAAAATTCTTCTACAAAGTGAAACAAAAATATAATTTTATAAAATATAATATTTTAGCATAAAATGATTTTATTAAAAAATAAAATAAAATATTGATTTATGTATAATTATTTAGATTATTTTAAATAAAATGGTAAATATTTCAATTTTAACACCATAGAAAAATGAATGTAAAATTTTAATTTCGAGAACATAAATGATAGTATTGATAAAAAATAAATATTTTCATCTATTTACTAAAAAATAAATCTTTTCAAAAAAACCTTATGTAAAATTATATATTTGGAATCCAAAAATGATTTTAACTCATTTAATTTATATTTCATAAATTTAGAAACTAAATTATAAAAAAAACCGTATATTTCATGGAAAAAATTCCTGATAGACTAAAATAATGTTTTCCCCAACTAAAAATTCTTATAATGTTATTATATTTTATATGAATCCATATAATATTTTTATGATCATTTATAATAGAATAAATTTAATTATTATTAATATTACCTACATTTTTATATACATATTACCTTTTAAAAATTGTTCCCTCTTATTTTTTTTGCATTACGTAAACAATTCTTGGTATTATTACCTCATATACTTTTCTACATCCCATATTTCTTCTTTAATTATATGGTTTCTCCAAAAACAATTGATAGGAAAATAAATTTATTATATAATAAATTCTCTATATGATCAATATTATGAATTGGAATTTTCACATAAGAGATATTCTCATTTTGTTATGCCACATCATGTCCTAAAAAATGAGATATATTAAGTATAAACTTATTTAAAAAATGAAAATGAAAATTTTCATGGACCATATATAAAACTAAAGGTAATTATACTCAATAAGAAACTAATAAAAAATTCCCTATTATTTCAGTTTTTTCAATGAAATGTGGACTCAACTTTCATTTTTACCAAAATCCACAACACCATTAGTGGGTGGTATTTTAATAAAGGCATATCCCCAAACAAAAAATAAAATTTCATTCATAAGGTTTTATAACAAACACTTTTTCTTAATCTTTTCTACCCTCATGTGGAGAAGAATAATTTCTTTTATTTTTAAGAATCTCCTTTACCAATTATGGTCCCAACTATTTCCTCCCATTGAAGCCATCCCAACACACTGGTTTCTAACATCGATTTCTATATCATGTCTCCAAAGAAACCCTTTTAACACTTGAAAAAATACTATTGTTATATTAAATGTAAAATATATATGGACATTTATCCTATCATCCATCAGGGTATAATGATTAATCTAGAACCTTATCTTCTAATTTCAAAACGTTTTTCTCTAAATTTCATTCAGATTGAGGATGAAAAGTTACATTGGAATTTAATTCAATACGCATCATATTTTGGAGTAATTTCATAATTTTTATAAAAATAAAATGTCATGTGTAGAGAAAATAGAGATGGGGAATCCATGTAACTAAATTATCTTCTTAAGAATCAATTCTAAATATCAAATCAAATAGTATAGTATCACAAATTGGCATAAAATGCACAGATTTAGTTGTAGGATAAATATTAACCCAAATTACTTTATTACCTCAAGATTTATTTATTATCCAAACCATTTAATCCATGAATATGTTATCCCATTTAAATTCTTTCACCATCCAAGACTAAAAAAACGAATTTTATATTTTTAGATCAAAATTATCTTGGTGAAAAGTCTAACATATCATCGTAAAATCAGTTATATCTTTCATCATACCTTCACACCCAAAATATAATTTATGGTATCTATAAATATTATCACTAACCAGAAGAATAGAGTATTAAGAACTCTAAACATAAATTAATAATTACTTCTTCAAATACTTAATACACAAAAATCGATAACCTCTTTCTAAATTTTATGACACCTTCTTTATCAACATTCAACTCAGGTAACAATCCCTTATTTTCCAATTATAAAATATTTTAAAACCATGAATATTTTTATAATCCCCCAAAATTAATTCAGAAATTGATGATTTCAATGACACTGAATCCTAATAGAATGGTTTTTGTATACTACGTCTCCACGACAACATTTTTTTATTTCTTTTCTAATGTATTGTGTTCTAAACGTATAATAATCAATGATTCATTATATTTCAGTGTAAAATATCATAATTTTTTTTTAATTATCTTCAATGATATTGTATTATTCAATAATAATCAATAATTATTTTTTTCAAACATTCCAAGCTCAAGATCAACTATTTTTGAGTGAATATATACTTTAAACTTTTATGATCAGGATTTATTTAACATTTCTCACCATATGTAGGATGCATCTATATTTTTAAATACAAAATACTATATTTAGATCAATATAATGTGGAACATAATTCTTCTAACGAGGTTTAAATTGATGATATATATATATATATTTATATATAGCCTGATCATTCGGTACAATGACACAACCATGTACCTTCAATGAAGAATAACTGTAAATAATATAATATGCATTTCTAGATGGAAATAATAACATAAAACAAATAACTAATTGTTGTTTTAATTATTTAAAACATTCATCACATTCCATTATCCATATAAAAATTAATCACATTCGTATATTCATTATTAGTGGTCATGATTATCAAAAAAATATTTTTGAATGTCATCTATTGTGACAAATAAAATCAAATAACATTTAATCTAGATTGAATTGTTTGGAATTCAATGTTATTTTATCACATTAATTTTTTTGGGAAAAAATATTTTTACATATATAGAAAGTACATTTCCAAGGAATGAAATCTGTTGTAATAAAAATTCACAATTAATAAATATCTTATACAAAAACATTCTATTTATTGAATTCAAAACAATACATAAATTTTCCTTATTTATTTCCGTATAATTTATAATTTACTAGAATATTATCACTAAATAAAAAATTATAAATACATATGGAATATTTTTTTAATTATATCCATAAATATAGCGCATTTCTTATTAACACAAAATTCATAATCAAGAACTCATTGTTACCAAATTTACTCTTTATTAATGTCATCCAGAAGTCATAATCCATCATTTTTAGTAAATAGAACCTAATTTTGAGATCAATAATCAAAATATAATGTTCTCCATGAAGCTGATCAAATAATTCATATATATGAGAAAAAAGAAACATTCATTTACAATTAATTTTACTAATTTTTCTATAAACGATGAAAGGCCTTATAGAACCTTCCTTTTAAATAATACAAAATAGGGTCACCCTAGGGTGAAGTGATAGGGACAATGAATCACTTTTTAGAAAACTTTTATAACTAATTTTTCAATTCTAAAAACGGTACTATAGATATTTCAAATGGATGATTCAAAATCATATTATGATTAAGAAATAATTTATTATAAAAATCATCCGATTGATATTTAATAACATCAGGAAATTCACCAGGAAATGCATCCATGTGTTAAGTTAAAATGTAATTTCCCTAATTTTAACAGATTATTTTTTTTAAATAATATGTTTAAGAAAATATTCACTCCCATATTAAATTAGATTAAAATATTGTAGATATGTTTTCAAAGGTATGAACTCATTATTATAAAAATATTAAAATTCAATATATGTTTTGAATATAACATATTTAGCTCTAAAATATATATTAATAAGAAAAAAATAAATAAAATCCACACCAAAAATAACATCAAAATCAATTAAGGATAAGACAACTGGATTTTCAAAAAAAAATTCAAGATAAAACAGTTTGAAATTTCCCAGAAATCATTTTTAATTGAATAAATCCAATGTGATTTTTATGGGAATTTTTTTCAACATTTCTTAAGGTAACATTTAGATTTTACCTGATAATTTCTTAAAACTAAATGAAATTATAGATGATAATTAAAATAAATACATTTAAATACATATATTAAATTATTCATATTATTTTCATTAATTAATTTGATGGGAAATAAGTATAAAAAAATACATACAATTCTGTATATAGGTTTTGTGATCACTATCCTTCATACCTCCATTAGGGGTAACATTCCCAAAATGGGCCATCTAATTTCAATTATATAATTTTATATTCTTATTTTCATTACTTTCCTTTCAAAGAAAATTATTCATTAATTTTCAATCGTGATCCATGTTTCGAAAATACACACATTTTTAATACTTCCCAGATCTCATAAAAAGATCAATATACTGCTTCATACCACGTAAATTACAAGATGAAAATTTAATTTTCATACATTTAGGTATCGTCATTGAATATTTCTTCATTTCCATCAACCTAGAAAACATATTATCCTTATTATTGTAATATAAAAAAGTTCTATAGGAATTATCTTCACACTACACAATTTATTCATAGTTTCTCAACAAGTGATTTACCATATCTCTTACAAAACATGGATTCAATCCTATAAAAATTCAAAAAAAATATCATCATGGAATAGAATGAAATTTGGTACATATCAAGCTAATATATTTAAATTATATTTAAATTAATAAAAAGTTTCATCTTCAATTTTCACTATCTATATGATTTTCTTTTCCATTATAAGATAAATAACATTTAGAATATACTTTTCATGGAATAGGTATTCAAATAATTTCCATTACATGGAATTAATTTTATATTTTTGTTTTTGTTCATAATCAAATTCCACAATTGAATATACTCACCTTCATAACCATACATTTAACAGGTTAACATTAAACATCCCAAACATCCAATAATATCAAATATCTTTTCCAAAAATGTAATTAATCCTTCCACTTTCATCAGTTATAATAATTCATCATAATAAATTTGTTGTTGTTTCTAGAAATTCTCTACTATAGATATATTATTCTGAGGAGACTCTGGTCTCTCCCAATAATTGGTACCTCCGTTAATAGCCATATACAAAATTGTTAACATATATAAAACATGGTATTTTTATATTACAAGAATTTCATGTTTCTAGTTCATTAGGATATCATCTTCTCCTCGAAATTCAAACTTTACCTCCATGTTTTCCATGTAGAAAACTATTCTATAAAAAATCAATAAGATGAAGCAACATGGTTATCCTAAAAATTTGCCTAATTATAATATAACCCAAAATTTAAATCTCATAAGACTTCCTTTTAACATCATCATAACCTATATATTTCTCTAAACCCTTACTCTGGTACCACTATAATAATCCAAAAAACCCATATCATAAATTACATGATTTCTGTTGTATATTTCATCACATGAATCAAAAATGCATTTTTAAGAATTTAATTTAGTTAGTTCGGAAATTATATACATTTAATAAGAATACATTTTATCACAGTGTTCATTTTTCACAAAAGAATGTTCTTTAAAATGACACAAATGTTTTTTCAGGTTAAATCTTATAACTAGAACACATTCGTTATTTGCATTCCGAATAACCATTAAGAACTATAAATTACATCTAAAAATGTGGGATGAGATAGAAATGATGACAATGGTATATAAATTATAAGGCCCCAGCCTTAAACATTACATAATCTTGAATTATTATAGGATTACACATTGAGGATCTTTTTAGGTTTAGAGTTTTAGAAAATTAGATCATAAAACATGTATTACATTCAACATTTAAACAATGTGGTTACATAAAAGGTAGTATTCATTTTTCCCATCAACGGAATCATATTTCAAATAAAACATGGATTCTTTCTTGACACTTCCTTGACACTATCATAATATCATGTACCATTCCCTTGACCTGTGAAAAAAATTTCAAAAACCTGGGATGAGCATAAAAAGCTCAGTAAGGGTTATAAAACGTAAGGAAAGGAAACATGAGTACATATATACAAAATAATTAAATCATAATTTACCTATAAAACATAAGCACTTTAACATACCTCATAAAATCATGAATAAATCATAGAAATCATAAGTCATAATGGTAACTTGAGGCATTAATAACATTCTTATGTAGGGAGTAACCCTCTTGGTTACGTTTGGAATACCCATCACAGTATATTCCCTAAATCTCTTCGGATAAACCTTAACGTTTAACTCCTTCACATTACCCAATGCATTGGAGAGCTATATCGGGCTCACCCACCATAAGTTTATCACAGAACCACCCATCTTCATAACAATGCCCAAGAACCATAACATAATCATAGCACATAACTTAAGAATAAAGGAAAGATAACATTCCTTCATTTCAATAACAATATAACATTTTAACATATTGAAATAATGAATCCATTCTAAAGACCATTTTCAAAACCATTTAAAACATTTAATAAAGTGATTTTTAAATCAAAGTGTCTCATACCACATTGAAGATTTTAAAATTTTAAAGCATTAATATCCATATAAATAAAACCTTTAACCCATTTTGAAAACATGGATATTAATGAGAAATATTTATAATATTAAATCATTAAAACATTTAAAACAATATTTTAGTTAGAGGGTTTTTAACAAAATAAGAGACACTTGAATACAATAATTGAGGAATAATATTTAATAAAAACATTATAATATCATGAGAATAAAGGTATTCATGATATAATATTCCAAATGACATTATATACACCATATAATAGTGAATTGGTGCATAAAAACAATGAATTCATAATGGAAATGTAAATTGAGATGAAATCCATTATAAAGATGGTACACTTAAATTAAGGATAAATCAATCTCATAATTATGTGAGAAAAATATAAATACACCCAATATAAGTGGATATTAAGTGTAAAATAATCAAAGGTCATTCATTCAGATTCAAAGGATGACATATTCAATAACTACATGTTGAACCCAAAGAAATCGAAATTGGGTTAAGAAGTTCCCTTGACAGCCTAACAACATCGCATAAAATTTTAGAAAAAGACTTGATGAGAGAGATAAAGGGTATATCATCTCTTGGAAATAAATTTTATGGCAATAAGGATTTATAATAACATATCCCCACATAATAAGTTGAAAATTAAAAGACATAACAAAACAAGTCTTTTAAAAAGAGGAGGTTGAAAGGTTCCCTTACCGATTTGGGTAACTTTCGAAATGTACACCCCAAGAAAGAATAACTATAAAAAATTGATGTAAATACTCATAAAAGAAAGTATGTTACAAAAAGAGTAGAATAATGGATAGTACATGCACCACTCAAAAGGAAATATTGGCAAATGTAGCATGAATCTCAAGAAAACACACAGTGAGATAAAAAGCCCCTTATGAAATTTCGGCAGCCCAACGACGCCAATTAAAACTTCTGAAATGGATTGATGAGAGAATATTGGGTCTCTCATCAAATGAACATAAAAATTAAAGTAAAAGTAATATAAAATAACATCCCAATCATAAGAAATATGAGCTTAAAAGGAATGACATAAAAGAGTGTACTTAAAAAGAAAGAGAGAGGTAGGATCCCTTACCTCAGGTCCGACCTGACTCGATCATTATTTAACCTCCTGAATAATAAACATGAGTTAATTTATACTTTCTTAAGAACCTTTTTTATGTTCATTATTCCTTTAATATCACTTACTACCATGCTATGAAAACTATGTAATTATTTAAGTTAATAATGGTCGTATTGTAGATCATTGCTACATGAGTAAAAAATAAACTCTTTATAATTTCAAGTTGTTCATGTGTTAAAATATATATTATATCCATAATTATATTCATTATGTATATATCATGTATATAATATATATAAATTATATAAATGCATTTATAATATTACATAACATTTAGAGGTTAGAAATGAAATGCACCGTTCATGGAGATGGTAAGCCGTACGTACGCATGAACGCTACTTCCATTTCTATTTCTTATTTAATAGAATTAAAAAATAATGATAAATAATAGTATTATAAATCTAGTATGGTATCATATATAATATCATTAAATCTATCCTTTATACGTACCACATATGGTATTAACGAATCAAATCACTTTGAGGGGGCGGTGGTCCGCACTTTCTAAAATGAAGATATTGCGTTTAACTATAATCGAAACCATAATGGTATGCCATAATTGAAAAATACAGAATCTTAATTAAAACATAAACATATTATATATCATATATTATTATAGTGAAATCTTAATGGCCACCTCTGAGGTTGTTAAATGAATATTGAACAATCATCGTTTCGTGAGGCAGAAATTCACCATCCACAGAAACAGTATGTTCATTAACCATTAGATGTAGGTGTGTGTAAGTGTATCTCGAATCATTATTATAAAAACATCCTAGTATATTGAATATACTGTAGTTGTTACAAAAGAAATGAATAAAAATAATTTAGGGGGGTGGAGAAGAAAAATAAAACAATAGAACACAACTGAAGACATTACCTTAAACTCGGGTATCTCTCTTTGATTTGAGCTCAAAATCTTCCTTGGGAATACTTCTGCCCAAAGTGAGGATTCTAGTAGTAATATAGGGATTTTTAGAGACACAATGAGTAGGGTTTGGCCAATCCAATGGCTTGAGAGGTTTGGGTAAGGTGGTAGAGGAGGGGGCCTTTTATAAGAGGATAGGAGGGGTACCCTTGGAATGTTACAAAATATTACTTTATTTTCAAATGAGTTTCGGATTTTAAAGGTCCCACATTGATTTATTTCGAGTATAAGGTGGTAAGAGTTCGAATTATACTCATAAAATAGTTATTTTACAAGTTCATGTTATATTTTTAACATTATCTTTTCATTTTATTTAAATCCTTTATTAATGAGTTAATCGTTGCATCATCATGATGTCATAAATAATTTAATTTATTTAATTTCTAAAAATTATAAAAAACTATCATGTTGTAGTAAATATTTTTATCTTCCTAAGGAATATTTATAGTAAAAAATATGACTTTTATAACTCCTTTTACAATTTTTTTTAGTAAAACAACTCATGCTTGTGACATTTTTATTTTAACTTAAAATAAAAAGTTATTTATGTCATTTTCCAACCAAAGTGGCTCCATGGAGCCCCCAAGGTGACCCATGGATTTTAATGGTCAGCCATGACACATCCAATGAGGTTAGAACATGTTTCTAGGACATTTCATATTATTAAAACATTATTTTTACCTTCAATTACACTAATTACCTCTAATCGCGATTAAAAACTTAAAAGTTACTATTCACCAAAAAATATTTATTCCCATTGAATCAAATTTTACATCATAATTTCAACCATGTATTTAGGATTTTTTAAATTCAAGTCATAGAAGTGGTAAAGTTTCATTTAAACGAAAAATCAGTTTTTAAACTACCACTTAGTGGTTTCACTATTCATCAAAAATTGAAGTTTTTTAGAAAAATACCAATAATTCACCCTAAGCTATATTTGATATTCCGAATTAAAAAATGATGTATATTTTAAAAAATTCAAAACATATATGTTGAATTAATTAATTTAATAATTAATTCCCGTTGTCAAAACAAATAGCGTGTTTTTAAGAAACAATATCTATTAAAAGATTGACACTAGTTTAAGTCCAATTTCAAAGTGAAATTAGTTCCAATGACCACCATTAGATTAAATGGTAAAAATATATTCTAAATACACTCTAATCTAAATTAATATAAACTATACATATAAATAAATCAGATTAAAATTATGTTTTGAATTAAAATGCAACATTTTTAATAAAAATGATCTTTATCGGAAAAAAAATAATACACAAAGTAAATTTTGATGTCTAGATTCTAAAAAAGGATTTTATTTTGTCAAATACAACACATAAAATTTTCAAAAATATATTTAAAATGGTTCTCCATCAAAAGGCGGTTAATCGACCATTTAAGGAATATTAGAAGATTTATGCTTAAAATTGGATTCATTTGCATTTTAAGCCTCCAACATTTATTGGATAAAAGTAAAAATATTTGACAAACATATATAATCATTTTGTAGTTAGTTCCGTTAATTTCCGCCATAACAATATCTAGGTGTTAACTACCTTTTAAAATAATATTATTTTATTATTAGAGTACAACGTAAAATTTCAATGAAACTCGTTGTTGTGTATTGGGTATACCCTCGAGCATAGGATTCCTATTAAAGTATTATTAATATTTTATTCAAAAATATGGATAAATATGAAAATTTCATATTCTTTATTTACCTGGGGTGTTATATCCTTCCCCCCTTTTGGGAATTGCGTCCTTGCAATTTTAAAATTGGGTTTGGAAGCTTCATTGAAAATCCCACATCGGAACAAGAGTCAGTAAAACTATCACTTTAAAAGAATGGGAGATAAATACAAATGTCACCCGAGTTAACCCATACTAGGATTACAAGTATGAAAATATGGATATGGAGGAAAAAACAAAGGGTCATGTTCTGATGGAGTGTGATATTGTACATGTATAAGATAAAGTTAACAACAAGAAAATCACAAACTTGTGATGGGTTAAATGGTATTTGATTCCCCAGTAGGAAAAATTAACAAACAACATATTTGTTTTAAGTTACTTTTCATTGTGGAATTTATTTATGATCTTAACTAAAATATAAGGAAGCATAATTAATTGTAATTTTTACTTTCATCTTTTACTAGATTTCTAACACAAACTCATATTTTCTCCAAAATATGAGAATTTAGGATGACTTGTTCACATTAAGAGAGCTATAATAAAATTCTAGAAAATCACCTAATCCACAAAAGAGAACTATATACATCCCATGTCTTTAGACCTTAACCAAAACTCAATCCCAAAGTTCAAAAAAGACCATTGAATAAACATCTATCCATAAAATTCTACAAAGTAAACCAAACTAATATTGAAACACAATTCTCTAAATGATTTAATCACATAGTCTCCTAAGATAAATTTTAACATTTTTCTCCAAAATAACATCAGTTACTCTTACAGTCTCATACTGAAAAGTAATTAACCTAATCACATATCCTCCATGATAGGCTAATCATTTCCATTGATAACCAAAAAAACAACATACTCTTAATTCATAAAATCATATAACCAAAAAGAATCATTCAAACTAACCAGGGACTTCACATAGTCCAGTGGTAGGCGATAAATACCAGTTGCAATTTGGTTGTGAGTTTGATTCCTGCAGCTTCGTCCAACATGATGGGTTGTCACACGGTCGGCGTGTTGTCCCTTTTCAAAATCTTTATATTTTTATAACATTCCTCAAAAAGAGATAAATTCATCAAAAATAACCGTAACATATTTTAACCACAAATGTTATCTGATAACTTCCATTTTGCAACCCAAAATGTATTAACCATTAATTTCCTCAAATTCAAATATCATATAAACCCAAATGGTTCTTTATAACTATATCCATAAAATAAAGGATAATTATTCCTTGAATAAAATTTTCGTATATCAAACATTAGGGTTACTATAAAAAGTCTTCTAATGTATCCCCATCATCAAAAGATACTTAATACATCTAATAATTTCACCATCCTAAAATCTACCATAACTCTTGAATCCCATATATGATGAATTCTTACTCATTAAACATTATTCATGATCCATTAGTCATTCCTTTTAAACTTCTTCTGAAATACTTATTTCCTAAAAACAAAATCATGTATCATATCCTAAGATTCCAATAATAGGAAAACATATGTTAAGAAATATTTCATACCTTTCATTCTTCATTGTCAGTTTCGTCATCCTTAATCGGAATGGCATTAGGTATTGGTAAATGAATATTTGTACAATCTTGGTGACCCCATTCCCGAAACTTCTTCATAGGACATGTGTTTTCATAATGAACATGCACAACAAATTTAAAACATTCAATTGATCCTCCAGAAAGAACTTCTTTCCCTTTCTTAGAGTCAACTAGATGCTTCCTTTTTCCATGGCAGGTTCTTGCTTTGTGACCTTCAATTCCACATCTATAGCATCTTTCTGTCCCTTTGAAAAAAATTTCTATGTGGTTCTTTCCACATATTTGACACATAGTTTTTTGAACATACTTACCTTTATGATTATTACCTGATCGTCCGTAGCGATTTGTTTCTCGCATATATGATGCCTTATAAAAATCATTAAGGTTCAGGTGGTCAATCATGACTCTAGATAGTTGGTTGAGGATAACCACAAGAGTTCTCATTGCAGATCCCATATCATTCAGTTGTTCTTTCATAAAACCGTCATAGTTTTCTTTAAATCCACAATTACTTTGGTGCCTACTAGATCTAGCCATTTACTAAAACCAAAAAGGTCATTGTGAGTATATCAGTAATATCATCAAATAAATAATAGGAAGATAAACACCAAGATATACTTATCCAATTTATCTCAACCTCATTCTTACATTCAACAAAAACGATGACTCCATCTAATATACTAACCATTGTGGTTATACCCAACTTTTAACTTTTTCTTAAACAACACTCTAACTTCTAAAGTTATCTAAACCGACCTCTCATACCAAATATAAGGCCCTAGCCTTAAACCTTACTTAATCTTGAGTTATTACATGATTACACATTGAGGATATTTTCAGGTTTAGAGTCTTAGAGTATTAGATCATAAAACATGCATTACATTCCACATTTAAACAAAGTGGTTACATAAAATAAATTATTCATTTTTCCCATCAACGGAAACATATTTAAAATAAAACATGGATTCTTTCTTGACACATCCTTAACACTATCATCATATCATGCACCATTCCCTTGACCTGTGACAAACATTTCAAAAACATGGGATGAGAATAAAAATCTCATTAAGGGTTATAAATAGGATGGAATGGAAACTTGAGTACATATATACATAAGAATGAAATCATACTTTACCCATAAAACATAAGCACTTTAACATACCTCATAAAATCATGAATAAATCATAGAAATCATAAGACATAAAGGTAACATGAGGCATTCATAACATTCTTATGTAGGTAGTAACCCTCTTGGTTAAATTTGGAATACCCAATACAGTATATTACCTAAATATCTTCGAAGAAACCTTAACGTTTAACTCCTTCGCGTTACCTAATGCATTGGAGAGCTATATCGGGCTCACCCGCCCTTAGTTTATCACAGAACCACCCGTCTTCATAAAAATGCCCAAGAACCATAACATAATCATAGCACATAACTGAAGCATAAAGGAAATATAACATTCCCACATTGCAATAACAATATAAAATTTTAAGATATTGAAATAATGAATCTATTCTAAAAACCATTTTCAAAACCATTTAAAACATTTAATAAAGATATTTTTAAATCAAAGTGTCCCATACCACATTGAAGATTTTAACATTTTAAACCATTAATATACATATAATTAAATCCTTAAAACCATTTTGAAAACATGGATATTGTTGAGAAATATTTATAAGATTAAATCATCAAAACATTTAAAACGATATTTTAGTTAAAGGGTTTTTAACAAAATGAGAGACACTTGAATACAATAATTGAGAAATAATATTTAATCAAAACATTATAATATCATGAGAATAAAGGGATTCACGATATAATATTCCAAAGGACATTATATACACCATATAAGAGTGAATTGGTGCATAATAACAATGAATTCTCAATGGAAATGTAAATTGAGATGAAATCCATTATAAAGATGGTATCCTTAAATTAAAGATAAATCAATCTCCTAATTATGTTCGACAAATATAAATACACCCAATATAAGTGGATATTATTTGTAAAATAATCAAATGTCATTCACACATTTTAAAAGGATGAAATATTCAATAACTACATGTTGAACCCAAATAAATCGAAATTGGGTTAAGAAGTTCCCTTGAGAGCCTAATGGCGTCACATCAAATTTTAGAAAAAGAGTTGATGAGAGAGATAAAGGGTATATCATCTCTTGGAAATAAAATTTATGGCAATATGGATATATAAGAACACAAACCCACATAATAAGATGAAAATTAAAAGACATAACAAAAGAAGTCTTTTAAAAAGAGAAGGGTGAAAGGTTCCCTTATCGATTTGGGTAACTTTCGAAACATACACCCCATGAAAGAAGGAATATACAAAATTGATGTAAATACTCATATTAGAAGGTATGTTACCCAAATATTAGAATAATTGAAAGTACATACACCACTCGAAAGGAAATATTGGAAAATGTAGCATGAATATCACGAAAACACAAAGTGAGATAAAAAGCCCCTTACGAAATTTCGGCAGCATAACAGCGCCAATTAAAAATTCCGAAATTGATTGTTGAGCGAAAATAGGGTCTCTAATAAAATGAAAATAAAAATTACAGTAAGATTAATATAAAATAACATCCTAATCATAATAAAGATGCGCTTAAAAGGAATGACATAAAAGAGGTTACTTAAAAAGAAAGAGAGAGGTAAGATCCCTTACCTCGGGTCCGACTTGACTCGATCGTTCTTTAACCTCCTGAATAATAAACATGAGTTAATTTCTACATTCTTAATTACCATTTTCAAGTTCATTATACCTTTTATATCACTTACTACCATGCTATGAACACTATGTAATTATTTAAGTTAATAATGGTCATTATATAGATCATTGCTACTTGAGTCAAAAATAAACTCTTTATAATTACAAGCTGTTCATGTGGTAAAATATATATTATATCCAGAAATATATTCATTATTTATAGATCATATATATCTTATATATCCATTATATACATTCATTTATAATATTACATAACATTTAGAGGTAAGAAATGAAATGCATCGTTCACGGAGACGGTAAGCCATACGTATGCATGAACGCTACTTCCATTTATATTTCTTATTTAATGGAATTAAAACATAATGATACATAATAGTATTATAATTACAGTATGGTATCATATATAATATCATTAAATATATCCTTTATACATATCACAAATGGTATTAACGAATCAAATCACTTTGAGGGGGCGGTAGTCCGCACTTCCTAAAATGAACATATCACGTTTAACCATAATGGAAACCATAAAGGTATGACATAAATGAAAAATACATAATCTTAAGTAAAACATAAACATATTATATATCATATAAAAATATAGTGACATCTTAATGTCCACCTTTGAGGGTGTTAAAAGAATATTGAACAATCATCGTTTCGTGAGGCAGAAATTCACCACCCACAGAAACAGTATGTTCATTAACCATTAGATGTAGGTGTGTGTAACTGTAGCTCGAATAATTCTTATAACAACATCCAAGTATATTATAGATATTTTAGTTGTTACAAAATAAATGAATAAAAATAGTTTAGGGGGTTGGAGATGCAAAATAAAACAAAAGAACCCAAGCGAAGACATTATCTTAAAATCAGGTATCTCTCCTTGATTTGAGCACAAAGGCTTCCTTGGGAAGACATGTACCAAAATTGACGCTTCTAGGAGTAATATAGGGATGTGGAGAGTCACAATGAGCAGGGGTTTCCAAGCTAAAGGTTTGAGAGGTGTGGGAAAGGTAGTATAGGTGAGGGCCTTTTATAATGGGAGAGGAAGGGCACTCTTGGAATGATACAAAATGTTACATTATTTTCAAATGAGTTTCAGATTTTATAAATCCCACATTGATTTATTTAGAGGATAAGGTGGTATGGGTTCGAAATATACTCATAAAATAGGTCTTTTACAAGTGTATGTTATTTTGTTAACGTTATCTTTTCATTTTATTTAAATCCTTTATTAATGAGGTAATCACTCCATCATAATGATGTCATAAATAATTTAATTTATTTAATTTTTAAAAATTATAAAAAAAATATCATGATGTAGGAAATAATTTTATCTTTATAATGAATATTTATAGTCAAAAATATGACCTATATAATTCCATTTAAATATTCTTTTAGTAAAACAACTCATGCTTGTGACATTTTTATTTTTACTTAAAATAAAAAGTTATTTATGTCATTTTCCAATCAAAGTGGCTCCTTGGGGTCCCCAAGTTGACCCATGGATTTTTTCTGTCAGCCTTGCCACGTCCAATGAGGGTAGTACATGTTTATAGGTCATTTCATATTATTAAAACATTATTTTTACCTTAAATTACACTAATTACCTCTAATCGCGCTTAAAAACATAAAAGATACTATTCAGAAAAAATTATTTTAATCCCATTGAACCACATTTTACATCCTAATGATAACCATGTATGTAGGATTTTTGAAATTCAAATCACAGAAGTGGTAAAGTTTCATTTAAATGAAAAATCAATTTTTAAACTACCACTTAGTGGTTTCACTATTCATCTAAAATTGATGCTTTTCAGAAAATTACCAAAAATTCACCCTAAGATATATTTGATATTCCGAATTCAAAAATGATGTATATTTTAAAAAATTCAAAACATATATGTTTCATTAATTAATTTAATAATTAATTCACGCTGTCAAAACAAATAGCGTGTTTTTAAGAAACAATGTCTATTAAAAATTGATACTATTTATTTCCAATTTCAAAGTGAAATTAATTCCAATGACCACCATTAGATTAAATGGTAAAAATATATTATAAATAGACTCTAATATAAATTAATATAATCTATTGATATAAATAAATCATTTTAAAAGGTGGTATTGAATTAAAATGCAACATTTTCAATAAAAATGATCTTTATAGGAAAAATAACAAAATTTTACACAAAGTAAATTTTGATGTCTAGATTCTAAAGAAGGATTTTATTTTATCAAATACAACATATAAAATTGTCAAAAGTATATTTAAAATGGGTTCTCCATCAAAATGTGGTTAATCGACCTTTTAAAGAATATTAGAAAATTTATGCTTAAAATTGGATTCATTTTCATTTTAAGCCTCCAAAATTTATTGGATAAAAGTAAAAATATTTGACAAAAATATATAGTCATTATTTAGTTAGTTCCATTAATTTCCTCCATTACAACGTCTAAGCGTTAACTACCTTTTAAAATAATATGATTTTATTATTATAGTGCAACGTAAGATTTCAAAGAAACTTGTTGTTGCATATTGGGTACACCCTCGAGCATAGCATTCCCTTTAAAGTAATATTAATTTTTAATTCAAAAATATGGATAAATATGAAAATGTCATATTATTTATTTACATGGGGTGTTACATAAATGAATGAAACCAGTTAGTCTATTTTCGAACCTGAAAATTCAAAAATAATGTTTTCCTATTTCATAATAAAAAATCAATCTCAAATATATATATATATAATTCTATGAAAAGAACATAATTGTTAAAAAGAATTTATTAAAATTTTCATAAGAAAATTTAAATTAAAAAATCCCAATTATATGGGTTTCTTCAAAAACATTAAAACCCAGTAATACATATCCTTTAAAATAATTATTTTTACCCTATTTTACAGGTCATAAATAATCTTTAAACACATATGATTGATAACATACCATTTTAATTCAAAATATTTCTTTCAAAACCTATTTCAATCATAGCTTGTGTGTTTCTTAGGAGATAAATAGTACATAAAACCATTCATGAAACCTATTGAATCACATTACTAGACCACAAATTTTAGGAGTGACTAATCCCTAATAAACTCTATCAATTAACCAAATACATTACAGATCAATATCATGATATCCAATCATTATAGATTTTTTGGGCTCAGACATTATTCATATAATGTATCCTAGATTAATATAATAAATAAAAAACATATAATATTATCTTTATGTAGAAATCTCACCTGAAATGGAATTCTAATTGATATGTAATAAAACAATCAGTTATATCATAATAATGAGAATAAATTTCCATTTCATAAAAAATATTTTAACATAAAATAATATCATAAGTTAAGTAATATAATATTCATTGAAACCCCATGTCAACATGTATTCAAGACATATACATTAAAAAAGTTATACTTTTCTAATAAGTCAAAAATAACACATATAAAAAACATTGAATATATTATATTTTATTACATTGTAATCAAAATAAAAAAAATTCCAAAATGATATTTATAAACCATTGATGCGTACTTAAGTACATTATTGAATCATTAAAAAGAACATTGTTATGGAAGAAAATGAATGTTAACTAAAACAATCAAATAATATTTTCCTAAGATTGTTCCATACCTTGAGTCTAGACATATTTCATTTTTTTCTATAGGCCTAAATATGAAAAATATATTTTGATGATAATTTAATAGGAACTGATTTTATGTTAAATCATTTATTAATAATTACATTATTTCATTATTTAAAATGTTTTATTTGTTTATTAAAATGGTTATGTTCACATTGAATGTTTTGAGGGAGTACAGTCTATAAGACTCAAATGACATCAGTAGGTTGAATAAGATAAAAGGTATCACAATTCCATCATATACATAATAATAATCATGTGAAAATTGTTATTTTTTTAAAATAATAAAAAATTTATAACCATACATTGATTCTGGATGTGGATAATGAAGTACGTCATATAATAGACGTAATAGTGTACACATGAACATGAGTTATATTTAAATTTCATAATTTATGGAAACAAATCATGCTATATAATATTTTAAATTTACAGAATCATAATTAAGTTATTCTTTTGAAATTTATTAGTTTCTCCATCCTTATGACCAACCAAGATAGTCTATAATGAATAATTAATCACATCACTAATGAGAGGTGGAATTCTATATGGATACAAGAGAAATATTATCTTTTTTCAGTAGGAAGAATGGGTAAGAAGGTATATAATATATTATACTTATATAGTCATACAATTTTTGTAAAAATAATATATATTTATTATTTCTATATTTTTTACTAGAGACGGGAGAAGGCATTGGAAAACAAAACACCACATTTTATGGATTTTGTGGTCTACACATACATACTGGAGATATTATTAATTTCACATAAAATAGAAAAAAAATTCAACATCTACATTGTCATATTTAATTATTGATAAGATACAAATTTTAAATTTTTATAGTTGGTTAAATATTTTTTATTGAGGTAGAAGTAGAACGAAATTTGAAATTGTTTGGCTTGAACATATACACACTCATGGGATATCTCCCTTGGGAAAACACATTAAACATTATGGAGTATATATTTTACCACGTCTAGGACCTCTATGACTTGGTGAGGATATTTGGGAATGGTTTTGAGGTATGTATAGGCTAATATATATATTCTGTGATGTGTGAATAAGTTAGTATATGAGTTTTCATGTTTTTAAGTGAATTGATTTGAAATCCGATAAATATTTTAATTTTTAAAATATATAAAAATTCATTTCGCAAGTTAAAGTGGAAACAAATGGAGAAATATTGAGACCATGTTTTTTCACGTCTAAATACACTCAAAAAAACACACTTATCCATGATTTGAGTGTTTTATTTTCTACAAATTTTATAGATACCCCTCCCTATATCAAACATTTTAACATTTTTCAAGGTATTAATGTTTTATTATGGTAAAAATTAATTATATCCGAAAATAAAATTGAAAAAATATCTAAATTTTTACCTCATGATTCTAAATATGAAATACATTTTTCAATATGAAAATTTTATAAGATGATGAAATTAATTTAAATATATGGTATCAAAACAACAAGAAAATTTAATTTTAGAAAAATATTATTTTTGAGAATAGTAATTATTTAAGACCAAAATCGATTATAATAATAATTCTTACGACACTATATGGAATATTTTTAATAATAAAGTATTTATATAACATTAATTATTATCCAAAACTATATGTGATTGTGTAATTATCATAATGGATCTGATATTTTTCATTAAAAAGTAGTACTTTCCACTCTTCACTCAATAATCAATTTTTTCAAACAAAAATCCCATAAATTCCCCTTAAGATAACATTATTATTATAAATACATAAATAAAGTTAATTTTTTCCATTAAAAACTATAAAAGTTTGATATATAATTTTATATTAAACATATATTTCAGGGAAAATTGAATGAGATATAATTCCCACCCATAACATAATTATAATCATACATATGTGATCCCCACGATCATACAGAATTGGTAATATCATGACCCATTTTATGTAATGGGTTTCATAAATCATTGATCATATCATATCCCTTGAAATATAGACATGATTTATAATCATTTCATCACTTAATCATAGAAAAACACCTGAAATAAGATGGATTCATAAGAATTCCATCAGGATATAACTAATGGAAGGGAAATGAGTTTCATAAATATCAATCCATCATAAACATAAACCATTAAGATAAATAATAATAATGTAATCCTTGGATAATATATTCAATATGGAATTGGTTACATTAGTATATGTAATATTATATAGAAAACGATTAAAAAAATACACATTCAGAATTTCTTGAGTAAAATTAACATTCATTGAAAATCATTTTTTTTAACAAATATATTATAAAAAAATTTGAATTCATTTCATTAAAAATAAATATTGAATATTATAAATGATTTTTAAAAAAATAAATTAAAACATACCATAATGAAAATATCATTTCTTTATTTAAAAAAATATTTTTCAAACATAAAATATTTTCAAGAAACATTTCTTTGAAAATAAAATTGGAATCACTTAAATATATATTTAAAAGTTATTTTAAAACATTTCTTATGTAAAACACCATCCTTTTTGGAAAATAAATTTTAAAAAATTAAAATTTCATAAAACATTTTTGTAAATAAATTTCATTTTAATTAAACATTTAATAATATAAATTATTATTTAAAAAAGTGATATGGTCATGATGATGGAAAATTCCATTCATTTCATAAACCTTAAAACAAATATTCCTTTGAGAATATTTTTAAAATCCAATGTGGAATTGTTTGGAAAAAGAAGTGGATGTTCTATTAAAAAAATATTCATGAATTGGTAAAATATTATTTATGTAATCATAAAAAGAATGTATAATAGTTAATTTTTTTATAAAAATAGTTTTGGATAAAAAGGGGTGTTTCAACAAAAGTGTGAAATAAAGATGATATTTTATGAAAACCACATTTTCAACTATTGATTAAATAATGATGTGAAAATCACGGGAAAAAAATTATTCTAATGAAATAATCAAAGTAGAATACAATTCATGATTTCAACAGACATAGACCAAAATATTTTATCATTGCAAGAATATTCATAAACTATCTCGATAAATTATGGGAATTTAACATAAACTGTTACCATTTTTGAAACATGAATCATAATCCTCCTAAAAAAATATCATTAATTTAAAAATATAATATAATTAAAATAAGAAATTTAATTATATATTATCTCAAAGGGTTATTAAATACAAATCATATATTAAGATAGTTTCATATCATCTCTTAGGTCTCCATGAAATGAATTTGATGAAAAATATACTCTACTACTTTGGTATGTTTTGAACAATATACCCCATTAAGGAGAGATCACAAAATTCACATTGAAATCCCCATAATAATTAGTAACATAATAAAAAATCATGGGATTTATATACACCACATAAATGAAACATTTTGTTAATAGTTCTTGTATCTCATAAAAAATATATGTGAGGTGGAAATATCGTAACTTATGAATCGACATCATTCGTACATGTTCTAACCTTCAATATAAAAAATATAAGTCTATTATATATCTATTACAGTAACATAATAATATGCATCATACCATATATGATTTTCATATGACATTTCATTATCTTCTTATTAATTATTCCATTAACCAATTGGATTTCAAATAATAATTGCTTTATTTTTTTATATGTTTGGATTTATTTTTTTTATTCACATTTATCATCATTTCATATTTTCCATACTTTTAACCTTGATAATAATATAATATATATTCAAAATTTATATATTTTATGTAAACTATATATTTAATATATATATATACACTATTTATAGAGATGGTAGGTCGTATGTACCTATGAACATTTTTTCCATTTTCACGACAAATAAAATGAAATAAAGCGAAATATTTTATTAACATTAAAAAATTATTTTTATTTTATATATAAAAATATGTATATATTTAAACCATTTTTTATTACCTTCCATGTAAAGTGTATGTCATGAAAGAATCACATCTTTTTCATAGGAAGTGGTCCACAATTAACATTTAAGATGTTATTGTATTCCCACGGGTATTAATGTAATAAGAAAACAATGATACAGTGACTCAAAAATCCTAATAATATCATAAATATAATATATAAACAATTAATCCATAATTATATCTGAACATGAGATTTTGTAATTTAAAAATGAATGACATTGTTTCGTGAGTAGGTAGGATGCTGCTCAAACATGTAATGATTGAATAACCCATTTAATGGATGAGGAAAAATTTTTATGTTTTGAAATTAGAATAATAACATATATGTATATGGAAGAAGCTGATTAAAATATAAGCATGGTTTAATAACACAATAATTATAGAGAGGAAAAAATAATATAAAATGACTGGGTTGAGACATTAACTCTTCTTTAAGAAACATTTATTAATTTTTACCATAAGGAATAATATTCTGTATTTATTATGAATATAACGATTCTATGATGATAGGAGGGAATTAAGTTAATTATTTGGTCATGTTTTGGCTAAAAAAATGTTTTTTAAAATTTTAAAGTGTTGGGGGAGAGGGTGGCCTTTTATTGATGTAGTGGATAGAACACATGTTATTTTCTTAAAATAAAATGGTGTACCCATGATTTACTCATTATAAAATTCTAAAATATAAAAAACTAAAAAAAATAGAAGAATAAATGTCATAATATTTCAATAAATGTTTTCTGAATATGTTTTCAGTCATTTTTCACCCTTATCATTTATGTTTAAACACCTTGTAGACCCATTTTTACCTTAACTGTGGTAATTAATTTTTACTGCTCTTACTATTAATTATGGTAAAAGAATTATGTCTATATTTATTGATGATATAAATTATAGAGATTCAAAATATGGATAACATTAATAAAAATTCCATTCATATAAGTTGAAAATTTTATTTTCAATGTTATCTCCAAATCGTGATGAGAAATTGGTTTTCAAATAGATAATGTGCAAAAAATTACATGGTTTTTATAAAAAAATCAAAACAAAAATTATTCCAATGAATAAAATAATATTAATTGAAATTTAATTGACCTATTTTTTCTTGAAAAAAAAATTATATGATTTATTATTATTTTTAATGAAATTGAAGTTTTCAATTTATATTATACAATTTTCATAACTAATTGCAAAGGATTCTTTTTAGAAATTTAAAAAAATAACCCTTAGATAATTTTTATTTTATGATTTCAAAAATGATACTTATTTTTAAAAATAGTTATCTAAAATTTTAAATGATAAATTTTAAATTATGTCTCCCTAATGAGACATGACATTTTTTAGATAAATACATTCTTAATGAGTAAAAATTGATTTGTTCATATATAATATCTAGAAAACATATGAATTCAATGATAAATAATTTATTTAATATATAAAATATAAATTTTATTCAAATAATTAAGTAAAAGTGATTTCATTTATTTATTTATATTGAACATATTTGTGTCTATAAAAATATTTCTTTAGAAAAATATTTCCTTTATTTCCAAATATTTATTATTTTCATTTCAAAATAATCATTTATCAAGGAAATAATTATATATACAATTGTAAAAAAATATTTTCACACTATCCTTAGTACTATTTATTCTCATCATTCCTTTTCTAGGAGATTATGATCATATTAAATATTAATTTTTTAATAGTATGTCACATTTTATTTCTACTAGACATTTCATGTAATGAATGATAAATTCAGTATTATATAAAAATATTTCTAAAAGGAGTTCCTTTTAATGGAAAATATCAAAATTATTAAATATAATTGAAAAAACAATAAATTTGACAATATTAGTGTGGTACATTCTACCGAATTAAAATAATTTTCCCTCAAAAATCATTATTTGTTAGCAACAACTATGGATACTTCTTCATCATAACTTCATGAAGTTCCAACTTAACATAACCAAGATGTTGTTTTCACCAAACAAATTAAGGATGTTAGTGGAATTGTTTTCAACCATTCTCATTTTATCAAGAATATCCACTAATTTTTTATCATAGGAAACTTCATTATCAGGTAGTACGACCTCAGAGATTAATACATGTGATGAATCTGGTATTTACATCCTTAGTACAGGTATATGGAACACATAGTGAACCTGAGAGTATTTCCTTGGAACCACCATGTTATAATTTATGGTCCTCAAATGATAAATAATTTCAAAGGGACTGATCTACCTAGAGGTTACACTTACCTTTATAATTATAAGGATTATTTTTTAGAATCACATTCTACCAATAATAAAATCATACATTGTATTGAAAATTATTAGCCAAATATTTAAATTAACTTTGTGACTCTCTAATTTTTTTGAAAATGGATCAAACATGATATTCCATTTTCTCATCTTGAGAAGTTCCAAATAGCTATCTTTCTATAAATTCATTCTACTATGTTGGATTTATTAACATAACTCTCTAAATGGGTTCATAAGAAGACATCTAAATTATATAGTGAAAGATGTCTTTTTAAGAAAACTCATCTACAAGTTTGTGTCGATCCTAACCACCATGGCAATATATAGAAAAAGGCCTTATTATATCCTCTAGGGTTTTAATTTTTCTCTCGTACTAAATATCTATCCATGGATGATATGAATTAATGAATCTTAACTATGTATCCAGATCTTGTTGAAGATATCCTGAAAATTTCGATGTAAAATTATGATCATGGTACGATTCAATTACATGTGCAAATCCCTTCAATCCTTTATTCATCATTAATGTATATACTAGAATTCTTATCCAAATATAATCTTCTTTTATAAAGATAAATTTTTCCAATATGGTAAGGAGAACAACTATGAACCAT
This sequence comes from Viscum album, assembly GCA_963277665.1. Taxonomy (NCBI): domain Eukaryota; kingdom Viridiplantae; phylum Streptophyta; class Magnoliopsida; order Santalales; family Viscaceae; genus Viscum; species Viscum album. The sequence continues at coordinate 1,876,195,610 of OY728122.1, read as the reverse complement.
CTAGTTATACTCTCTTTAGCATTTTTTGTTGAGTCTATTGAAAAACCCCATGATGTTGTCATCTGATTTATGTAATAGTGTCTATAATGGTTATATCAACCTTTTATACCTTTTTATATCAGTTTTCACTTGATGAAATACTATGCATAGAGATAAAAATAGACATATATCTTCATTTATTTTTTCCCACCAGAAATAATATTCCATTTTGGGTAATGATTGTAACTATGTCGTTGTATCCCTTTGGTTGGGGGTTCAAGAGTTGTAGCCTTTCCATATGCATCAGTTTCTCTCCCCGCATGTGGGTTATCCATTTTACCAAAAATAATAATAATAAATGTTTTGAAATTTCAATTACCCAAAATTATCATAGCATAAAAGATAATATAATCGAAAAAAGATACTAATATCAATAATTGTAAGACTATAAAATGTATTTCCACCTCAAAACCTAAGGGTTGTATTGACCAAAATATCTCTTAATGTATACATAATATTTATAAACTCAAAACACATAAAATCTCAAAAGGCTTTTCTAAGACATAAAACTTATGATAAAATAGAAACTCATAAACCAATTATAAGGTCTATTAGTATTAATTTAATATAACATTGAAATATATATTCTTCCAAAAATAAATAAATCCTTAAACATTTAATTATTCTAATAAACAAAATATCATTTCAAAAATAATTCTATAAAATAATTCTTCAATCCATGAACATAAATATTTAAATTCTTCTGCATCAGTTATTGTCATAGAATAAGAGCTTCATTGATATAAAAGTATATTTTTGGGTTAGGTAATTAACATGAATAATAACAATTTCCCTTACACATAATACATTGAACTCATCAACAATATTTCACTCTATTACATTATTTTCAATAAAGAATAAATATTCTCATCCATTTGAGATATTCCACAAGGTTCTTATTCAAACAATTTTAACATCTTGGATGCAATGTATGCATTCATATACCTTCATTACAACATTATCATCCATAAAATACCATATTTATCTTATTTATTATGTTAGGAATCACACTAATGTTCAAGGTGTTAGTCATATATCAAGATAGCTACTGTGGAATAATCATAATATCACAATTTTCGGCAATCATCCAATTTTTTTAATAGTCATCGAATTTTCTATTAGATTTAATGATTTCAATATTTCTTCTAGTTTCAACCATTAACTAAAAACAAAAATCATAGTGTAAAACCACATAGTCTGGAAAAATTAATTAAAGGATGTCTAAATCATGACACATTAATTTTAATATATGAAAATGTAGGTTTATCCTATGTATATTATATACATCATCTATTTAATTCCTTATTGATGGTTCTTAATGGTAATATAAATTTCCAAAGCATGTCCTAGGGGAGTGTCAAACTAGGTGTGTAGAAAGGCCCATTATCAAGCACCAAGTGATTATCAATTATATCTCAATGCACTCTTTTCAAATTTATTAACCCTAAGTATGTATTTTTCAGATCCACATCCACTTATAGTATCTAGATAGGGATGTAATTTCATGGAAACCCCTCACCCTATCCTTTTACATATTTCCATGATTTTTTCCTATACATTGACTCATCCTTAAACATTGTCTCATAAATATCATTTGTGTTATCACCAAATATTTATCATAGATGTTTCCAAAGGTTAAATAAATAATTCCTTTGACACCAACTATAGAAACCCTATATTTTTAAACATTGATATTATATCTTTTTTGATGAATATATGATATATTTCACCAAAAAACTCCTATAGAATAAACTATGAATATTAGTGGGTTTCATAAGAGTATCTTCATGGTATAACCCATTGAAGAGAAACATGTCTCATTAACATCGTTGAATCATAAACATTAACATTTATAGAATGAATAAGAATGGTATCCTAGGGTCATATCCCCAATATTGCATAGGTAAAAAATAGATATCATCTTAAATAGTAATTTATTTTAACAATACACATGGTTCATTTCTTGTTGAAAATAAATTTCAATTGAAAACAGCTTTTTAATACTATTAATTCATAAGACACTTTGGAAATACTTTTATTTGAAAATAATCATTAATCATAAAATATGATATTTAAAAATAAATTAAAACGTGTATTTATGAAAAGTACCTTTCCACATTGGAAAATAATATTTAAAAATTGATCAATTTTAAAATCATTTTCAATTAAAAAAATAATTAAAACTTAATAAAGAATCATTAATGATCATTTATAACATTTCTTGAAGAAAATATGATCTCCATTTTGAAATTAAATTTTTAAACTAATAATTAATAGTACATTTTGGAAATCCATATATGTTAAAATAAAATTTTAAAATTACAATGGAATATTTATAACTATGATTTGGTCGTGACAATAAAAAATACCAATTAGTATGTAAAACATAAAACAAAGAATGGATTCTCATTTTTTCTAAAATCAAAAAATTAATTGTTTTGAAAAATACATGATGATTCAATTGAAAAAATAAATTTTTACAAAAACATAAGTAAAAATAGAATTAATAAAAAAAATTAATATATTTTTTTGAAAAAAATGACTTTATGGAATGGTGGTTTTTGAAGGAAGAAGGAAATAAAGACCAGTTTTCTTTAAAATTAGAATTTTGAATTCATTTGTATATAACGAGAAGAACGTGACAGGAAAACATGAATTCTTATGATATAACCATTTTGAATAAAATTAATTATTTTATTGAGATATAGATCATACTATTTAATCATTGGATATATAATCACAAATAATCCTGATAAATGATGAGAATGTACAAGAAAACTCTAACCATGTTGGTAAATTATAATAGTATTCCCCATTATCGAATAACATTAAATTAAACATAAAATAGCATGAAAATAAATATATTTATTATTAAAAATTAAAAATGGGTAGTATATACTCCTGATATATGAAGATAGGTTCATAACATAACATTGGTTTCTCATAATGCAGTTTGAGACAAAAATCCCGTACCAATTATGTAAAATTTGAATTGAAAATCCCATAAAAGATATATACTCAAATGGAAAATTAAATATGAATAATTTTAATTTTACTAATCATAAAATAAATTCATGGTAAGTATATACACAACCTGAAATAAACACTTCATGAATATGGATTGGGACTCTCTGAAAATAAAAGCAAGATGAAAATCCCTTATCATTGGTCTCAAAATCATTGGTAAAAAATTATAACTCCTATGTAATAAATATAATATTATTATAAATCTAAAAAAAACTATATTCTTAATTATCATCCCATATATGTTTTAATTTGGAAAATTTATTACCCATTTATCAAAAATTCCTTATAAAATCCACATTTTGGTTAATAAATGATATGTTTTTTATATAAGTTATGAATTTTTTTTGTCTTATTAAATTTATCACGTTTACACAACACCAAAAAAAATTACCAGGTTATAAATATCATATATACTCATATATGTGTATTTTTATTCAGCAATAAAATTTAATGTTATAAAATAAAATACATCTTTTAAGGAGGAAATATGTTATACGTACACATAAACGATGTGTGTATTTTTATAATGGATGAAGAGAAAAAAGGAAAATAATTTATTATCATTATAGAAATATTTTTATTTCATAAATGTTTATTTTTTTATTTTAAAATTTCCTTTTGATCTTCCATATAAATATTATCTGAAGAACGAATCAAATCGCTTTGCGAGGTTGTAGTCCACCGTGAAAATGAATGATGTTATCATATTCACATGGAGTAGAAATTAGGAATTAAATTTTGATATTTGGACTATATAAACACAATAATATCTTATACAAAAACTAAATCCCTCATTATATCTATATGTGAAATTTGGAAAAGAAAAAATTAATGACATTGGTCTGTAAGGTTTTAGTTTGTCAAACACACGAATGAAGATTTCGTAAACCATTTGATGGAAGTGAAAAAGTATTTAGGTTATTTAATTAAAAAAATTATCTTGGTCTATGAATGTTTATTATTTTATTATATCAACATTAATTAATAATAATTTTATGACCCGGAGGATGAATAAAAAAGAAGCTCGGTTACAGATGCTTCCTTTTCATTGGACTAATTATGTTTAGTTTGAACCAAAAGACATATCAGTTTTGATGTTTGTACCAAATAATGATTCTAGGAGTATAAGAGGGAATTAAAAATATTATTTATTCATTTCATGGAAATAAAAATTATTTCTGGATGTCTGGTGAGGGTAGGAGAGTGGGTGACCATTTATAGATGAGGTGAGTGGGACACATGTAATTGGTTAAATAAAAAATGGTTTACCAATGTTCTAGTTATTATAATGACTAAAATTATATATTTATCTATTATATATGAAATAAGGTCAAAATAAGTCAACAAAATTGGTTTTTTATAAGTATTGTGTCATCTTTAACTCTTATCTTTTTATTTTCATCCCCTGTAAACCCATTTTTACCTTAACTGCGTTAAATAATTATTTACTTATTTTATTTGTCATTTTGGTAAAAGATAATATATTACATATTAGATATTACAAATTATTAAAATTTAAAATATGAGATCCATTTTTCGAAATTCTATTAATAAATATGGTTATGTATTTTTGAAATTAACTCCTCAAATGCAATGAGAAAGCAAGTTTTCAAATAGAGAATGATCAAATAATTAAAACATTATTATACCAAAATTAAATATAAAAATGATTCCAATGAACTAAATTGAATGAAAATATATTTATTTTCACTACTGTTAAATTAATAAAATTCTAAATATAAATTATCGGTATATTCTTTCTTTTGGTGATATACACTTGCCATAAGAATCATCAAACATCATTGTAATGTACTTTGAAAACCAGAATGGATGTCTATATTCAATGTTTCATTATTTAATGATCTAACCTATAGAATAAAAATAGAGAATTTTTTATTCTCTTGGTTATCTCATATCTAAAAAGAGAATAGGGGGATCACCTAACCTTATGGGACATGGAATATTCTTAAGAATATCAATATTCTATTGAGAATTATCTGGAGAGACAATTAGTGTTCATAATAATAGATTGTAAAAAATAATTATACAATTCTATATTAATGTATTTATAAATCTTGAGTTATAATATTATTTTCACAGAACCCATTTAATATAATCTTAACCCTTTGTTCATCACATTTCTAAATAATAATATTATAATTATTATATATATAACATAATCCTAACAAGAACACTAATTATATATTATCTATATCTATTTAATAAATAAGTATTCATAAAAATAATATTTCATTATGACCAGACCATAAGTCAATTTTCTAGTCCTCATCATTATATACTTGGCCAATTATGGCATCTATTGATTTAATTTAATAAACACATGTAATTGTGTTATAAACCAATAAATAAATTGTTACCATCAAAAAATAATCATGGTAAAATTTTACTCATTATACATAACAAAAAAAAATAAACTAATTATTAATCCCATATATAATTTAGCTGAGGTTATTGGGTACAATTATTGTGTACCTCTATTGGCCCCTTTCTCTGATGCATTAGGATAACTCACTAAATGTACAAGGTTATAATCAGGCAACATTCCAAGGCACGCATAAAAAAATATTTAATGTCTCAAAATAATTATACCTCCTAAGAACCATTAATGTCTAATATAATCCCTTTTTCCCACTATGTCTTATGAAATCAGATTCATATCATGCATCATCAAAATATATACTTCGCACTTTTTATATGAATTTATAGAACATAACACACTATGAAATCACCATTGACATGGATTTAGTCAAACTTTTTAATTCCATAAATATGATATACATATTCACTTCCAAAGTAATGGAAAAATCCTCTCTGTCATTATTTTTTATGCCACTCTTGATGCACAAAACGTATTCAACTTCACCAAGAACTATTATTCATGTTTTATGAAATATATCTGACCATGTGATTCATTAAATGTATTAATAATATAAATAGAGTCAATGCATCAGTGAATAGGTCCATATATAGGAATATTCAAGGAAACATGTATGATGTGGAATTATTATTAGGGGATCTTCTCTCATAATATCTCTTCTAAGAGAATAACAAGGGAGAACACCAGGAGAATGAATCTCAGTGTCTTATGAGACACCTACCCCTGATATTATGTTCCATATATGCACTATCTAACAATATCATATATCTACTAAACATAAGAAATATTATTAATGAATAAAAAGTGTCTCATCATAGTTGGGAACTTCAATATACATTCTTTATTGAATTTATTCATTGTATTTTATCACATAAACTATCACATTGAAGAATAATTGGGAAGTGAAATGAAATTTTATTATATTATATTATATTAGAAAAAAATGTATTATATTTTATAATAGAAAATTCAATGTATGTTTTTATGAAACCACTAACTTCAACAGACTTCCACTTGTACTAAATCCAACTGTAAAAAAATTTATGGCCAATAATTCTCACATTATATTTATACTTCTTTGTAGATTAGGATTTATTCAATGGGTATTCCTTATTATCTTTTGTGGATACTCTACTCACAAAGAAGTCCTATAAATCAAAAATAAATCTCCAGAGATGAATATTTTGACATATGTTATTTATTAGATTGTGAGAGCATGGATCCTTTGTGAGAGCCACCATGACAAGCTTTTCACAATATTCTATGATTCAGTATGTACTTCAGGGAACACCATAAATCACAATGAAAATTTTCTATTCCAAATTAATTCCTTTTCAATATGAAAATCCACAATATATATAGTGATAACTATATAACAGGATGCATATTTCTTTTTTGAGTACATCAAGTACACAATACCTCCATTGAGTTTGAAGGAATATAATGAAGGAGATATCATTTTATCCTAATCATTATAGAAACTATAGTTTATTGATACCCTAATTAATTGCTCCTCATATGTTCCACCTAAAAAGAAAATATCCTTATTAAATATAAAAATCATAAGAATAGATTCAATATTTTCCTCGTACTTCTCTCCGTGATTTTCATGATATATTCTTTCCATACTAAATGAATAAGAAACATCAGACCCTATACATAACATGTCATACATAAACTATCTTATGATAGATGTGTAAGATATGAAACATAGCCTGTGTCAATCCCATTGTATTTAAGGTTAAAGTTTCATGGGCAAAATAAATATAAGTGACACTGGAAACAATCCCCACTTTTACTATTCCATACAAAATCTCATTAGTATATGGTTACTATTTTTACCCTAAATTTGGGAAAGTAATCTCTTAAATATATTCTAAAGAACAATGATCCTATAAATATATCCTTATTCACCTATTTCCTTCATGGAGAAATTTTTTCTCAGCCATTATTTAACGCACTATACAGTAGGATCCTCATTTCCAAAAAAATAGGACATTGACATATACTACCATAAAATGACCACATTTTGACTAAACCATCGGTAAATACAGTGATCAAATTCATTATTTATGAATAGAAACTCCCATATGGATTCATAAAATTGAATATTCCATGACATGGATGATCATTTATCCATATATGTATTTCAATAACTATCATACCATTATGGAATTAATTATAGTCATAAACCCTTCTATTTGTATCATATTTACATCTTATGGAAGGTTCTGCTAATGGAATATTTTTTTACATCCAACTATGAGGTCTCATTACAATGTAATATTGTTGTAGAAAGTATAATTATAATAAATTTAATCATTCTAACAAGGGAAAATGATTTACTATATTCAATTCCATCATTTTTTGGAAATCATTTATCCAGTATTCACGATATATATGTACTAAATTTACCACCCATATCCATTTTTCTCTTGAATAACTATTTTCACTCAATAGTATTTTCATCAACTAGTGGGTCTAACAAAACCCAAACATGGTTGAGATATATAAAACCCATATAATAATTCATATCCTCATTTTATTTAGTAGAATCATTGATCACCACTCCTTCTGTGAAGAATATAAGATAATCATTTTCTAACAATAGTAATTTACCCTACTTAGTGACAAGAAAACCATAATAAATAGGTTTTATAACATCTCAGTATCTCTTAAACAATTATTGTGCCTCAGAAACATATTATTCCATATGTATTTATGGAAGTTATTCCTCTACCAAATAATATATATCATGAGAATATATTTCAGCTAATACCCTTCATGAGGGTTTTCTCCCTCTATAAATTATTTCCTATCAATCCACTATAATATTTTTTATGAGGATTTATATAGGTAATAACTTTAACGACTCACTCAACACAAATATATTATTCCATAGTGTTAAACATATTTTATAATAAATACCGGAGATGGATGTAGGGTCTAGTGTATTTGAAGGATAATAAAAATATACAATATTTTAATACCAAAAATAATTATTTTATTTAATATCCTTAGAGCATTAATAACTCCATTTGGACCTCTCAATACATCATAGAATAACCTAGGGAATCAAATTAGGAAAAGATTGAGATAAAAAGTCTTGTAAGGTAATAAACATGATAATGGATCATAGCATGGGAGGCCTAACAATATATCATAATGATATTGATCATATGTATTGAATCACGGCATGAGAAATTGATAACACAAGAGCATGTAGTACACATAAGCATTTCATAAGATCATGTAATCCTTCGAAATAATTTATCTAAAGAAAACATGGAATCAAAAGCATAATGTTGGGCTCCATACCTCATTAATACAAGATAAATTTCTAGAATCGCTACACGTGAACCATAGTTGGCCAGGTTCACTGCCCAAGAGACATGATATATCAGGAGATTAAAATAGTACAAAATTCATTATAGGGATAAACAATTTCATTTCTAGCCATCATATAATTAATATCATATGTTTTTCTTCCACATAAAGAAAATAAACTAGGAATATGTATCATGCATCGTAAAATCCCATTACAAATTACTTAGTTCCAAATATAGTCTAACAGAATATATAAAAGATATAAGATAAGGACTGGAGAGATAATAATGATTGAATTTACATTGCACATTCATATATTAATATAAAATAATTATTTTTTATGTATTCCCATGATATAAAAAATCATGTTATGGTTTTAATATGTGAGAATAACTACTACAAAACATTAGTGATTATTTTCGAAATAAAATAAGGATATTTTCTAGAAATAGTATAATAATTTTATGTGAAAATTAAAATTGAAACTAGAGGGTTAAAAATAAAATAATTTGTAATTTTAATAATCATTCATGGTTTAAAATATTTTTAAGGGTGATGGTTGAAGTGAAATAAGAATTTTAGAAATCAACATATATTGGGATTCCTAAAGGTCAATATTTTGAATGAAATTTAAAAAAATGTATAAACAACGAAATATATATAATATTAAAATATTTATTTATTTATGGTATATATATACAAAAATTAATATAATTTAACGAAAAAACATTAGTATAACGGGGAGAAAATGATGGAAAAGAAAACATGGAATGATACAAACAGAGTAAGTAAGATCATTTAACTATATGGTTGAATGCATTATATAATTGAACATAACATCCAATATAATTAAAACTAGTTAAATAAATTCCATATTATGATCCTTATAAATAAATAATTAGTTTTTTAGGGTCTATTAATCCTTATAATTAATTTAGTAATTAAATCATATCTACTCTTTTCGGTTATCTGAGGTGGTTCGTCATATTTTTACATTATTTTCATGACATGTTGATCATGGTATTATTTATTATTAAAAAAATATCAAAAAAATATTGAAAATAAATTGGTTTATAAATGAAATTTATGTACATAAAATCATTTTTAATGTCATCTATATTAGACACAAATGAAAAAAATGTGTTGTGGATGTGGAACCAGTAGTCAACACATACACAAGAAAAACACTAATTTTTACATAAATGGAGTGGGAGGTATAAAAAATTATTAATCCATTAAATGATATAATTGAGTAATAAAAAACCTAATTATTCAGTAATTTTATCCCTGGAAACATCTATGAATGCAGATGAGGAAAAAATAATCGCTTTGTGGAGGTAGTAGTCCATAGAAACACACGATCGATGCTCATTTATTTATTAATCGATGCATGGGGATAAAAATTTTTGTATAAATAAAAAAAAATAAACCTCAATTTAGAAATTATAACATTTAGATTTTATTAATGCAATAAAATTACTATTCATTCCATAATTATATAATTTTAGTATCAATAGAAACATGGATATTTGAAAATTTTCTTCATATGGTCTCTAAATCATCGCCAACTATTTTTTTATTAACTATATCCCTTATTATGTGTAGAATACCTAAACCAAGACTTCATAACTAATCGAAATGAAATATAATAAAGGATGATCTTTGATTCTTAGTAGGGTAAAATATTAGAGTTATTAATAATAAACTAATACTGACATGTGAAAAAAGTATATGAGAGAATGAGAATAAAATTTTAAAACCATACCCATCATATCATAGATCATAATCATGGGTTAATTAATAAATAATATTGGTTCATAGTACATTAATAATAAAGGAATCAAATAACATGATCCATGAGAGTAAGACATTGGCATAAGACATAATTTTTTGGAATACACATAATAATGTAAAATCATTTCCTTAATCAAGTATCACTATCCAAACATTCACAGTGGCCTAGATTCACTCTAAATATAATCATATCCTTAGTCATTTTTAACATCTACGACTATCATGGTTGATAGAGTCCCTTACTTAACTAGGTTAACTCCCCATTATAAATCTCATTATATCCGGTTATATACATATTTACCCAATTCTTTAAAGGGTTATATAATTCCATTAACAAACATCACATAATTAAAATCAAAAAAATTTGTGATAAAATATCATATAACATTAATAATTGAATTACCCATGGAATTGAAACATGTTTTACAAATATTTCATCATAGACTAATAGTATAAACCGTGAAAAATAAATAGTTTTCATAATGTTTTCATCATAACTTAATTAACATGTGGGAAAAATATTATTCATACATTCATTCATAAATAATCATCCTGATCCATAAAAATAATTATGGTTGATGATATCATCAAATTTTTTATCCAAAAAATCATTTGTAACATCAAAGGATAATATCATTTATGAAAAATCCATTAAATATGAATTGAAACATTTCTTGAGATAAATTACCTTTTTAATTTTAATTTTATTAAATAAAATATAACAGTTTTGGGAAATATTAAGGGTAAAATATTCATTGAAAATAACCTAGTAAATTTTCCAGTTAATATATAAAAAATTTAGTTGCTCTGACATCATGAAAATGTTTTCCGGTCGTGTAAATTAAATCATGACATCCATTCACAATTTTTTTAAAAAAATATAAAGTATCGCATTCATAAAATGAAAATAAAATTTATATTAAACCATTTTATTTAAAATATACCATTTTTAAAAATAACATTAAATAATCATTAAATAATATTTAAAAAAATTGTTTTTTAGAAGACACGACCATGCACATAAATGTATTCTTGACTCGATAGAGTGAAAAAATTCTGTATTGTCCATAACAAAATTATTTCATTCTCATGAGTTAATTAATAGACGAATAATAATGGACAAAATATAATCCAAAAAAAATAATTGTATGAAATTAAAAATAATAAGGATCTAGTGATATGGGTATTAAATGTTTATCTTTCAAAACATGATCATAAATTATATTAATAGGCTAAGACATTGTAACAAGAATCCATTACCTCATGTTTTATTTTCATTGAATTCAACTGAACAAAAAAATTAATATATTTAATTTTTTTTATTATATTATTGATTCATTTAAATGTTTATAATATCCGAAATTATCAAATTATAATACTCAAAACCCCTTTTTAATAATTACTTAATAAAATCAATGTTTCTGGATGATAATTGTTTGGTTTTTTCTTAAGAATTTCAGTCCGGTGGTTCTGGTCATGATAGATTTATCATGGTTACATAATATCCATAATGATAATAGTTATTTAGATATCATATAAGTTAATTATATATATATATATATATGTACATTCAACTATAAAATATCGAAATAGAAAACATTAATGACATTGTTTCGGGAAACACTGAGCTATATGAATGCATGATCACAATTTTCACATTTTGATGTATATAAATAATGAAAGGTAAATAATAACTCTTTGTTAAAGATTAATTATTTCATAAAAAATGTCATATATATTAATTGAATATATATTATTTATAATCCATTTCAATTGTAATTGAAAATCATATCACATTTTTTCATAGTGGAGGTCAACCACACATATGCATGAGTAATGTTACTATTTTCCAAATTATTTGAAAGTTAGAAAAAAGATATAATATTATAAATCGATAAGATTAATTATAGAACGATTATATGATATAAAAATAAAAATAATTATACAAATCATCCAAGAAATATTTTAATAGAATTTGTATTGTATAAACATTTTGAGGAAATAGTTCACATGTATGCTTGAGTGATGTATTTACTTCCCAATTGATGGAATATAGAGTGGATATTGGAGGTTAAATAATAATAACCAATTTTAATTATATTTTTTATTTTATTTTTTATTTTATTATAAATATGTCATATTTGGAGTAGGTATAAGAAAAATAAATTGAAAGAGGTTGGTTCGGACGTTTACATGTCCTTTTGTTGGCCTCTAAGAGATCCTTTCTTAAGGACTAGTAAAAAATTAATTGATGAATAAAATAACATATAAAGTTATTATTATGATGTTTTTTATGGTTTATTGGATATATAAGGCTTATAGAGACTTAAATAATAAAAATTAAGGGTGTCCTTTAATTTGGGGAGTGGACACACTTAGAATTTATTAAATGATTAAAATATAATAATGTCATTATAATGAAAAATGCATTGGATAGAGATATGATGGTGGGATGGGATGAGTCTGAAATTTTTATAACCAATAGTATATAGGCATGTTTAATTGTATAATTTTCCCTTACCTATTTTAACCCCCCCCCCCCTATAAACTCGTTTTAATATTAACAAGAGTTACACATTTTCCATGTTTTTACAATTCATTATGAAACAAATGAATTTTTCATCATTAAAATAATCAAGAAATTATAATTCCAAATAGATAATATATTTCTAATTTTCACTATATAATATATCGAAATATACTTTTAATATAATTTTCTAAATTGAAACAAAAATGGGTTTCCTGAAGAAAAAAAATGGTCCTCTATGTAGACAATAAATTTTTTTCAAAATCCATATTAAATTAATTCCAATAACAATAAGTGGAATATTAATTATTTAAATGACTCATGATACTTTTAAAACAATTTTTTTAAAAATTAAATTTTAAAATTCCTTGAATGAAAACATGATTTTCAATAAAAAACCTTACTTTTCAAAATTCATCCAAAAATTAAACTTTTCCAAAAATTATCAAAATTATGTCTAAGAGTATTTTGAAAAGTTTAATTGAAAAATTTTGTTAAAATTTTCATATATATTTTATAAATGTGAAATAAGGTTTTTACATTATTTTTTCCCAAAAATTAATATACCATATTTTTTTGGGAAAATAATATTTTGAAGAATTTTATGAATTTACTAAAAATAGAGTACATATTTAACAAAATAATTTTTTAATATAAAATGATTCAATATATTTTTTGGATGTTTTTATTCCTACTTACTCCACGAATTTTATAGATAGGTTATAATGGTATATTATATTATTTTTCATTTAGAGTCAGGGTTGTGAGTATTTAAAGCTATTAATAAAATTAAATTTCATTAAAAAACATATCATAAAATATCAAGGTGTTATATTCTAACACTATTTAAATTAAATTTTCATTAAATATTCTAACAATCTAATACGAAAATGATCATATTTATATTTTATCAAATCCTTGTGTTCCTATTTTTCTTTGCCAAATTTATGATTCCACTATTGAATGTTAACCATGTGTGTAGGCATGTTTCATTGAACATTGTCTCTATGATTGGATTTTTATAATATTTTTTCTTGATTATAATTTTACTAGTCCATTACTACAACCTATGAGTTAAATACACATAAATTATTATGTATTTACTTATTCTCGAGCGATACATGAAAAACATCATGAATTTTTTAGAGGTTTTCTGTAAGCACCAATTGATAACCTACCATCCCCTCTCGATAAGGAATATGCAGGGTGATAATATAACAAGGGGTCATAAATCAATTCATTATGAGTATTAGAAACTTATTCCATGTATAAATTCATTATAATACCTACACACCCACTTCGAATTCCTATTTCTACTAATGATTTCCTTGTAATATTTAATCTAACTCTGATTTGAATTATTGTATTGTGGTATGGATCTAAAAATATCCACCACATAATTATAATTCCTTGGGCCTAATAGCTTTCTTTCTCCATCATTGTCCTAGCACATTATTTTGAAATAGTTCTATCCATAGATTTATTAATAATGATCTATATAAATGCTCTGGTGAATGATATTATTGTATGAAAAGATGACCAAAGTAAAGTGTTGATCACAACCACCAGTGAAATCCATAAAAAATGATCTCAAAATATCCTCAATGATGTGAATGGTTATATCATAAAAAATACCTTGTCTAGGATGATATGTAATACAAAAAAACATCTATATACCCAGATCCGACTAAAAATTCACCAAAACATCGATGTAATCCTTAGATCAAAATTAGAAACAAAATAATATGGTACGCCATGAAAAAATTACAATTAATTAATTAATATTTTGGAAATATTGTTAATAGATATATATTATATGATAGAAACGATGTGTACTGACATAATAAGGTGATCAACAACAACACAAATAGATTTATTTTCTGTATATGTTTTTGGGGGTCCCAAAAAAAATTCATAGTGTTGTTTTCCCATTTCGATTATGGAATATTTAATTTTGATAACATAAACTTATATATATTTATCACTTTCATTAATTTATAACATATGAAGAACCACTATGCATACACTACCATATCCCTCTTTTTCTTATCCCTCCACTAATACTCATTCAAATATATATATGTCTTCATACTTCTAAAATTAATAGATAATTTAAAACTTTGATCAATATCCAATATCTCCTTCTTCATGTCAGGTATTGAAGGGACACAAATATGGTTCCTAAACCTTAGCATTACATAATAATCAATTTTAATCTAAAGACTACTTTCTAGCTCCATTTTTATTTTTACACCTTCATTTTGTGCCTCATTAATCACTACATAGAGAGATGGTCGAACATTCATCTGAGAAAGATAATATTTTTCTTCTTAATTATTAATTTACAGATATATCCTTCAAAAGTATATAAATTTATGATCTTTTGTGATCCTAATCATGGATAAGATAGAATGACTCTTTTGACACATAGAATCACCCCACCTAGTTCACTTTCCTGGGGGGGAGTAATGTATTGGGCTGTCATAATCATTAATAAACTCCAACCATATTCTATGGAGAATACACAACTCTATCTAAGTGAATATTTTCTTAATACGTTTACGAAATGTATATATATCATAGATTATTCTATAATGATAATTCTCCCATAACATTAATGAAACCCTTATAGTGGCTCACTCAAAATTATGGGTTGGGAATTTTTCCTCATGAACAGTCAATTTTAAAAAGGTACACATTTTCACAATATCATTTTTCATGTGGATTCATCCCTTTCACATATTTTATGAATCATTATGTAGGTAAATCCCCTCTTTGCTAAAGGGTAGTGTAATCAATGTTGTTCTGACTAACAATTTCTTCAATTCCATGAAATTTTCTTCAAATTTTTTTGTCCTGCAACATAAGGATACTATTGGTCCATAAATTTGTTCCACATTAGGAATGAAATAATTCGTGGGGTTGAATGTAAATATAAACTCAAAATGGACTAAAAATACATCAAAACTATCCCAAAGGGCCTAGTTCAGAAGGAGCATCACAAATCCATCCCGATTCTACAAATTCGACGAATCCAATAACCTTTGTAGAATCACATTATATCTACGGCCCACTTCGTGAGGGCCACCTCAACAATTCCCCTTCATGGCTTGATGGATCCCTTCCTTTCTATGGTGTCACCTTGTCCTTATAGTGGTCTCTATGATCATTCAATTGATGGACCCTCTATGAGTCCAAAATCGTCACATTCTCTTCATGGCACCCATATTTTCTTAGTGGTGTGCTCTATGATCCCAAAAAACCTTTGTTATCTATAATTTTGAGGATCACCCCCCCTAAAACCCTTGTTACTCTGAACATTCACTTTCCATTATACCATTTCGAAGAGACCATCTGGAATTCAAAAAATGGATTGCAAAAGGCACATGGCCTCTACGAGTCGTACCTCCTTATGCACTTCATGGCCCCCGCCTATAGTGGGGATGCCTTTTGTGATGGCGTATTCCTTTTGCAATGAAGGGATCTTCTTCTGGGTGCTCGATTATTCACAAATCATTAATGTATTATGAAGAACACTCCAAATAAATAGTCTTTTTCTAAGGTGAATATCTTCTCCATTGAAAACCTCCCTTTATGTACCATCATCACTTTAGGAAGATCCTTTCCTTAGCAAAGACCATCTTCTTTATGAAGCACTAGAGCTTTGTGAAGGACATCCTATTCATAAACCATCACGCATCATGCATCCCTTCTTTCAATGGTCTCCTACTTTGTGAACCCCTCTCTCGTGGGTCCCTCTAGTCTTGTACAAAGTAATTTCAGGTTTTCTTGATTAGTTCTTCTTGTTGTGTTTCCCTACCTTCTACTTCTTCATATATGTACACTAATTGTTATTTCCTATTTTCATTACCAAGAAAACATGAACCCCACAATGGATCAATCCAAAACCCCTAATACAAGGAGTTGTTTGTGCCATACCTTCGACCAAGCATAGGTTCATACATGTTATATATGTGCTATGGGTAAGTACCATGTTTCCATCCTCCAACTTATAGGATGTTAAACTACCAGAAAAACGCCACATCCTCAACACATGATGTTAAACTAGGATCACTGCCTTAGTGATAGGCCTGAGATGACCATAAAGGGGATGGGTATCAATTCCCTCACACTCTGCCATTCCCCCTATGTTTTTTACCATGTACAGCATTGGTATCCCTTGCATAAGCCCCAACACCACATAATATACTGATCTATGTATAGTGGTCATATCCTCCTCATACATTTATACCCACTCTGGATTCCCACTCAGTGTAATCCCTAGTTTACTCTTTGGGCTGCAAGCCATGCATAAGACCCTCACCATCGCTCAAGAAAGATCCTTTCTCCACACAATCATCAGGTATATTTTTGCCTGTGGTTTCTCACATAGATCATGACTCAAATGGGATTAGAGTAATCGTAGACCATGAATTCCTCTTTAGTATTCAAAACACATATATGTCTGACCCCTATATCTAAACTACATAGACCTCGATATTTTCCCTTTTGAGGCATGATACATTGGAAGCCTCCCTAAGGTTCAATCCCATCACCCAAAGGTCTTGAAAAAATCACATCAGTTCTCCATCATCACACAAAACATTAAACAATATTCCCCTTCCATAACACATTACGTTAAACTCTATTCATCTAAACTACATGGGTTTTGGTCCCTATCTCCAACTGAGGGTATGTAGGAATCTTCCCTGAGGATCAAAATCATGCACTAGTAAATTTCTGTTTCCACTTTTTTGGGACCCACATCCTTTTTCCAACACAAAGAGGTGTCAGACCTATTCCTAGGCATTTTACCACGCGTAATCCCCATCATGTCTTCAGGATGTTGTCGTTTCTTTACACCTATATTCCATGCCTGATATCTGAACTATGTGGACTTTGATCTTTTCCCATTTTGAGTAGGGTACTTTGGTATCATCTTTGAATTTTAACCCCATCTCTAATGCCCTATCCTGTTATTTACCATGAGCCATTGTATATTTGGAATTTCATTCCTTAACACTTTAGTTTCACTTCCTCAGGGCCGCCATCCATGTGTACATTCTCACAAGATTCCTACTAAGGTGACCCATCACCCCAATTTTGGAACTACTTGGACATTGATTCCATTCCACAGGGATATGTAGGAATCCTCTATAGGGTTCAATCCTAGTAACATCCACTTCAAACTAGTTCTTGGTTCCATCCCCCCTGATTCCACAATTAACAATTCATCCATATCCATCTTAATTTTACACGATCCACCACATCTCAGTGAAATCACACAATTTATTGGTCCACTAAACATGTTTAGGTCCCATTTATATCACTGATCGGGGTAGCACCAATGTATCTAAACATGTGTAATCCCTTGCATGCCTCTAGTTCATTTTCTTCTTCGTACACCCCCATTTCATGACTCAACCATTCGATCTACTTGGGTTTTGATCCCTAACTTCTAAAAAATGAACATAAGATGTCTCTTTTAGGTTCAAACCCAGCGAATGGTAAAACTTGGTGTCCCTTTTTCCTGGACCAATCCTCTTATCTGATCTACCATTTGTGGTTTCCAAATCAGCCTTCACAATGTGAAACATTACCCTTTGTGTGACACACCATCATCAGTCATTCATAATTGGTCATTCTGACCCATATATTTTGTTAAAATTCATTGTTCCCCCCCTTGGGAATGTACCCCATTTGATCCACTACCATCACTTGTATGATTTGTCCTATCCATCTCCACTAGAAATTAAAACTCATGGCATAACCCATGTTAAACATGTTAAGGTGATAAAAAACTCAGACACATTCCTTTAAAATAAAATTCTCCATAATCAAAGTGGTATTCCTCAAGCTTATGTTCCCTCGAGAATCCCTTTAAAAAGAGAAAATATAGGTGTACCTTTGTTTTAACATCGATACACACATTCGATGCCCAATGTGACTAATACCTACATTGAAGGTCTCTTTCACTAACATGACCAATTTAGAATGTCTTGATAGGATCATCATAATTAACGAGTTTCTCCAAGTATATGTAACCAAGAAGAGTTTCATGAACAATGGCTTTATCATTTAGGGAGACCTAGACACAGTGAAGAATTCTGAGGAGGAACCCACGGAAGGAGAGACAGACATTCCATCATCCCATTTCGATCATGGTGAAGACATATCTAAAGAATTGATTAATGCCACTAGCCTTTGGAAAGAGGATATGCAGGGAAAAATCAGTGCATCCTCACAGGAAATGCACGTCCCAACAAATGCATCCAAAATATAAATGTTGAACCCAATGTGAATCATGTTCTCCTCAATCTGGGGATTTGTATAATTCGAGGAATTATTAGATAAGGATGTCCCCAGATCAAGATATCTAGAGCCGAGTTGTAAAAGGAAATTAGTGTTCCATGTGTGAAACTCACCGAGATCTCTGGTAGTTCATCATTGGAAATATCTATTTGTGATGTTGTGAGTGTGGATCTTTCTATCTTGCCATGGAAGACAAAATGGTGATGGGGAACTAGGAATCACATTCCAAATATTTTTTTTGATTGATGAATCATCCTTCATTTCAAGACCCTAGATACCACTGTAGGAAAACCAATCACCTCTTTCCCATAGACATAGGGTTAGGGGTAATACAAATGTGGTAATCCCACATGGATTCACCAGATTTTTTATGACTCCCACTACCACAGATACTGTTCTCCCACTCCACATATCACCCTCCAATTTGATTCAGTTTTGGATGATCAATTACCTTTGTTCAACTATACAAATAGGAGGGGTTCATCCGGATGATGGATATGGACCTTCACAATTTGGAGTCTTTTGTATCCCATCGGCCCCACCACCCCAAGGAGTCATGCACAAGGCCATTGATCCCCACTCCAATCATAAATTTTTTTGAGAACCTCTCCCCAAAATGCTCTTATGACTCACTCCCTTATGATGATGAGGTAAGGGATTTCTAATTCCACACAGCTACAGCTTCAGCTAGGGATCCAGGAAGAAGGGATCCCACCAGGAAATGTCACCACCATTAGTTGGTCCCATAGGATGAGGAACATGTATTCCATACCCATGAACATCCATCCTTATCTTGGTTTACTCGACGTTATTATCGAGCCACAGCTCATGTGGATTCCCACCAGGGAGAATCATTTTCTCTAACTTAAGTGATCGAATACACCACTGATGTATGTTTTCAAATACACGTTACTGCATAATAGGGGAATATAATTGCCCTATCAGAATTGAGGCGTCATCCACCGCAATGACAGGCCCATTTGACTCCCCATATTGCTGGAATAAGCCATCAGAGGCTGACCCACGATTATTAGATTCAGTACGGAGGTCCTTCTTTTAATGTCTTTATCCAAAGAGATGTTGCTTCCCATCATGCCAGTGTTCATCATAGAGGTCATCCACTTGATCATGGTCTCATCTATAGAGTTTTTACCCATATTTCAATTAATTAACGTGAAGGTCATCCTCTCCTAGTAACCCATCAATGTGGTGGACCTCCCCATGTTCCAATCAATATTTTTTCAGGTTCCTCCCACAACCTATCTCATTCAAGCATGAGTCCTCCCCACCCTAATAAAATCACACATGTAGGTCCTACCCTTTTCAAAAATCTATCCTAACCTATTGAAACATCATTGGGAATTAGGTTGTGTCAGTACCAAATGAAAAACCCTAATGAACCACACATCATGGTCAATCCCATCCACATTTCAAAATCTGATGCGGAGTGTAACTCATTGATAGATCCATCACCCTGATCCTCAATATCGAGGTCTGGGGTTGGAACTTGACATATCCGTTTTTTCCTTCTGAAAATTGAGATCCACCAGATCCATGAATGCATTCATAGATACATACAGGTGGTGGAATATTTGGCTCCTTCCTACGGCGTTGTTATGCAATCCTCCATGTCATCAGTAGGATCATTCTCTTCCTTAATAAGAGCTCATAGAAAATTTTTCTAGGGACCAGTCGATGACATGAACCATATAGATCTATCAACAACAATTTCCACCCATATGTTAGAATTAGTGGTAAGAACCCTATCCTATAAGGATACGGTGATACCGTCTATGCATTCTTTGAAGGAAATCCCATGATGCAGTGTTTTTCATCTCACGATCTATACTCTCCAATGAATAGTCAACCACTAAAATGGTCCACTTTAGTGTTATTATTGGTCACTTAACAGCCCCCAGTTGATAAATGTAGAAACCAAGGGTTGGATCCATTGTCTGAGATGAGATTTTTGTTGGATATTCTCATATAGAACCTTCTCCTTGATATTTTCTAGCCAATTGAAACTGCATGTTATAATATTCCAGAATCGCTCACCTAGGAAGAGGTTGTTTTCTTCTAGGGAAGATTAGGTATGATGCATTTTCATCTCCATCATCGATGGTTATCTTACCACAAATTTTAAAACCACTTTGAAGACATTGGCTGGAGTTCAACCTAGTTGATTTGGATCCAATTTATATTTCCTAGAAGCCAGCATCACCAGGTTATCATCAAAATATCTAGAAACAATATATCCATAACTTTACTGTTCTCTTTCATGTTATTAATGAGGCTTCACCACATGTCCATATCATCAGCTGGGGTAGTATGCTACCCTGCAATTCAGTCATATCATGTTCTATCCTGGTTCACACTGTGATATTGAGGATATGAATTTGGGAATCGTCCAAATAAATATGGTTGTTCCCGATATATACCTAGAAGGTGGAATCAGTACATGTACTACAGAATAAAAATATCTCACATGTGCAGCACAACACCAAGCAGACCCTGAAGGTGTTAACGCTCACCAACAATGATGGAGAATTGGCATTTCCTAACCTTTCTTGTCATTTCCTCTCGGTTGAGTTCTTAGTAAGGTAAAATAACGTTCGAGGATATTTTATCCATACGACCCATATGATTGTGTGTAAATGACTAAGGAGGATCCATAAAATGTTTCATTTCATCAATAGATCATGAAATAGTGAACAATCATTGAAAATATCCTCATTGAGCATGCTACGAAATGGATGCCAGATTATGGTGATCCTCAATATGATCTCATCCATCCTCCACTAGTTCAGAATGGGAAGGCATAGCTCTGCCCCCGTTAGGAGAGGTACCGCCTATTGATCTCGACAACCGTGAACATCTAGATAGAATATAGGCTCATGTTTATGGAAAAAGACCCTAGAATGCATCAAAAAATCCACCAGAGATGCATAAAAACCTACCTCGTGACCCAGATCAGGATCTATTCACCACTCGGTAGGTTTCACCAATAACTCCATATGATCCTCCAGTGGCTCTTTAGGTAATTCTACGAATATCTCCACAATGTACTCATCCATCTTACCATGTTGATAAAAATTCCAATGCTTTGGTAGTTATGAATCAATTCAAATATAGGAATCCTCATCATGATGATCCAATGTATTCTCTAATAGATTTCCTCAAGGCTCTAGAAACCCAACAAGTGGAAATCCCAACTGATGGAAATCCATATCTTCCATGGGTGGATGATATTCCGGAACCCCAGGTAATTGTTAATCCAACTGTATGCCCTTTAAAAGAGATGGTAAATCCATTGAAACACTTGGAAAATTTCATTTAAATATGTGGACCCATGTTGGGAACTCTTACATAGTATGAAGAATCTAAGCTCTAGTGTTTCATACAATCTTTAGAGGGGACCAAGATAGTCTTGTACAGCCAGTTACCCATTGGGTACATATTTGTTTTGATGGATCTCGATATATTTTTTTGTATCAGTTTAGTTCAGCCACACGCAACACTAGTATTGACTATCTCATTAAGTGAAAGAAAAGATTGGATGAGTGAGTCATATTATTTTCTACTAGGTGGAAGGGAAACATTTATTCAATCGATATGTCATTAATGCAAGAAGATCCACTAACATTGTTTATATGATATGTGAATACTAAACAGGTCCATCCACTCTCAACTCAGAAATTCTCAATTGGATTCCCAGATTTCTCTAACAGGGATCACTATCTCGAGTAATCCCTACAGCAATCCAAACAAGCACAGCCATTGCCTCTTGAAGCACAAACAAGAAGAGACACCAAGGCCATTAACACACCTTTTTCACTGATAAATTACCCTAGATAGTTGTAATTGATACCAATAGAGTGAGCTCTATAGCCTCTCTAAGGGCCACCACCTCAGGCTCAACCTCTTTCTCAAAATATTTATGCAGCATCGTGTAATTCACCACTACCTCCTAGGCGAGACAACCAAGATCCTCCTCCTTTAGAGGTTAAAACCCCTCATTATGACCATGCTCCCATAAACCCTTTCCCAAATCAAAGAATGTTTATTACTCATTCAATTATAAAAAAGTTTCTATATACTTCTGGAGTGCCATGGATTTCGGTTTCTAATATTTTACAGGATGCAGGAGTCCTGTAGAGCTATATCTCACCAATGGACCTAATTAATGCGCTATCACTGATTCTATGGATAGACACTCAAGAAGTATTATTTTTTCAAATACATACTCCATGAATAATCCAATAAAAATATCGTTAAATTGGGTCTAGCCCTAGAATAGGCGCAATGTGTGTCTACAAACCATGTTAGGTGAAATTAGAGTGAATAGCAGCAGGTCTCCAACAGCGGGTCTCAAAATTATGATGATCAGATAGCAGGAAATGCATTTTATTAAACTAATAGTATTATCCATGTCCATTTGAAACATCATAAGACATCTGAAGATGTTGTTCTATGTCCCATTACTACTTCTACCTTGACATTTCAGCCAGCCATCTCCCTAAAAGGATGGTGTTGAGAATTCATGGGAGATTGAAGCCCTCTTCCAGTTTGAAATTCATCCCATACTCTTTGAGATTTCATTCCCCCAAAGACAAATATTTCAAAGAGAATTCACCCAGTAATACATAACTATTCATGATATGATCAGGAGTATGACTTAGTGAATGCCATATAAATCATTGACCCTTAAAATGGTACCCAATGATGAAGAGAACCATGAAGAACCTTCCAATGTCCCCAGTCAATGCCAACATCGACTGAGCTGTGGGTATGTGAATCGACAGAATGTTCCACCAAGTGCTACCAGCCATGTCATGGATGATAGTGAGACCAGACAGAAGACCCAGTACAGATCATAGCATGTGTAGCCTCATCAACCCATTTCATCATATTCACCCCCACCAATGTTCATATTGCATGATTAGGTAGATCTCCCATGACCGCGCTACGATCATCCATGTTCAGTTGTGGAAAAACGTGTAACCCCTCGAACACTCTAGACTAGAGCTGGTGCATTAATTATTACATTATCATGAATAAAAGGAATGAAATTCTGATGGAACCATCTGTTTAGTAGTTTGGAAGAAAAAATATAGATATATGTAACCCAAATTAGTTTGGGAACGGTAAAAAAATACCATACATAAGAAAAACTAAAAACTGCACCCACAGAAACTCAATAAGTGATCTCATATTTATAAGTTGATAATGGTAATCAAATTAAAGGGATGAGATAAAATGATTAATAAGGGTTACAAGTAGTGGAAGTATGAATCAATAATAACTATATCATAATCTACATAACTTAGTCAATATGGAAATTTGAATAAATGAAAACACATGCCATTAATAAACTGAGAATGAACATGCATAAGTAGATTTTGTCAAAGTGAAAACCTCATGCATAGTAATAAATGATATTGAATGAAGTAAATTATTATTATTTGTAAGTCATGTATCTGGGACATGATAACACTATACCATCTATGTGTCAAAATCCATCTTATTTTTTAACCAAACTCAATGGGTCTAGTGCTAACAGATTGTCTCATGAGACCAGTCAATGCATTGAGGGGCAATAGAGGGTCCTGCCCATAACTATATGTCCAAAAAAATTTATTCATTTATTTAATATAAGATAAATATTCCTTTAAATATATGTATAGAGTTGATGATACCGATTCTTCAATATTTCCAATGTTCAAAAAACATTCCATTTAAAAACCTTATGTAAAATGGTATATGGTTTAGAAAATAAACAAATCCTTAATATGGGAATTAGGATATTTAATAATAATATAATTTGAAATGAAAAGTGATATCAAATTGTGAGTAGGTACACCACACGAGGATTATTTGGTGCACATTACAAAGTAAGTCACAATGAAATGGAAGTTGAGACAAAGTCCCTTACTACAATGTAATGAGACGAATTGTATAACAAAAACCTAATAAATACCAAATGAATCATTTTATAAAATGAATATAAAGGTAATAATATTATTATATGAAAAATTTCATTCCACATAAACCACATACAAGAAATACTTGGAGGATAATAGAAATCTCATGGAAATGAAAACGAGATGAGAAACCCTTTACAACTATTTGGGCATGGTAACAAGTGTTCTTATGAGGGATTAACGATAGGTAAAGGGATATAATATAATTTATATATAATAAGGGTAGTATGTATGTGGTGATAAAACATACCCCATTATTAGTTATTAAAAATAAATGTGAACTATATTAGAGTAATTCTTGAACAAAAGTGAGAGTGAGGATCCCTTACCTTATGCTCGAAGATGTTCTCAATTGTTCTTAATGACCTGAATAATAAAATTTTTATTAATAAATTAATAATTAAAGAAACACATAAACATGTAATTGATATTTTATAACCTTATTTGGTTCATTAATTGCCTTTTTTATGGGTTTAAGTGGTTCAATTTTATTTTTTTGGAATCATTTTCTCTCTTGGTTTTCAGGATTTGTTTACTTGTATTCATTAATAGATGGTCATTTCAAAGGAGGATAATCATCCATAATTGTTAATAAATATTATTAGTGACATTATATAGAAATAAATGATATTATAATGATTTTATTTATATATGAGGAGGATGGATCATTCGATAAGTT
The DNA here is from genome assembly GCA_963277665.1 of Viscum album. Lineage (NCBI taxonomy): Eukaryota > Viridiplantae > Streptophyta > Magnoliopsida > Santalales > Viscaceae > Viscum > Viscum album. The sequence goes on along the minus strand of OY728122.1, from coordinate 1,876,169,526 downwards.
AATGATAAATGCTTGGATTTAGCTAGGTGGTTTTGTACACGATGAACTTGTTTTGTATTATTTTTCTATATTATGAGTGTGTAAGGATTACAGAATGTTAAATAAGATAAAATACATATATTATGATCTGTCTCAACCATTAAAATAGTTTTATGTCATGTATTGAAGCTGTTAATTAAAATTGAAAACCCATCTTCCTTGAGTGAGATAAATTAGCATATCTCGGACGGTGTTTGCATTTATGTTATAAAAGGAACGGAAAAGTCACATTATGATGAAATATTCGATTAGAATAATGATAATCCAGTATATTCATGGTACTTTATTACCATGAAATTTTTAAAATTTTAGGTGGGAATAGAGAAAAAAATAATGGAACTTGTAAAAGAAATTGACATAAAAAGGAAGATAGGTCCACATCTTGATTACTCCTCCTTGAGAATCTCCTAATGGCCTCTGTTTTGGGAAGTTTTGTGAGACCAAAAATCATTTGACGTGGGGATAGGTATTTTTAAGAGTATGTTTTGAATCTATGCAAGGATTTAAGCTTGGGTGGTGTGGAAGGAAGAGAGTGTGAGTGTTGGTGTATATAGTGGAGGGGAAGAGGGATTTTACATTATATTAATCATTATTTTAAAATTATTGCTCTATACTATAAATAGTCATGATTAATGTGCTTCCAAATTGATATAATGGAATGTGGGTTCAAACCAAGTTTTCTTACATAATCCTTTCATTACTTATGATTTTGTAAATCAAGTATTTATCATTTCTCGTAATTTATTATATTTTCCTATTTATAAAAATATCATGTATTTTAGAAAAAAAAACCCTAACCATTTTACAATGTGTAGAATCGAAAAATGAACTCCATATTTCAAAAATAGTTTCATAAATATTATATTTTTCATTATTAATTAAAATCATTATTTAATCAATAAATATAAACACCTAAAATATTCATCATCATTTTAATGTGCCTTAATTTATTTTTAAATTCATGGTTATGGATACCATTTATAATAGTCATATTACTATTAATAAGTCTATATTACTATTCTTAAGGCTAGGTTACTATTCCCTAAAAATTATGTTAATTTTATTAGAGTCTAAATATCATCCTGATCAGAACTCTGAATGTCCGGTTTTCAAAATTCAAAACACTAAAGTGGAAAATTTAAGTATAATGACTAGGTTATGACTATCTCTTAAATAACCAAGTGTTGATTCAAATAAATTAAATGCTTTATGGAATATAGCCTATCTAATTAATAGAATTTATTTTAGAGAAATGTACCATAAAAGTTTTGGGGTGTTACTTTATTGCCTTCTTTGGAAATTTTGTCCTCAAAATTTTTCATGTGTAAAGACCTCTAAAAAGTGTGGGATTCTCTTTGTCATAAAATCCTTAATATCCAATATGTCTTCCTCCATGTTATGGTTTCTCCAATGAACCTTAACAAGATGATTTTTCCAATTTATCAATACCTGCTCACATGGGAAATGTATCCCGATAGGCACTTCCTTGTAGGAAAAATTAGGTTCATATTATATTTCATTATAGGTGAGTACATGTGTTTGGTCATGAATTTATTTATTTAACAATGACACATGGAATACATAATTAACTTTTGAGATACTTGTTAGTATTTCTAAATGGTACGCCACAACTCAAATTTTAACGATAATTTAAAATATTCTGATGTACATTGGGATGAGTTTCCCATTATTACTAAACCATAAGATACCCTTTCATGGAGATACATTCAGAAAGACATGATATCCCACTTGGATTCCAAATCCTTTATCCTATTTTCATTATGACTCTTCTTCCTACATTGGGCTGCTTTAATATGGTCATTAATTATCTTTACCATTTCTGTGGCCTCTTCAATAAGTTTTTGGCCAATAAGTTTCCTCTCACCATCATCATCCCAACAAGTTAGTGTTTGGTATATTTTTCTATATAATGCTTCATATGGATCCATTTGAAAACTAGATTGGAAACAATTGTTATAGGAAAATTCCATGAAAGGCGTTTATTGATCACCTATACCATGAAAGTCAAGAGCGAATGATCTCAACATGTCTTCATGTGTTTGAATTGTCCTTTTAGACTATTCGTCAGTTTGGGGGTGATAAGAAGTATTTATATGAAGCTCAGTATCCAAATAATTTTGGAGAATTTTCCTGAATTTTTATGTAAATTTATGATATCAATTAGACACAATTGATATATGTGCACCATGAAGTCTTACAACTTAATTAATATTAAGTCTTTGCATGCAATCAAGTGGTAAATCCTATCTTATAACAAGGAAATCTGATGATTTTGTGAGATTATCCACAATTACCCATATTGTGACATTCCTTCTAGGTGTCCTCAGCAGTCCAGTGAAAAAATCCATTGCAATTTCATCCCATTTCCTCATAGGAACTGGTAAAGGTTGCATCACCCCTCTAGTATGTTGTATTTATTTCTTCATTTTTTTAAAAACTAGACACATTTATAGGTAGTCAGAAATTTCTCCCTTCATATTATCCCACAAAATATATTACTTAAAATATCTATACATATTTTTTCTATCTAGGTGTATAGTGAAATTTGAGCTTTGATCATCATATAATAGTTAAATTTTTATCTCAGGTACTGATTGAATGCATAACCTCTTCCCAAATTTTAGAACTCCTTCTTCTTTCATGAAGTCTACAAATCTCTCATCCTTAACAACATTAAATATCTTCTACAGATTCTCATCATTAGATTGATAATTTTTTTTCATTTCTAGTAATGATATTTTAGCAATTATTTGAAAGAGGAATGATATTTCCCCATCCATAACAATTCTTATATCTATCTTTAGTAGATCCATTAATATAGGATCTCCCTAAATCTTCATTTGGGTCAGGAGTCCATGATCATTCCTGCTTAATGAGTCTTCCACCTTATTTTACATTTCTAGGTGGTAGTGTATTGAACAATCATAATCATTGCATAACTAGAGCCATCACCCTTTCCTCAGGTTGAGTTATTTTTGTGTAAATATATATTGTAATCTCTTGTGACCAGGGTATATCTCAAATCTTTTAACATATAGATAATGTCTCCATATTTTCATAGAAAAGATTACGACTGCTATCTCAAGATAATGAGTTGGGTAATTGTGCTCAGGGGTCTTAAACTACCTTGATGAATAAGTAATAAATTTATCATTTTTCATAAGGACACATCCCATTCCATTCTTATATGTATCGCTGTATATCAAATAAACCATCATTTCCTGATAGAAGAGTCAAAATTGGAGCATTGAAAACTCTTCATATTCAATTCTACAAATTATTATGTACATTATTTCTTCTATAAAAACATAACCCATTTACATGTGAGATTGGTTAGCAGGTAAGCTGGTCGGGAAAAATTCTGAATGAAATTCCAATATGAACCTGTTATGAAAATAAAACCATGGACCTAAGTTATTTTTATTGGTGTGGGCCATTCTGGGATGGCCTTTTTCTTCATAGGATCAACTGAGATTCCATCCGTAGATATATTTTTCCCATAAATTAAACTGACAGAAGCCAAAATTCACATTTTCTAAATGTCCCATATAATTCATTTTATCTAAGAGTTTTATGAATAATCCAAAATTAATTATCAGGGCCTTCATATTTTCTTGTATTGTCCCATGATATCATCAAAAAATACCACAACAAATATGTGAAGATATATTCCATTAAAAATATTTTCCTTAAATCAATGAAAACATAGGGTGTAATAGCCATTCCAAAAGGCATCACTGTAATCTCATAATGCCCATACCTAGTTTAAAATTTTGTCTTTGGAATATCTTTCTTCCACACACACAGTTGATGATATCCCGATCAATGGCCAATCTTAAAAAAATTTTGTGCTCCCTGAAGTTGATCAAATAAATCATCAATTCGTGGGAGAGGATACTTATTTTTTATTATAATAGCATTAATTTCCCTATAATCAATGATTAGCCTCATGGATCCATATTTCTTCTTGATAGTGAGGTCATGGTATTCCCATGGAGAGAAACTAGGTTGAATAAATCCTTTATCAATCAATTCCTATAGTTGTTACTTTAGCTCCACTAAATCCAAAATGGAAATTCTATATGGAGTCTTTGATATATGTCTTGCACTAGGAATTAAATATATAGGGAGCACAACTTCACTCTCTAGAGGATTTCTAGGTTAATCCTATGGAAATAAATCAATGTAAACTTTCACTATATGTACATATTAAATTTTATGATTTATATCCTCACCAATATATATTGGTTTCTCTTCCTCTATAATATTGTCATTTAGTAGGGCTGCTGGGGGTGGATATTGATCAGAATCAGATGGAATTGTTTCTACTCTAAAGATAAGGGATTCTACACCATTTTAAAAAAATGCATCATCCTTCTTCTGGAAATAGATCATCACATCATAATTTGAAGTCCAATTCATAATGAGAAATGTAACAAAGTCCATCATTTGTATGACGATATGGTTAGAATATAAAGCACATTTCTATGTCCTGAGGTGGATTTATTGACACAAATTTTTTGGAATGATACATATCCTATGAGTTTTGACTGTCAAATCCTTTATTAAATCAAATTGGACAAGTCTAATTTTCATGAAAAACTGGGGGGAAATAAATAAATGCAATGGTCTAGAATCCAAAAATGCATTGCCTATTATTGTGAAAACAATTAACGTACCAACCACATCATCATTAGGAACTTCCACCTCCACAGTTTTAATGGAATAATAATTCTATTGACCTCATGGCCTTTTCTGAGGAATGTTTCTTTGGCACTTAGGACACTCACTTACATAGTATCCCATCTCTCCACAATTATAGAATTTACCATCATCGACATGTTTATTCCCCTTGAATTCATTATATCAATTAAACTTTTCTCCATACTTATTACAGACTCCCATGCCTTTCAAGCATTTACTTGGATGATTCATTTGAAAGTTCTCATATATAGGGTATTTCTTTATTCCATTATTCTTCTTTGACACTTCACCTTTTCCTTGGTTATTAGAGTACTGAATTTTTTCTAGATTTCCCGTTAACAATTTTTTCTAGGAAATTCCTTCTCAATTTTGATGGAACTTACTACAATATCATCATATGATGAAAATGTTTAAGAAGAATGTTACCTTTTAAGACTTGTCTTAATTACTTTAATGAAATGATCTATCTTTTATTCTGAGTCACGTACATAATCTATAGAATAACTAGCTAGTCTTATGAATGTATCCTCATAATATGCAACACTATCCTCTTCCTATTTATTTAAGATATGAAATTTAATCTTCATTTTGGTTTTCTGTTTTTGAGGGAAATATTTTTTGATGAATATTCCCTAAAATTTCCTCCATTCTATATCTTATATTTTATCTTCTTCCATGGTATTCTGGATCAAGGACCACAATTGATCGACATCTCCCTTGAGACAATATACTTCCATCACTACATTTTCACTATCATTTTATCATAATTCATTCAATATATTATAAAGGGACTTGATCTACTAATCTGCAACAACTAGATCAGTAGTCCAAATAAAATATGGGGTTTTCTATCACATAAAACAAAACAACATAGGTGTATTAGGGTTATTTTTCACAACCAGAGTATGTTGTCCCAATATAGTCAACATCTGATCTGCTCCATCATTTACTTTGTTGGCTTCCTCAGTGGAGAAATCCCTACATTGCCCATGATTATTTATTCCCCTTCTTCTATTGGGCACTCATTCTAAATAATTTCATACACTATATTAGGTTATGAATATTAAATAGAAAATAACATAACATAGATTGAAATTTAATGCATAGCTAACATAATAAATATTGTTTCTCTGGGGATACAATTACCTTACAATGCTTCATATTGGTTTGTAAAGAAAATTTGAATTATCCTAAGCATACCCCATGAGTGTGTTAGAACCAAGAGTGCAGTAAAGACCATTATCATGTACCATGATACCCCGAGTTAATCCTAAAACTCTTTATCGGAGTTTTCACTCTTTGGTACCTCTGTTCCAGATCCACCTCTACCTATTTGTATCCAGACAAGGATGTATTTTCTAGAAAGAACCACATAATATATTCCACGATAAAATTACATAATGCACTTATAAGTTTATACTCAAATAATACCTTAGTTTTTTGTTCCAAAATCTACATTTTCTAATATAGTTTATATGTTTCCTACTAATCTTCCTTTGATACCAACTGTAATGCCTCAACCCCTCTAGACGTGATCTGGTGCATTACTTATTACATTGGCATGATTGAAAGGAATGAAATCTGGAAGGAATGAATAGTTTACCTTTTTTAAAGACACAATATACATATATGTAACTCAAATTACATTGGTAATGGTAACAAAATACAGAACATAACAAAAACTAAAAACTACATCCACATAAACTCAATAAGTGATATCCTCTTCATAGCCTGTTGATGGTAAACAAATGAAATTTGTGAGCTCAAATTTGTATAAAGGGGTACAAATAGAGGAAGCATGAATCAATAATAACTATTTTATAAACAACTTATCATATTCAATACCCCATGGTGTCTAAATGAAGATCACATTCCATTAATAAACTGAGAATGAACCTTCATCCATAGATATTATTATTGTGAAAACTTCATGGATAATAATAAATGATAATGAATAAATTGAATTCTTATTATTTGGATGTCATGTAACTATCACATGATACCACAATACTATCAAAACGTTTTATTTTTGTGGGTAGAAACCCGTCTGATTTTTGGAAACAAAATCTAAGGGTTTGTCACCAACTGATTGTCCCATTAGACCCGTCGATGCGTTGTGGGGCTACAGTGGACCCCGACCACCACATAATGTCTAAATAATTCTTTATACCTATATTTAATATAGGAGTAATATTTTTTCAGTATTCATATATAGTAGAGGATACATATTCATCAATATTTTTACAGTTAAAACAACCTTCAAAATAAACATTGTTTTTAAAATGTTATACGGTTTAGACAATAAACATATCCCTGATATGAGAATATGAATATTTAATAGAAATATTATTTAAAATGAAAATTGATCTCATATGGAAATTAGTAACACCACTTGAGTATTATTAGGTGCATAGAACAAAGTAATGCACAATAAAATGGATGTTGAGACAAAGTCCGTTAATACAGTGAAATCAGTCGATTCATATGACCAAAACATAATAAAAATAAAACCAATCATTGAATACAATGAATATAAATGGAATAATTATATTATACGAATAATGTAATTACACATTAACCACATACATGAAATAATTTGTGATCAATGGAAGTCTCATGGAAATGAATATGAGATGAGAAAACCCTTATAAACATTTCGGCATGGTAACATGTGTTCTTGTGAAGGATTAATGAGAGGTAAAGGGATATACCATCATTTATAATTCATAAGGGATGTATGGGGGAGGTTCTAAACCATACCCCATTATTAGGAATTAAAAATAAAATTTCCCAACATACGAGCAATTGTTGAAAAAAAGTGAGAGTGAGGATTCATTATTTTATGCTAGAAGGTGTTATTGATTGTTCTTAATGACCTGAATAATAAAATATAGGTACATCAATTTATAATTAAAAAACCTCATAAACATTTAATTGATATTTTATAACCTAAATAGGTTCATTAATGGCCTTTTTATGGATTTAAGTGGTCAATTTTATTGTTTTTGAAGCATTTTCTCCCTTGGTTTTCATGATCCGTTTACATATATTCATGAATGGTTGTTGATTAGAAAAACGGCTAAACATATAGAATTGTTAAAATATATTATTTTTGAAATTAATGAGATATAAATTATCTTATAGTGATTTTTTTATATACCATGAGGTCGAATCATTTCATAAGTTAATGATAAACGCTTGGATTTAGATTTTCTGTTTTTACACGATGAACATGTTTTGTATTATTATTCCCTATTATGACTGGGTGAGGATTAAAGAACATTAAATAAGATAAAATAAACATATTATGATATATTTTAACTCTTAAAAATGTTTAATGGCCATTATTTAAGATATTATTACAAGTTGAGAACCCATTATCCTTAAGTGTGATAAATTAACACATCTTAGACAGTGTTTGTATTTATACTATAAAAGGAGGAGAAAAGAGATATTATGATGAAAAATTACATTAGCATAATGAAAATACACTAAATTCAAGGTACTATAATTATCATGGCATTTTGATGAGGTGAGGTTAGAATAGTGAACAAAATAATGGTACTTGTAAAAGAAATTGTAAGAAAAAGGAACAGAGGTTCACCTCTTGAGTACTTCTCCTTGAGAATCTCCATAAGGACTTTGTTTTTGACCTTTTGGTGAGACCAGTAGGCCTTGTACGTGGATATTGGGCTTGGTAATAGTATTTATCAGAATATTGGAATGGTTTGATACATGAGGGGTGTGGGAGAAAGTGGGGTGAGGGGTGGTTTATATATTGGATGGGAAGAGAGAATTTATATTATTTTAATATTTTTTCTCAAGACAATGAATAATATTCATTCATGTGATCCCAAATAGTATAAATGGCATGTGAGTTTGAACTATGTGGTCATTCATCAGCCTTACATCACATATGATGCAGTAAATCATGTATTTAGCATTTATCATAATTTATTGTATTTTATTATTCATCTAAAATTCATGTATTTCCGAAAAATCCCAAAAATTCATCTCAATAATTTGTCGACATGTAAAATAAAAAAATAAAATACATTTTTCAAAAATAATTTTCTATATATGATAAAATTATTTTTAAATTAAAATCATTATTTAATCGAAAAATATAAATACCTAAAATATCCATCTTCATTTTTATGGTCCCTAAGTTTATTTTTACATTCATGGGTATGTATACAATTCGTTAGAGCCATATTAATTTCCTTAAGTGTAGTTTACTATTCATAATGGTAGGTAACTATTCATAAGGGTAGATTACTATTCAGGAAAAATTAAGTTAATTCTATCAAACTCTAAATATCTTCCTGATAGAAACTATGAATGTCTGTTTTTCAAAACACAAAACACAAAAGTGGAAAATTTATGTTTAATGACTAGCTTATGACTATCTATTAAATAACCAAGTGTAGATTCAATGAAACTATGTTCTTTATAAAATATAGGCAATCTAATTAATAAAATATATTTAAGAGAAATGTACCATAAAATTTTTTGGGTTTTATAAGACCTTAGTCATTTGGGTGTCATTTGATGGTCACTCTTCATGGTTCAAAAGATGAGCATCAGGATATCCCCAACACTAGTCAGAATCCAGAGGTTCAACCAGTAGCACCCATCATGCCTCCTACCATTGAGTGGCCTCTTGTCAGCAGAAATTTGGGCTTGGTACAGATGTATGATTTTATCAAGCATATTTCTAGCATTCTCACAAGGATATCGACCCTTAAGGTTGTCCTCATGTCTAAAAACATGCATGAAGCCCTCGAAAAAGATTTATGATGCCTGCTCTAGATTGTGAAAGAGGAAACAACCACAAAATACTTCCATTCTTATAAATTAGATCATGAATAATTCCATACCATTAATTCATTCCTATGAGAAGATGAAGGTTATACAATATAGGGGCACATCTTCCCACTATAAATCAATTTTTAGTTAAATAGAGTGGAAGTCTACCACTATCTTATTTTCATAGGTTCTAGGATCAAGCTTATCCTGACATGGACACTCCACAATCTAGGGTTTTCTGAAACATATTACAATCCCTATGACTGGAATATTAAAGGTTATGACATAACAGAGATGTCACAAGTTAGAAAAATATTTTCGAAGAGCCTATTTGGTGGCCTGATTTCCAACATAGAGTTCATAGATGACTTGAAAGATAGCACATAAAATTAACTAATGGGTATTCCCTAACTCCAACTACACATAGAATTCCCCTCTATGTATCACCAATTCCTAAATTACCCCCTTAATGGTTTATTTGTAATTCTCAAATGTAATGTGCCTCCCTTTGGATGCAATGAAGCCCTATACTAGGATGCTGACTACCAAAGAGGAAAAAAAAGATTTTGTCCAATGAGGATGAGTATACTACCATTTCAGTCAACTCATGGGTAGACCTGGATGATGCCTATTTTTTCAATTCATCCGTAGAAGGGCACAACCCCAGACATGTGACAAATCTTTGTCATCTGTTATACAAGGGAATGCTTCTTCCCTAGTACAGGGAGTACAGGAATATCTCCTCGTACTCCTATAAAAATTATGATCGAGTGATCTCAGAACCCCTTACCATAATAATGTATCAAGATGTTCATTCCTTGGGGAAAAGATAATACATTCTTTCTTGTTCTGTAGAGCTAGGATGAAATGACTCAATACAATGTTCAACTATTGATTTGATATTATCATGTGTGGCCCATTGTGTCAATGGCCTAATGGAATTTGATCTTTATCTTTTGTCAACAAGACCTTAGTAGTGAAAGATTCCCCCAATAAATATTCCACTACATCTTAGGCTGGCACCCATATTTCATCAGGATCATAAAATTTAGAAGAATTTCCCTAGGTCGATGATCATCTCATTTTGGATAATGATGAGAGTTTATAGTAATCTTTCCCTACATTTTAGTATGGTGTCTCCACCATTGTTGATGAGTTGGTAAATGGGAACCTTGGCACTGAGACATATTTGAGCATAACACTGGTTAGTGTAGCCATGATCAAAAAGTAGAAATAGAAATATGTTGTTTTCCTAAAGTATCATCAACAGGTATTCACCTGGTGCTATGGAGAGATTCTAGTGATGGATCCTTAGGTCTCCTTCCACTACCATAGTCTCTCGATGAACCAATGGGGGTAATAATTAAATATAACTTCTTCAAGGAAGCCTAATTCAAAAAATGGCCATCCAAAATCATTCCCATATGAAAGAAAAATAGACATATCTGAGTTATCATCGACTTCTAGGATCTCAACCCTCACTATCTGAATGATGATTTTACCATTCCTATGATAAAGTTGTTGATCGATGCTACCGTTGGATTCCAATATCTCTCTTTTATGGATGGTTAATACAATTATAATAAAATCCAAACAGATCCTGAGGATGAAGATCCTACCTCTATCAGAGAACCATAAGGTAACTTATGTTACCAAGTAATGAATTTCAATCTGAAAAATGATTGTTCCACCAATTAGTGTTCCATGCACTGCATATTCCAGACAATACTTGGGAGATTAGTGGAATGATACATAGATGATTAGGGGTAAATACCTCTTGCGTCTACAACATCTTAGAGATCTTTATAATTGGTTTAGCTTCGTCTACTCTCGCATCTCAAGATGAACCCCATGATGTGTGCCTTTAGGGTTACCTCAAGAATGTTTCTTGGCATTTTTGTCAGATATACAATCCTCGATATCTATCTATATAAGATCAAGGCCATCAAGAAAATTCCCCCTCTGAGTAAAATTTGAGAGCTCTGAGGCTTTCAATTCCACTTTTCATTCATATATAAATTACTTGTGAATCTATCCGACAACTGAAATCCCTTTTCATGACTCTCAAAAAAGGTTTAGACAACCTATGTCATGAATAGAGTTAGACCACTTTTTATGAGATCAAGTAGTACGAACTATACCTCTAGTTCTTATGACACCCATCTTGAAAATGATTCTAGTATTTTATATGACCACTCTGGAATGGAATGTCGGTGCCCTTCTCAATTGTAAGAACAATGTGGGAACAAAGAACAGTTTATACCATCTAATCCACATGATCCTTGATATAGAGATTAGATATTCCTTTATCAAGAAGAGATGCCTTTCACTGGTATTTTCAGTACCAATGTTGTGACATTAATTGCGGCACCATGTGATATAACTAGTGTCTCACATAGACTAGTTAAATTATATTCTAAACCAGCCCATATTGGCAGGCTATCTTACTCAGTGGCTAGTGATCCTTTAGTAGTTTGACATCTAGTTTATTCCTCAAAAACATGTCAATAGTCAGGCGCTGGAATAATTTCTTACCTCCTATCCAACCACCATAGAGAATTACATGGATTTTGACTTCCCAGATGATGCCATTAATTTTTTCGATCAATTCAGGCCATGTTGGCATATGCAATTTGATGGTGTTTCACGGAGCCCTACCGCTGGGAGACTGAGTAATCCTAGTCTTAACCGAGTGGTGTTGGGTGTTGTATTCACTATGCATAAACATTCTATTCTTCCCTATTTTTAATATTATCAGATGTTTTCACCTACAATTAGGAATATTATCAAACCCTCATTATTGGTCATGAATTGGCCCTTGAGATTGATGTAACCCATCAAAATGTGAATGGGAACTCTGAGTGTATCATCAAGAAAATCACTGGTGACTACATCATTAGGAAGACATTACTTGTACCCCTATTTGAGTGAACTGATCAGCTAATGGATCAGTTCTGTTGCTTTCCTAAAGTCACATATTTTTTTCATTCATAGAATGGCTGAGTTGATTCCTTGGCTAGACTTCCCACTTCTCTTGTAGATCATGACCTAGATGATTTGATTATCCATGTGGCTCATCGTAGAGTCATAGCTCCCATCACTCTAGATGATTACGAAATCTAGAAGTTATGTTATCTCACCACTAGTGCATCCACATCGGGACCCCCAGCTCCCTCGGCTACAATAGAAGGTACCCCTGGTAAGAAAAATTTCATTTTTAGTATCTTCAACATGGTAATATCTGGACATATTGATCCAAACATGAGTTAGTCTGTCGACATGTAGTGCAGTTCACCCTCCAAAACGGTCCCAGTCTTGAGTATATCCTCTATTGATATGGGTTTCATGATATTATCCTCTATTTCATTCAAGGATACTTTATTCCCCATGTTATGTAGTATTTTCATGCTTGTTCCAACAGTGCTCATCAGTATGGGATGAAAACCTCTCATTAGATCCAATGATTGTGCTATTTTTGGCACACTATGATCCATGTTTGTATTGAGTTTTCCAAGAGGTTCCCCGTGGTCTAGATTCAGGCTCATTGTGTGTGTTGTCTACTAGAGCCTCTCTAAAATACCAATTACTCTTGGACCTTTGTCATCTGGGGACTCAATATCATCGAGCCATATCAACCAACAATAGCTCACCAGTGCATATTCATCTTAAACGCTACAGATTTATTTTCCTAGTGGGTAGAGGGAATCCCACTCTTAGATGTCACGTCCCATTCTATCATTGATTTCAAGTGCTCCTATATTATCCACCAATTCGGAGTCCCTCATTCTATCCCCACCAATAAAAACAACAAATTTCTGGAAGAGGATAAAGTAATTGTATACCAAGAACAATATCCATTTTAATTATACCTATTTCTATCACACACAAGATAATGGAAAAATCGAGCCATTAAAAACACACTCTCTAACATTTTCCAAATGATTGTTGGTCAGAACAAGAAGGTTTGGATATATAAATATCCCAACACTCTCTAGGATTGTCAGAAGTTAACACGTAATTCCAACTAGGTGATCCCAAATTCCCTAGTGTATGGAATTGAGGTAGTCATGAACATTGAGATTTAATTTTCATCACTCCATACAATAATTTAAAATTAGTATACATCAGAAAAGGTAGAATAAGACCATCATTCTATACTGGATTCCCTTGATGAGTAAAAGCTTCGTGACATGCATAATCTAGAGATGCATTTGAACTAGATAGTTAGAGCAGTCAATAAAAAAGTTTTCCTTTATTCTTTACATCATGGTGACATGGTATTGTCCATGAGTATTCCAATGATACCAAGTAGGAAGCCACCAATGAAGGAATCCAAATGGGAGGGACCCAATAGCATTCACATGGATTACCCAAATGGTGCATACTCCCCGGTCACCATGGACGGTGAGCATATTACTCCTCCGACCAATGAAAAATTCCTCAATAATTACTTAGCATGGGTGGTCTCTCATTTTTCATGATGATAAACTACAAGCAGCAAAAATACCATAAACGGTCAGAGCTCTACAACAATAAATCATTAATCCCTCATCCGACAAAATAATAAAATGAAAATAGTGACTAGAACTAAATCTATGAGATCTACAAACTTATTCTATGATCTACCTTGTCCTTACTACCTAAATTCTAAATACAAGGAATTAAAAAACTACATGTGTCATGATTCCTACCCTCATAGGATACATAGGTATTCCCAGATATTTCATATTTGGGTTCATCCCCGTGTAACACAGATTCTTCCTTCTTTCTTGCCTCTTGGCATATGTATCACAGGATCACATGGCAAGGTGAATTCATTTTTCCCATTCATGTGGGGATGAAATCAACAGAATCATGTATCCCCCTTCATTGATATCCCCTATTTTTCCTTGTTTCATGATGTTAAACCTCATGATATATGTTGAACCATGTGTGGATTGAATCCTACCATCATAGGATATGTAGAAATTCCCAAAAGTTTTGTCTTTGGGTCTAGCCCACAAATATTTCAATCTCTTTGGTCCCCCCTTTGGGATAAGTTCTCCTTGAGTGTAGCATGTGGTATGATGTGGACTTCTATAGTCCTCATTCACATTGGGATTAAAAATACCCCACCATGTGCCTCCCTCCAGAACATATAATTTTACCTTTTGTTATTACCACATTATGGTGAACTACATGGATTTCCTAGAACAATATATGGCTTGATTCCCATCATCATGGTATGTGTATGACTTCCCATACATTTTTTCATTGGGTCTAGGCCAGATCCCTCGACCTTTTCATGCCCCTTTCCTTGAGGATACCCTATGGGATTGTGAACTGTGTGGTGTGTACTTTTCATGTCCTCATTCTCATCGGGTATGTTTTATCACAATATGTGAATTCCCTTTAGAAACATATTCTTCCACATTCGGCCTTACCTTATATCATTAAACTAGATGGTATTAAATTATATTGTACGGATTGATTCCCATCCATATTGGATATTTAGGAATGTCTTAGTGTTTTTTCCCTCCGGTCTAACCCATGATCCGCATGTTATGTATTATGTTTAGACCCCCAACCATTATTCGTATTGGATTATGTAGTGTGTCATGTGGACTGATTTTGTCTTTTTCACATCGAGTCTATATAAGTCGCACCATGTACTCCCCCTATGGGATTTTCTCTTTTATCTTCATTTTTACCTCATGACGTTAAACTGTATGGAATATCTAGAACTACATGTGGTGTGATTCCTATCTTTATGGTCTAAATAGGAATTACATGACATTTCTTCATTGGGTCCTACCCTAGGTTACTCATCCTTTTATACCCCTTCAGCATTGTCCTGTTGTCTGAGTTCGATGACCTTAATCTAAGATCTCACCCATCCTAACTGAAACTAAACTATTATGTCCTTCATTCATGAAATTAAAATGAAATGAATTCATAGTCCTTTATTCATGACATTAAAATGAAAATCCCCCTTCATCTCGCATGACATTAAAGTACAGAGAACATTGTCTGAATCCCCTTCTTGCGAACCCTTGGCCTGAGTCTCCTTTTAGGAATGCGTGGTGTGGTGTGGACTTCTCTGTCCTTATTCACATTGAGCTATTTTTTCTACTACATACACATTCCCATTTTGAGACATTACTTTCATCTACGTACATACCACATGACGTTAAACAAAATGGAATTCTAGAACTATGGACGGCTTGATTCCCATCATTATGGGATACCTAAGAGCACCCGATCTTTTCGCCTCACATCTAGCCTCAGGTTCACCAAACCATATTACCCCATTTATTTTCTTATCTACTTGAGTTTTATATCCCTAGTTATTCCCTTCAAAATCATCCCCACCTCATCAATATTCATATTTACACTGTGCTTTTAGACATAGAGTGTTGTATTCTATATGGATATGCTCTCATTTCATTTCCACTCTACATGCATCCCTTCATTTGGGACTTCATCATATCTCACATCTGATTGGACCCTCATGTTGTATTTATGCTCTGCCTAATAGCCCACGTACCATTTTGGGCCAACTTCCCAAAAGATCTCGAAAGATATTTGACAAAATTCCGATATCGCGAAATTGGTCACCATACAACCCTCACTTGTCTATTCCCATCCTAGGTCACACAATATGGATATTAAATTTCAAATACCATCAACAATTATCATCCATCACTATTCCAACCCATTTATTACTTAAATATTGTTTTCGTGATTTACATTACATTCCATTTCATCATGTTTAGAAAGAATATTAACAACCATAGTGTTATTCCTCTATTAAATTTTTCACATTGGGAGGATAAACCAGTGTCGTGGGGTCATTCTTGACTCTAAACCTCTGTAATCTATCATGTACTCCAATGTGTTGAAAGATCTTCTCTACCCCTATTTTTTACACCGATCTTTGATCATGTGGGTATGGTGTTTTGGGAAACTATTGTGCCTACAGGGAAGAACAATATTTCCATACAATCTGTGATATATTACCATAAAATAGAATCTCATGTTTCCTTACCATATGATTTTAATATATGACTTTTTCAACTAGGTCGTATACAGATAAACTAACCAAATGTAAGATTTATTTGTTCTAGAATAAATTTTCCCTTGCGAAACAACTCTCTACCATGTCACAAATAATAACAATGTGTGGCATGATTCTCACCCTTGAGAGATACATGGAGCCATGCTAGTACTTCACCTTCAGGTCAAGCCGTATAGTCATAACCCTTTCTGCCACCTTCTTGGTCTAGGTTTCCTACTTTGGATGGGTTCGGTATGGTGTTGGCTTCCTTCACCATCATTCACGTTGGGTTTCAGGGTGAATCTATTTGGAACATATCTTCCCCATAATGTCTGAACTCTATGATCTCAAAACCAATACATCCAGTGTCCAAGTTTCCATTACATTAAACTACATAATATCTATGATTTTTCTAGCCTGAGAGGATATCACTCCTTTGAGGATAGTTCATCTTCCATAGCAGCTTTGAGAAATTTGTGTAGCTTAATCCCCATTCTTATGAGATACATAGTGACGCATATACTCTTTATATATGGTCCAGAAACAATCCCTTTCATCCTTCTGGCCTATTGGCCATAGCCCCCTTTCAGAAATGTGCAGTTTGGTGTGGACTTATATTGTACTCATTCATATTGTAATTACTACCAAGAGTAATTTTTCTCCTTAGATATTCTAACTTTGTCACAATATTATGCTAAACTAGAAAAAATTATATAACTATGTATAGATTTATTCCTTCCCTTTCAAGATACGTAGAGACGCTCGAGTGCCTCGCTTCAGGCCCAACCACATGTTCATTAACTCTTTCACCTCTTTTCCCCAAATTACAGTCCATATTATATGACCCTAGATTAAAAATCATTTTTCCATGTAACACAAAATTAAAAAATTAACTAGGTTCCTTCAAGTATGACCTTAATCCATACACAATTTCTTGGTCCCAAAACATTAAATTATTCCATGTATCTTCATCACTGTATGACACTAATCTATTTGTCTATTAACCTCATTTCCCAAATGTAAAACTATAATGAATTCTTGGCCCTAGACAAAGAGGTCCTGTTTAGAGTAGGATTGTTCATTGTTCATACTGATACACTCATCAAATGTACTTTCATCATGGTGTCCAAATTTCAACAGTGTTGGAATTTATTCAACAAGCCATCATTCCGTCACCATGACTAGTGTTCCCTATATGTTGTATCATCATTACCTTCCTCATTTGAAGTAACCCCCAGAAGGTTAGGATTCCAGACCTTAAAAATTTCTTAGCATCCTAGGTCAACATTCCAGAGGACATTAGAGGACACTTCGATTTGGCCCCATGTTTTCTAATACAGTCAAGTGTTGGCCCTCGTTTTATTATTCCCATTTTAGTCCAATGTGCTACAGAATCATTGTTTTCAATTTAGTCAATAGTTAACCACCATCTTCATTCCACCATTAATGTGTTTCGATCTTTTGGTATTGTGACTCACACCTCCAATTCCCCCTACTTTTGATTGATTCCAATGTCACTGGAATTATCTAACTCATGCACTTGAGCATGTTGGGAATCCAAAATTTGGATGTTTTGAGAACTATATCAATAGTCAGAACCCCTACCCTCTCTTCTCTCAGAAACCCGATGTCTTTATTTAGACGTCTGGTGTCTAGTAATTGTTTTCCACTATCATGTTAAAGGTGAACTATTAAGTGTTCATCCCTTGTTTCTCACACCAGACATGACAAAAATTAGCCTAATAATTGTTCACAAGTTTTTTTATAGTTAAGATTGAGATGTAGTAATAAAATTAGATAATATATCTCATGCACACAACCAAAATAAATGAGTGTGAATGAATGTATGTTTTTAGTCTATAAAAATTATATCCCCAAGGATTGGACCCAATAATAGATGGGTTGAACTCTTCAATGGAATTCCTCGTCTCCAATACTCTTTAGTGTGTGCCCCCCATGAGTTTTTTTCATCTATTAAGATCCATCTTTTCTTTTTTTCCCATGGGAAGTAGTTCATATTCCTTGGTCAGTGCCTGATCATTATCATCATTGATTTTGGAGATTTAACACGATTTTTGCCTTAGTTTCTATTCGTCTTCTCCTAGCTGAGCCAGAAATTGTGATAAGAGATCTAATTGGGTGTCAATGAAGTAAGTGCGCTCATGTTTCCACATTCCTAAGTACAGAATCTCCTGTTTAGCCTCTTAAATCATCTGGGTGTTGATTTCATTCCGTCACTATATGCCAACACTGTGTTTGTTCTCCTCCTCTCATACCTTCAACGTAAGGTAATATTGAATGATAAAATTGAGAGTGTCTGGAATCAACTCCGCTATCATATTGTTCACACAGCTGAGGACTATGTTTTCTTATCCTATTTATCCACTCTGATTTTGGGGTCTTATCAATGAAGTTTTTGATCAGCTTCCATGACAGGCGGAAGATATCCTTGTTATCCTCTCCATTGGATGCAACCTAGTCCCACTCCATTAGACCATATGGCTTATATTAAGGAAATTATTATAGGATATTAGCAGTAGTATCTTATTTCAGTTGGCCTTCATCTCTTGATTCTAATTCACTGATGTCCACCGGGCCATCTTTGGACTCTCTCATGCTAGCAGTATTGCTCGTCACCATCGGTCCCCCATAAGGAATTATTCCATGGACAGCTCAAGCACTCGGTTCTATATGGACCAACATCCCTCCTTGGATATGAGCCTCATGTCCTCAATCCACATACACTAGATGCATCCATTCCATCTTAAGAACGGTTCATATATGGATCATGTTAGCCAGTTTGATTAGGAAGACACCAACTGCGGCCCCAATGGTGGGGAACTTACATTGATCAGCAACACGATCCTACCATGGGCATATCATTGACGGGATTCTAGGGTTTGGTCCCCATAAATGGTTGTAGACTCTGATGTTTCCATTGATACCACCCTCACTTCCCAAGCAATACTGGACTATTCCACTATCATCTCATCATTACATGTTCTCGTGTTTGATTCTCCTTACATGTCCTTATTCCATCATCCCCATCAGTGGGAGTGAGTGGTTCAAGATCCTCCTATTTAGATAAGTGTTAGTTGAGAGGCCAAAATAGTGTAATATGGGAAATGACATAACTATGGGTAGTTATAGATTACTTCACGAGTTGTGGAATTATTTTATAGAGATGTCCCTTATATGGACATTATTTCTCCTTCTTCTAGAGAGATCGTCTTTGAAACTACTTCTTCATCGCCCTTCCAAAGGCCTTCCTCACCATCCACCTCTTCCAAGAACTTTTTGAGTCATTAGGAAGGTTCATAAATTCTACCAGGTGATTCACCGACTCGATTGGGGTGATGGTCGTGTTCAACATTAAACATAACATATTTGTCCATGGTTGTGGGGTACCTAAAGATTTAACCATTATCTCTAGTTCTTATAAAAATTTTCTACCCTCTGGCATGACTACATTAAAAATAGAATTCACAAGATTTTATTCCTCCTAGCTCCATTCCATGCTTGTTTATGTTCTCCCATAGGTTTTGAGTTCTGAGTTAATGCTTATAGAATTACCAGTCCTTCCAGGACTATGTATAATCAGTGTCATAAAGAATCACTGCTTTGTGCACCTTCTTCATAGGGGCTCATGGTTACTACCCACAAAATTCCATTGATGATTCCCCTATCTCTTTGGTTTTTCCAGTTGGATTGCTTGGGCTCATCATAGGTGTTACCCATTCTTCACTTTCCATCATAGGAGGTGTGTGGCTTGTTTCACTTAATGTTTTAGAAATGTTTCACTACTATACATTGGAACCACCCACACAATGTCCCCCCATCACCACTCTATGACATTGATGTGTGGGAACACTAATTTTCAATCCTAGACATTATGTTTCCTTATCATCTCTCATGGGTAGCCTACTACCCAACACATTGTGTATCCATGAACCAATTCTAATCTAGTGGTGTTTGGTAGAAACTCATTCTCAACTTCCCATCCTCCCGTGTGAACATCATACATAACTTTATCATTATATAGGGATGATTATCATGGTTCACCCCTAGATACACATTCGTGGTCAGTCACATTATGCATCTAAATTGTCTTTAGAACTATTGTGGAGTGTATGACTTGAATATGGGTTCACAATCTACTCATGCAACTAGCACACCACCTTGAATGGATAGTATGTATGATCACTTCTCAATAGTGTATGTGCCATCATCATTATATTATCTCATTAGTAGAGGAAATGGATGGAAGATGAATTGTTCTTCCCACCCTAGAGTACCAATCATGGACGATGTGTCGACTCTAAGTGGGTAACTCCCTAAAATATTCAAAATTGTTGATCGAGAGTGTATCCTAGGTGGAGTGATTGATTTGAGATATTCGTTACCCCCATATCGGCTATAATATATCAATATAAGAAATGGAATAGATTGCACACTCGGAACATCATCTTTCCTTCATTGATGTGCGGACATAAATGATATAACTTCACCAACACTGATATTACCAGATTTACACATTCTCCACCAGACATTCGTTCCATCATAATGATCATTATCAGTCATACTCTCATGTGATAATCTTTGGCTGGTAGCACCATCCCACATACCATCACCGAGATGAATGTGGCTAGCCTGACTACTGTTTGCAATTATTTTTTGACATTGTAACCATATCGCATCCACTGTACATCCTCTAGGATATTCTAGTATAAACCCCCATTTCCCCACTGAGATCCTCTCAGGAATGTGGGGGGATTTATTGGTTGTGTCACTTCCTCTGGTGGGAGGTTTAGAAAGTAGCTGAACCACTTATTGAAGTTGAAATATTATGTGTTCTTATTATCATCATTCATTCCTGTTAATAAATCTAGCGGTTCCTTCTCAAGAGGTGGAATTTGTTCTCTATCCACCCTTATTTTCATGGAAGGATGGAACCCATCATACATCCTTCTCATGATCGGGATGCCATGAATTTTATGAATGTCCCAGAGGATGAAACCAACCTTATTATGGTGACAATGGAATGTGTCGGTATCTGGGAATAACCAGCATAGTAGTTCTAGTTTGAAATCCTTTGGTTGGTAAACGCTAAATTGAGTAGCCTAGGCTGTTTCATATAGTCCTACCAACCAGAATATAGTATCAAACTCTTCATTGGATGTTCATTCCTAGTGGTCCCAGGACCACACATTGGTAATGTTGCTGCTCTGTCATTGATCCCATCTTCTGATAAATCCCTTATCGGAATTTCCGAGCCCCACCTTGATATTGGTCTTATAAAGATGTGGGGACACCTCTTCCTCCAACTCCTCTCCATAGATGTTATTGACATGTTTTTCAAGTTAGTATGCTCTGATAGCAGTATGATCCTTTCTTTCATGGTCGTCCATATCCCCATTCCACTGACATTGTTCGGGGGTGCTTTGGAAGGAGTAAATTGGTTCATATCTATTTTTCTCTGTAATGAAGAATAAATCTCGTAATTCAAAGCCATACAATGGAATGTTCTTGCCAAATTGATATTACTTTTGCAATTATATCAGAATCTCTATAAATGATGTGTGATTAGAGGTTCTCAATATGTATTGTCCTATTAGGATATTGTTCTTTATGGACTCCCTCAATGAAGAGTCGACATAATCTCTCGATCAACCTCCAGAGAAAACATTTTACTAAGTATTATAAAACGTTTCTTTTCGACATGTGAAGAACATCGCAGAGCCCATTTAAAAAGATAGTTCACAAATAGATATCCTTCCACAATGATGCCTTGATATTGGCATGTGTCGTAAAGGATGCCGGAGATCGTCATACAAAATTTCTCTAAAGTGTTCATGAAGCGCATAACCAAATAACCTCATTTTCATGGTCACGTTTATAGAAAGGGTTTCATTATTAAGAGAGTATAATTTCATAGTAATTCACATAGATCCACATAGGGAAAAAATACCCCTCTTCACATATTTATAGGCACAACCGTCCTAGGTATCGCAGCGACTATCACCCACATATCGTAGCTCCCATCTTGCAATGCCACTTTAAGATGGCGGTTTTCACTAATGCTTCACGATTCCACTTCATGATGGAAATTTGAGATCATTATTTGTGATCCATCTCTGCGATCCTACCGCGTGATCTTTCTTTTGGTGATCCTACTATTTTTTAGTGACACACTATCAAAATCTGACCATCTTTTCCATCAGATCCCAATTTAGTTGGGGATTTTCTGACACTGAGATTCATTCCACTTGAGGGACAAAAAATTAGTAGGTATCCATGTTAATCTAGAATCAATATTGACATTAAATCCACCACAACTATTCCAAAGGGCCTAGTTCATGAATACCTTCGCAGAGTTATCCTGCCACTACAATCGCGAGCATCCGTGATAGACCCTCTTTGTGTATGATGATTCTCGGCACCTCTATGATGTCACATGATATCTATATCCTGCTCTTTTATGGCCACCTCATATATTCCCATTGATGTCACAATGGATCCCTACCTCTCCATGTAATCACCTTGTCTCTATGAAAAACTATGTGATCATCCATTTAACGAACGCTCTGCGAGTCGGATGTCGTCACCTACTCTTCGTGGCACCAGAAATATCTAAATGGAATGCTTTGTAACCCTCACTGAACTTTTTTAATTATAAATAGTAGTCTCATCCCCCTCCAAACCACTATTACACCATCCTTTCTCCTTCCACGCTCTTATTTCTTAATGATCTTCATGATGTCAAAAAATGGATCTTTAATGGTACTTTCTCTCTGCGAGATAAGACTACTTCATCTCTTCATGGTCCCAACCTATTGTTGGGATGCCTTATGTAATGTTCTATGACCTTTTAAATGGACTGATACCCATTTGGGTGATCTAGGATTTGTAAATAATTAATCCTTCAGAATGCACTATCCAAAGAAAGAGTTATTTTCTAAGGCAAAGCTTTAATCCATTGAAAACCTCCCTATGTGAAGAATTATTCCTTATAGAAGATCAGTTCCATCATGAAGACCATCCTCTTCATATGTAACTAGAGCTTCACAAATTTCATACATTTTTTGAAGAAACAATGATTCATGAAGCCCATCTTTTCAATGTCTCCTGATTTTCCAACCCCTTTTCCGTATTGCCCTCTAGGATTTTATGATGTGTTTTCAAATTACCATGAGTGGTGATTCATATTTATTTCCCTTATTATTCTATGAATGGGAATGCTAATGGATATTTATTATTTTCATATCCACAATAATGTGGACCCCTCAACATATCACAACACAACCCCCCTATACCTAGTGTGGCTTGTTCCTTCCCTCCCCCATGTACCAGTGGATACATGTTTTATAATTCTTAAGGGTTTGGATAAAGTCCCCATAGGTTTAGTTACAGGATGTTAAACTACCAAGAAACCACATTTCCTCAAAACACGATGTTAAACAGAGATCATAGCATGATTAAAAATCATGAGAGGACTATGAAGGGAATCGGTACAAGCACCCTCTCTCTCTTCCTCTCCCGCTGTGATTTTTCGGCATGGGTGCCTCAGGAAACCTTTGTGTATGAGTTGAAACCCCTTGATAGGGTTCTCTATGTATAGTGGTCATATTCTCCACGTACATATGGAAGCCCATCAGGATTTCCTCTCAAAATAAGACCAATTTTCCACTTTGGGATGCTATCAATGATTAATCCCCACACTATCCCTCATGGATGTACCTTTCACCACATGATTATCAGGTCTATTTCAACCTCTTGTTACTCACATCCACCATGACTCATGTGGGATTAGAGTATGCATCAAACATGACATCATCTTTGGCCTTCCAACCATGCGTTAGTCAAACCCCACATATCTAAACTACATGGACATTGAATTCATCACTTTTTAATCAAGGTATGAAGGAAACCTACATGAGGATCAAGAACATCACCCATCATTGTTTACCACTTCATTTTTGGTCACCATCATCCCACAAGATGTTAAACGGTATTCCCATACTGTCTCACATGATGATAAACTGTATGCTTCTGAACAATGTGGGTTTTAATTCTTCTATCCAACACAGGGTATGTAGGAAGCCTCTGGGAGGTTCATCCCAAAACACTGGTAACCATTAGTTTTCCAATTTTTGGGACCCACATCCTAGTTCTTCCCCGTAGTGGTGCCAAACCATTTCCCATGATTCTAACCATGTGTAAGCCCCTACAAGTCTTTGGGATGATGTCCTTTGTGTACACCTCAATTCTATGACCCATATTTGAACTACGTGGAATTTGATCTTTTCCCTTTTTGAGAAAGGTATATAAGAAGCCTCCCTAAGGATCAATCCAACCTCACATATCCCATCCAAGTCTTTTCCTTGAGCTTATGTGTCTCATGATGATCATTCCTTAACCCATTGGTTCCATTTATTTTGGGCCCCCATACATGTGGCCAATCTCAAAAGAAACCTCCTCATATGACTCATCACCCAAATTCCTGAACAACATGTACAATGATTCCTTTCCACTAGGATACTCCAAAAACCAATTTAATGTTCAATCCCAATAACATCACCTTCACACTAGTTCTCAGTTCCATCCCCATTCATTCCACCATTCAAAACATCATCCTTCTTCACCATAATTTTACCCAAGACACCACATCCTTGTGAAATCACCCCATCCTCATACCACTAACCATGTTTGAGCCCCATTCATATCACTGCTCAGCGAATCACCCATAAATATAAACATTTATAAGCACCACCATGTCCCTAGGTCGTTTTCCTTTGTGTGCTCCTAGATTTCATGCCTCACCCATTCAAACAATGTTGGTTGTGATCCCTTCCTTTTAAACTGGGTACATATAAAGCCTCTTCCAGTTTCAATACCATCCAATGATAAACATATGTGTCCCCATTTTGTGGACCAATCATTCTATATGATCTAAAATTTGAGGTGTCCAAATCAGTCTTCACGGTGTGGAACCTTCCCCATTGTGGGACACGCCATCTTGGGTCCGTCCTAATTGGGTATTCTGACCCATCAATCTGATAAAAATTATAGGTGCTCCCTAATTGGGATGTAATCATCTAATCCACTCCCATAAATTATCTAATCAGTACGATCCATCTCATATAGACGTTAATCATGTGGCAGAACCTTTGTTAAACATGGGATGCTAAATAAAAACATGGATACATGCCTCTAGCATACAATTCCCCCACATTCAACGTGGGTTTCCTAAGGATTGTACACCCTTGAGAAGCCCTCTGAAAATGGAAGATCAAGGCGTACTAGTGTTTTAGCACCCATACATGCGATTGATTCCCAATTTGAAAACTCTTCTGATTGATGTTCATTTACCATACCTGACCCCTTTGGAATTTTTGAACTAGAGCAGTGTAATTAACTGGTGTCTACATATATATTTCACCAGGAAGAGTTTCACGAACAAAGTCATAATAATTGAGGGATTCCCGGACTGTAACACCCCGAGATTTAATGATATTTTTTTTAAATTTCTTTGATGTCTTATCTTGTACGCTACCCCAAGATTAATTTTCACTATTCACAACACCGTATTAGCTTATATTACACATATCCCTGACCTGGCTTGCATTACACGTAATCACGACCTTCCTCGATTGTGTGTGTAATACGCAATACCGGGTTTCACTAAACAACGAAATGTTATTAAAATATTATATAAACTAGCTATTATGAATAGTAATACCATCTATTTGAAATTTTATAAATTTTATCATTCTAAATGGACTTCATTTTTGGATTCAGAATATCAAAATTAGCCTAGGGTGAATTTTTGGTATTTTTCTGAAAACTATCAATTTTTTATGAATAGTGAGAACACTAGGTTACTATTTAAAAACTGAATTTTTATTTAAATAATTATTTATTTTATTTTAATTTATTTTAGGTAAAAAATTATGCATAATACTTATATAAGTTCAATTTAATTTATTGGAGTCATTTTAAAATAATTTTAGATATATATAAATTTTATTGAACTTTTCACCGCCTTTTACCCACCTCTTAGTAGAATTTGAAAATTGACATAAAACATAATTTTACCACTTCTGTGAGTGGAATTTAAATAATCTGAGTGACACGGTTAATATCAAGAATAATAAAAAATGAAAATGAAAATGATATATTCTATCATTACATAATATTTTACACTAATCCACTTTTCATGTTAACATGGAAGGTTTCCATTTTATACACTTTCACCACAATGCACATCAGCTCTGAGGACGCACATATTGTTTCCCCACATTCACACTTTCTAAAGGCAGGTGGAATTATTTACTTCTAGAGAGATGTTTTCTCCTTTACCGAAATGGGATGATGGTATGTCAACCTCTTCTTATGTTGGTTCCTCAAAAAAATTTATAACATATTCAGTATAAAGAACTAAAGCATTATATACATAGACATTACATTACTTTTGTGGAAAACATAATACATAACAAAAAAAGGCACCAAAGGACCGTAATAGTTTATTGTCTTTGGAAACTTAGAACATAATATTCTTATCTTGGTGAAATATCATCAACATATCTCATTACGATCATCCCATTTTATACCTAAAACCTTTCTTTATATCATGGGGAAAAGAAAACATATAATGGGTGAGCTCAAATACTCAGTAAGGGTAATTATGGAGAAAATAAAACAAACCATATACATTTGAACTTCAAAATATGAACATAATATTTAATCATCCAAATCCTGAGAAATGACAAAAAACATGGAAGTACGCAAGTCATAGATCATTATGGAACAACAATCATGAAAAAATAGATTGGAAATAAAACATGTAATTGTGGAAAAAGATTGAGCACATGATATGATTTCCATAGTAGCCAAAGCATTGCTTCCTAGACCATCTTAGTGGACAACGTCCCTTTCTGAATCAGGTTTAATCCTCGTTCAAGTCCTGTATCACTGAACCAGATTAACTTGTCATTCCAGCCATGTATATATCATGTGATATAAATGTTTACCCAAGGAATTGGAGGGAGATATAGGTCCCACCCATCTCATAATGAAATCATTCTTACGTGTGCCACAACATAAACATAAATCATTCATCACAACCCAAAGAATAAAATGGGTTTCATAAACATGATAACATAATAGTATAATCCATATAAAACAAATGGATATCATTTTATCATAAGAAAAGTGAAACCCTATAAATCATAGAGACAATATACTTGAAACACAATCATACTAAATAATGTCATCTTAGATGTAAAATAGTTTTGACAAAACACTTGAAATGAATTCTTGAGGTAAAGAGCCTTTCTTCTTCAAAATCATTTTCTTTTCACAAAATTCCATGAAATTTTAAAAGAAAATAATTTTCTTGAAAATAATATTGAAATATTTTCGAGGAAGCATCATGAAAATAAGGCTTTATGAAACCGTAAAAATCCGTTCATGCCGTATAAGTTAAAAAAACATTCTTCTCGTACTTTTGCTGTAAAAGTCAAAAAGTACCTCGTATGGTAAAAAAAGAAGATTACTTACATAGAATGTAGTAAAAGTAAAAAATGGGTAAAAAGGACTTTAAACATACATGTTCCATTTTTTAAAAAAATAGGTACATGGATGATAAATATAACCCCAGCAAATACGTAAGAATAAACACTCTCGGATATAACGAGATTAGAAAAGTTATCCCTTACCATAGGTCCGATATGCTTCGTACGTTTCTGAACCTCCTGTATAATTATATAAATATTTTCATTGACTTATTACAGAATAATAATCATTGTTATGATATCATATATGGTTCAATTATGACTTTATATTACCCATTCTTTTGTAAATTCCTAGTGAAGGCAGAGTTTTGGGTTAAATCGTTTTATATATCGTACGTGTGTGGAATTGTTGTTCTTTATATTATTATAAATTATATAATTATTTACTTACGTCAAGAATTTCAATCATTATTTATATATCATTTATATTCAGTATATATATATATAATAGATAGATAAATGAAATGAAATACACTGTTCATGGAGACGGTAGGCCGTACGTATGCATGAACGTTGTTTTCCTAACCTTATTGACTTGAATGGAAGTAAGTAGATTATATATATTTATATGTATACATAAATCGATTATCTTCATTATGTCATATATTTCATTATTATTCATTATATATTATTTATAATCATTCTTGAATGGTTATCATGGATAATTAATCTCATCGCGTCGTGGAGACGGTAATCCATACGTATGCACGAGTGATGATATAATTCCCATAATTAATGAGTGTAATTTTAGTGGATGATATAATATTTCAGAATTATTATAATTTTATAATAACCATATATAGTTATTCTTTACATCATTATACCAATCCATGTAAGGTGGTGGTGGAAAACAGATTACACCATGGCGTGGAGACTGTATTCTGTACGTATGCACGCACGATGATTTTTTTCCATAGGATGGATAGAAGATGAAATAGGGTTATTTAATATATATAATAACATATCTGTATATGAGTGATATTAATGTTATTAATTTATGATGAAACAAATAAAGACGAAGAATTAGAAGAAGAAATAATTGGAAATAATCAGTAAAGGATATTACCTCTTCTTTGACGCGCCTCTTCTTAAACTCCTCTTAAGGTACTAGAGTTGGTCTATTGAGAACACCAAAACCTCTATAACGTTTCTAAGGAAGTTGATAAGGGAAATGGATATGGGTTGGCCTAGCGTGAAGGCTCAAAATTGTGTAAAGAGAAGAAGGAGGAGGTGCCCTTTTATAAAGGAGGAGAGGGGCACCTTAGGAAAACCTTAAAGTATTATTTTATAATAAAGTCATATTCAGTTTATAAAAGCTCCAAATTGATTAATTTGTAATATAAAGTGTTTATGGGTCTAAATCCACTCAACCAATAGGTATTATACAATTTTAGGTTACTATTTTAACCTTATCATTTAGATTTAACTATGAGTTAAAAAAATTTAACTTTTACCTTGTCTTGTTATTTTCTTACACTATATTGTTAATAAACATACTGTAACAAGTCACTATAACCCCAAGTGGTTCATTATTAATATATATAACCTTATATATGTCATTTTTCCGATCCTTAGATTTTTAGGAATATAATTACAATTAATAATATAATATTTGTGTTAAAAAACTATTTTATGTTAATTTTGACACTATTTGTTAATTGATTTTTGTGAAAATTATAACATCATTATTAGTTCAAACAAAGTTAATTAAATCTACAATAACATTTCATATTAACCTAAAACGTATTAGAATTTATAAAAATTCTCAAATTACATTTATTTTGGTATTTATTACATCAATTATGTTAATATTTTATTAATAAGGTAATTACTACATCATCATTATTTTATAAATAAATTAAATTATTTAATGTCTAAAAATTATAAATAAAATACCATTATGTATGATATCTTTTTAGATTTGTAATTTATATTTATAGTCATATTTATCTTATGTTTAACACTATATTAAAAATGTATTAGTTATTAAACTATGATTTTAACTCGTTTAACTCTTCTTTGAATTAAATAATAATAAATGTCCTAATCTAATCCAAGTGGACCTAAATGATAATATTATATTCCTAAGGTTGTTTTTGTTCAAATTATAGTTATCCAATTGAATTAGGACATGTGTTAGGGTAATAATAATATCATTTTTACCCTTAATTACCCTATTTATTTTAAACCATGATAAATAAAAGTAAAATGTTACTATTCACCAAAAATTATTTTTATCTTATTGAACCACATTTTACACCATGATATTAACCGTGTCTCTCAGATTTTTGAAATTCCACTAATAGAGGCGGTAAAATTAATATTTATTTAAATTTCCAAATTCTCCTAGGAGTTGGGTAAAAGACGGTGAAAAGGTCAATAAAATTTTTATATATCTAAAATTATTATAAAATGACTCCAATGAATGACATTGAACTTATATCGGTATTATGTATCAATTTTTACCTAAAATAAATTTAAATAAAATAAATAATTATTTAAATAAATAGTGGGTTTTTAAATAGTAACCCATTTTTTTCACTATTCATCCAAAATTGAATGTTTTCAGAAAAATACCAAAAATTCACCCTAGGCTAATTATGATATTCTGAATCCAAAAATGAAGTCCATTTTGAATGAAAAAGTTTATAAAATTTCAAAAAGTGGGTATTACTATTCATAACAGCTAGTTTATATAATATTTTAAAAATATATCGTTGTTTAGTGAAACATGGTATTCTGTACTACACACGCTATCGAGGAAGGTCGTGATTGCGTGTAATGCAAGACATGTCAGGGATGTGTGTAATATAAGCTAATATGGTGTTGTATATAGCACAATTAAATCTTGTTTTAGCGTATAACACAAGACATCAATGAAATTAAAAAAAAATAATTTTTCTCATAAAATCTCGGGGTGTTAGATTCTACCCCCCCTTAAATGGAATTTCACCCTCGAAATTCGGTGGGGTTATAAATGGATTACTACATGAAATTTTCATTCATAGAAACCCACATCGTAAAAAGTAAAATTAAAAATTAATTTTAAAAAGTGAAGTATAAAACATAACGGTTACCGAAATTAACTCATCACTAGGTTTCCACATATGAGAACATAAGTGAAAATATGGATATAGAAGAGAAATATATCCATCAAGGTATGATGGAGAGTGGTAGAGAACATGGATATGAAAAATCCAACTATCACAAAGCCATAAATCTGTGATGATCTAAGGTACCATCTGCTTCATCGTATATGAGGACACTAGGACAACATTTTTTGTTTTCAAGATCATTTCCATAATGTTCAAGAATTTGAATTAGAAAAAATACATACATTATTTTTGTACAATCTCACTTTTGTTCGTTCCTTGAACAATTTCCCCTTCATCTATTAGAGATATGAAGTTGAATTTTTCATTATTGAAGTGTTAGCAGACCATGTGATAGAAGGATGGGTCATTTCATCTGTCTCAAACAAAAGGGTAGAAAAAGTTTTCAAATATACATAAGTCCATCTATGGTGAGGTTATTCGTATATGATTCCAAAAATTGAATTATAATTCATCTATCATATCGCATAATAAAATAAAACTAGTTTGTACTAACCAGGGACATCCTGTAGGCCAGTGGTAGGTGATAGAGGCCTGTCACACTTCAGTTGTGGGTTCAATTCCCACAGCCTTGTTCGACGCAACGGGTTGTCTCCCATTCTGCAGGTTTTCCGTTTTTCTAAAACTACATTGTTATAACATTCCTGCAATAATATCAAAAAATAGTTATATCCTTAAACAATACTATCTTATGTCTAACTTAATTCATTGCAATATTTATGCTTATCCAAAATACTTTGGTCCAATCTCATAGTATAAAGAAGACGATTACTTGAAAGGTCATATAACAAGAACGTGAATACCATCATTTATCCCCCATATATCATACGATATATCGTTTTGGTCACATTCCAAAAATGTGAATACCTTAATCATGTATTCTCTTGAAAAATGAATACCCATTGAACTTCAGTTAAAACAAGAATGCTGTCAAAAGTTAACTCTTTCCACATACCATAATCCAAAAATTCTATATACTCAAACCATTATATAACTTTTTCCTTATATAAGTCACGAGATCATGAATACTATCATACATATTATTTTTTCCTTATCCCTTAATTATGTGCATTTCAAATGCTTTCCAAAAATATTTCAATCACTTTTCATGGTCACTGATACCATAAAATTATTAAAAACCACAATGATCCAATACATTGATATTCCATTATTCCACGATATCGTAAATGAGATTCCAAGGTACTAATTTGAAATCCCATTACATAAACACTTAATCATTACAAAATATCATTTTCATACTCAACATCACAAATAGTGATCGCATGTGACTTCCCATTATCATTTTCCTTAAGAGGTTTCTCACGTTGATCATCATTAACCCTTGGGTTAGGGCATTGATTAACATAATGCCCCATTTTATAGAACATGAAGCATTGAAGTTTTGGTTGTAAGTTCTCTAGAGTCATTTCGTTATTCAAATCATTAGAAAACCTTTTTCCATTACTTCGACACTCAGCTGCTCGATGACCTTCTTTTCCTCACTTAAAACATTTTCTAGTCCCATTAAAACAATCTCCACCATGATTCTTTCCACACCTTGAGCATAAAGAAACCTTCATCTTCTTTTCACCATTGTTCTATGATTTCTCCATGAACTCCATATTTTGTTTTTTGTCAAAACCATGAGATGGATATATAACACCAACTTCCAGTTCTACCTAGATATAAAAACGCACAATTTCTTCATTGCTACTAATGTCTCTTATAGCTAATTCCCTTTGAAGACTCGGTTTTAAGCTACTGAAGAATCGATCAACTTTACTTTCAGGTTGGATGATAAAGCCAAATGCATACCTTGAAAGTCTTTTAAAAATCGCCTCATATATACCAACTGATTAATCATCCTTTTGCTTAAGCTCAAGGAACTCCATTTCCATCTTTGTTCGAAGAATACGAGGGAAGTAATTTTTGATAACCAAGTTCTTGAACTCGTCCTATTCCATTGATTCAATTTCATTTAGGGGCCTTATATTCTTAATTAGAGTCCACCACTGGTCTGCTTCACCTTCTAAATGGTAAACAACCAAAATGACTTTTTTCATGCTCTGAACAACGATGTATGGAAAATATCTTTTCAATGGTACTGATCCTTTGTTAAGAAAAAAGTGGATCACAAGACCCACTGAAAGAAGGTGGGTGTCGCCTCATGAATGTGACAACTGGTCCCTAGTGATAGCACATACACCCCGCCTTAACATGGTCGTCGGGTCGTGGTCCACCAGGTACCACCAGTTGCCCCGCAAGCATGTGGGGCCCACCCCAGGGTCCGCCCACATGCCTGAACGGGTCATCTGACTAATGGTAGTCCCCACTGGCCAACACATGTCCATTCCAGGGTGATTTTTCATCACTCACACACACCTAGGGAAACATTCCAAAAGTTCACCCATCCTGATCACTACTCCAGGCCAAGCATGCTTAACTGTAGATTTCTAATCAGACAGGCTCCCGAAAAGGAAGGTGCACCTTGTTGACATGAGTCATATCATTTAGTAATTTTAACCCTTTATCATTTGGGGATGTTACAATCACCCCCCCCCCACCTTTAGAGCACAACATCCTCGTTGTGGATCTTACATCTCAACTCAGGCAGTGCACTGCACTTATGGCTGGGTACCACCTCTGATACCAAATGTGACAGCCGGGTCCCGGTGACAGCACAACCACACCGCCTTAACATGGCCATCGGGTCCTGGCCCACCAGGTACCACCAGTTGCCCCACAGACACGTGGGGCCCACCCTAGGGTCCACCCACATTCCCGAATGGGTCATCTGACTAATGACATTCATCATAGGACAATACCTGTCCTTTCCAGTGTGCTTTGTCCTCACTCACACACACCCTGAGAAACTTTCCAGAAGGTCACCCTTCCTGATCACTACTCCATGCCAAGCATGCTTAACTGTGGAGTTCTAATCAGACAGGCTCCCGAAAAATAAGGTGCACCTTGTTGGCATGAGTCATATCATTTAGTCAATTAACCTCTTATCATTTGAGGATGTTACAATCACCCCCCCCTTTAGAGAACAACGTCCTCGTTGTGGACCCTACATCTCATCCCAGGTAGTGCACTGCACTTAAGGCTGGGTACCACCTCTAATACAAAATGTGATTACCGGGTCCCAGTGACAGCACAACCACCCCGCCTTAACATGGCCATCGGGTCCTGGCCCACCAGGTACCACCAGTTGCCCCGCAGACACGTGGGGCCCACCCTAGGGTCCACCCACATGCCCGAACGGGTCATCTGACTAATGACAATCCCCACAGGTCACCACATGTCCCTTCCAATGTGATTTTTCCTCACTCACACACGCCCTGGGAAACATCCAGAAGGTCACCCATCCTGTTCACTACTCCAAGCCAAACACGCTTAACTGTGGAGTTATAGTCAGACAGGATCCAAAAAAGGAAGGTGCACCTTGTTGACATGAGTCATATCATTTAGTCATTTAACCCTTTATCATTTTGGGATGTTACAATCACCACCCCTTTAGAGCACAATGCCCTTGTTGTGGTCCCTACATCTAAACCCAGACAGTGCACCACACTTAAGGCTGGGTTTCTCCTCTGATACCAAATGTGACAACCGGGCCCCAGTGACAGCACAGACACCCTGCCTTAACATGGCTTTCGGGTCCTTTCCCACCAAGTACCACCAGTTGCCACACAGACATGTGGGGCCCACCCCAGGGTCCACCGACATGCCTGAACGGGTCGTCTGACTAATGGTAGTCCCCACGGGCCAACACATGTCCTTTCCAGTGTGCTTTTTCCTCACTCACACACACACTGGGAAACTTTCCAGAAGTTCACCCATCCTGATCACTACTCCATGCCAAACACGTTTAACTGTAGATTTCTAATCAGACAGGCTCCTGAAAATGAAGGTTCACCTTGTTGACATGCATCGTATCATTTAGTCATTTTAACCCTTTATCGTTTGGGGATATTACAATGAAGGACTCAATAGAATATTGTTCTCTTCTCTGCTCATTTGGAAGTGCATAATGATTCATAGCTTATGTAAGTATTGAAATAATATTTTGTACTCTATCTCTCATAACATTGGTTTTTTCATGAGGAGAATCATTTCATTTCCCATTACATTGATCAACATGGTTCCTTCTGGTCCTGCCATCGTCTAAAACCCAAAATGAATAGTGTGAGAGGAAATACTCATGATAGGGAAAACAACATAATAATGGGGGAGTACCTTCAGTATATAACATCTTAGGTTTAACTATAATATCGTTACTATAATTCTAGGACTATAACCTATACTTATACTTAACCTTAGAGACATCCCTAGATATAAATTAAAAATATCTCTAGGGATCTCACTAATGTTTTCGCATCCTAGTTTCCAAAGGTTAAGTAAACCTTTCCTCTGAAACCAACTATAGAGACCCAAAGCTTGATGCACATAGACATTACATTACTTTTTCGGAATACCTAATACATAACAAAAGCAAAAACCAAAGGACCTTAATAGTATTGTGTCTTTGGATACATGGAACATAATCTTTTAATCATGGTGAAAGATCATCAACATCTCCCATTAAGATCTTCCCTTTTTTACCTAAAACTTTTTTTTATATCCTGGGGAAAGGAAAACATATAAAGGGTGAGCTCAAATTCTCAGTAAGGGTAGGAATAGAGAAAATAAAACAAAACATATACATTTGAACTTCAAAACATGAACATAATATTTAAACATCAAAATCACAAGAAATGACATAAAACATGGGATTATGTAAGGCATAGATCGTAAGGGAACATCAATCATGAAAAAATAGCTTTGAAATAAATCTTTTAATTTTGGAAAAACCTTAAGCACATGATATAATTTCCATAGTATCCAAGGCTTTGCTGCCTAGACCATCTTAGTGGACAAAGTCCCTTTCTGAATCGAGTTCACTCCTCGTTCTAGTCCTGTATCACTGAACCGGATTAACTTTCCATTCCAGCCATGTATATCTCATGAGATATAAATCTTTACCCAATGAATTGGAGGGAGATATATGTCCCACCCATCTCATAATTAAATCATTCTTATGTGTGCCCCAACATCAATATAAATCATTCATCACAACCCAAAGAATAAAATGGGTTTCATAAACATCATCACATGATAGCATAATCCATATAAAACAAATGTATATCATTTCATCACAAGGAATGTGAAACCATTTATATCATAGACACATTATAATTGAAACACAATCATACTAAATAATGTCATCTTAGATGGAAAATAGTTTTGACAAAACACTTGAAATGAATTCTTGAGGAAAATACCTTTTTTTATTCAAAATCATTGTCTTTTCAAAAAATTCCATGAAATTTTAAAAGGTAAGTATTTTATTGAAAATAATCATGAAATCTTGTGGAAGAAGATTCAGGAAAATAAGGCTTTATGAAACCGTAAAAATCCGTTCATACTGTATAAGTTAAAAAAACATTGTTCTCATACTTTTGCCGAAAAAGTAAAAAAGCACCTCATATGGTAAAGAAAGAAGATTCCTTACATACCATGTAGTAAGAGTCAAAAATGGGTAAAAAGGACATTAAACATACATGAAACCATTTTTAGAAAACAGGTACATGGATGCTAAATATAACCCTAGTAAATACTTACGAATAAACAATCTCAGAAAAAAACGAGATTGGAAAAGTTATCCCTTACCTTAGGTCCGAAATGGTTCGTACGTATCTGAACCTCTTTTATAACGATTTAAATAATGTCATTGACTTATTAAAGAATCATATTCATTATTATGATTCATATGTGGTTCACTTATGACTTTATATTACCCGTTCTTTTTTAAATTCCATGTTAAAGCAGCATTTTGGGTAAAATCGTTTTATTTATCATACGTGTTTGGACTTGTTGTTATTGATATTATTATAACATATATAATTATTTACCTACTTCCTTAATGTAAATAATGATTTATAGATCATATATATTCAGTATATATATACATAATAGATAGATAAATGAAATGAAATACACCATTCATGGAGACGGTAGGCCTTACATATGCGTGAATGCTGCTTTTCTTTCCTTATTGACTTTAATGGATGTAAGTAGATGACATATATAAATATTATATAAACTAGCTGTTATGAATATTAATACCAACTATTTGAAATTTTATAAATTTTATCATTCTAAATGGACTTCATTTTATGATTCAGAATATCAAAATTTGCCTAGGGTGAATTTCAGGTATTTTTCTGAAAACTATCAATTTTTTATGAATAGTGAGAACACTAGGTTACTATTTAAAAACTGATTTTTTATTTAAATAATTATTTATTTTATTTTAATTTATTTTAGGTAAAAATTTATGCATAATACTTATATATGTTCAATGTAAGTTATTGGAGTTATTTTAAAATAATTTTATATATAGAAAAATTTTATTGAACTTTTCACCGTCTATTACCCACCTCCTAGTAGAATTTGAAAATTTACATAAAACGTAATTTTACCACTTCTGTGAGTGGAATTTAAATAATCTGAGTGACACGGTTAATATCAAGCAGTAAAATTTTGTTCAATAAGATTAAAATAATTTTTTATGAATAGTAACTTTTTACTTTTATTTACTATGGTTAAAAATAAAATGGGTAATTAAGGGTAAAAATAATAATATTATTACCCTAACACATATCCTAATTCTATTGGATAATTATAATTCGACCAAAAACAAACATAGTAATATAATATTATCATTTAGGTCCACTTGGATTAGATTAGGACATTTATTATTATTTAATTCAATGAAGAGTAAAAAGAGGTAAAATCATAGTTTAATAAGTAAAACATTTTTAATATAGGGTTATAAAAAAGATAAATTTGAAAATAAATATTCATTAAAAGATAAAAATATTTCCTACATAATGGTATTTTATTTTTAATTTTTAGATAGTAAATAAGTTAATTTTTTTATGACACAATGATGATTCAGTAATTACCTTATTAATGAAATACTAACATAATTGATGTTATAAATACCAAAATAAATGTAATTTGAGACTTTTTATAAATTAAAATAATTTTTTAGGTTAATATGACATGCTTTTTGGATTAAATTATCTTTATTGGAACTAATCATGTTGTTATAATTTTCACAAAAATTAATTACCAAATAGTGTCAAAATTGATATAAAATAGGTTTTAAAACAAATATTATATTATTAATTGTTATTATATTCCTAAAAATATAAGGTTCGTCCAAATGAATTAGATAAGGTTATATATTTTAATAATGAACCACTTGGGGTTCGTTTGGCTAGATATAGTATGTTTATTAACCATATAGTGTAAGAAAACAAGAATACACGGTAAAAGTTAAATTATTTAACGTAGAGTTAAATATAAAATATAAGGTTAAAATAGTAACCTAAACTTGTATAAAACCTATTTGTTGGGATTATTGAGACCCATCCCCACTTTATTTTATAAATAAATCAATTTGGAGCTATTATAAACTGAATATGACTTTATTATAAAATAATATTTTATGGTTTTTCCTAAGGTGCCCCTCTCCTCCCTTATATAAGGGAACCTCCTCCCTCTTCTATTTACACAATTTTGAGCCTTCATGCTCGAAAAACCCTGCCCATTTCCATTCTATACTTCCCTAGAAATATTATACAGGTTCGGGTCTCCTCAAAAGACCAATTCTAAAGCCTTAAGTGGAGGTTATGAAGAGGAGGGTCAAAGAAGAAGTAATATCCTTTACCGATTCTTTCCAATTATTTCTTCTTATACATATTCTTCATTATTTGTTTCATCATAAATAAATAACATCAGGATCACTAATATAATTAAATGTTATTATAAATATGAAACAACCCTATTTCATCTTCTATCCAACCTATGGAAAACAAAATCACCACGCGTGCGTACGTACGGAATTCTGTCTCCACGTCGTGGTGTAATCTTTTTCCCCCACCACCTTACTTGGATGGGTATAATGGTGTAAATAATAACTATATATGGTTATTATAACATTATACTAATTCTGAAATATTATATAATCCACTAAAATTCCATTCAATAATTATGAGAACGATATCATCGCTCGTGCGTATGTACGGATTACCGTCTCCACGATGTGATGAGAATCATTCTCCATGTTAACCATTCAAGAATGATTATAAAGTATATATAATGAATAATAATTAAATATATGACATAATAAAGATACTGGATTTATTTATATATATATATATATATGTCATCTACTTACTTCCATTCAAGTCAACAAGGAAAGAAAAACAGCATTCACGCATATGTAAGGCCTACCGTCTCCATTAACGATGTATTTCATTTCATTTATCTATCTATTATGTATATATATACTGAATATATATGATATATAAATCATTATTTACATTATGGAAGTAGGTAAATAATTATATATGTTATAATAATATCAAGAACAACAAGTCCAAACACGTACGATAAATAAAATGATTTTACCCAAAACGCTGTTTTAACATGGAATTTACAAAATAATGGGTAATATAAAGTCATAAGTGAACCATATTTGAATCATAATAATGAATATGATTCTTTAATAAGTCAATGACATTATTTAAATCATTATACAAGTGGTTCAGATACGTACGAACCATTTCAGACCTAAGGTAAGGGATAACTTTTCCAATCACGTTTTTTTCTAAGATTGTTTATTCGTAAGTATATACTAGGGTTATATTTATCATCCATGTACCTGTTTTCTAAAAATGGGTTCATGTATGTTTAATGTCCTTTTTACCCATTTTTTACTTTTACTACATGGTATGTAAGGAATCTTCTTTCTTTACCATATGAGGTGCTTTTTTACTTTTTCGGCAAAAGTACGAGAACAATGTTTTTTTAACTTATACAGCATGAACGGATTTTTACGGTTTCATAAAGCCTTATTTTCCTGAATCTTCTTCCACAATATTTCATGATTATTTTCAATAAAATACATACCTTTTAAAATTTCATGGAATTTTTTGAAAAGACAATGATTATGAAGAAAAAATGGTATTTTCCTCAAGAATTCATTTCAAGTGTTTTGTCAAAACTATTTTCCATCTAAGATTACATTATTTAGAATGATTGTGTTTCAATTATAACGTGTCTATGATTTAAATGGTTTCACTTTCCTTGTGATTAAATGATATCCATTTGTTTTATATGGATTATGCTATCATGTGATGATGTTTATGAAACCCATTTTATTCTTTGGGTTGTGATGAATGATTTATATTGATGTTGGGGCACACATAAGAATGATTTAATTATGAGATGGGTGGGACATATATATCGCTCCAATTCATTGGGTAAATATTTATATCTCATGAGATAGACATGGCTGGAATGGCATGTTAATCTGGTTCAGTGATAAAGGACTAGAACGAGGAGGGAACTCGATTCAGAAAGGGACTTTGTCCACTAAGATGGTCTAGGCAGCAAAGCCTTGGATACTATGGAAATCATATCATGTGGTTAAGGTTTTTCCAAAATTAAAAGTTTTATTTCAAAGCTATTTGTTCATGATTGATGTTCCCTTATGATCTATGCCTTACATAATCCCATGTTTTATGTCATTTCTTGTGATTTTGATGTTTAAATATTATGTTCATGTTTTGAAGTTCAAATTTAAATGGTTTGTTTTATTTTCTCCATGCCTACCCTTACTGAGAATTTGAGCTCACCCTTTATATGTTTTCTTTTCCCCAGGATAAAAAAAAGTTTCAGTTAAAAAAAGGGAAGATCATAATGGGAGATGTTGATGATCTTTCACCGTGATTAAAATATTATGTTCCATGTATCCAAAGTCACAGTACTATTAAGGTCCTTTGGTTTTTGTTTTTGTTATGTATTAGGTATTTCGAAAAAGTAATGTAATGTCTATGTACGTCAAGCTTTGGGTCTCAATAGTTGGTTTCAGAGGAAAGGTTTACTTATCCTTTGGAAACTAGGATGCGAAAACATTAGCGAGATCCCTAGAGATATTTTTAAGTTATATCTAGGGATTTCTCTAAGGATAAGTATAAATATAGGTTATAGTCCTATAATTATAGTAACGATATTATAGTTAAACCTAAGATGTTATATACTGAAGGTACTCCCCCATTATTATGTTGTTTTCCCTATCATGAGTATTTCCTCTCACACTATTCTTTTTGGGTTTTAGATGATGGCTGGACCAGAAGGAACCATGTTGATCAATGTAATGGTAAATGAAATGATTCTCCTCATGAACAAACCAATGTTATGAGAGATAGAGTACAAAATCTTATTTCTATACTTACATAAGCTATGAATCATTATGGACATCCAAATGAGCAGAGAAGAGAACAATATTCTATTGAGTCCTTCATTGTAATATCCCCAAACGATAAAGGGTTAAAATGACTAAATGATATGACTCATGTCAAAAAGGTGCACCTTCATTTTCGGGAGCCTGTCTGATTAGAACTCTACAGTTAAGCGTGCTTGTCCTGGAGTAGTGATCAGGATGGGTGACCTTCTGGAAAGTTTCACAGTGTGTGTGTGAGTGAGGAAAAAGCACACTGGAAAGGACATGTGTTGGCCCGTGGGGACTACCATTAGTCAGATGACCCGTTCAGGCATGTGGGTGGACCCTGGGGTGGGCCCCACATGTCTGCGTGGCAACTGGTGGTACTTGGTGGGAAAGGTCCTGACAGCCATGTTAAGGCAGGGTGTATGTGCTGTCACTGGGGCCCGGTTGTCACATTTGGTATCAGAGGAGGAACCCAGCCTTAAGTGTGGTGCACTGCCTAGGTTGAGATGTAGGGACCACAACAAGGGAATTGTGCTCTAAAGCGGGGGGGGGGTGATTGTAACATCCCCAAATGATAAAGGGATAAATGACTAAATGATATGACTCATGTCAACAAGGTGCACCTTCTTTTTTTGGAGCCTTTCTGACTATAACTCCACAGTTAAGCGTGTTTGGCTTGGAGTAGTGAACATGATGGGTGACCTTCTGGAAGTTTCCCAGGGTGTGTGTGAGTGAGGATAAAGCACATTGGAAAGGACATGTGGTGGCCTGTGGGGATTGTCATTAGTCAGATGACCCGTTCGGGCATGTGGGTGGACCCTGGGGTGGGCCCCACATGTCTGCGGGGCAACTGGTGGTACCTAGTGGGCCAGGACCCGATGGCCATGTTAAGGAGGGGTGGTTGTGCTGTCACTGGGACCCGGTAGTCACATTTGGTATTAGAGGTGGTACCCAGCCTTAAGTGCAGTGCACTACCTGGGGTGAGATGTAGGGTCCACAACGAGGACGTTGTGCTCTAAGGGGGGGGGGGGGTGATTGTAACATCCTAAAATGATAAGAGGTTAAATGACTAAATGATATGACTCATGTCAACAAGGTGTACCTTCTTTTTCGGGAGCCTGTCTGATTAGAACTCCACAGTTAAGCATGCTTGGCATGGAGTAGTGATCAGGATGTGTGACCTTATGGAAAGTTTCTCAGGGTGTGTGTGATTGAGGACAAAGCACACTGGAAAGGACATGTATTGTCCTATGATGACTGTCATTTGTCAGATGACCCGTTCGGGAATGTGGGTGGACCATAGGGTGGGCCCCACGTGTCTGTGGGGCAACTGGTGGTACCTGGTGGGCCAGGACCCGACGGCCATGTTAAGGCGGGGTGGTTGTGCTGTCACCGGGACCCGGCTGTCACATTTGGTATCAAAGGTGGTACCCAGCCTTAAGTGCAGTGCACTGCCTGGGTTGAGATGTAAGATCCACAACGAGGACATTGTGCTCTAAAGGTGGGGGGTGATTGTAACATCCCCAAATGATAAAGGGTTAAAATTACTAAATGATATGACTCATGTCAACAAGGTGCACCTTCCTTTTCGGGAACCTGTCTGATTAGAAATCTACAGTTAAGCGTGCTTGGCCTGGAGTAGTGATCAGGATGGGTGACCTTTTGGAATGTTTCCCTAGGTGTGTGTGAGTGATGAAAAAGCACCCTGGAAAGGACATGTGTTGTCCAGTGGGGACTACCATTAGTCAGATGACCCGTTCAGGCATGTTGGCGGACCCTGGGGTGGGCCCCACATGTCTGCGGGGCAACTGGTGGTACCTGGTGGGCCACGACCCGACGACCA
This sequence comes from Viscum album, assembly GCA_963277665.1. Lineage (NCBI taxonomy): Eukaryota > Viridiplantae > Streptophyta > Magnoliopsida > Santalales > Viscaceae > Viscum > Viscum album. The sequence continues at coordinate 1,876,126,043 of OY728122.1, read as the reverse complement.
TGTTAAGGCGGGGTGTATGTGCTATCATTGGGGACCGGTTGTCACATTTATGAGGCAACACCCACCTTCTTTCAGTGGGTCTTGTGATCCACTTTTTGCTTAACAAAGGATGAGTACCATTGAAAAGATATTTTCCATACATAGCTGTTCAGAGCATGAAAAAAGTCATTTTGGTTGTTTACCATTTAGAAGGTGAGGCAGACCAGTGGTGGACTCTAATTAAGAATACAAGGCCCCAAAATGAAATTGAATCAATGGAATGGGACGAGTTCAAGAACTTGGTTTTCAAAAATTACTTCCCTCGTATTCTTCGAACAAAGATTGAAATGGAGTTCCTTGAGCTTAAGAAAAAGGATGATTAATCTTTTGGTATATATGAGGCGATTTTTAAAAGACTTTCAAGGTATTATTTTGGCTTTATCATCCAACCTGAAAGTAAGGTTGATCGATTCTTCAGTAGCTTAAAACCGAGTCTTCAAAGGGAATTAGCTATAAGATACTTTAGTAGCAATGAAGAAATTGTGCTTTGTTATATCTAGGTAGAACTGGAAGTTGGTGTTATATATCCATCTCATGGTTTTGACAAAAAACAAAAGATGGAGTTCATGGAGAAATCTTAGAACATTGTGAAAAGAAGATGAAGGTTTCTTTATGCTCAAGGTGTGGAAAAAAGCATGGTGGAGATTGTTTTAATGGGACTAGAAAATGTTTGAAGTGAGGAAAAGAAGGTCATCGAGCAGCTGAGTATCGAAGTAATGGAAAATAGGTTTCTAATGATGTGAATAACGAAAAGACTCTAGAGAACTTACCACCAACACTTCAATTCTTCATGTGCTATAAAATGGGGAATTATGTTAATCAATGCCCTAATCCAGGGGTTAATGATGATCAACGTGAGAAAACTCTTAAGGAAAATGATAATGGGAAGTCACATGCGATCACTATTTGTGATGTTGAGTATGACAATGATATTGTGTAATGATTAAGTGTTTATGTAATGGGATTTCAAATTAGTACCATGGAATCTCATTTATGGTATCGTGGAATAATGGAATATGAATATATTGGATCATTGTGGTTTTTAATAATTTTATGGTATCAGTGACCATGAAAAGTGATTGAAATATTTTTGGAAAGCATTTGAAATGCACATAATTAAGGGATAAGGAAAAAATAATATGTATGATAGTATTCATGATCTCATGACTTATATACGGAAAAATTTATATAATGGTTTGAGTATATAGAATTTTTGGATTTTGGTATGTGGAAAGAGTTAACTTTTGACAGCATTCATGTTTTCAATGAAGTTCAATGGGTATTAATTTTTCAAGAGAATACATGATTAAGGTATTCACATGTTTGGAATGTGACCAAAACGATATATCGTATGATATATGGGGGATAAATGATGGTATTCACGTGCTTGTTATATGACCTTTCAAGTAATCGTCTTCTTTATACTATGATATTGGACCAAAGTATTTTGGATAAGCATAAATATTGAAATGAATTAAGTTAGACATAAGATAGTATTGTTTAAGGATAGAAATTTTTTTGAAATTATTGCATGAATGTTATTACAATGTAGTTTTAGAAAAACGGAAAACCTGCAGAATGGGCGACAACCCGTTGCGTCGGACAAGGCTGTGGGAATTGAACCCACAACTGATGTGTGACAGGCCTCTATCGCCTACCACTGGCCTACAGGATGTCCCTGGTTAGTAGAAACTAGTTTTATTTTATTAAGCGGTATGATAGATGAATTATAATTCAATTTTTGTAATCATATACGAATAACCTCACCATAGATGGACTTATGTATATTTGAAAACTTTTTCTACCCTTTTGTTTGAGACATATGAAATGACCCATCCTTCTATCACATGGTATGCTAACACTTCAATAATGAAAAATTCAACTTCATATCTCTAAGAGATGAAGGGGAAATTGATCAAGGAATGAACAACAGTGATATTGTACCAAAATAAAGTATGTATTTCTTCTAATTCAAATTCTTCAACTTTATGGAAATGATCTTGAAAACAAAAAATGTTGTCCTAGTGTCCTCATATACGATGAAGCAGACGGTTCCTTAGATCATCACAGATTTATGGCTTTGTGATAGTTGGATTTTTCATATCCATGTTCTCTACCACTCTCCATTAGACCTTGATGGATATATTTCTCTCCTATATCCATATTTTCACTTATGTTCTCATATGTGGAAACCCAGTGATGAGTTAATTTGGGTAACCGTTATGTTTTATACTTCACTTTTTAAAATTAATTTTTAATATTACTTTTTACGATGTGGGTTTCTATGCATTAAAATTTCATGTAGTAATCCATTTATAACCCCACCGAATTTCGAGGGCGAAATTCCATTTAAGGGGGGTAGAATCTAACACCCCGAGATTTTATGAGAAAAATTATTTTTTTAATTTCATTGATGTCTTGTGTTGTACGCTAAAACAAGATTTAATTGTGCTATATGCAACACCATATTAGCTTATATTACACACATCCCTGACTTGCCTTGCATTACACGCAATCACGACCTTCCTCGATAGCGTGTTTAGTACAGAATACCGTGTTTCACTAAACAACGATATGTTATTAAAATATTATATAAACTAGCTGTTATGAATAGTAATACCCACTTTTTGAAATTTTATAAATTTTTTCATTCAAAAAGGACTTCATTTTTGGATTCATAATATCATAATTAGCCTAGGGTGAATTTTTGGTATTTTTCTGAAAACATTCAATTTTGGATGAATAGTGAAAACAATGGGTTACTATTTAAAAACCCACTATTTATTTAAATAATTATTTATTTTATTTAAATTTATTTTAGGTAAAAATTGATACATAATACCGATATATGTTCAATGTCATTCATTGGAGTCATTTTATAATAATTTTAGATATATAAAAATTTTATTGAACTTTTCACCGTCTTTTACCCAACTCCTAAGAGAATTTGAAAACTTAAATAAATATTAATTTTACCGCTTATATGAGTGGAATTTTGAAAATCCGAGAGACACGGTTAATATCATGGTGAAAAATGTGGTTCAATAAGATAAAAATAATTTTTTTTGAATATTAACTTTTTACTTTTATTTATCATGGTTAAAAATAAATAGGGTAATTAAGGGTAAAAATGATATTATTATTACCCTAAAACATGTCCTAATTCTATTGAATAAGTATAATTTGAACAAAAACAACCTTAGGAATATAATATTATCATTTAGGTCCTCTTGGATTAGATTAGGACATTTATTATTATTTAATTCAAAGAAGAGTTAAACGAGTTAAAATCATAGTTTAATAACTAATACATTTTTAATATAGTGTTAAACATAAGATAAATATGACTATAAATATAAATTATAAAGCTAAAAATATTTCATACATAATTGTATTTTATTTATAATTTTTAGACATTAAATAATTTAATTTATTTATAAAATAATGATGATGTAGTAATTACCTTATTAATAAAATATTAACATAATTGATGTAATAAATACCAAAATAAATGCAATTTGAGAGTTTTTATAAATTCCAATACTTTTTAGGTTAATATAAAATGTTAATATTGATTTAATTAACTTTTTTTGAACTAATAATGATGTTATAAGTTTCACAAAAATCAATTAACAAATAGTGTCAAAATTAACATAAAATAGTTTTTAAAACAAATATTATATTATTAATTGTAATTATATTCCTAAAAATATAAGGATCGGAAAAATGACTTATATAAGGTTATATATATTAATAATGAACCACTTGGGGTTATAGTGACTTGTTACAGTATGTTTATTAACAATATAGTGTAAGAAAATAACAAGACAAGGTAAAAGTTAAATTTTTTTAACTCATAGTTAAATCTAAATGATAAGGTTAAAATAGTAACCTAAAATTGTATAATACCTATTGGTTGAGTGGATTTAGACCCATAAACACTTTATATTACAAATTAATCAATTTGGAGCTTTTATAAACGTAATATGACTTTATTATAAAATAATACTTTAAGGTTTTCCTAAGGTGCCCCTCTCCTCCTTTATAAAAGGGCACCTCCTCCCTCTTCTCTTTACACAATTTTGAGCCTTCACGCTAGGCCAACCCATATCCATTTCCCTTATCAACTTCCCTAGAAACATTATAGAGGTTTTGGTGTTCTCAAAAGACCAAATCTAGTACCTTAAGAGGAGTTTAAGAAGAGGCGCGTCAAAGAAGAGGTAATATCCTTTACCGATTATTTCCAATTATTTCTTCTTCTAATTCTTCTTCTTTATTTGTTTCATCATAAATTAATAACATTAATATCACTCATATACAGATATGTTATTATAAATATTAAATAACCCTATTTCATCTTCTATCCATCCTATGAAAAAAAAATTCTATGTGTGTGCATACGTACGGAATACAGTCTCCACGCCATGGTGTAATCTGTTTTCCACCACCACCTTACTTGGATTGGTATAATGGTGTAAAGAATAACTATATATGGTTATTATAACATTATACTAATTCTTAAATATTATATCATCCACTAAAATTCCACTCATTAATTATGGGAATTATATCATCACTCGTGCATACGTACGGATTACCGTCTCCACGACGCGATGAGATTCATTATCCATGATAACCATTCAAGAATTATTATAAATAATATATAATGAATAATAATGAAATATATGCCATAATAAAGATAATGGATTTATGTATACATATATATATATATATCATCTACTTACTTTCATTCAAGTCAATAAGGTTAGGAAAACAACGTTCATGCATACGTACGGCCTACCGTCTCCATGAACGGTGTATTTCATTTCATTTATCTATCTATTATATATATATATATACTGAATATAAATGATATATAAATAATGATTGACATTCTTGACGTAAGTAAATAATTATATAATTTATAATAATATCAAGAACAAAAATTCCACACACGTATGATATATAAAACGATTTTACCCAAAACTCTGCTTTCACAAGGAATTTACAAAATAACGGGTAATATAAAGTCATAATTGAACCATATAAGATATCATAACAATGATTATTAATCTGTAATAAGTCAATGAAAATATTTATAACATTATACAGGAGGTTCAGAAACATAAGAAGCATATCAGACCTATGGTAAGGGATAACTTTTCTAATATCGTTATATCCGAGAGTGTTTATTCGTACGTATTTACTGGGGTTATATTTATCATCCATGTACCTATTTTTTAAAAAAATGGAACATGTATGTTTAAAGCCCTTTTTACCCATTTTTTACTTTTACTACATGGTATGTAAGTAATCTTCTTTTTTTACCATACGAGGTACTTTTTGACTTTTACAGAAAAAGTACGAGAAGAATGTTTTTTTAACTTATACGGCATGAAAGGATTTTTACGGTTTCATAAAGCCTTATTTTCGTGAAGCTTCCTCGAAAAGATTTCAAGATTATTTTCAAGAAAATTATTTTCTTTTAAAATTTCATTGAATTTTGTGAAAAGAAAATGATTTTGAAGAAGAAAGGCTCTTTTCCTCAAGAATTTATTTCAAGTGTTTTGTCAAAACTATTTTCCATCAAAGATGACATTATTTAGTATGATTGTGTTTCAAGTATATTGTCTCTATGATTTATAGGGTTTCACTTTTCTTATGATAAAATGATATCCATTTGTTTTATATGGATTATACTATTATGTGATCATGTTTATGAAACCCATTTTATTCTTTGGGTTGTGATGAATGATTTATGTTTATGTTGTGGCACACGTAAGAATGATTTCATTATGAGATGGGTGTGACCTATATCTCCCTCCAATTCCTTGGGTAAACATTTATATCACATGATATAGACATGGATGGAATGACAAGTTAATCTGGTTTAGTGATACTGGACAGGAACGGGGATTAAACCTGATTCAGAAAGGGATGTTGTCCACTAAGATGGTCTAGGCAGCAATGCTTTGGCTACTATGGAAATCATATCATGTGCTTAATGTTTTTCCACAATTACATGTTTTATTTCCATTCAATTTTTTTCATGATTGTTGTTCCATTATGATCTATGACTTGCGTACTACCATGTTTTTTGTCATTTCTTCGGATTTGGATGTTTAAATATTATGTTCATGTTTTGAAGTTCAAATGTATATGGTTTGTTTTATTTTCTCCATAATTACCCTTACTGAGCATTTGAGCTCACCCATTATATGTTTTCTTTTCCCCATGATATAAAGAAAGGTTTTAGGTAAAAAATGGGATGATCGTAATGGGATATGTTGATGATATTTCACCAAGATAAGAATATTATGTTCTAAGTTTCCAAAGACAATAAACTATTACGGTCCTTTTGTGCCTGTTTTTGTTATGTATTATGTTTTCCACAAAAGTACTGTAATTTTTATGTATATAATGCTTTAGTTATTTATACTGACTATGTTATAAATTTTGTTGAGGAACCAACATAAGGAGAGGTTGACATACCATCATCCCATTTCGGTAAAGGAGAAAACATCTTTGTAGAAGTAAATAATTCCACCTGCCTTTGGAAAGTGTGAATGTGGGGAAACAATATGTGCATCATTAGAGCTGATGTGCATTGTGGTGAATGTGTATAAAATGGAAACCTTCCATGTTAACATGACAAGTGGATTAGTGTAAAAAATTATGTAATGATATAATATATCATTTTAATTTTTATTATTCTTTATGGATTAATAATATATATTTATTACAAAAATATCATGTAATTTTAAGGGATATTCTTTTAAAAAAGTATTCATTTTAAGATTTACTTTTCAAATTTTTCCCTCCATATACATATTTTTAACATAATTTTGTCAATTTTTATATGGAAATAAATAATATATTAAGAAAATTTTATATCACTTTTTATTTTATTTCAGCTTTTTCCAAATACAATCTTTCTATGGATTGTATGACTTTTTAACACAAGAAAAAAAATAATTTTTTATTTTAATGTACATGGAGAAAATTAATTTTCCTTACAACATAAAAATTATTTTATGTTTAGACTAATTTTTAATAAATAATGTTTTATTCCAGGAAAATACAACTTTCCATTTTCTATGTATTTTTTATATTGAAAATCGGTTTTGAAAAAAAATTGTATTTTTATATCAGAATTATTTTTACATACGGGTTTAAAAAGGTTTTTTGAAGGGTTTATGATGAGAAGATTCAAGATTAAAATGTTATTTTCTTGATATTATCATTTTAGGTTGTTCAATAATATTTCTTCATCCCTATTACAGCTCATGGGTGAGCCTATAATACCTTGTACTGTGGGTGTTCTCAAATATACATCTATTGAATTGATTAATTATTATGTTCTCAAGAGAATTATATTTGAAATAGATCATATTATTATTGAAATTTATTAGGGTTCTATAACTATTAAATATAACTATGTCTCATGGAACCTACATGACATTCTATAATTTCAAATGATTTTTCACGGAAATATTTTTTTTAAAAGTTAGGATAAATGAAAATTTAAAAAGAAAAATGCCATTATTTATTCATAAAAAATGTTAATGTAGAATTATTATGTCCTAGTGTTTAATTAATTTTACTAGACTGAAGCATTTATTATTTGTATGCCCATTATTGTGACTTTTTTATTATCTAGAATTTTTAATGTTCATATCAAAATATTTATTGATGGGTAAAATAAAGGTATATGTTATATTGAATGTAATGAATATTTTTCATTAAAAAGGCGATTTATTTTAAAACTCATATATTATTGAAAATTCATGTTTATTAGAAGTATTTGTAATATTCATACTTTTTCAAGGAAACAATATTTTTGATATCGAACATGATACTCCACAACTAGATTAAGCAAACTACTAAATATTATAATTTAAATATTACTGTTAAAAAACAGTGATAAGATTTGAGAGAATTAATAGAATTAACTAAATAATTATAATAGCGTTTTACTCAATTCTATATAATGATTTAATTATTACCAAATAATTTTTTAATAGAAATAAAAACCAACAGATTATATATCATGTGTTTTTATGAAATCTATTTAAATGTGAACTACTTTTTCATATAATAATAAAATCTCTCATTTTGGATTTTATTAGTGGAATATATATTCAATATAAGGTTTTAAATTATTCATATATGTTTTATAGAAATTATTAAAGAACTAATTCAATTTTACTTCTAAAAGGTTTCTAAAAAGGATTTTTTGATTACCAATTGATGGAGAACACATTTTAAAACATTTTAAACATTTTTATAAACTATATTTGAGAAAAAAATTATTCTCTAGAATATGTGGATCAAAATATTCATGGGATGATTTATTTTTACTTTTTTGAAATGATTAATTTTTAATCAATAGTGAAAAATACAACATTTTAATTAAAAACTATTTTTTGTCAAATTTATTTATATAGTAATATTATTATTTTAATGTTATTTAATGTATAATTAAATAATTCATTTATTATTTAATCTAATGTTGTCTATTTTAATCAATATCACATTGAAATTGGATATAAAAACATTATGAAAATTTTAAGCTTTTTACATTAAAACAAGTTTTCTTATCCCATAATCATGATTACTTATTAATTAATTTGTTCCAATTATATATTTTTTTTTGGAAACACTGATTCTAAATTTGGAATCAGAAGGTAAAAATTATTTAAATCGTCCCCTTTTATTTTTTCAACGTTATGAATAGTAACATTAGTAATATTTTTAGTACCATGGTTAAGGGTAAAACCAGCAATTAAAGGTAAAAATAATATTATAGATAATATAAGATCACCCTAACAATTGTATTAATTTCATTTTATGAGTTTTTTTCAGCAAAAATTATTTTTGGATTTAAATTATATGCTTTTAATGTTGCTTAGGTGTGAGTAAGACACTTATAATATTGTATTCAAAGATAAATCTTTTTTGCCACAAACATGTTTTTACAAATTAAGGTATTTTTTGAGGTTATACATCAGATATATTAATCTATAAATATTATTTAGAAATAATTTTTATTTTCATATATCATAGTAATTTTTTTATAATTTTTAGGAAATAAATATTTAAATTAATAAGTGACACAATGATGATGTAGTAATTTTATATGTAATAGAAGAATCTAAAAATGATATTGTGAATATTAAAATAAATATAATTTTATATAATTTATTTCATCAAAAAAATAAGATAAATTGGACATTTTTGTGATGATTAGATTGAGTTTTTTTATAAAATATAATGTTTCTATGATATTTTTAAAAAGACAGTAAATGAATAGTATCGAAATGGACTCTAATGGTATTTTAAAATATAAAATATTTTATTAAATGATATAAAATGTACGAAATTCACAATTTTTTAGCCAAATTATTTGGATATGTCCTAAATTTTCATAATGATTCAATTAGTGTTGTTGTTTTTCATTTTCCCCAGTTATCTTAACACACAACATTTAAATTACATGATATCATGGTTTGAAATAATTAGGGTTAAAAACAATAAGGATAACAAATTGTAAAAACATTTCTAATATACATATTATGAAGGATTATTGAGGCAAAATAATCTTATATTCGAAATAATAATGTTGGAATCATTTTGAATGAAACATTAATTTATATTTATTTAATATTCTAGTGAACCCCCAGAGTGCCCCTCTACTTTAATATAAAATGTAAACCATTATTCTCTATTAATATCACATAAAAACCATTTTATATCAACCATGAATTTCAAAAATCCCTTTAAAAGAATCCATATCCACATTCTATAGGCTTTATTTAGGCAGAACACTCACCGTATAGGTGCTAATGTGTTTATCAAAGTATATCATCTGATGAAGAGGTATTTTTTTAATTAAGAGTTTATATTTTATTTCTTCTTCCATGTCCATAACATATAAATCACCCTTAACTAAAATAATAACACCCTTATACTAAATATAATGAGTTTTTTTCTGGTAATATCATCACATAAATCTATCTCCAATTTCACCAAACGGGAAAAGAATTAATCGTTCGGGTGTAAGTGTATACTATCACCTCCACGAACCGATATAATTTTTTCCCATTTTCATCTATCTAGAATGGTTATAATAATTGAATTAATGTTTATATATGATATTAATGACATATTTAACATTAGAATATAATAATATATAAACATATTTCTAACTCACCATAAAAATGAAAATGATAACGTTGTTCTTGCATACGTGTGAACTATCACCTGCATGAAGCGATGTGATTCAATATTCATCACCATGTTACAAAAATTATTTATAATTTTAATAGTAGTTGAATAATATTATATTAATTATATGATGATAACTATGGAAAGATAAAATAATACTTAAGTTCTTTCAATAATGATCATTGAAAAATGAAAATATTGCTCATGCGTACGTATAAATTACCATCTCCAGGATTGTAACAGAGTTCATTTTTCATATCCATAGTTAATGAATGGTATTAAAATAATGATTTTTTTGATATAATTATTACTATTTCATGAATATTATTCTATATATGATAGAATTTTTACCATTTTGACTATAAACATCATTTTTAAGACATTTTGGACTCATGTACCAAATATCATGAAAACATCCAACAGTGGCATTCAAAACAATGTAATTATTATAAAGTGATATAAAAGGAATAATAAAAATGGAAAATATTCTCATGAAAGTAAATAATTAACATATGTTTTTAATTATGAAATATAAATAACATACGAGACAGATCAGAATCAAGGTAAAGGATTTTGTCTAAATCTATTTTTATTGTTGCATTTATTGATGATATGCATATTTATTATTTTATATGTTTTATATATACCGATAAAATGAAATTAATATCCATTTTTTATCTATATTCATGTTATTTAATGTTTTAGTAAATATATTATTTCATATTTTTAATAATTTAAATGGTCAAATTCAAATGAGAAACTTTGAATGTAAAAATATTTAATTACCAAAACTTTTTATCCGTCCCAATATTCATGATATTATTTTATATTTTAATTTATATGTATATCAAAGTATTTTAAAATAAGTTTTATTTCTATTTATAATTTAATTCAATGGTTTTCAAAAAGATTCTCTTCTTGTTTTCAGTATTAAACGTCTGAATTTTATTACAAATTGCAAAACGAATGTTATTTTTAATGTATATGGTGACAACAATTGATTATCCAAAAATAAAATTATTTTTTATTTGAATTATTCTATTATAATTCATTTTTTTAAATTAAAATTATTATATTTATACCTTCTGGAGTTTTTTGAATGGGTTTTTGTAAAGGATTTTCATTTCAAACCCACTTCTAAAGTCACACTTTCAACTATTTTTACAAAAGGAATTTTTATTAAAATACACATACTAAATTTAATTTTATGATTTAATGTCTATTTAATTTTCATTATAATTACTTTACATTTTTACACTTTTATTTTCAAATATATATTTTTTATTTTTTAGCGTACATCATTGTAAAAATGATTTCTAAGTGGAAATGTTATTTTTCATTTATACATGTTCTAAATGTTATGAAATTTTTATACTTCGTGGTAATAGTTTATAAATATGGACGATTTTGTGATAAAAAATTGAGTGGGAAAATTATATCTCACCAATGAATTGGGTAATGACACAGAGTTAAATAGTATGGTTTCTCTTAAGAGATTCAAGGAATATACTGCGGGGGTTATTCCAAACGTAACCATGATGGTTAATCCCTATGTAGTCGTGGAAGCTAAAATTTTTGATTGATATGTATTTCACAAGATAAATTTATGATTTATATTTTTTATGAAAATTTACATGAATATTATTATTTCATGAGGTAAGCTAAAGGTCTTAGGTTTTATTGGTTAATAGTATAACATTGAGAAATTATTTACATGATTATTCTTAGTGTAATGGTTTCTTTTTTTCTTTTATATCCCTTACTAAGATTTTTTCTCATCCCATGTTTCAAAATTATTTCAATGGTCTTAAGATTAATAAGGAAAAAAATATTCCATGATGAATGATTTGGATACTTATTTGAAAAGAAAATCATGTTTTATTTTGAAAAAGATTCCCTTGGTAAAAAAATGGATACATAGTATAGGTTTCCACATGTAATTAATGGGTCTAATTATTAGGAGATAGACAAAATTATCTAAAACTATAAACAAAAAAAATCTTTTAATGTGAATTTTATTTAAAAAACACGAATAAGTTATGTTTAATGACAGCTCCTTATAGTTGGTTTCAATGGGAGGTTTAGGAAACATTGGAGATTATGATGTATTCATAAGATATATTTATATCATTATTGGTTTATAATTGTATTGTTTAAAATAATACTAATGAATTTGAATCCCATTATATACTTGAAGATATAAAATTTTATTGTGACTAATGGTATTTTTGGAGACAATAATTTTTTCTGGTAATTAAGGGTTATTACTTTCTAGGAAGAAAAATGAATGTTATCAAAAAAATACGAGGTTCCATAAATGTAATGTTAGTTTTAAGGATTTGATCATATGATAGGGATTTTATAAGAATGATATGATCTTAGGAAATGAAAAACCCAATGGATTGGTGACAACCAATCACATCCGACAAGGTTGGGCTTGTAAAACCCATGACCGAAGGCCGTTAAAGGTGCATCACCTACAACTGGAAGAAAAATCACAGGTTAGTTTGATTTTTTATTTTTTGTTAAAATAATTTATGAAACAAATTTATGTGTATTTTTGAAATAAATGTTTTATTGGAAAAACTATTTTTGGAATTATGTAATGTTGGTTATGTAAGATGAAATTAAATATTTTTTATAATCATATATGATCAAGGTAAAAAGAATAATATTTTATTTTATTTTAGGAACAATAATTTAATTAAATTTTGTAATAATCTATGATTTAATTTTGAACTTATGGGGATTTAGGTTATTTTTTGATCAATTTATCATATCATGATGATTACCAGAGAAACTACTTTTTAGTAGGAGGATCTAAGAGTAATTAATGTTATTTGGAGATATTTTATATAATTTATCATTGAAGATAATGTGATAAAATATTTTTTCAGTTTTTATATTATCTAGTATATTTTGTGGAATTATATGAATAGTTAAATGATCTATGTTTATCATTGGGTAGTACTATGGATTTTTTGAGAATAAAAGTAGGATTTTCTCTTTTAAGGATATTATTTTTATGGAATTGTCTTATATTATCCTAAACATATGATTTTAGTTAATGTTTCATTACTGGAGGAAGAGATAGATAATCAGTTGTGGAATTTTTTATTCATTAAAAGTTGATTCTAGTGCTTTAAGAACAAAAAAATATTCTTAAATACACAACTTTTGGAGAAAAAGATGATTTTGTGGTTTAAATTGAGAAATGAGTGAAACTCTACATGTCAAGTATGTATGTTTCTTTGTGTTGTTTGTGTAGTTAGTAAAATAATTCTTAACCTCAATGAAATGTATTTTAAACCTAAAAAAATTATTCGGGTACTTTTTTCGTAATGATTGAACTTTTAACCTATCATAGATTTATAGTTTTGGGATTCTTAACATTCCAATGTTAATTTATTCTATCACTCTCTATAAAAACATGAAAGTAATTTTTTCTTCTGTATTCAAGTTTTACAACATGGAACCCTACTATGTTTTATCTTAGGTGACCATCGTAATTTCCTTTCATTATTTTGAAGTGAAAGATTTATATATCATTTTTCTGATGTGGCATTGCAATGATGGTATTTTGAAAAGTCATACACTTATTTTTTGTTAAAAAATTTTAAATTTCAAGGAGATGTGTTATTAATTGGGGGAGAATGTAACATCCTGAGTTTTTAAAGGAAAGACAATATTCCATAGCGTTCCTGATACACCCCAATTAGCATTAGTGAAAAACTAAATATCAAAATTTGAATGTTTTTGTTATAAACTAGTTGTTAGAACGGTTGGAATTAAAATAATTAACTAAATAATGAGAATAGTGTTTAGACTAGTTTATATAATGATTCAATGGCTACAAAATTAGCTATAAATTGAAATCAAAATAAATTGAATGTAACATAAATGTTTTTATGAAAAAAATGTAATTTTAATAATTTTATTTATAAAATATTAAAATCACTCTTTCTAGATTATATTAATGAAATATAAATTCCATATAATGTTTAAAATTTCTCTTATATTTTTTCTATACCTGATATAATATCATATTCAATTTTACAAATAAAAAGAGTATTTTTCTCAAAATGATGTTTTAAAACATTTTGATGGAGAAAATATATTAAATGTATTATTTTTATACTTTTATAAATTATATTTTATAAAATAATATTTTTTTATAATATATGAATTCAATTTTCTTTGTATTATATTTTGTAATTTTTCTGATAAGATTCATTTTTTAAAAAATAGTGATAATACTGCATTTAATTTCAAATTTTCTTTTGATAAGTTATCATTTTAATTGGTTTCAAAGTACAATTAGATAAATTATTGACCATTTAATAAAATTTAGGTATCTATATTCAATTTCAAATTGAAATTTGATATAAAATATTTTGGATCTTTTGAATGTTTTTACTTTAAAACCACATATTCTCATTCACTCAATGGGTTTAATTTGTAATTAATTTATACCAATTTTTTATTTTTAATTTGAAAAAACTATTGTCATATTTTTAATAATAAAGTGAAAATTATTAAAATAGTTCAATTTAATTTTTGGACATTATGAATAGTATCTTTACTAATGTTTTTATTAACATAGTTATTAGTTAAACTGGCCATTAATGGTAAAAATAATATTACAAATAATATAAAATCACACTCAAACATTTCTGAATTTAATTTCATGAGTTTCTTAGACAAAAATCATAATTGAGTTAAATTTATATCCTTTTTATGCCAGTTGGGTGTCAGTAATACGTTTATAATTTTATGGCCAATGAAAAGATGAATTTTGTCACATACTTTTTTTTAACAATTTATGTATTACTAATATGAGGCTATATAGGTTTTGTCTTCAACTATAAATATTATACATAAATAAATAATTTTTACGCAAATAATGGTTCCTTATTTCTATCTTTTTGGAAGAAAATAATTTAATTAATCATTGAAACAATTAGAATAGAGTAATTTCTGAATTAATGAATGAACCAAATAAAAGATATTGTAGATATTAAAATAAATATAATTTGATATAATTTATGATATCGATGAAATTTTTGGATTTTTTTAATGCTTAGGTATGATTAAATTCATTTTTATCGAAGATATAATGTTGTTACGATATTTTTAAAAAGACTAATAGTGTCAAGATTGATAGTAACTGTATTTTAAATTATAAAATATTTTATTAAATTATATGTAATTTATAAAAATATCAATGTAATAAAAATAATTAGGATAAGTCATAAATTTTCATAAATGACTCTTTTAGTGGTCTTTTGTTATATCATTGATATTATATTAACAAAAAAATTATAAATTACATTATATGATGGAAAGAATTAATAAGGGTTAAAACGAAAGGATAAGGATTAAAAAAATTTCAAAACATATATATTTTTCATTATATGTAGTATATTTTACCAATAAACATAAAATCATTGAAATAAGTCACTTTTAAATATTTTTAATAAAATATCAAATTATATCAGTATAATATTTAGATAAATTTCTAGAGTTCCCCTCACCTGTCCTATAAAAGGGAACTCATTATTATCTATTCATCACACTTTAAAAACATTTTATTTCAGAGAATATCAACTCAAATAACTTACATTAATACCTTGAAACATTATAGAGGGCTTATTTTATGAATAATACTATCCTTATAGGTGTTCAAGTGATAATCAAGGGAGATCATCCAATGAAGATATATCATGTTTAATTAAGTGTTTCTGTTTTACATCTTCATCCACATCCTTCAAATATTTTCTATCCAAGGTGAAATAATAACTCAAGTATAAAAATAATAATTATATTTTATTATGTTAATATCACTACCTAAGTCCATATCCAATTCCATCAAATGGGAAACGAATTAGTCATCCATGTGTACATATAAACTATCACCTCCACACAACGGTATAATTCGCCTACCCTTACTGTCTCTCAAGGTTGGTTATAATGATGTCATTAGTGTTTATATATTATATTAATGACATATTTATCATTATAAGTCAATAATATGTCAACTATGTTCGTACTTTACATGCACATAAAAATGATAACATTGCTCATACGTATGTGTGAATTACCAACACAAATAAGCGATGTGATTCAATTTTCATCACCACATCATCGGGATGATATATATAATTATATTAAAATTATTAATATGGTATTAATTATTTTATTATAATTATATATTTATAAAATATAACTGGCCATATTTCTATAATGATCGCTGAAAAGCAAAAATGTTACTCATGCGTACATACAACTTATCATCTCTATATTTGTAACATAGATCCTTTTTATACAATATTTAATGAATCAATTTGAAAGAATGATTTATTTAAAATAATTATTATTATCTAACGAATATTATTCTAGAGATTATTTAAAGGTTTCTATTTTGACTATAGACATCATTTCAGTGTAATATTGGACTCGAGTACTGAATATCGTCAAAACATTCAACATGAAATTTCATAATCTAGTAATTGTAATAATGATATATAAATTAAATAATATAATTGTAAACTATTCTAAATATGATATTAATTAACATCATATATTATTCATTAAATAAATGACATTCATGATGAATCAGACTAAAGGTAAGGGATTTCTTCTCGATCTCATTTTTTTTCATGAATTTTTTTATGATATGCACATTTATTATTTTATAAGATGTATATAAAGCAACTATAAAATTTATTATAAATATTTTGACTACAATAATGTAATTTAATGTTTTGGGAAACGTATTATTTCATTTATATTATGATTTAAATGTTCATAGTTTTATGAGACACTTTGAAGTTATAATGATTTAATTATCTTTCCTTTTTCACCATGTCAATATTCTTGATATTTTTTTTAATTTTTTATTTTTATAGATCTAAAAGGATTATAGATCATAATTTATAAATTTCTATAATTTCATTCAATGGTTTTAAAAAATATTATTTTTATTTTTTATAACAAACGTTTTCATTTCAGTAAAAGCAACAGAAGGAATGTTTTTTAACATATACGGTGACAACATCATCTCCACCGCCATGAAAATTATTTTCTATTTGGAATCATCTAAAATAAATCATTTTTTAAATGAAAAGTATTCCATTTTTTTCCAATTTTTGTTATTATTTGAAATGGGGTTCAGTAATGGATACTCTTTTCAAAAAGACGTTTAATGTTATTCATTCAAATATTTTTACGAAATCCAAAAGGAATATTTCTTAAAATATATGTCATGAATGTAATTTCATGAGTTCATGTCTCTTTAATTTTTTTTAATTACCTTACAAGTATTAAATAGTATTTTAAAATAATTTGATTTCATTTTTTAGTGTGCTACTTTGAAAAATATGATTTCTAAATGGAAGAGTTATTTTTTTCTATTATGCTTGTTTTATGTGGTGGGATTATGTTGTGGTTATTAGGAATTGTTTTTTAATATAAGAGTTTCTAGGAAACAATTTGGATTAGTGACCCCATGATAACTCTCTAAAGTATTAGGTAATGATACAAATTTATATGGTAGGGTTTCCCTTATGATATTAATGGAATATAATATAGTGGGTAATCAGAATGTAACCATGAAGGTTACTCCCTTTATAGACATGAAAGCTACAATTTATGAGTGATATGGATTCGAAAATATACCTTTTTGATTTATCTTTTATATGAATATTTACATGAATATAATGATTTCATAAATTATGATAAAGAAATTATGTTCTATGATTGAAAATTATAACTTTGTGAAAACAATTTCATGAGTATTCATGGAATAATGGTTTCTTTTTATATTTTATATCCCTTATTGATAATTTTTTTCCCATCCCATATTTCGAAATGCTTATCATATTTCTTAAGATTATTATGAATAAAAGAGGATGGCGTGATAAAATAATTGAATATGTGTCTCAAAAAGAAATCATTTTTTTAAATGGGATTCCTTTGATAAAAACTTTATACTATTTATAAGTGTACACATGTAATATATGGGACTTCATTGTAATTTGTTTTCCTAATTCTTTAAAACGGTAAACTAAAAAGATCCATGATTTTTAATTCCAGTTCAAAAAAAAAATAAAATAGGTTACACATAATGTCTGGTCATTAATGTTTACACTTTGTACTATATTATACTGTTATCTATTATTTTTTACATAACTCTCTAAAACCATAAACCTAAAAGTATAAAAAATGTATGTGAGTAAACTATATACAATAAAATTCTGTTTATGTAATTCATATGGTTTGGTCCTTACATTTCTTTTCATTGGATGGGTTTAAATGAAATTTGAGATTACTATAATATTAATAGAAAACCTTTGAACAATTAGATTGTTCGGATTGAGTATCTCAATAGGGGTGAATCGAGTACCCAATAAAAATTTACTTTTAACACTAGTTTAATTAAAAACTAAGTTTTTATTTAAATAATTATTAATTTTATTTTAATTTATTTTAGGTAAAAAATTATACATAATACCTATATAATTTCAATGTAATTTATTGGAATCATTTTATAATAATTTTACATATATAAAAATTGTATTGAACTTTTCACCGTCTTTTACCCACCTCCTAATAGAATATGAAAATTTACAAAAAAACATAATTTTACCACTTCTGTGAGTGGAATTTAAAAAATACGAGTGACATAGTTAATATCAAGCAGTGAAATGTTGTTCAATAAGATAAAAATAATTTTTGGTGAATAGTAACTTTTTACATTTATTTACCATGGTTAAAAATAAATAGGGTAATTAAGGGTAAAAATGATATTATTATTACCCTAACACATGTTCTAATTATATTGGATAAGTATAATTCGACCAAAAACAACCTTAGTAATATAATATTATCATTTAGGTCCACTTGGATTAGATTAGGACATTTATTATTATTTCATTCAAAGAAGAGTTCAAAGAGTTAAAATCATAGTTTAATATGTAAAACATTTTTAATATAGTTTTATACATAAGATAAATTTGAAAATAAATATTAATTAAAAGATAAAAAGATTTCCTACATAATTGTGTTTTATTTTTAATTTTTAGACGGTAAATAAGTTAATTTATTTATCACACAATGATGATGCAGTAATTACCTTATTAATGAAATATTAACATAATTGATGTTATAAAAACCCAAATAAATGTAATTTGAGACTTTTTATAAATTAAAATAATTTAATAGGTTATTATTAAATTATTTTATTGATTAAATTAACTTTCTTAGAACTAATCATGCTATTATAATTTTTAAAAAAATTAATTACCCAATAGTGTCAAAATTGATATAAAATAGGTTTTAAAACATATATTATATTATTAATTGTTGTTATATTCCTAAAAATAGAAGGTTCAGACAAATGAATTAGATAAGGTTATATATATTAATAATGAACCACTTGGGGTTCGTTTGGCTAGATATAGTATGTTTATTGACCATATAGTGTAAGAAAACAAGAAGACACGATAAAAGTTAAATTAGTTAACTTAGTGTTAAATCTAAATGATAAGGTTAAAATAGTGACCTAAACTTGTTCAAAACCAATTGGTTGAGATTATTTAGACCCATCCCTACTTTAGCTTATAAATAAATAAATTTGGAGCTTTTACAAACCGAATATGACTTTATTATAAAATAATATTTTATGTTTTTCCTAAGGTTCCCCTCTCCTCCCTTATATAAGGGAACCTCATCCCTCTTCTCTTTACACAATTTTGAGCCTTCAAGCTCGGAAAACCCCGGCCCATTTCCTTTCTATACTTCCCTATAAACATTATAGAGGGTTGGGTCTCCTCAGAAGACCATCTCTAGTGCCTTAAGTGGAGGTTAAGAAGAGGAGCGTCAAAGAAGAGGTAATATCCTTTACCGATTCTTTCGAATTATTTCTTCTTATAATTCTTATTATTTATTTGTTTCATCATAAATAAATAACATCAGTATCACTAATATAATTAAATTTTATTATAAATATAAAATAACCCTATTTCATCATCTATCCAACCTATGGAAAACGAAATCACCACGCGTGCGTACGTACGGAATACCGTCTCCACGCCGTGGTGTAATCTGTTTTCCACCACCACCTTACTTGGATGGGTATAATGGTGTAAAGAATAACTATATATGGTTATTATAACATTATACTAATTCTTAAATATTATATAATCCACTTTAATTCCATTCAATAATTATGGGAACGATATCATCGCTTGTGCGTACATACGGATTACCGTATCCACGACGCGATGAGAATCATTCTCCATGATAACCATTCAAGAATGATTATAAAGTATATATAATGAATAATAATGAAATATATGACATAATTAAGCTACTTTATTTATTTATACATATTTATACATATATTTCATCTACTTACTTCCATTCAAGTCAATAAGGAAAGAAAAGCAGCATTCACGCATATGTACGGCCTACCGTCTCCATGAACGGTGTATTTAATTTCATTTATCTATCTATTATGTATATATATACTGAATATATATGACATATAAATCATGATTTAAATTATGGATGTATGTAAATAATTATATAAGTTATAATATTATCAAGAACAACAAGTCCAAACACGTACGATAAATAAAACGATTTTACCCAAAACGCTGCTTTAACATGGAATTTACAAAAGAACGGGTAATATAAAGACTTAAGTGAAGCATATATGATATAATAACAATGAATATGATTCTTTAATTAGTCAATGAAATTATTTAAATCGTTATACAATAGGTTCTGATACGTACGAACCATTTCAGAACTAAGGTAAGGGATAACTTTTCCAATCTCGTTTTTATATGAGATTGTTTATTCGTAAGTATTTATAGGGTTATATTTATCATCCATGTACCTATTTTATAAAAATGGTTTCATGTATGTTTAAAGTCATCTTTACCCATTTTTGACTTTTACTACATGGTATGTAAGGAATCTTCTTTTTTTACCATACGAGGTGCTTTTTTACTTTTTCGGAAAAAGTACGAGAAGAATGTTTTTTTAACTTATATGGCATGAACGGATTTTTACGGGTTCATAAAGCCTTATTTTCCTGAATCATCTTCCACAAGATTTAATGATTATTTTCAATAAAATACTTACCTTTTAAAATTTCATGGCATTTTATGAAAAGATAATGATTTTGAAGAAGAAAGGGTATTATCCTCAAGAATTCATTTCAAGTGTTTTGTAAAAACTATTTTCCATCTAAGATGAAATTATTTAGTATGATTGTGATTCAAGTATAATGTATCTATGATTTACATGGCTTCACTTTCCTTGTGATGAAATGATATCCATTTGTTTTATATGGATTATGCTATCATGTGATGATGTTTATGAAACCCATTTTATTCTTTAGGTTGAGATGAATGATTTATATTTATGTTGTGGAAAACGAAAGAATGATTTAATTATTAGATGGTGGTACATATATCTCCATCCAATTCATTGGGTAAAGATTTATATCTCATGAGATATACATGGATGGAACGGCAAGTAAATCTAGTTCAGTGATACAAGACTGGAACGTGGAGTGAACTCGATTCAGAAAGGGACTTTGTCCACTAAGATGGTCTAGGTAGCAATGCCTTGGATACTATGGAAATCATATCATGTGCATATGGTTTTTCCACAATTAAAAGTTTTATTACAAATCTATTTTTTCATGATTGATGTTCCCTTATGATCTATGCCTTACATAATCCCATGTTTTATGTCATTTCTCGTGATTTTGATGTTTAAATATTATGTTCATGTTTTGAAGTTCAAATGTATATGGTTTGTTTTATTTTCTCCATGCCTACCCTTACTGAGCATTTGATCTCACACTTTATATGTTTTCTTTTCCCCAGGATATAAAGAAAAAATTTAGGTAAAAAAGGGACAATCTTAATGGGATATGTTGATGATCTTTCACCAAGATTAGAAGATTATGGTCCATGTATCTAAAGACACAATACTATTGAGGTCCTTTGGTGTCTGTTTTTTTATGTATTAGGTATTCCACAAAAGTAATGTAATGTGTATGTGCGTCAATATTTGGGTCTCTACAGTTGGTATCAGAGGAAAGGTTTACTTAACCTTTGGAAACTAGGATGCGAAAATTTTATTGACATCCCTATAGATATTTCTATGTTATGTCTAGGGTTGTCCCTATGGTTAAGTATAACTATAGGTTATAGTCCTAGAATTATGGTAACGATATTAGAGTTAAACCTATGATGTTATATACTGAAGGTACTGCCCCATTATTATGTTGTTTTCCCTATCATGAGTTTTTCCTCTCACACTATTCTTTTTGGGTTTTAGACAATGGATGGACCCGAAGGAACCATGTTGATCAATGTAATGGGAAATGGAATGATTTTCCTCATGAACAAACCAATGTTATGAGAGATGGAGTAAAAAATCTTATTTCTATACATACATAAGCTATGAATCATTATGGACTTCCAAATGAGCAGAGAAGGGAACAATATTCTATTGAGTCCTTCATTGTAACATACCCAAATGATAAAGGGTTAAAATGACTAAATGATATGACTCATGTCAACAAGGTGCACCTTCCTTTTCGGGAGCCTGTCAGATTAGAACTCTAAAGTTAAGCGTGCTTGGCCTGGAGTAGTGATCAGGATGGGTGACCTTCTGGAAAGATTCTCAGTGTGTGTATGAGTGAGGACAAAGCACACTAGAAAGGACATGTGTTGGCAAGTGGGGACTACCATTAGTCAGATGAGCCGTTCAGGCATTTTGGTGGACCCTAGGGTGGGCCCCACATGTCTGTGGGGCAACTGGCGGTACATGGTGGGCCAGGACCCGACGACCATGCTAAGGCGGGGTGTATGTGCTGTCACTGGGGCCCGGTTGTCACATTTGGTATCAGAGAAGGAACCCAGCCTTAAGTGTGGTGCACTGCCTAGGTTGAGATGTAGGGCCCACAATGAGGGCGTTGTGCTCTAAAGGGAGGGGGGTGATTGTAACATCCCCAAATAATGAAGGATTAAATGACTAATTGATATGAGTCATGTCAACAAGGTGCACCTTCCTTTTCGGGAGCCTGTCTGATTAGAACTCCACAGTTAAGCGTGCTTGGCTTGGAGTAGTGATCAGGATGGGTGACCTTCTGGGATGTTTCCCAAGGTGTGTGTGAGTGAGGACAAAGCACAATGGAAAGGACATGTGTTTGCCTATGGGGACTGTCATTAGTCAGATGACCCGTTCGGGCATGTGGGTGGACCCTAGGGTGGGCCCCACGTGTCTGCGGGGCAACTGGTGGTACCTGGTGGGCCAGGACCCGACGACCATGTTAAGGCGGGGTGGTTGTGCTGTCACCGGGACCCGATTGTCACATTTGGTATAAGAGGTGGTACCCAGCCTTAAGTGCAGTGCACTGCCTAGGTTGAGATGTAGGGTCCACAACGAGGACGTTGTGCCCTAAAGGGGGGGGGTGATTATAACATCCCAAAATGATAAAAGGTTAAATGACTAAATTATATGACTAATGTCAACAAGGTGCACCTTCTTTTTTCAGGAGCCTATCTTATTAGAACTCCACAGTTAAGCGTGCTTGGTTTGGAGTATTAATCAGGATGGGTGACCTTCTGGTAAGTTTCTCAGGGTGTGTGTGAGTGAGGACAATGCACACTAGAAAGGACATGTATTGGCCTGTGAGGACTGTCATTAGCCAGATGACCCATTCGGGCATGTGGGTGGACCCTAGGGTGGGCCCCACATGTCTGCGGGGAAACTGGTGGTACCTGATGGGCCAGGACCCGACCGCCATGTTAAGGTGGGGAGGTTGTGCTATCACCGGGACCCGGTTGTCACATTTGGTATTAGAGGTGGCACCCAGCCTTAAGTGCAGTGCACTGCTTGGGTTGAGATGTTGGGTCCACAATGAGGACGTTGTGCTTTAAAGGGGGGGGGGGTGATTGTAGCATCCCCAAATGATAAAGTGTTAAAATGACTAAATGATATTACTCATGTCAACAAGGTGCACCTTCATTTTCGGGAGCCTATCTGATTAGAACACTACAGTTAAATGTGCTTGGCCGGGAGTAGTGATCAGGATGGGTGACCTTCTGGGATGTTTCCCTGGGTGTGTGTGAGTGAGGACAAAGCACACTGGAAATGACATGTGTTGGCCATTGGGGACTACCATTAGTCAGATGACCCGTTCAGGCTTGTGGGTGGACCCTGTGGTGGGCCCCACATGTCTGCGGGGAAACTGGTGGTACCTGGTGGGCCAGGACCCGACAGCCATGTTAAGTCGGGGTGTTTGTGTTGTCACTGGGGCCCAGTTGTCCAATTCACGAGGCAACGGCCACCTTCTTTCAGTGGGTCTTCTATTCCACTTCTTTCTTAACAAATGATTAGTAACATTGAAAAGAAATTTTCCATACATCGTTGTTCAGAACATGAAAAATTCATTTTGGTTGTTTACCGTTTATAAGGTGAAGCAGACCAGTGGTGGACTCTAATTAAGAATACAAGGCCCCAATATGAAATTGAATCAATGGAATGGGACGAGTTCAAGAACTTATTTTTCAAAAATTACTTCCCTGGTATTCTTCGAAAAAAGATGGTAAATGAGTTCCTTCAGCTTAACCAAAAGGATGATGAATCAGTTGGTAAATATGAGGAGAATTTTACAAGAATTGCAAGGTATGCATCGGGCTTTATCATCCAACCTGAAAGTAAATATTATAGATTCTTCAGTTGCATAAAACCAAGTCTTCGAAGGGAATTAGCTATAAGAGACCTCAGTAGCTATGACGAAATTGTGCGTCGTGCTATCAAGGTAGAACTGGAAGTTTGTTTTATATATCCATCTCATGGTTTTGACAAAAAAAATATGGAGTTCATGGAGAAATCCTAGAACAATGGTGAAAAGAAGATGAAGGTTTATTTATGCTCAAGGTGTGGAAAGAAGCATGGTGTAGATTGTTTTAATGAGACTATAAAATGTTTTAAGTGTGGAAAAGAAGGTCATCGAGTAGTTGAGTGTTGAAGTAATGGAAAGAGGGTTTCTAATGATGTGAATAAAGAAAAGACTCCAGAGAACTTACCACCAACACTTTAATGCTTCATGTGCAATGAAATGGGGCATTATGTTAATCAATTCCCTAATCCAAGGGTTAATGATGATCAATGTGAGAAACCTCTCAAGGAAAATGATAATGGGAAGTCACATATGATCACTATTTGAGATGTTGAGTATGAAAATGATATTGTGTAATGATTAAGTGTTTATGTAATGGTATTTCAAATTAGTACCATGGAATCTCATTTATGGTATCGTGGAATAATGGAATATCAATGTATTGGATCATTGTGGTTTTTAATAATTTTATGGTATTGGTAACCATGAAAAGCGATTGAAATATTTTTGGAAAGTAGTTGAATTACACAAAATTAAGGGATAAGGAAAAAATAATATGTATGATAGTATTCATGAGCTCATGACTGATATAAGGAAAAAGTTATATAATGGTTTGAGTATATAGAATTTTTGGATTTTGGTATGTGGAAAGAGTTAACTTTTGGAAGCATTCATGTTTTCACTAAAGTTCAATGGGTATTCATTTTTCAAGAGAATACATGATTAAGGTATTCACATGTTTGGAATGTGACCAAAATGATAAATCCTATGATATATGGGGGATAAATTATGGTATTCACGTGCTTGTTATATGACCTTTCAAGTAATCGTTTTCTTTATACTATGAGATTGGACCAAAGTATTTTGGATAAGAATACATATTTCAATGAATTAAGTTAGATATAAGATGGTATTGTTTAAGGATAGAACTTTTTTTTCAATATTATTACAGGAATGTGATAATAATGTAGTTTCAAAAAAACGGAAAACCTTCAGAACGGGCGACAACCCATTGTGTCGGACAAGGCTGTGGGAATTGAACCCACAACAGAAGTGTGACAGGCCTCTATCCCCTATCACTGGCCTACAAGAAGTCCATGGATAGTAGAAACTAGTTTTATTTTATTAAGCGGTATGATAGATGAATTATAAATCAATTTTTGGAATCATATACGAATAACCTCACCATAGATGGACTTATGTATATTTCATAACCTTTTCTACCATTTTGTTTGAGACAGATGAAATGGCCCATCCTTCTATCACATGATCTGCTAACACTTCAATAATGAAAAATTCAACTTCATTTCTCTTAGAGATGAAGTGGAAATTGTTCAAGGAACGAACAACAGTGAGATTGTACCAAAATAAAGTAAGTATTTCTTCTAAATCAAATTCTTCAACTTTATGGAAATGATCTTGAAAACCAAAAATGTTGTCCTAGTGTCCTCATATACGATGAAGAAGATGGTACCTTAGATCATCACAGATTTATGGCTTTGTGATAGCTGGATTTTTCATATCCATGTTCTCTACCACTCTCCATCAGACCTTGATGGATATAATTCTCTTCTATATCCATATTTTCACTTATGTTCTCATATGTGGAATCCCAGTGATGAGTTAATTTGGGTAACCGTTATGTTTCATACATCACTTTTTAAAATTAATTTTTAGTATTCCTTTTAATGATGTGGGTTTATATGAATGAAAATTTCTTGTATTAACCCATCTATAACCCCAACTAATTTCGAGGGAAAAATTCCATTTAAGAGGGGTAGAATCTAACACTCTAAGATTTTATGAGGAAAATTATTTTTTTAATTTCTTTGATGTCGTGTGTTTTACGCTATACCAAGATTTAATTGTGCTATACACTACACCATATTATCTTATATTACACACATCCTTGACTTGGATTATATTACACGCAATTGTGACCTTCCTCAATAGCATGTGTAGTACAGAATACCGTGTTTCACTAAACAATGATATGTTATTAAGATATTATATAAACTAGCCGTTATGAAAAGCAATACCCACTTTTTGAAATTTTATAAATTTTTTCATTCAAAATGGACTTCATTTTTGGATTTGGAATATCATAATTATCCTAGGGTGAATATTTGGTATTTTTCTGAAAACATTCAATTTTGGATGAATAGTGAAAACAATGGGTTACTATTTAAAAACCGACCTTTTATTTAAATAATTATTTATTTTATATAAAATTATTTTAGGTACAAATTGATACATAATACCTATATATGTTCAATGTCATTCATTAGAGTCATTTTATAATAATTTTAGATATATAAAAATTTTATTGAACTTTTCACCGTCTTTTACCCACCTCCTAGGAGAATTTGAAAATATAAATAAATATTAATTTTACCGCTTCTGTGAGTGGAATTTCAAAAATCCGAGAGACACGGTTAATATCATGGTCTAAAATGTGGTTCAATAAGATAAAAATAATTTTTGTGAATAGTAACTTTTTACTTTTATTTATCATGGTTAAAAATAAATAGGGTAATTAAGGGTAAAAATGATTTTATTATTACCCTAACACATGTACTAATTCTATTATATATGTATAATTCTCCCAAAAACAACCTTAGGAATATAATATTATCATTTAGGTCAACATGGATTTTATTAGGACATTTATTATTATTTAATTAAAAGAAGAGTTAAACGAGTTAAAATCATAGTTTAATAACTAAAACATTTTTAATATTGTGTTAAATATAAGATAAATTTGACTATAAATATAAATTATAAAGATAAAAAGATTTAATACATAATGGTATTTTATTTATAATTTTTAGACATTAAATAATTTAATTTATTTATGAAATAATGATAATGTAGTAATTACCTTAGTAATGAAATATTAACATAATTGATGTAATAAATACAAAAATAAATGTAATTTGAGACTTTTTATAAATTACAATACTTTTTTAGGTTAATATGACATTTTATTAATGATTTAATTAACTTTGTTTGAACTAATAATGATGTATTAATTTTCACAAAAATCAAATACCAAATAGTGGCCAAATTGTCATAAAATAGTTTTTAAAACAGATATTATATTATTAATTGTTATTATATTTCTAAAAAACTAAGGTTCGGAAAAATGACTTAGATAAGGTTATATATATTAATAATGAACCACATGGGGTTATTTTGTCTTGTTATATTATATTTATTAATAATATAGTGTAAGAAAACAACAAGACAAGGTAAAAGTTAAATTTTTTAACTCAGAGTTAAATCTAAATGATAAGGTTAAAATAGTAACCTAAAATTGTCTAATACCTATTGGTTGAGATGATTTAGACCCATACACACTTTATCTTACAAATTAATAAATTTTTAGCTTTTATAAACAGAATATTACTTTATTATAAAATAATATTTTATGTTTTTCCTAAGGTGCCCCTCTCCTCCTTTATAAACGGGCACCTCATCCCTCCTCTCTTTACACAATTTTGAGCATTCACGCTCAGACAACCCATACCCATTTACCTTATCAACATCCCTAGAAACATTATAGAGGTTCAGCTGTACTCAAAAGACCAACTCTAGTACCTTAAGAGGATTTTAAGAAGAGGCACGTCCAAGAAGAGGTAATATCCTTTACCGATTCTTTCCTATTATTTCTTCTTCTACTTCTTCTTCTTTATTTGTTTCGTCATAAATTAATAACATTAATATCACTCATATGCTGATATGTTATTATAAATATTAAACAACCCTATTTCATCTTCTATCCATCCTATGGAAAATAAAATCACCGCGTGTGCATACGTACGGAATACCATCTCCATGCCGTGGTGTAATCTGTTTTCCACCACCACCTTACTTGGATGGGTATAATGGTGTAAATAATAACTATTTATGGTTATTATAACATTATACTAATTCTGAAATATTATATCATCCACTCCAGTTCCATTCATTAATTATGGGAACTATATCATCACTCGTGCATACGTACAGATTACCGTCTCCAGGACGCGATGAGATTCATTATCCATGATAACCATTCAAGAATGATTATAAATAATATATAATTAATAATAATGAAATATATGCCATAATTAATATAATGTATTTATGTATACATATATATATATCATCTACTTACTTCCACTCTTGTCAATAAGGAAAGGAAAACCGCGTTCATGCATACGTACGGCCTACCGTCTCCATGAACGGTGTATTTCATTTCATTTATCTATATATTATGTATATATATATATACTGAATATAAATGATATATAAATCACGATTTACAATCTTGAAGTAAATAAATAATGATTTAAGTTATAATAATATCAAGAACATCAATTCCAACACGTACGATATATAAAATGATTTTACCCAAAACGCTGCTTTAACAATGAATTTAAAAAAGAACGGGTAATATAAAGTCATAATTGAGCCATATATGATATCATAACAATGATTATGATTCTCTAATAAGTCAATGACATTATTTATATCATTATACAGGAGGTTTGGAAACGTACGAAGCATATCAGGCCTAAGGTAAGGGATAACTTTTCTAATCTCGTTATATCCGAGAGTGTTTATTCGTATGTATTTACTGGGGTTATATTTATCATCCATGTACCTATTTTTTAAAAATGGTTTCATGTTTGTTTAAAGTCCTTTTTACCCATTTTCTACTTTTACTACATGTTATGTAATGAATCTTCTTTTATTACAATATGAGGTACTTTTTTACTTTTACAGCAAAAATATGAGAAGAATGTTTTTTTATCTTATACGGAATGAACAGATTTTTACGGTTTCATAAAGCCTTATTTTCATGAAGTTTCCTCGAAAATATTTCAGGATTATTTTCACAAAAATCATTTTCTTTTAAAATTGCATGGAATTTTGTGAAAAGAAAATGATTTTAAAGAAGAAAGGATATTTTCCTCAAAAATTCTTTTCAAGTGTTCTGTCAAAACTATTTTCTATCTAAGATGACATTATTTAGTACGAGTGTGTTTCAAGTATATTGTCTCTATTATTTATAGGTTCTCACTTTTCTTATGATAAAATGATATAAATTTGTTTTATATGGATTATAATATTATGTGATGATGTTTATGAAACCCATTTTATTCTTTGGGTTGTGATGAATGATTTATGTTTATGTTTTGGAACACGTAAGAATGATTTAATTATGAGATGGGTGGGACCTATATCTCCCTCCAATGCATTGGGTAAGAATTTATATCACATTATATAGACATGGATGGAATGAAAAGTTAATCTAGTTCGGTGATATAGGATAGGAACGAGGAGTAAACCTGATTCAGAAAGGGACGTTGTCCACTAAGATGGTCTAGGCAGCAATGCTTTGGCTAATATGGAAATCATATCATGTGCTTAATGTTTTTCCACAATTTCATGTTTTATTTCCAAGCTATTTTTTCATGATTGTTGTTCCATTATGATCTATGACTTACGTACTACCATGTTTTATTTCATTTCTCATGATTTTGATGTTTAAATATTATGTTCATGTTTTGAAGTTCAAATGTATATGGTTTGTTTTATTTTCTCAATGCTTACCCTTATTGAGCATTTGAGCTCACCCATTATATGATTTCTTCTCCCCAGGATATAAAGAAAAGTTTTAGGTAAAAAATGGGATGATCTTAATGAGATATGTTGATGATCTTTCACCAGTATAAGAAGATTATGTTCCATGTTTCCAAACACACTAAACTATTATAGTCCTTTGGTGCCTGTTTTATTTATGTATTATGTTTTCCACAAAAGTAATGAAATTTCTATGTATATAATGCTTTAGGTCTTTATACGGACTATGTTATATATATTTTTTAGGAACCAACGTAAGGAGAGGATGACATACCATCATCCCATTTCAATAAAGGAGAAAACATCTCTGTAGAAGTGAAGAATTCCACTTGCCTTTGGAAAGTGTGAATGTGGGGAAACAATATGTGCGTCCTCAGAGCCGATGTTCATTGTGCTGAAAGTGTCTAAAATTGAAACCTTCCATGTTAACATGACAAGTGGATTAGTGTAAAATATTATGTAATGATATAATATATCATTTTCATTTTTATTATTCTTTATGGATTAATTATATATATTTATTACAAAAATATCAGGTAATTTTTAAATCTAAAAAGAAATACTTTTATTAAACTCATTTATAATAATGTTTAGTTATAAAGTTTAATTTATAAATTATATATTTTGAATTTTGAATTTTAATTAAATTTCTAAATCATCATAATAAATAAACAAAGATGGTAATTTTGTGTCTTTTTAAAAATTATGGATTTTTAGTGAATAGTGAGAAATATCATTTTTTTAAAACTTCTATTATCTTAGACAATATTAGTAATCTAAAAGTATAATTATTAGTTGAATTTGATATAAATTAAAATAAATATTATTTATTTTTATGTATTCAAAATAATTAAATTATAATCTTTTTTGTACTGGAATTTATTATAAATTTATTTTTGGGTTTAAAATGAATTTTTTTCTGAAAATTGTTTTAAATTTCATAATATTTCTACATAGTAATTAAATAAAATGGTATCTAATATGGAATGATTTAAATGAAATTAATATACTATATATCTATAGATATTAATTTAAACACATCTAATTGTTATAATTAGTCATAAATATAATATAATATCATCTTATCCTTAAAATATAAATTTCATAGAAACCCGCTTTTAAATCTTGTCTGTGGGATTAATTTTAAATCAAGTACTAAGACTTATGTAAATTGAATTTTCTAATATTGTTTCCATTTTTTCAATCATAATATTTTATATAAAATAATATTTTCTAGTTAATTTTGGGTACTGTTGAATAGTTAAAATAATAACAATCATTGATAATGGATAAGGTGAAAATAGGTTTACCGGGGGCTAAACAACAACGATGTTGGTTAAAATGTCCTAAAAACAGGTATAAATAATATTTTATGTCAATATTTTGACTTAAATATCATATAAAGATCAATAATTTTATATTTTGGAGCCTTTTTATCAGAGAAAAATGTTTAAATAACTTTTTCTTTTCAAAATTCCCATTTGTGTCCACTCCCCCAATTATAAAAGATTATCTTCTCTCCACCCTTGTTCACACCTTCAAAGACATTTTATTTATAAAATATCTTCAAAAATATATTTCTAATTCCCTAGAAACATCATATATAGTTTTTTTCTTAAATCCAATCGAGGAAGGCTTCAGGTATACCAGAGAGATTGTCCAAAGAAGTTACATCGTTCTTAAGTAATAAATTTTTTTGTTACTTCTCCCTCCACCACAAAATAATATTCAACCATGAATATATAATAACACTAGTATCTCCCACATACAGAGGTTTTATTATATTAAATCAAAATAAATATTTTCCTCCATCAAATGGGAAATGAATCCATCATTTTTGTTTATAGAGGATTACAACCTCACGAAATGCTTTAATTCATTTTTCATCACCACTTATCAAGGATTACTATAATAAAGGAATTCGTGTTTATATATCCAATTAATTAAATATTTATCATTATGAAAAGATAATATATCATTTTTGGTTTACTTTTCTATTCATTCAAAATGATAACATTGTTCATGGGTAAATATAGCCTACCATCTCAATTATGGTCACATATTTCATTTTTCATAACCATATTTATTGATTTATTTTAAAATTATAATTGAAGAATAAAAATAAAAATGATTTCATGGTTATTGGGCTTGTGAGGATGAAATTATAAAATATTTGACCATATTTAACCTTACATATTCGTTTTGGTCATATAAGAATAGTATCATCAAAATCTTGATGCGAACTAACTATGTAATTGTATATAATAATAAAATAAGTCAAATAAAATTAATAATAATCTTGTAAATTTATATTTAGAACGTAAATAACTAACATATGTTTAATAATCATGAATATATATAAAGCGCATGACAATTTTGTCTAATATTAAGGGATATTCTTTTAAAATAGTATTCATTTTAAGATTTACTTTTCAACTTTTACCCTCCATATCCATATTTTAACATATTTTTTTCAATTTTTATATGGAAATAAATAATATATTAAGAAAACTTTATATCACTTTTTATTTTATTTCAATTTTTTCCAAATACAATATTTCTATAGAATGTATGAATTTTTAACAAAAAAAAATTATTTTATTTACATGGAGAAACTTAATTTTCCTTACACCATAAAAATTGTTTTATGTTTAGATTCATTTTTAATAAATCATTTTTTATTCCAGGAAAATACAACATTCTTTTTTCTGTGTATTTTGATATTGAAAATGGGTTTTGAAAAAAAAGATTATTTTTATATCAGAAATAGTTTTACATACGGGTTTAAAAAGGTTTTTTGAAGGGATTATGATGGGAAGATTCAAGATTAAAATGTTATTTTCTTGATATTATCTTTTTAGGTTGTTCAAAATATTTCTTGATCCCTATTACAGCTCATGGGTGAGCCTATAATACCTTGTACAGTGGGTGTACTCAAATATAAATCTATTAAATTGATTAATTATTATGTTCCCAAGAGAATTATATATGAAATAGACCATATTATTATTGAAATTTATTACGGTTCTATTACTCTTAAATATAACTATGTCTCATGGAACCTACATAACATTCTATAATTTCAAATGATTTTTCACGAAAATAATATTTTTTGAAAAGTTAGGATAAATGAAAATTTAAAAAGAAAAATGCCTCTATTTCTTCGTAAAAAATGTTTATGAATAATTATTATGTCATAGGTTTTGCTTAATTTTACTAGACTGGAGCATTTATTATTTTTATACCCATTATTGTGCCTTTTTTATTATCTTGAATTTTTAATGTTCGTATCAAAAATATTTATTGATGGGTAAAATAAAGGTATAATTTATATTGAATGTAATAAATATTTTTCATTAAAAAGGTGATTTATTTTAAAACTCATATATTATGGAAAATGCATATTTATTAGAAGTATCAATAATATTCATAGTTTTTCAAGGAAACAATATTTTTTATATCGAACATGATACTCTACAACTAGATTAAGCGAACTACTAAATATTATAATTTAAATATTACAGTTAAAAAATAGTGATAAGATTTGAGTGAATTAATATAATTAACTAAATAATTATAATAGGGTTTTACTCAATTTTATATAATGATTCAATTATTACCAAATAATTTTGTAATAGAAATAAAAACCAATAGATTATAAAGCATGAGTTTTTATGAAATCTATTTAAATGTGAATTATTTTTTCATATAATAATATAGTCCCTCATTTTGGATTTTATTAGTGGAATATATATTCAATATAAAGTTTTAAATTGTTCATATATGTTTTATAGACATTATTAAAGAACTAATTCAATTTTACTTATAAAAATAGTGTTTTCTAAAAAGGATTTTTTGATTACCAATTGATGGTGAACACATTTTAAATCATGTTTTAACACATTTATAAATTATATTTGAGATAAAATTATTCTCTAGAATATGTGGATCAAAATATTCCTGGGATGATTTATTTTTACTTTTTTGAAATGATTAATTTTTAATAACTAGTGAAAAATACAACATTTTAATTAAAACTATTTTTCATCAAATTTATTTATATAGTAGTATTATTATTTTAATTTTATTTAATGTACAATTAAATAATTCATTTATTATTTAATCTAATGTAGGCCATTTTAATCAATATCACATTGAAATTGGATATAAAAACATTATGAAATTTTGAAGCTTTTTATATTAAAACAAGTTTTCTTATTCTATAATCATGATTACTTATTAATTAATTTGTTCAAATTATATATTTTTTTGGAAACATTGATTCTAAATTTGGAATAAAAAGGTAAAAATTATTTAAATAATCCCCTTTTATTTTTTGAATGTTATGAATAGTATCATTAGTAATATTTTTAGTACCATGGTTAAGGGTAAAACCAACAATTAAAGGTAAAAATATTATTATAGATAATATAAGATCACCCTAACAATAGTATTAATTTCATTTTATGAGTTTTTTCAACAAAAATTATTTTTTGATTTAATTTATATACTTTTAATGTTGCTTAGGTGTGAGTAAGACACTTATAATATTAAATTCAAAGATAAATCTTTTTTGCCACAAACTTGTTTTAACAAAGTAAGGTATTTTTTGAGGTTATACATCAGATATATGAATCTATTAATATTATTTAGAAATAATGTTTTTTCATATATCATAGTAATTTTTTTTATAATTTTTAGGAAATAAATATTTAAATTAAATGGTGACACAATGATGATGCAGTAATTGTATATGTAAAAGAAGAATCTAAAAATGATATTGTGAATATTAGAATAAATATAATTTGACATAATTTATTTCATCAACAAATCAGACAAATTGGACATTTTTGTGATGATTAGATTGAGTTTTTTCAAAATATAATGTTTCTATGATATTTCTAAAAAGACAATAAATGAATAGTATCAAAATGGACTCTAATGGTATTTTAAAATATAAAATATTTTATTAAATGATATAAAATTTACAAAATTCACAATTTTTTAGCCAAATTATTTGGATATGATCTAAATTTTCAAAATCCCTCAATTATTGTTGTTGTTTTTCATTTTCCCCAGTTATATTAACACACAACATATAAATTACATGATATCATGGTTTGAATTAATTAGGGATAAAAAAATAAGGATAAAAAATTTTAAAAACATTTCTAATATTCATATTATGAAGGTTTATTAAGACAAAATAATCTTATATTTGAAATAATAATGTTGGAATCATTTTGAATGAAATATTACTTTATATTTATTTAATATTATGATGAACCCCAAGAGTGCCCCTCCACTTTAATATAAAATGTAAACCATTATTATCTATTACTAGCACATAAAACCCATTTTATATCAACCATTAATTTCAAAAATCCCTTTAAAAGAATCCCTATCCACATTCTATAGACTTTTATTTAGGCAGAACACTCACCGTATATGTGCTAATGTGTTTATCAAAGTAGATCATCCGATGACGAGGTATTTTTTTAATTAAGCATTTATATTTAATTTCTTTTTCCTCTTCCATAAAATATAAACCACCCTTAACTAAAATAATAACACCCTTATACTCAATATAATGAGTTTTTTTCTAGTAATATCATCACATAAATCTATCTCCAATTTCACCAAATAGGAAATGAATTAATCGTTCGGGTGTATGTGTATACTATCACCTCCACGAACTGATATAATTGTTTTCCAATTTTCATCTGTCCAGAATGGTTATAATAATTTAATTAACGTTTATATATGATATTAATGACATATTTATCATTAGAGGATAATAATATATAAACAGATTTCTAACTCACCATAAAAATGAAAATGATAACGTTGTTCTTGCATACGTGTGAACTGTCACCAGCATGAAGCGATTTGATTCAATATTCATCACCATGTTACAAAAATGATTTATAATTGTAATATTAATTTAATAATATTATATTAATTATATGATAATAACTATGGAAAGATAAAATAATACTTAAGTTCTTTCAATAATGATCATTGAAAAATGAAAATATTGCTCATGCGTACGTATGAATAACCATCTCCAGGATTGTAACAGA
Organism: Viscum album; assembly: GCA_963277665.1. Taxonomy (NCBI): domain Eukaryota; kingdom Viridiplantae; phylum Streptophyta; class Magnoliopsida; order Santalales; family Viscaceae; genus Viscum; species Viscum album. The sequence goes on along the minus strand of OY728122.1, from coordinate 1,876,089,131 downwards.
GATCATTTTTCATATCCATAGTTAATGAATGGTATTAAAATAAATATTTTTTTGTTATAATTATTACTATTTCATGAATATTATTCTATATATGCTGGAATTTTGACCATTTTGACTATAAATATCATTTTGAAGACATTTTGGACTCATGTACCGAATACCATGAAAGCATCCAACATTAGCATTCAAAACTATGTAATTATTATAAATTTATATAAAAGGTATAATAAAAATGAAAAATATTCTCATGAAAGTAAATAATTAACATATGTTTTTAATTATAAAATATAAATAACATACGAGACAGATCAGAATCAAGGTAAAGGATTTTTCTAAATCTCATTTTATTATTGCATTTATTGATGATATGCATATTTATTATTTTATATGGTTTATATATACTGATAAAATGACATTTAATATCCTTGTTTTATCTATAGTCATGTTATTTAATGTTTTAGTAAATGTATTATTTCACATTTATTATGATTTAAATGGTCAAATTCAAATGAGACACTTTGAATGTTAAAATATACAATTTCCAAACATTTTTATCCGACCCAATATTCATGATATTATTTTATATTTTAATTTATATGGATATCAAAGTATTTTAAAATAAGTTTTATTTCTGTTTAAAATTTAATTCAATGGTTTTCAAAAAGATTTTCTTCTTGTTTTCAGTATTAAACGTCTGAATTTCATTGAAAATTGAAAAAAGAATGTTATTTTTAACGTATATGGTGACAACAACTCATTCTCCACAAATAAAATTATTTCCTATTTGTAGTATTCTATTATCCTTAATGATTTTAAATTAAAATTATTATATTTCTCCCTTTTGGAGTTTTTTGAATGGGTTTTTATAATGGATTTTCTTTTCAAACCCACTTCTAAAGTTACACATTCAACTATTTTTACAAATGGATTTTTTTTAAAATACACGTACTGAATTTAATTTCATGATTTAATGTCTATTTAATATTCATTATAATTACTTTACATTTTTACACTTTTATTTTCAAATATTTTTTTTATTTTTTAGCGTACATCATTGTAAAAATGATTTCTAAGTGGAAATGTTATTTTTCCTTTATGCATGTTCTAAATGTTAGGAAATTTTTATAGTTCATGGTAATAGTTTATAAATATGGACGATTTTGTGATAAAAATGGGAGTGGGAAAATTATATCTCACCAATGAATTGGGTAATGACACAGAGTTAAATAGTATGGTTTCTCTTAAGATATTTAAGGAATATACCACGGGGGTTATTCCAAATGTAACCATGACGGTTAATCCCTATGTAGCGGTAGAAGCAAAAAAATTTTATTGATATGGATTGCACAAGATAACTTTATGATTTATGTTTTTTATGAATATTTACATGAATATTATTATTTCGTGAGGTAAGCTGATGTTCTTAGGTTTTATTGGTTAATAGTATAACTTTGAGAAATTATTTACATGAGTATTTTTAGTGTAATGGTTTATTTTTTCCATTTATATCCCTTACTAAGATTTTTTCTCATCCCATGTTTCAAAATGTTTTCAATGGTCTTAAAATTATTAAGGAAGAAAATATTTCATGATAAATGATTTGGATACTTTTTTGAAAAGAAAATCATGTTTTATTTTGAAAAGGATTCCTTTGGTAAAAAATGGATACATAGTATAGGTTTCCACTTGTAATGAATGGGAATAATTTTTAGGAGATGGACAAAATTATCTAAAACTATAAACTAAAAATATCATTTAATGTGAATTCTATTTAAAAAAACAAGAATAAGTTATGTTTAATGACAAGTCCTTATAGTTGGTTTCAATGGGAGGTTTAGGAAACATTATATATTATGATGTCTTCATAAGATATATTTATATTATTAATGGTTTATAATTGTATTGTTTAAAATAATACTAATGCATTTGAATCACATTATATCCTTGAAGATATAAAATTTTATTGTGACTATTATTATTTTTGGAGACATTAATTTTTGATGTAATTAAAGGGTTATTACTTTCTGGTAAGAAAAATGAATGTTATCAAAAAAAAATATGTGGTTCCAAAAATGTAATGTTTATTTTAAGGATTTGATCATATATTAGGGATTTTATAAGAATGATATTATCTTAGAAAAAGAACGACCCAATGGACTGGTGACAACTAATCACGTCCGACAAGGTTGGGCTTGGGAAACCCATGACCGAAGGCCGATAAAGGTGCATCACCTACAACTGGAAAAAAATCACAAGTTAGTTTGACTTTTTATTTTTTGTTAAAATAATTTATGAAAAAAATTTAAGTGTATTTTTTAAATAAATGTTTTATTGGAAAAATTATTTTTTGAATTATGTAATGTTGGTTATGTCATATGAAATTCAATATTTTGATAATCATATATGATCGAGGTAAAAATAATAATATTGGATTTTATTTTAGGAACAATCGTTAAATTAAATTTTGTAATAAACTATGATTTAATTTTGAACTTATGGTGATTTAGGTAATTTTTTGATCAATTTATCATATCTTGATGATTACCAGAGAAATTACTTTTTATTAAGAGGATTTAAGAGTAATTAATGTTATTTGGAGATATTTTATATAATTTATCATTGGAGATAATGTGATCAAATATTTTTTCGGTTTTTATATTTTATAGTATATTTTTGTGGAATTATAGGAATAGTTAAATGATCTATGTTTAACATTGGGTAGTACTATTGATTTTTTGAGAATAAAAGTAGGATTTTCTCTTTTAAAGGATATTATTTTTATGGAATTGTCTTATATTATCCTATACATATGATTTTAGTTAATGTTTCATGACTGGAAGAAGAGATAGATAATCTGTTGTGGAATTTTTTATTCATTAAAAGTTGATTATAGTGATTTAAGATTAAAAAAATATTCTTAAATACACAACTTTTGGAGAAAAAGATGATTTTGTGGTTTAAATTGAGAAATGAGTGAAACTCTACATGTCAAGTATGTATGTTTCCTTGTGGTATTGGTGTAGTAAGTAAAATTATTCTTAAACTCATTGAAATGTATTTTAAACCTAAAAACATTATCCGTGTACTTTTTTCGAAATGATTAAACTTTTAACCGATCATAGAATTATAGTTTTGGGATTCTTAACATTCTAATGTTAATTTATTCTATCACTCTATATAAAAAGATGAAAGTTATTTTTTCTTCTGTATTCTTGTTTTCCAACATGGAACCCTACTATGTGTTATCTTAGGTGTCCATCGTAATTTCCTTCCATTATTTTAAAGTGAAAGATTTATATATCATTTTTCTGATGTGGAATTTCAATGATGGTATTTCGAAAGGCCATACCCTTATTTTTAGGTAAAATGTTTAAATTTCAAGGAGACATGTTGTTAATTGGGGGAGAATGTAATATCCTGAGTTTTTAAAGGAAAGGCAATATTCCATAGCATACATGATACACCACAATTAGCATAAGTGAAAAACTAAATATCAAAATTTCAATGTTTTTGTTATAAACTAGTTGTTAAAATGGTTTGAATTAAAATCATTAACTACATAATGAGAATTGTGTTTAGACTAGTTTATATAATGATTCAATGGCTACAAAATTAGCTATAAATGGAAATAAAAATAAATTTAATGTAACATAAATGTTTTAATGAAAAAATGTAATTTTAAAAATTTAATTATAAAATATTAAAATCACTCTTTATAGATTATATTAATGAAATATAAATTCAATATAATCTTTAAAATTTCCCTTATATGTTTTCTATACATGATATAATATCAATTTTAATTTTACAAATAAAGAGAGTATTTTTCTCAAAATGATGTTTTACACCCTTTTGATGAAGAACACATATTAAATGTATTTATTTTTTACTTTTATAAATCCTATTTTATAAAATAAACTTTTTTTATAATATATGTATACAAATTTTCTTTGTAATAATTTTTGAAATTTTTTTGATAAGATTAATTTTTTAATGAATAGTGATAATACTGCATTTAATTTCAAAATTTATTTTGATAAGTTATCATTTTAATTGGGTTCAAAGAAAAATTAGATAAATTATTGACCATTTAATCTAATTTAGGTATCTATAGTCTATTTCAAATTGAAATTTGATATAAAAACTTGTTGATCTTTTGAATGTTTTTACTTTAAAACGACATATTCTCGTTCAATCAAAGGGTTTAATTTTTAATTAATTTATAACAATTTTTTATTTTTAATTTGAAAAAACTATTGTCATATTTTAAATAATAAACTGAATATTATTAAAATAGTTCACATTAATTTTTGGACATTATGAATAGTATCTTTACTAATGTTTTTATTAACACGGTTATTGGTTAATCAGTCCCTTAATGGTAAATATAATATTATAAATAATATAAAATCACACACAAACATTTCCGTATTTAATTTTATGAGTTTCTTAGACAAAAATCATAATTGAGTTAAATTTATATCTTTTTTACGCCAGTTGGGTGTCAGTAATACGTTTATAATTTTTTGGCCAATGAGAAGATGAATTTTGTCACATACTATTTTTATCAATTTAAGTATAATTTATATGATGCATATAGGTGATGTATTCAACTATAAATATTATACATAAATAAATAATTTTTACGCAAATAATGGTACCTTATTTCAATCTTTTTGGAAGAAAATAATTTAATTAATCATTGAAACAATTAGAATAGAGTAATTTCTGAATTAATGAATGAACCAAATAAAAGATATTGTAAATATTAAAATAAATATAATTTGATATAATTTATGATATCAATGAAATTTTTGGATGTTTTTAATTGTTAAGTATGATTAAATTCATTTTTATCGAAGATATAATGTTGTTACGATATATTGAAAAATCCTATAGTGTCAAGATTGATAGTAATGGTATTTTAAATTATAAAATATTTTATTAAATTATATGTAATTTATAAAAATATAAATACAATAAAAATAATTAGGATAAGTCATAAAGTTTCATAAATGACTCTTTTAGTGTTCTTTTGTTATATCATTGATATTATATTAACAAAAAAATTATAAATTACATTACATGATGGAAAGAATTAATAAGTGTTAAAATGAAAGGATAAGGATTAAAAAATTGTCAAAACATATATATATTTCATTATATGAAGTATATTTTACCAATAAACATAAAATCATTGAAATAGGTCACTTTTAAATATTTTTAATAAAATATCCAATTATATCAGTATAATATTTAGATAAATTTCTAGAGTTCCCCTCACCTTTCCTATAAAAGGGAACTCATTCTTATCTATTCATCACACTTCAAAATCATTTTATTTCAGAAAATATCTATTTAAATACCTTCTTTTAGTACCTTGAAACATTATAGAGGCCTTATTTTATGAATAATACTCTCCTTATAGGTGTTCAAGTGATTATCAAGGGAGATCGTCCAATGAAGATTTATCATGTTTAATTAAGTGTTTCTGTTTTACATCTTCATCCACATCCATCAGATATTTTTTATCCAAGGTGAAATAATAACTCTAGTATCAAAATAATTATTATATTTTATTATGTTAATATCACTACCTAAGTCCATATCCAATTCCATCAAATGGGAAATGAATTAGTCATTCATGCGTACATATAAACTATCACCTCCACACAACTGTATAATTCACCTTCCATTACTGTCTCTCAAGGTTGGTTATAATGATGTCATTAGTGTTTATATATTATATTAATGACATATTTATCATTATAAGTCAATAATATGTCAAATATGTTCGTACATTGCATGAACATAAAAATGATAACATTGCTCGTACGTATGTGTGAATTAAAAACTCCAATAAGCGATGTGATTCAATTTTCATCACCACATCATCGGAATGATATATATAATTATATTAAAATTATTAATATGGTTTTAATTATTTCATTATAATTCTATAATTATAAAAATTACTGACTATATTTCTATAATGATCGCAGAAAAACAAAAATGTTACTCATGTGTACGTACGACTTATCATCACTATAATTGAAACGTAGATCCTTTTTATACAATATTTAATGAATCAATTTGAAAGAATGATTTATTTAAAATAATTATTATTATCTAAGGAATATTATTCTAGAGATTATGTAAATGTTTCTATTTTGACTATAGATATCATTTCAATGTAATGTTGGACTTGAGTACTGAATATCGTCAAAACATTCAAAATGAACTTTCATAATCTAGTAATTGTAATAATGAAATATAAATGAAATAATAGAATTGTAAACTATTCTAAATATGATATTAATTAAAATCATGTATTATTCATTAAATAAATGACATGCATGAAGAATCAGACTAATGGTAAGGGATTTATTCTCGATCTCATTTTTTTCATGCATTTTTTGATGATATGCACATTTATTATTTTATAAGATGTATATAAAGCAACTATAAAATTTATTATAAATATTTTATCTACAATAATGTAATTTAATGTTTTGGGAAACGTATTATTTCATTTATATTATGATTTAAATGTTCATAGTTGTATGAGAGACTTTGAAGTTTTAATGATTCAATTATCAAACCTTTTTCACCATGTCAATATTCATGATTTTTTTTATTTTTTTATTTATATAGATCTAAAAGGATTATAAATCATAATTTATAAATTTCTATAATTTCATTCAATGGTTTTAAAAAATATTTTTTTTATTTTTTTATAAAAAACGTTTTCATTTCAGTAAAACCAACAGAAGAATGTTATTTTTAACATATACGGTGACAACATCATCTCCACCACCATGAAAATTATTTTCTATTTGGAATAATCTAAAATAAATCATGTTTTTAAATGAAAAGTGATCCGTTTTTCCAATTTTTTGTATTTTTTGAAATGGGGTTTATTAATGGATACTCTTTTCAAAAAGACGTTTAATTATATTCATTCAAATATTTTCATGAAATCCAAAAGGAAAATTTCGTAAAATATATGTCATGAAAATAATTTCAAGAGTTGAAGTCTCTTTAATTTTTTTTAATTACCTTACAATTATGAAATATTATTTTCAAATAATTTGATTTCATTTTTTTGTTTGATACATTGAAAAAAATGATTTCTAAATGGGAGAGTTATTTTTTCGTTTATGCTTTTTTTATGTGGTGGGATTATTTTGTTGTTATTAGGAATTGTTTTTGAATATAAGAGGTTCTAGGAAACAATTTGGATTGGTGACCCCATGATAACTGTCTAATGTATTAGGTAATGATACAAATTTATATGGTAGGGTTTCTCCTATGATATTAATGGAATATAATATGGTGGGTAATCCGAATGTAACCATGATGGTTACTCCCTTTATATGCATGAAAGATACAATTTATGAGTGATATGGATTCGAAAATATACCTTTTTGATTTATGTTTTCTATGAATATTTACATGAATATAATGATTTCATAAATTATGATTAAGAAATTATATTCTATGAGTGAAAATTATAACTTTGTGAAAACAATTTCATGAGTATTCATGGAATAATGGTTTCTTTTTATATTTTATGTCCCTTATCGATAATTTTTCCCATCCCATATTTCAAAATGTTTATCATATTTCTTAAGATTGTTATGGATAAAATAGGATGTCATGATAAAATAATTAAATATGTGTCTAAAAAAGAAATCATTTTTTTAAATGGGATTCCTTTGATAAAAAATATATACTATGTATATGTGTACACATGTAATATATGGGACTTCATTGTAATTTTTTTCTTAATTCTTTAAAACAGTAAACTAAAAAGATCCTTGAATTTTATTTCCAGTTCAAAAAAACTAAAATAGGTTACACATAATGTCTAGTCACTAATGTTTACACTTTGTACTATATTATATTGTTATCTATTATTTATTACATAACTCTCTAAAACTATAAACCAAAAAGTATAAAAAATGTATGTGAATAAACTATATACAATAAAATTCTGTTTATGTAATGCATATGGTTTGGTCTTTATATTTCATATCATTGGATGGGTTTAAATGAAATTTGAGATTACTATAATATTAATAGCAAACCCCTGAACAATTATATTGTTCAGATTGAGTATCTCAATAGGGTTTAATCGAGTACCCAATAAAAATTTACTTTTAACACTAGTTTAATTAAAAACCCAAAATTGAAAAAAACATTTCATAGTTAATCAAAATTGAACATCGGTATAAATTCTGATCATTGAAAATATTTCACAAATAGTTATTATGTCTCAGTTAAAATAGTATATGGCTATTAGTATTTCAATAAAAATCAATTAAATTAATGGAATAATTATATAATAACTTGTTTAGACTAATAATCAACGTAATGGTTTTACCAAATGATTACAATAGATTAAATTTAATTGTTTGAAATCAAAAAAACACACAGTAGAATTAGAAGAAGGGGTTTCATCTCTAGCAGTGAAATAATCTCCCCTATATGGAGATCAACCACTACCATGATGATTATAAAAATATAATTTTGACCCAAAACATGGATTAGGTAAACAAACAAAAGTAGTGTATTGTCCATGCCATATAGGGTCCTCTTCAACAATAATTGTTAGAATAAAACAATGACATGAAACAATAGGTCATTTTCCATGATATAGGGATAAATATGTAATGATGGTTAAGAATACATATTTTAACTTCAATTTATATTGTATATGACTATTATAATTAGTAAAATAGGGTAAATCACACACATCTCATATTTAAATTCATGAAACAAAAAAATAATGTATAATATTGTAGTAAAGATTGATTTTCCCAATCTGACTTTGTCTAAATCTTGAGACTCTTTGAATGCATCGTAGAGAGGAGATGAAGTCATTTATAAGAAAAGTGACATAAAATAGAGCATTATAATCCACCTTTTTTAACTATTTTAGGGGAATCATATGCTCAATGTGCATCACTCATCCAAGGTTGGTTCTGTGTAAGAATCCTCAATGTAAGGATATTTAAGAAATAGAACACTTGAACATATGTTAGAAATATCCAAGAATTCATCAATCAATGCATGATACCAACTTATATGAATATATATTACTATAGGATGTAGATACAATTATAAGAACAATCATCTAGGAATCTGGTATCCTCATAATAAGCACTTGCTTCATTTAATATTCCCTATTATAGTTTAAGGATAACCATAAAAATAATATTCCTAATTAAATTGAAAAATATAGAAATTATAATTATTTATGTTAAATATCCCGAATTAGTAATGTTGGGTCATTCTAGTGGTGACTCATGTCTGGAGGTGATTCAACCCAACAATGAGCCTGGCTGGCAGAAGGACATCTGATAGTTGGTTAGATCGGTCACTGACTCATGTACAATAGTGACTAATATCTATGGTAACTAGTCTCAATGGAAGCTTTTCTGATGGTAAATAATCCCTAGTAGTGACTCCTCTCAGGATTGTGGTAATGTCTGGGGGTGAGTCAATTTTTTATTGACTCATTTCTACTACATAAATATTTCTTGTGGTGACTCATCTTCAATGGAGAGTATTATTTGGCAGTGACCCTCCTACAATGGTGATTCATTTATAGTGGTAACTCATCTTTAATGGTGTGTTCATGTTATTAATATTTTAATGACTTATTATATTCCCCCTTTACTGATTTTATATGAAATGTGCATAATTTGTGTGAAATATTAATGTTTTAATATAATGTATAATTTTTGAGCATTTTTAGAAGTAGTCCAATTGATTCATTTTATTTTTTTAATAATAAATAATAGTATAATTATCCCAATTGTGTGGTTCTTGTTTTTTAGGATTCTACATTAAATTTACAACATTTTATTAGAAGGTACCATGAGCCAATTCTGCCATTTGAGGGGTCATATGGTCCTCACAAACAAGACCAATGAATCTGTGAACAAACTGGACCAGCCTTGAATATTGATTTACTGGGCTCAATCCAGAAGTCCAAAAACATTAACTCTCCACAATAATTCGGGGGACTCTACATTTCATCTTTTATAAAAATTTTAAGGCCCATATCCAAGTACAAGGGGCCCAAATGAAGCATTGAATTCCAGCCCACCATTCTGGCCAAGAATTAAAAGCAGTATCGTATTCATGACATATCTCATGATGTAAGCATAAAATCGAGCTTAGATTGTGTACTGTTAAAGAGGCGATATAGGCGGCCGACTTTCTTGAATAACCCATTCGGATTTGAAGGCATCTTCATATTCAAAAACCCATTCACATTCTGGACTTCAAAAAGACTGGATTTAAATGGACAGTTTTACTTTGTTTAATCAAACAACCATAACATTTGATCCTTAAGTCCAAATGACTCCCAATTTTGAGATTAGACGTCCAACGTTTTTATATACAACTTTGAGGAAGGAGATTGCTTGAGATTAGGCTGTCATGATGTCCATATCTGCGATCCAAGTGGAGGGGTATTGCTGGAATGTAAACAGTTCACTCCTTGGGCTATAAATACTCTCCCATTCTCTCCTTGAGAGGGTTTGGCATTTAAAAAGATAGGAGATCATATTGGCATGAACAAAGATTTTCCAAAGTCTTGGGAGGACCTTCCATACTCATGTTTTCACTTGAGAGACCGTTCCTCCTTTCTTAGTTTTCACTTACTTTTGTGTTCTTCGTTTTTTGTAATTTTGTAAGTCCTTTCTTTTGTAAATCTATTTTTATGATAGTTTCTTCTTCAATATCTCTTATTCTCCTCCACCTTCTGTATTTTAATAATAATGTTCTTAAAATATTTTAAATTCAGTTGAATATCCTTCCCTTAATTTTCTTACTCATTCAATCAAAAATCTGTTTTTAATTATCATCATTGTTCGTGTGTGTGTGTTCAACGTACCACTCTTTTCTAATCCCTTTCTTTTTCTTCTATTCTTAATTTATCATCATAATTATTATAACCAGAATATTAAACACTAAAATGGATGAGTAAATATATCATTGGGGTGAGTCAAAATTTAGGGATGTTATGTGATTGAGAGTATTTTCTCGATGAGTATTCGTTAATTTAACATTGTGTATGTTGGACTTAATATGTCAGGGATTAATGACATATTTTGTTTAGAATGTGGTTTCCATGGATTATTGGAACCATAAATAAACTACCATAAACAAGTACTGATTGGTTTTAGAATCCTGGTTAAGTTAAGGCTTGGATTAAAGCTTTAACACTTAGGAGTTCTAATCGACGTCAACTTGTGAAGTGGGTGTTAATTTAAATGCAATATAAAGCAAAGCTCAAATATTTCAAAGCTTAACTCCCTAATAATGAACTCACCCCAATATTTATCAATTTGTTAAATCAATTATAGTCAATAAACCATTTCAATTAATCTCTGCAACAAACCCCCTAATCAAAATGCAATCAACTAAAAACATATGACTACTACAAAGTATCATCGCCGAGGATTCGACCCGAGTGCTGTTATACACATTAGCAGGGCATCGGAACCTTGACCGGTCGATAGGCGAAAATCGGCCGTGCATTTCAAATGGCGCCATTTCCAGGGATGGGGCTTTAATTAGTCATTAGTTTCCGGTTATTTTCAAAAAAAAAACAAAAAAAAATTTAAGACAAAATTTAAAAAAATCACAAAGAAAACCTTGTCTTCTCATAAAAATCATAAACTGAAAAAATACAAAGAAAACCCACTCTTCCTATTTCTTCCAAAATCTCTATGAATGCCCCGTAGCCTTCCAAACAATCCCCCGGATTTTTTTGACCCTGAAATTGAGTGAACACTTCGCCAACTTAGGAGGAACATAAGAGATACTCAAATAATTCAAGAACCAGTCCTCATCCAACCAGTTGAAATTGAAATGGCCAATCCTAGGGAACAAACCCTAAAAGAACTCACTACCCCTGATATGAATTACCAACCTCTTGGTATTCAATATCCAAACATAGAAGATGACTTCGAAATCAAATCGGGTTTGATTCATCTTCTCCCTCATTTTCACGGGCTAGCCGGTGAGGACCCAAATCTTCACCTTAAAGAGTTCCAAGTAGTATGCTCTACCATGAAGCCTCAAGGGGTTTCTGAAGATCAAATAAAACTTCGAGCATTCCCTTTCTCCCTAGCTGACACTGCTAAGTCATGGATATACTACATTCCTCCTGGTTCCATAACCACATGGAATGACATGAAGCAACTTTTCATAGAAAAGTTATTTCTGGCGTCTCATACTGCTTCTACCGGAAAGGAAATAAGTGGTATACGTTAATTCCCAAGTGAATCACTCTATGAGTACTGGGAGAGGTTCAAAAAGCTTGTTGCAACCTGCCCACATCATCAAATCCCTGAATAACTCTTGATCCAATACTTCTATGAGGGGTTATTGGCTATGGAGTGAACCCTCATTGATGCCGCAAGTGGCGGTGCTCTTGTTGACAAAACTCCAACAGCTGCAAGAGATCTCATAAGTAACATGGCTGCAAGCACACAACAATTCCATACTCGAGCACATGCTCAAGTCAAACAAGCCCAAGTTAATCAATCCATAGATCCTAAAAAGATGATTGAGTGGATGATTGACCTTATAGGTCTTGTGCGTCAACTAGCGGTGGCTACCAAAGCCCCATCCTAATCTTCTCCACAGTCACTATTCCCTGGACCTATCAAGAATTGTAGAATCTGTAGCTCCCCAGCTCATCCAACATACACATGTCCACAACTTCAAGAGGATTAGTTTGATTCATCCGGACCAATGGAGCTCAATGCAGAATATGCCCAGCGGAACCCCAACCCTCAACAATCTGGTCAGTTTGTTAGAAACATCAACCAACCTCACTCTGAGCCTCTCTCTTCTACCTTTAACCCAGGATTGAGGTATGGTAATACCATCTCTCATCCCCCTCAATTCCCTCCTCAAAATCCAAACCAATTCCAATATGGTCAAGGTGGTGGTAACTTCCATCAACCTTATTCTTTTATTCCTCAACATCAAAGGAACAATCCTCCTCCTGGATTCCACTATCCGAATGAGCAATCCAAATTCCCAACCCAATACAATCTCTTTCCCAAGAACGAAAATCAAGGTAATCAAAATCCGGGACAAGCCTCTTCTTCCAAGAAACCATGGGAAAGTGTAGTGGAAGATCTTGCCTCCTTCACCCATTCTAGCCTTAAAAACATTGAAACTCAAATAGGACAACATGCATCCCACTTGAGCCATCAAAAACAATCAAATTCTTCCCAACTCCAAGCTCAACCTTTAACCAACCCCAAGGGTAATGTAAGTGCAATTTCACTTAGATCGGGAAAGAAAATTGTTGTGCCTCAAGATAAATCCTCAAACCCTCCTTTGAATGTTGACCTAGAAAATGAAAAGAAAAAGAAACTTTAAATAAGAACTTTAATCCATTCCCTCACCTCCTTCCATTCCACTTAGGAATCCAATTCCTTTTCCACAAGATGTTTCTAAACCAAGGAAGTCCTTTGAACCTGATCCTGAAATGCTCGACATGTTTAGACGTGTTGAAGTCAACATTACCCTCTTAGATGCCATAAACCAAATTCATAAGTATGCCAGGTTTCTCAAGGAGTTGTGTACCCATAAGAGGCAACTTAGGACCTTCGAAAATGTTTCCACCCAGCAGTCTATTCCCATAACATGCAAAGATATAGGGACCTTTACAGTCCCATTCCAAATTGAAAGTTCCAACTATGATGATGCACTCATAGACCTCGGAGCCTCAATTAATGTCATGACCAAATCCATATTCTTCAACCTTGGTCTAGGTCCCTTTCACCCAACGGGTGATGTCATTCAGTTAGCCAATCGAAGCACAGCCAGTCCTGAGGGAATAATTAAGGATTTCCTTGTCCGAGTCAATGATCTTATCTTCCCTGCTGATTTTTATGTCCTTGACATGGAAGGTGAGACGAAATCTTCTCGATCTCCCCTAATTCTAGGAAGACCATTCCTCATGACTATGAGAACCAAGATTTATGTCCATTCAGGCATCCTATCCATGGAATTCAGTGACCAACTGGTCAAGTTCTACATTTTTCAAGCCATGCGATACCCATCTGAGGATCACTCTGCATTCTCAATCCATGCATCTGAGGACACTTCTAAGAGTCAATTGAACCCCAATCCACCATTTTATTCATGTTCTAATGATAAAGGATCTTGTGAAATCTGTACCATGATTAACAAAATCAAAAATGGTGAAGTTGATGTGGACTTATCATTCATAGACTCCATTAATCTAGAGGAACATGAAAACTCTCTTGAATTCCACATCAATTCTGATCTCTACTGCTCCACCTTGGACAGTATAAAGGAAAATGAACCTGAAGAAACTGAAGTCCCTTCATCCATTCCTGAGTTATCGAGCCCAAAAGTAAAAGATGAGACTGATCTGGAACCTCTTCCTGCACACCTGAAATATGCATTCCTCTTCCATGATCACTCATATCCGGTCATTATCTTTGCCACCCTTACTGAAAGAGAGGAGTCCAAACTTGTTCAAGTGTTAGAGAAAAACAAAAAAGCCTTAGGTTGGACCCTAGATGACATACCGGGAATCAACCCTGCCCTTTGCATGCATCACATCCATCTGGAGGAGACATCCAAACTAGTTAGACAACCCCAAAGAAGACTCAATCCACTCATACTTGAGGTATTTAGGGAAGATATCACCAAGCTTCTTCAAGCTGGTATTATCTACTAAATTTCTGATAGTGAATGGGTTAGTCCAATTAAATTTGTACCTAAGAAGGGTGGGATAACTGTTGTCACAAATGAACATGGGGGGTAGTCACAACTCGATTGAAGAACAAATGGCGTGTATGCATCGATTATCGAAAATTGAATGTTGAAACATGAAACAATCACTACCCTCTTCCATTCATTGATCAAATTCTAGAAATATTAGACGGAAAGTCACACTATTGCTTTATTGATGGATAAACCATCTATTTTCAAATCCCAATCTCACCTTAGGACAAGAAAAGACTACTTTCACATGCCCCTTTGGAACATATGCATATAGAAGAATGCCTTTTGGACTTTGCAATGCTCCTGCAACATTCTAGAGGTGTATGATGAGTATCTTTTCAAAATTCATTGAACACTGCATGGATGACTTCACCATTTATGGTGTGTGATTTGAATCTTGTTTGCATTCACTCTCTCTAGTCCTTCAAACGTTTGTCAAGTGTAACCTTGTGTTAAATTTTGAAAAATGTCACTTCATGGTTGAAAATGGGATTGTTCTAGGGCACATAGTTTCAAAAGATGGTATTGAAGTCGATCCTGCCAAAATTAAAGTGATCCAATCACTTCCTCCACCCACTTCTATTCGAGACTTATGTTCCTTCCTTGGTCATGCCAGTTTCTATCGGAGATTCATCCATAACTTCAGTAGGATTTCCCTCCCCCTCACTCGGTTGCTCTAAAATGATTTCACCTTCTATTTTGATGTGGTTTCCAAGAGAGCCTTCATTGAACTCAAAACTACTCTTACATCTGACCCGATAATCCAACCCCCAGATTGGTCCTTACCATTGGAGTTAATGTGTGATGCTTATGATAGAGCTGTTGGGGATGTTCTTGGTCAAAGAAGAGAAAAGATTCCTCATGTCATCTATTATGCCTCAAAAACATTGGATGAAACTCAATCTCACTACACTGTGATTGGAAAGGAACTTCTAGTATTGGTTTTTCCCTTAGATAAATTCAGGTCCTATCTCTTAGGTGCCAAAATCATCATCTTCACAAACTATTCTGCTATTACGTTCTTAATCAGGAAAAGTGATTCCAAACCAAGGCTAATAAGATGGATCCTAATTTTCCAAGAGTTTGACCTTGAAATCAAAGATATACCTAGAAAAGAAATACATGTGGCTGATCACTTGAGTAGAATTTATAATTCTTCTCATTCAGAAATCATCGATCCTAAATTCCCTACTGAGCACCTTTCATCTATCACTCCAAAAATACCATGGTATGCCCCAATTGTAAATTACTTGGTTTCTGGTGTTTTTTCCTGAAATGTTTTCAAAAGAACAAAAAATGAAGTTGAAAAGTGATTCAAAATACAATTTTTGGGAAGAAAATAAACTTTGTAAAACTGGGGCAGACATGGTAATTAGGATATGTGTTGATGAAAATGAGCATTCTTCCATCTTAGAATTCTATCACCCACTTCCTGAAGGTGGCCACTTTGGACCACAAAGGTCCTCTCGAAAGGTCCTAGACTCTGGATTATTCTAGCCGTCACTTTTCAAGGACTCACATGAGTTTTTTCAATCATGTCCCACTTTCCAAAAGTAAGGTACAATTTCAAAGAGAAATGAAATGCCTCAAAAGCCTTTAATCATTTGTGAAATATTTGATGTTTGGGGCATAGATTTCATGGGAATATTTCCCCCTTCCAATGGATTCTCATACATTCTTCTTGCAGTTGATTATGTTTCAAGGTGGGTTGAGGCCAAACCCCCTAGGAAGGATGATGCTCATAATGTTAGTGAGTTCCTAAAGACCCACATCTTCCAATGATTTGGCACACCACGTGCCTTGATTAGTGACTTAGGAACCCATTTTTGTAATAGAACCATGGAAGCACTTTTGAAAAATAATGGGGTTGTACATAAATCATCAACTGCATATCACCCCCAAACAAATGGAATGGCGGAACTTTCTAATAGAGAAGTGAAAAGAGTTCTTGAGAGAGTTGTAAAACCCACCAGAAAAGACTGGCCTGAGAGACTTGGTGAAGCCCTTTGGGCTTATCGAACTGCCTATAAATCACCCATTGGGATGTCTCCTTTTAGGATACTTTTTGGTAAAGCATGTCAATTACCAGTTGAAATCCAACATAAGTCTTTTTGGACTGTGAAAACCTGTAATTTTAATTGTGAAAAAACTGGTGAAGAAAGACTGTTGCAATTGGATGAACTGGAGGATCTTCGAATTGAATCTTATGTGAATTCCAATCTATACAAAGAGAATTATAAGGTACTCCATGACAGACACATCCTGAGAAAGGTATTTCATGAAGGTGAAAAGGTAATGCTCTTCAATTCTAGATTTCGTCTTCATCCAGGTAATCTTAATTCTCGTTGGGAAGGTCCTTTTGTTATTACTAATGTTTACCCATTTGGTGCAGTGCAAGTCCAAGACCCCTCTTCCAAAAGGACATTCACGGTTAATGGACATCGGTTAAAGCATCACCATGAGAGGACATAAAATCCTAGAACAACATCAACTTCCACTGGCTCCCCAAATTATCTAGCTGACCTACCACTAGATGGAGAAGGAGACCCACCAAATCCAAACCAGGGGGCACCTATTTCCCTTTAACACTCTCTATTTTTTCCTCTCTCAACCTATTTCTTCTTCTTCCTCTCGCTTTCATTTTTTTAACCATTTTCATTATCAAAACCTTTATTTTTCACTTTCTCTTTTTTGTGGGTGTATCTTTACAAAAATAAAAACCTAAAAAACCAAAAAAAAACCAACAAAATCACTTAAAAATACAAAACAATTATAAGTCATGATTAGTCACCATCGAGTTTTTAAATTTTGTATAACCATTTTGGTGTGTTAATAGACATGTTTTCATCTCAAAAATTTTGTATTTTAATTATGAGTTTGGATATAGAATTTAGTTTCAAAACCAACACATTTTGAATGCTCAGTTTTTGATTTGGAAAATTATTTTCCCCAACCGTGAGAACAAACATTTGTTTTCATGCCAAGGACACCTATGGCCATCTTTTCAAAATGTTTGTTTTCACCATCATTTGTGAGTTTTGACTTTTTGGACCTTCTAGCTGAATTTCCTACCTTAGTGTGTATTAATATGATAGAGGCATTTTCTGAACCACATGAAAATCACAATAGCCAAATAGCCTCCCATTTCCCTTACATTAATCCTCTTTTTCAAATCCCCTTTGAGCCTAAGAAAACCTTTTCTTTGATAGACACATTACAATCCCAATACTGTATCCCACCCAATATCAACATGTATTTTCATTGTATATGTTTTTGAAATTTAAGTGTGGGGGGGAATGGATTTCATTTTTGGGTATCATTTCCTTAATTTCTGGTGTGTTATCATATTCTTAAGGGCAAGCATCCATTTTAGTGTGGGAGGAGGTTGTAATTAAATGGTATTTGGGAATCTGTTGTACAAATGATATTGAAAAAGGTTCAAAAATCAAAAATAGAAATCAAAATTAAAAAAAATCAAAAAAAATTGAAAAAATGGGTTGTTTCGTGGGTAGGTCAAAAATCACTCTTCCTCAACCATTCATCTTGTTATAAAAATTAAAATTAGTGTCTTGAGGATATCAAACATTGGTTGGGATATGAGTGTGAGATCTTTCTCAAGGTCAACTTTTTAAAAAACAAAGAAAAAAAGAAGAAAAAAAGAACACTTTCATTATATTCTTATATCATTGGGAGAAGTTTGGTGGTTTGTAAATATTTTATCTTCTCATCGCCTTCATACTTTCATTCTCTATTGTGTCTTTCTTTACACAATCATTCCCTTGTAAATATGTGATTTCATTTCCTTCCATGTTTTATTTCAAAAAAATGTGCATTGTTTTTCTATGTTTGTATTTTAACCCTCTTATTCTCTCCCTTGGACATTATATTCCTACCGCCCCATAGCCAAAGAAAGACCCCTTTAAAAGAAATCTTGATTTTTGAGCACTTTGGATAGGGAGTGAAAAATGAGAGCTCTTACAAACTCTATGATTTTCACTTTTGGTTGGTGAAAGAGTTAACCTCCACAAATGAATTTTATCATCTTCAGAGGTTTGAGTTTTGAGTGTCCACATTTTCGATTTATAAATTTGAGCATGAAAAAAGGAATTATTTTTGGAACATTTTTTCTGTAACAACTTGTGGTGGAATTCAAAATGGATGAGTGAAATATTCTAAACCTCCCCTGATTGGAGAAAACAAAATTTTAATATCTGTTGGTGAGTAAAAATGATTTTTTCATGTTTTTATATTTGCTGCACATGAGTACATGCACAAAACTAAGAGTGGGGGAGTTGATGTTATTAATATTTTCATGACTTATTATATTCCCCATTTTCTGATTTTATATGAAATGTGCATAATTTGGGTGAAATATTAATGTTTTAATATTAAGTATAATTTTTGAGTATTTTTAGAAGTAGTGCAATTGAGTCAGTTTAATGTTTTAATAATAACTATCACTATAATGATCTAAATTGTGTGTTTCTTGTTTTTTAGGATTCTACTTTCAATATAAAACATTTCATTAGAAGTTACCATGATCCAATTCTGCCATTTGAAGGGTCATATGGTTCTCATAAACAAGACCAAAGAATCTGTGAACAAACTGGACCAGCCTTGAAGATTGATTTACTGTGCTCAATCCAATGTCCAAAAACATTACCTCTCCACAATAATTCTGGGGAAACTACATTTCATCTTTTATAAATATTTTAAGGCCCAAATCCATGTACAAGGGGCCCAAATTAAGCTTTGAAGTCCAGCCCACCATTCTGGACGAGAATTAAAATCAGTATAGTATTCATGAGATATCTCATGATGTATGCATGAAATCGTGATGATATTTTTCAGTTCCAAATAGGAGATATAGGCGGCCTACTTTGTTGAAGAACCCATTCGGATTTGAATGAATCTTCATATTCAAAAACCCTTTCACATTATGGACTTCAAAAAGAATGGATTGAAATGAAAAGTCTAACTTTGTTTAATAAAACGGCCATAACATTTGATCCGTAAGTCCCAATGACTCCAAAATTTGAGAGTAGTCGGAAAACTTTATTATCTACAACTTTTAAGAAGTAGATTTCTCGAGTTTCGGCTGTCCTGATGTCCATATCTGCGAGCCAAGTGGAGGGGTATTGCTGGAATGTAAACAGTCCACTCTTTGGGCTATAAATACTCTCCCCTTCTCTCCTTGAGTGGGGTTGGCATTTCAGAAGATAGGAGATCATATTGGAACGACCAAATCTTTGAAAAAGGCTTGGTAGGACCTTCCATACTCAAGTTTTCACTTGATAGACCTTTCCTCCTATCTTAGTTTTCACTTACTTAGGTGTTCTTTGTTTTTTGTAATTTTGTAAGTCCTTTCTTTTGTAATTCTGTTTTAATGAAAGTTTCTTCATCAATATCTCTTATTCTCCTCCACCTTCTGTATATTAATATTAATGTTCTTAAAATAGTTTAAATTCAGTTGAATCTCCTTCCCTTATTTTTCTTCCTCATTCAATCAAAAATCTTTTTTTAATTATCATCATTGTTCGTGTGTGTGTGTTCAACGTACCACTCTTTTCTAATCCCTTTCTTTTTCTTATATTCTTAATTTATCATCATAATTATTATAACTATAATATTAAACACTAAAATGGAAGAATAAATACCTCATTGGTTTGAGTCAAAATTTAGGGATGTTAAGTGATTGAGATTATTTGCTTGATGAGTATTCATTAATTTATCATTGTGTATGTTGGACTTAATATGTCATGGATTACAGACATCTTTTGTTTAGCATGTGGTTTCCATGGATTGTTGGAACCATAAAGACACTACCATAAACAAGTAATGATTGATTATAGAATCCTAGTTAAGTTAAGTCTTGGATTAAAGCTTTAACACTTAAGAATTCTAATCGACATCATCTTGTGAAGTGGGTGTTAATTTAAATGAAATATAAAGCAAACCTCAAGGATATCACAATCTTAACTCCCTAATAATGAACTCACCCCAATATTTATCAATTTTTTAAATCAATTATAGTCAATAAATCATTTCAATTAAGCTCTGCAACAAACCCCCCTAATCAAAATACAATCAACTAAAAACAAACGACTACTACAAAGTATCATAGCCGAGGATTCGACCCAAGTGCTGCTATACACATTAGTAGATCACCAGAACATTGACTGGTCTATAGGCGACAATCGACCGTGCGTTTCATGTGTATTTTGTTTACATAGCCAAATTTTCTCAAAATTTCCTTATATTAGAAAATGTAATCATAAAATATAGAACTACTTAAAAACATAATTAATATGATTTTTGGGACTAAAATTATAGGGTAACAACAATATACCGTGTTATTATGATATGTAATCAATTCATTTTATACATCATGTATAAAATAAATATTCACTTATTATATATCTTTTTATAAAATTAAAAAGATAATATAAGTGTTTGAACATAGATTTAATAAATTAACTGGAGATAATATGTAACAAATATTATCAAATGTATTTAATAAACATGTTATGAAAGGGAAAAGATTAAATATATATTGAATAAAAGTTATAGTATCAATAAATAACCTTAATGATGGTATCAAAGAATAACGTTAATGAAAAAGTGATAAATAAATAAATTCCATATTCTTTTTCCCAGTTTATGGTTATAAAACATTAAAAATAATAATAGAAAATGGAAAGAAGAAGAATATAAATAATATGATAATTTCAATTTATGGACAGAATTAATTGAATTAAATTAAAAATAAATACAATAAAAAGTTCATATAGAAGTTATTATAAAATACATAATGTCTGATATCATATATTCTCATAGTGAGTATTTGAAATAGTAGGTACATTTTTCCTATCAAGGGAAAAGGGAACATAAGTACAAGCTTGGGGTGAGGTTACTATGGTATAAATTTTAGGGACTGAATAATAGAATTCAGGACATAGGTAGAATGTGGAATCTCTAGGATGATAATTAGCTAAAATGTGTTGAACTTCTTCCCCTAGAGATGATCTAGAAGGATGAATTTTAATAGTTAGAGATGAATTTTTATAAGGTGTAATAGATAGTCTGAAATAATTAGGAGCATTGTCTAGAGGATTTAGATGAAAATTCACCAAAATGGCCTCATGGTCCACTCTGACAGTCTTAGACAGATGTCTAATGGGATTTATCATACAGATGATGTTAATGATGATTTTCCATCCTATCTCTATGGAACTAATGAAATATTTCTTAACATTTATGAACATATAAATCATATATATCACTTATTTCAATTGAGAGGCATTTTGTTTAAAATCTCTAGTAATTAGTGGAAACTGAAGAATCTCGGTAAGAAACATGATTTTAGTGTTCTTCTATTTCTTAGTATAGATCTGGTATAGGAAATACTTAAATAAAAATGTGATGGTTTATCTATAATTTATAATATAATTCATACATTCACATTCCATATTATACACATGATCCATGTTATGTCTAATCTTCCTCAAGCATTCATGAGGGATATCCGGATCATCTCTTAAAACTACCCAGAGCTACTCCCTTACAACAGATCGGACCATCTAAACCTCCAAGTAAAGAGGTGAGTCACATGAATGAGACTGTTCATAAAGAATAGTGTCTATATTCTTTAAAAGGTAATCTATACTAGCAGAAAAATCAGTCTTTATCCCATCCTTCAATAATCTAAAAGACTACATCTCACAAGAAGGGCTTCTGTTTCTGATTTCCACTTCCTAAATGTTAGGCATCATATTATGTTCATAGTGCTGATTCAAAATCTCAAAATAATATATATAAATATTTATGATCTTTGTGAAAAATTTAGGCTGATTTATAAAAATGGAATCAATGTAAGAGAGAAGACTGTCTCTGAAGGACTTAGGGGTAGCTCTGGTAACCTCATTTATAGGTACGTGGGAAACAGCCAAAGCAGGTGACGGCATAGAAACTCTCTCAATGGTTGTAGCCTCTACAGGCTCAGATCTAGCTGGAACATCTAAATAAAAAATCTATAGCTCCCCATAAACACCAATTAATTCCATCATTAATCCTTTAGGATCCATCAGCATTTGAGTTGGAAAAAAAGGCCACCATTCCTTGGGGGACTGATCTCATCATCAAAGTCAGTATATTCTGAACCATGCCTATCATAACCTAGATACATATACCATTCCTCAAGGGTCGAAATTCCATAACTATCTTCTCAAAAACTAAATGATGTGAAAATGTAATTGGAAGATGGTCTCTATCAAAAAGATCAATATTATGAATAATGAGGCTTGGTTATTACTCTCCCTCAAAAGATTCTCCCAACTCATCTCAAGTAGCTCTTTCAATATCTTTGAATAATATCAATCTATCATATGATCAAGAGGCATTAGTTACACCTGGATATGTATCAAGTACCTGAAGAATCTCATCATCCTCAACACCAATATGTCCATCAAGACCCTCGTGATCTGAACCACCAACACTGTTATCTCCATCACTATCTCCGTCATCTTTTCCATCAAAATATACCTTATCTTTTCCTTCATCATTATTACCAAATATGTATTTTACACTATATTTATCTTCATTATCAACACTATTCTTATTATCTTTTTCACTTCCATTTTCATATTGATTTTCAACATCATGAGTTATAGATTAAATATTGAATTGTTATAATATAAAAACCAAATTTCAATCCACATAAATTCCTTTACTCTAATGATATATCTAACATGGAGAGATCTAAGAAGACTACGTTAACAAAAAATAATTTTTGGGATTTTATGATGGTTAGAATCACTACATTGATCAAATGATGATTCTTTCTCCTCACCACCATAAGAAACATTCACCATTACTTATTCATGTTCCTTTTCATAATACTCTACCACATCATTCATCTACAATAAAGGATAAACAATATTTTTTTGGATATGTATGATGATAATCGGGATTGGAATCCAAATATTTCATGTCAACATCTTCAACACATTTTCTTTTCTAAGGGTTCTAGTTAATATTATTTATTTTTAAAACTACCTTGTTTAAACCGAAACAACAATAGTTTACTTCTGAATCTACATCAATAAGAAATAATTCCATGGCCTTTAGTATAGAAAAAAAGAGCTTTTATAAAATTGGGAAATTTTTTATGGAACATGTCTTACACATATCCACCATAAGAGTCATCATGAACCTACATATAATGATTATATTCCCCCATTTCATAATGAATGATAGGTTTACATATTGGTATCACATTATTCTAAAATCAACTTTCATTGGACAAATCGTGTATTGTTTAACTATTAACAAAATACGATACTTACCATCAACCCCATCTCTAGCTATACATCTCAATGTCCCAACTATAGTCATCTCAACTAGGGAATTATCATAATAAACATTTTCACTATCATGTGGAATCTGTCACTCATAATCATTTTAGTTACCTTCATGATGAAATTTAATAAATCATTCCCATAGACATGAATAGAAAACAACATTCTTCCAATTTATCCTACTTTATCTGGATGACCAGGGGACTTCACAGTTAGGCCTGGCTCTAGTGGTGGATCGTTTCAGGGATGTCTTTCCAGAGGACATTTAAGGTCTACCTCCGAAGTGTGAGGTATACTTCTCAATTGAGCTCATTCTAGGAGTAGCACTGGTGTCCATTCCTCCTTATAGGATGGATACACCTATGTTGCAGGATCTCAAGAAGTAGTTGGAGGAGTTACAGGAAAAGGGTTTCATCTGACCCAGTACATCCCCTCAGGGTTCTCCTTTCCTATTTGCGATGAAAGTAGAAGGCACCTTTCAGATTTGGGTGGATTATCAGAAGCTGAACCAGTTGACGGTCAAGGACCGATATCCCTTACCGAGGATGGATGACCACTTTGATTAGCTTCTAGGAGCGCGAGTGTTCTCGAAGATCGATTTGAGGTCTGGTTATCATCAGTTTCACATTAGTCCATCATATATACCTCTTACATCCTTAAAGAGAAGGTATGGTCTATATGAGTATGCAGTCATGTCGTTCGGTCTCACGAACGCGCCAGCAGTTTTTATGGCACTGATGAACCGAGTGTTCCATCCGTACATAGATTCCTTTCTGGTGGATTTTGGGGATGCCATCTTCGTGTACTCTCACACAAGAGATGACCATGCTACCCATCATGAGATCGTCCTAAGTATATAGAGAGAGTATCATTTATATACTATGCTCTCGAAATGCCACTTTTGGATGGATCAGATTCACTTCTTGGGTCATTTCATCTCAAAGACAGGAGTATCAGTGGACCAAGAGAAAGTGAGAGCTGTAGTATCCTGGGAGCATCCGAAGAATGTATTTGTGGTGTAGAGATTTCTAGGGCTGGCTGGATAATTCTAGAATTTCATACAGGACTTTTCATGCCTAGCGGAACCACTGACAGGTCTGACCAAGAAGGGGCTGATGTTTTTATGGTCAGATTCTTGTGAGTCATCCTTTCAGGAGATGAAGAGGAGATTGACGTCAGCACCTATACTGGTCTTTCCAGATTCCGGAAAGGGCTATACTTTTTACTGTGATGCTTCGGGTATCAGGTTTGGAGCTGTGCTTACGTAGGGAGATGGGGTCATTGCATACGGGTCTCAGCAGTTGATGCCACACGAGAGGAACTACCCGGCGTACGATCTAGATTTGGAAGTTGTTGTTCATGCCTTACGCTGTTGGAGACACTACCTTCTGGGAGAACACTTTGTGGTTTTGACCGACCACAAGAGTCTCAAGTATATCTTTACTCAGCATGATTAGAATCTGAGACAACATAGGTTGGTCGAGTATCTTCAGTTTTTCGACTTCAAACTCGCCTATACTCCTGGTAAGGGCAACGCAGTGGCTGATGTGTTGAGTAGGAGAAATCATATTCAGGCTGTTCAAGAGAACAGCAGTGAGTGGCAGCTTATGGCTCTGTTCTCTGAGATGCATCTGGAGGTGCATGATAGATAGGGACAGACATACCTATCTTTTGTAGTTGTTACCTCTATACTTCCTGATTGGGTACAGATGAGGCAGCTATCAAACACTGATGGCCTAATCTTGCAGGATAGTGTGTTAGGAGAGGACCCTCTTCTTGGATGGACAGTGTGTGAGGATGATATCTTCCATTTCCTGGGACGTATATGGGTGCCAGCAGACATACACAAGAAGCTGATGGGGGATTTCCATTCTTTGGTTTGGGAAGTTCATCCTGGCATCACCAAGATGTATCGTGATCTACACCGCTAGTACAGGTGGCCAGGTATGAAGATAGATTTTTCTGGTTTTGTCATGAGATGTTCTACTTGCCAGTAGGTGAAAGCAGATCATCAACGACCATCATGGATTTTATAGAAGTTACCCATTCCCGAGTGGAAGTGGAATGATGTTGCGATGGACTTCATTTATTGGTTTCCGGGGTCACCTCGAGGGAGTGATGTTGTTTGGGTTGTCGTCGACTGGCTTACGAAGGTTTCTCACTTCTTGTAGATCAAGGTGACCTTCAGTTTGGATGATCTAGGATAGTTGTACATCTGAGAGATTGTACGTCTACATGGAGTTCCACACTCCATTGTTTCAGACATGGATGCGCGTTTTACTTCTCGGTTCTGGCAGGGACTTCAGAAGGCTTTGTGTACAACGGTACTTTTGAGTACAACATACCATCCCCAGACTGATGGCCAGTCCGAGCGTATGATCCAGGTGCTCGAGGATATGCTCTGAGCTTGCATTTTGGAATTTTGAGGATCTTGGGAGAGGCATATACCTCTTGTTGAGTTTGCCTATAACAATAGTTTCCAGGTGACTATTCAGATGGAAAATTACGAGGCTTTGTACAGTAGTCCATGTCGATCACCCTTGTGGTGGCTGGAGGTAGGAGAGGCAGCTTTGTTGGGTCCTCGTCTTGTTCAGGAGACCTCAAAGTAGATAGAGTTAATTCATTAGAGGATGGCTACAGAATTGTCTTAGCAGAAGTCTTTTTCTGATCAGCGGAGACGACCTATGAAGTTTGAGGTTGGGGATTAGGTTTTGCTGCGTGTCGCCCCGAGGATGGGAAACAAGAGGATCTAGAGACAGGGTAAGCTTTCACCACAGTACGTCGGGCAGTTTGAGGTGTTGGAGAGAGTTGGGCCGGTTTCCGATCGGTTGTAGTTACATCAGAGGTAACAAGGTATGTACACCGTATTCCACATTTTTTTCAGCTCCGACGTTACTTTTCAGACTCGTCTCATGTATTTCAACCCTAGGAGGTTGATCTTGAAGCAGATGAATCGTTTGAGGAGCATCCCATCCATATTTCTGATCGTAGTATGAAGGTTCTTCGTGGCCAGTCTGTTCCTCTAGTACGGGTGCTATGGCAGCCGGGGAGAGTGCAGGACGAGACATGGGAGTGGGAGGCCCATGTACAATCGCAGTGGCTAGAGTTGTTTGGGATTTCTTCTTCTACGTCTCGCTAGGGAAATTCAGGGATGAATTTCTTTAAGGGGGGAAGTTTGTAAGAACCTAGATCTTCATTTTCGGGTATTTCATTCCTTTTCCTAGATTTTTTGAGAAAAGAGGAGTTTCAGGAAATTTTTTACGTACAGGTCGTGTACATTATGAGTACACGATGTGTACTCCCTTTCCGCACTAGGTCGTGTGTTGGCCATGTCCGGGGCACACACATAGTGTGTAGTCATTAAGTGGAGGCCAAATAAAGTAGATTACGGAAAAGTAGAGTACACGTCGTGTACTCAAGAAGTACACGTTGTGTATTTTTTTTCATTAAACGGACTGGGGTCGTGACTAATTGACAGAACTGTCTTCTTCTCTAGCACCTTCGACTGAGAGCGACCCATACGGCCGCGAATCTTCTCTGAGCACCCAATCATCCATCTGTTCTCCGAATCGACCACGATTGATTGTGTTGGAACTGCCACAGTGAGTTCTTCCTTCTCCTAGATCTTTGTTTTCCAATTCCATCTCTTTCTTATGTTATCATTGGTTGAACTTTTTGTGAGTTTTCAGAAATCTATGCCGTTCTGAGGAGAATCAATCCTCATGGTTCATGTATATCGATCTCCTAGGATCGAGGTAGGTGTTTTGTGCCTTACCATTAGATTTATTTGAGTTTTTTGGGCAAATTCCGGCAATACCCATCAACAAGGTATTGAGTATTTACCTTTTCTCTCTTGTGGTTATTCCTACCTTTCTTTCATGCTTGTGTAGTGGTAAATTGATCGATTTTGTGGATAAATTTCATGATTGGATGTTTTTCCCATCCTTTGTTGTTGTTGCAACCTTTGGGTCTCGTTAGCCTTTGGTCATTATACATGTTTTCATGCCATGTGATCGTAGGATGGAATGATGTTGTTAACATGCTTGTTAATCTGTAGATTGTTTATCCATGTAGCTATATAGGTGTACTTTCGTTAGCCAAGTAGCTCTATAGGTTTACTTCGGCCATGTAACATTATTATGCTCTGACTGGCACGGGACCGTGAGAACCCGGTGCTATAGACTATAAGGGATTGATCGAGTGAGCTTCCCAGAGAGTCTTAGATATTACAGACTATACAGGGACAGACTGAGTGAGATTCCTCATAGAGTCTTGGACATTATATAATACAGGGGATAGACCGAGTTAGCTTCCAAGAGAGTCTTAGTTAATATGACTACAGGAGGGTAGACCGAGTGAGCTTCCTCATAGAGTCTTTACCTTGTTTGAATTTATTTGAAAACCTCAAAGGCTAGAGGAGTAATTGACCGAGTGAGATTCCTTAGAGAGTCTGTGTTATACCAAAGGCTATAGGTGTATTGACTGAGTGAGCTTCCTCAGATAGTCTCTAAACCT
The DNA here is from genome assembly GCA_963277665.1 of Viscum album. Taxonomy (NCBI): domain Eukaryota; kingdom Viridiplantae; phylum Streptophyta; class Magnoliopsida; order Santalales; family Viscaceae; genus Viscum; species Viscum album. The sequence continues at coordinate 1,876,060,464 of OY728122.1, read as the reverse complement.
TGGTCCAAGAGGGTTAAACTGCGTGATCTCCCTCAAAGAGTCCCTGACTACCCTAGACTATAAGGGGAATTGACCGAGTGAGCTTCCCCAGAGAGTCTTATAAATTCGTATGACCAAACCAGAGGAGTTAGGTTGAGTGCACTACCTAGAGGGTTGTGGTACTTCATGAATAGGACCAGAGGGCATGGCTGTGAGTACTTCCCAGAGGGTTTCCTATTTGTGTTAGTTGTTTCTTCACCGATACTTGTTGTTCTATGGATTAATCACTATTGTATATCATCCTCTTTACTGCTTACTGATTACTTCCTGCTATTTCTACTATTTTTTACTTCTTATTGTTCTATTACTGGCCATATACTCCCTGACTATTAGGCATAGATCTTCGGGTGGTTTCCTAGTATGATTTAGTCTCACACCCTGTTTGGGTCATGCTTTTGGGCCCAAACAGATTATGTTGTTGCAGGTATAGACACGGGCAAGCGCCCTTCGACATCTGGTACTTGATTTCTTGGAGCAGGAGATCATGGGACCAAGCATTGGCTTGTGATGCTGAGGAGTTGTTTACTTTATTTTGTACATGTTTTGGTGCTATTGTAGTTTTTAGCATTGTGAATGGTTTGGCTTCTTTCCTAGATATTTATCATGCATCATTCCATATATATACATATGTGCTACAGTTTTTTTCTGATTTAGTCTTCTGTTGTTTATTATTTTTGGTTATTTACTACTTCCGCTATTGCATGTTTATTTACTTCCACTGTGTACTCTGTCAATGAGGGAATAGTTTCCCCACTATCACCCCCAAGGCCCTCTCTACTAGTCTGCATCCTCTAGTGTTTGGGGAAATTCACTTGAGTCCATGTGACCAACCAGGTATGGGGTGCCTCCAGGTGGCTTCTGGAATAGGGATGTTACACTCTGAGCTAGTCGCCAGTCCCTTTCTAATTAGAGGTTGGCTTGGGGAGTCACACCTCGAGCCACGTTAGGTCGGGTCATGACCGAGTGGTATCAATGGAGTTTCCACCTTTGGGATGTTTGAATGTAGGTTCTATAGCCATGAGTTTGGTTTGGGTTGCATAAAAGTAGTGTTAGGATGTTTCGAGTTCGGCTTTCATGCTAGGTACTCCAGTATTGGTGAGGCGGCCGACATATCCATACACTATGACTCTGATAACCCGCCTTTTGACTCGGGACATTCATACACTGGTTTCAGGGAAATAATAGTTCATGAATCACATAGGACTGGGGTTTGGGTTTCCCTTGTTCTTCTTAAGTCAGCTCTCCAGATATACTCTTTCACTATGGAGCGTCTTGATTGTATCTCCATATGCCTCCACAAATACAACCAGTGAGGGTTCTTTAGTGCGATGGTGGTAAAGATCTGCCCCATGTAGAGGCTTTAGACCAGGGTATAGTTTCTGAGGCTTGATCTCTAGGTGGTCTTCCAGTTGTGTCACCGCTTGTCGAGCAGATGGTTGTGCTAGTAGTGCAGGATGAGGTTACGCATAGGCTGAGTGTACTGCACGAGTTCCAGAGGCAGTGACCTCTGAGGTTCCAGGGTGATCCAGACCCTCAAACAGCTAATGACTAGCTCAAAGCAGTCACCCGAGTTTTCCACCTAGTGAGGACACCCCCAAATCAGATGGTGGTCCAAGCGGCAAGCCTTCTGCATGGTTCGGCCTGTCAATGGTGGAGTTTGGTGACATAGTCCAACGATGAGGATACGCTCACATGGGAAGAGTTTGAGCGGCTCTTTAGGGAAGAGTTCTATCCAGTGACACTGAGATCAGTGTGGTTCCAGGAGCTTCTACAGTTTCGACAGGATGACATGACAGTGTTGGGGTACCTAGTGAGGTTTACAAACCGGTCGTGCTACTCCCTGAATATGGTTCGAGACATGTTCTTTAGGTCTTAGACCTACAAGCAGTGCCTAATTAGAGACATATGGGAAGGTTTGTTTTCATTGTGTCTTCCCACCTATGCTGGAGTGCTGGAGAGAGCCTTGGTGGTGGAAAGTTTTTTGGATGAGTAGATTCAGCCTATCTGTGTTCAAAATGTGGCTGTTGGGACGTCGACAGCTGGTAGCCGATGGCAGACACATGGTTCTAGGCAAGACCGATGTTTCAGGAAGTGACCCCAAGATGGGGGATCTGAGGCTCAGGGCTCATAGGTCAGTTTTGGTAAGCCATAGAAGAGGCGGTGTTACACTTATTAGGGTCGGTGAAATATTTCAGGAGATTGTGCGACTCGTTGTGCTACTGAGAGGGATCCAGTCGATAGGCCACCTTGGCAGCGGTAATGTCTTGATTTTTTTGTTCCACAAGGAAGTGGATGAAGCGATGGAGCGGGTGCAGTAGTGGGAGGTGGTAGGCGGTATCCGATTGCACCACCACCACCCCCAGGTGGTCCACGCCAAGCTCATGGAGCTAGAGGGCAAGGGCGAGGACAAATGCATTCCCTATAATCTGTTGACCTAGAGGCTCCACGTATGGATAGAGGTATGCCTTGTATCCTTTTTACATTATACATTAGTTTTTATAGAAACTGTTTATTGGTACTATCCCTTTCTGTTTCTTGCTTGATTTTTGTTCTGGGCGTCGGTAAGACCCTATGTGGGTGTTGTTTAGTGTACATCGAATTTGTGAGGAAGAGGGATTCTACCTCCACCGAGATGCATTTCTGTGATGTGATGAAAACATTTTGGGCGAGTCAGTTCCACCAAATGTGTATAGTGTTGAGGTTTGGTGGATGAGTCCATCTAACATATGAGTTCAGGCATGGGTGTTTGTTGGCGAACTCGCTGGCATGGGAGACCCATTTCTGAGGCCAGTTTCTTTCCTTGTGCTTATGGATTTTTGTGGATGAAATGTTCTATGGTGGTGATGATGTAGAGACTCGGGTTTTGGCCCTGTCATACACTGTAATATTCCAACGAATAATTCCAGAGCAAGGTGCGAAGACGTCGTGCGATTCCAAGGCCCGATTTTCCCAGAATTAATTTTATAAAAATATTAAGTATTTTTATACTATGAACATGTAGGTTGTGTGTTATCATCTAAACGGTAGCTCGGAGAGGGAATCAGAGGGTATGGTTGTGTCCAGAGTGTGTCGTTTACTCTAGGTGGGGTATAAATTTTTCAGGTGTGGGCCTGCTGTGAGAAAACCCACCAGGGGTGTTTCCCTAAATAAATGGAAATGTTTATTTATGAGATTCGGCTCAAATAACTACTGAACAGAGTCTCAAATCAAAAATATGATTTTGGAGTTGCATTCAGAATGTTGTTTTTACCATAGGGGGACCTCAGTTGGGAGGGTGCGGGAGATTCGGATTTCGCATCAGCCGAAAGTTTTCTATAAATAGGTAGTTAAGGAAATGACCAGAGTTAGATCATTTCCCCTCTCAGATGATGAAGCTATGACTGACTAAGATTCGACGTCCAAACGATATTGGATCACGATGAAACGTCAGAAGCTGATAAATCAAGGCACAAGGAAGGCAACAGTGGATCCAGATTTGAGGTAGGTGACTTCTTTCGAATTATGCATCTCCTGGATTGAGGTTTTGTTATTGTTTTTGATTTGTTTATTCTTCTACTACTTTTCTTGTCTCTATCGATGGAAAAACCAACAACACCCATCGTCAGATTGTGTTTTTTATTGCGCGTTCTTCATGTTCTTCGTCTGTTCTCTGTGTTCTTCATCCTTTATCTTTTCACCTCGCCAAATCATCAACGAATCGGGGAGAAAGAAATATGTTTGGAAAGATATTGACCCGAGGAGTCCCGATTTGTTCTTGGGTTTGAGTTTTGAGCTCCGGAGGAAGCACAGTGGTGAGCAGAAGAGGCGGTTACTTTTCGTGACGTTGAAACAGCGATAGATTGTTGAGAGGAGGCAAGCGCTGTAAAGGTGTCATCCCAAGGATTCCAGATATGGTCTCAGATCGCATTTTGGACCACCAGAGTAATCGTGGTGGCCAGTGGATGTATTCCGACGGTGGTCTAGCAGCTCCTATGGTGGTCCGGCAGCAGCGGATTCTGGTAGGTGGTGGTGGTCCGGTCAGGTAGGCGGTGGTTTCCAGCGACCCTGCGGTGGTCCGCCCAGATTTTTCCGTGGGTTATTTAAACACCCGTAACTAGAAAACCGTAACTCTGATTTTCAAGCCATTTGTGGCGACAAGTTCTTTCCGTCGAGATGGACATTTTCAACTCACATTGGGAATTTTATAAGTCAGGTTAATAGCCCAGGGTTACGAAATGTTGAAATAATAATAATATTTTATTATTATTCAACTTCGCCCCCCCCCCCCCGTAAGTTTTACACAAAGTGTCCGATTGGCATGTCATCAGCGACATTGTGATCTTGATTTTATGGCGGAGTTTTCAGGATAGTTTTCTGGTTTTGTGATGGAGATCAATATGTGGGCCCCATGAGGCTTCTTTTGGGCGTTTATAGTGAAACGTGACATTTCCGTCGGGGGTCTGTTTTGGTCAAACAAGTAGTCGATCCCATGTGTTTTTCCGAGGGGATCAAAATGGTGCAATCCGCATGATTATTTTTGGGAGTGTGGTGTAGTCCCCAGCTAGGCTAGCTACGATGAATAGTGACTTCTCCACCGTTTTTCCATTTTGAGAGAGTAAACAACCTATCATGTGTTTGTTTTCACGTGGATCACGATGGTGGTCTCAGTATCGGCCTTGGAGGTGCACAGTGTGCCATTGTGGAAGGTCAATCAGGTTAGTGACGTTTGGACTAGCAGTGGTTGAGGGTTCTTCCTTGGATAGTTACTAAAAGGTTTCACACGACATCACAACCTTATTATAGGTTTTTTCTCCTCTCGATGGGAATTTTAATCTGTTAGAGTTGTGGCATCCTTCCGGTGGGCCTGAAGCAGGATCCTCTAGCATTGTTTCCCTAGATCGGGTTCTTCGTATCGTTGTGACCGCTTATCCACGGCCGATGATCCCCTATATAGTAGGTTAACCATGAATGGTTTTTGGAAATATCATGAATATGATCTCCTATGCAGTGGGCCATGCTCATTAGGGTTGTAGCATCGTCGGGTATACGATCACGTACTCAGCGTGGGGATTATAGTAGGGTTGCAGGATCATTGGTTATACGATCCCATACTCAGTACGTGGATTCTATAGGGTTGCAGCATTATCAGTTCCATCCCCTACTACGTGAGATGTACCAGATAGGGTTTCGGTATCATTGTGACTGTCATGACATGGGTGATGATACACAATCTGAGTGAAGTGTTTCTTTTGAGCATCAGATTGGGTTGGGGTATCCCCCAGCAGAACCTGGGACTGATCCCCTATCTGTGAGATCCTCGTATACTAGTGTGGGTTTTAGTATCCCCTAGAAGACCCTAGGAGCGATCCCCTGTATGAGGAGTTTTCTGTTTATGTTGTTTCAGTGTGGTTTCCTCAGTGACGATATCTGACAAGTGTGATCTCTCGTGTGAGCATCTAAGATATTTTTGTGGGACCCAATGGAGTTTATCTCTCAGACGAGTGTCATATGGGATGACAGTGATCATGGAGTGTTCTCTCCTAGTTGTGAACCGTTTCTTGTGTAGAGGTCTGTAACTCATGTGGCTTGGTGCATGCGCTGAGTATATCTGGATGTTTTCGCTATACGTAAGAGCGTATACCTGAGAGGATGTTCAAGATGTATGTATGGGCATACAACTGGATTGAGCTGACTAGTTGTGTTTAGTCGAGGATGGTCATGAGTTATAGTTTCTCTCTCATATGGGTTACCTCTGGCTAGGATGAGAATACAGTTTCCTTTCAGTTTCTCTCTTTTGTTTTGGGTTTTAGGGGTGCCTACTGAGTATTGTTATACTCACCCCTGTATGGGCTTTTCCCGAACATGTTTGTGTCTTGTGCAGACCACATGACTTTCGATGGAGTCCCAGGGGGACCCGGATTAGGCGGAATTGAGTTGAGCGGGACTGACCATGGAGTCCTACCAGATCTATGCATAGGAGCTTTCTAGTGGTGTTTTTTGAAGCATATGCCTTCTTCCAAGAATTTTGGATTCCTTTGTAGTTTTCTTTTTGTGGGCCCTATTTTTCCTTTTTTTTACTAATGTTGCGCTCTGGTTTTAGATAGTTGTATGAATGCATTCACTTTTCAGTTTTATATATCTATACACTGTTGCATGGAGGTGTATGTTGGTGTGTGCGTACAGGTACCTTAGGCTAATTCATCCCTAGTGTGTGATAGCCTACTCAGCGCTAGTCTCCAGCCCCTTGCCTATTGAAGGTGGGCTTGGGGAGTCACGGCTCGAGCCCCGTTGGGACAAGTCATTAAACATTCCTTACATGGAGTGTATGATCCAATGTTACAATGTTATAATAGTATATTGAAACAATCACATCACTTGTGGAGATTGTTTGTGTTTATGTTTCCATTTATTAAATATTTTGACCCATCTCTCAAGAACACTCATGAGTTTCCTTATACTCTATTTATTCAAGATATATCCACTTATTAGTAGAATTTTCCACTCTCTGGTAATTATGATAATGTTTTTATGTAAAATATGACTATATCTCTCTCTGCCGGAATCTATTAAATAAAAAAACCATGTCATCAAAAATGATTTCAAACATGTTTTGTAAATATATTTGAAGCCCATTTTCAAAGAAAACTGATTTTTTAAACAACGAATGGTTTTCAATTATTCCGTTATAATTTTTCAAATAATTTTTTAATGAAAAATGGTTTAGAAATTTTTTAGGTTTTAAAATGTTATTTTTTAATATAGAGAAGATATTTTCCCAAGAAATGTTTTTAATAGATATTTCAAAATTATTTACCATCTCAGATTACATATTTTGTTGTTACTCTTGTCTTTTTTAGGAAATAATTCAATTTTCGATTCATATGCTTTCCCTGAATGGATTATGTTTTGATGGAATGATGTTGATAAAACATGTTTATCTTTTATGTTTTATAAGAATTTGAAACCCAATTCTTTTCATGGTTATGTTAATGATGAAATGATTATGAAGCCTATCTCTTTACAAATGTTATGAAAAGGTTACGTGTTTAAAATACCCATTTCATTTAATGTTTTGCAATAGGATTATTTATGATGTTTTGGAATGTGCATGTATGATTTAATTATGATATGGGTGGTACCTATATATCCCATCAATTCATTGGATAAATATTTATATCTCGTGAGATAAACTAAGATCATCTTGAGAATGATCCTTGACTACCAATAATTTATAAGGAATGAATTCATGGAACTAAAATTGCCTTGGGAGTGAGCTATGACTACACAGTTGATGTGGGGAGTGAACCCATTCTTCCATGATGGTATTGCTGGTGATTCCTTGGATACTATGGAAATAATATTATGTTCTTATGTGTCTATAATAATTAAATGTTTTGTTTCTATGTAATACATTCATGGTTTATTTTATTTATTTCCAAATCATTTATGTCTTATGAACTACCAAGAATATTTCATGATTCATCAGTATTATCATTGAAATGATGGGTATCATCTCCAATTTTCATTATCATGCTCTCATACCCTTATGATCATGATTATTATTATATATCTCCATTTATTACCCTTACTAATAATTTGATCTCACCCCTTTCAATGTTTCCTTCCCCAGTTTGTGAAGATATGTATTGTGTTTTCAAAGAATAAGAGTGGTTCTAGTCAAGAAGATCCTAGTTGGAGATATTGTGTCTCACTTATGTGATTCTGTTTATATTTCTATGTTTCCAAAGGCCCTATAATAGTATGGTCTTCAGGTGGCTGTTTGTATAATTTTTTAGTTATTCCACAAATGTAATGTAATGTAAATGAATTAAAATCTAGGGTCACTATCTTCATATTTTTCTTATTTTCTTGAAACTAACCCCTTTTTTATAATTGAGAGACCATAAGATATACTTATTTATATACATAATATATATTTCATCCCACTCCACGGATTCTATGTCCCCCATACTATTCGTTTTCTATATTATTCTCCATCGCTAATCATCTTCTCCTTAAAGGAACTAAACATCTGGTATAACCTTATATAATTTAAAGGATTTAATGATAAGGAATATAATTCCAAATTATTTAATCCACTATTCAGTCATTATGGGATAAAAATATCCATTGATTGTTGGAGGCATCTATCTTATAATGGACTCATCAAGATAATTATATCATAATTTTACATCCTTGAAATTCATGTTATTATTCATAACTTGAGTCAGTTGAGCTAGTACACCATGGAGGTTCTCATATCACTTTCCAATCATGTTAGGATTTTGATCAAGGTATTTATCCCATTTCTTGTTACATATATCATTAACACAATTCCTACTATATCTTGTAATTTCCTTACATTAAAGTAAGTAAGGAATGATAATACATAGATTAATAATTTTTTTACAAGATAATCCATATATATAGAATTAATAACTCATAAATTAAAAAAAAATTAACTGGAGAGTCTCTAAATTTCATTCTATGTTGTCCATAAAAATCTTATAAATATGATCACTAACCCCAACTACTAATTAAATTATATTAATTATGTACAAATAATTAAGGGTTTATAAAGATAATGTGAAAAACATCATATCCCTTAAGAGTTTCTAACAATGTTCTTGGTATGAGACCATTCTCAATGCACTAGAATGGTGGTCGAAATGTACTCAAATAACACTTTTTGAGGTTGTTTCCCCTAAATCAAAATATTTCAATACCTAATCCACATTATATAATCTATATAATGGTTTAATAACTATTAAAGACAGAAAATATCTACATTACCCAAGTATATAGATCATATCCTATAATCTGGCTTATGCTTTTGGTATTCCCTAATATTCTGTAATTCTAACCTACAAAAATATTTTAACCTTCCTTTGATACTAATTATAATGTTCCATACCATGATAAAATATTATTTCCTAACTTTTAACCTAGATTAAATCAAATAAAACCCAATATCTAGGGTCTAGTGTATTTGGATTATTAGACACATAATTAAAAACCCTTAAAACATAATACCATTTTCATTAATTAATATCATCAGTCTTACATTAACACCCATAAGTTCACTTAATACTTAAGAGGATTACATGAGAAAATACATATGTAGAATGGTGGGATAGAAATCTTGGTAAAGGAATAAAGAAGATAAAAATGTATAACCTTGTATCATAAATAGTTTAATCATAATTTTTAAAATAAGGTATAATGAATTATTAATATAATAGAATGGGGTAAACATGATCATATAATAAGATATTGGTATCAAATGAAATTATAAGACTACATTTTTTTTAACAGGTGCAATTTATTAATGAGAGAAAGAAAGAAGGCTACAACAATCTAAAAGAGGGAGACATATTACAATCTTTCTCGTAATGAGGAATCGAGTCATCAGGCAAAGCATCCAACCAGGTAATGGCCAGATTGACTCCAATATTGGCCAGACTATCCGCAACCATGTTTGCTTCACGGAACACATGTGTAACAATGTAGGAGAGATCCGGAAGCAAAGTAAGGCATTTCATCCATCTAGAGGTAAGTGTCCATGCGAGGTGCACCACCCCTTTCCAAATAGCTTGGACCACAGTGGTAGAGTCGCATTCAATCCAGATTTTGTTCCAACATTTTTTCTTGGCATAATCCACAGCATGTATGACGCCCAACATTTCAGCTTCCAAGGCCGATGCCATACCGCATCCGCTGTAGAAGCAGCCAAGGCATCTGCCAAGAAAGTCTCTGAAGATGGCGCCGCATCCTGCCGGTCCCGGGTTACCCCTAGAAGCTCCATCAACATTTACATTGATCCAGCCTGGAAACGGGGTTTGCCAGAAGACCTCAAATGTACGTCGAGGTTGTCTGTAGGACCCCACAATCCGAAGGCGACGAAGGATCTCGAAATCACCAATGGAATTGTCACAATGATCCTTCTGAAGCAAGGCGGCATCCTTGATGGCAGTAAGAATACCTATTTTACCTGCATTGAGATTGAAAGAGCAGTTATTGTGAATATAATTATTACGGCCAAACCAGATCACATGTAAAAGCTCTGCCACCGCAGCCAAATAGAGGTTCCAGATTTGTTTGGAAAAGTCCCCATTCACACATTGTTGGAGTTGAGAGTTTATAGTGCTAGGGAGAGTCCATCTGCAACCAAAAATGTTAGAAATGTAATTCCAGAGAGCTGCAGCTGTAGAACAAGATAAAAACAGATGGTTAGCATCCTCACGGTGTTGATTGCACATATAACATTTAGAACATAGAGAAATCCCAAAAGTTTGAAGGCATATATCAGTAGGGACTCTATTATGCCCAACACGCCAAATGAGGGTGAGGCGCGAGGGCTTAATCCAAGGCTTATTAAAAATTTTCAACCAAGTAATATTAGAAACAGAATCATTAAAATTTTGATTGTAGAAACGTTTCGAATCAAGAACGCCATTAGCAGCAGGTTCCCAGATAAAAAATCATCAGTGTTAGAGAAAGGATAGTTGTCAATAATGTGTCTAATATTGTCCGGAAGGGTGATGTCATTATCATTGACAACCTCTCTTATAGAGGAAGTGGTGTTCTCAGGAAGAGTGGTGGGCGTAAGCATAGAGATTAAAGGAGTACCAGTCCAGTTATCGGTCCAAAAATTCAATGAGGAATCAGCACTAACAATCCACCTAGAGTTGTTCATTATTTTGATAAAAGAGCGTCTAATGGAAGGCCATATGGAAGAAGTGATGTATCCCAGGTTACCATTTCTAATTTTGGTGACAAATCTCTTCTTAAGAAAGACTAAGGAGTCAGAGTTGCTGTGAATCAGGTTCCAAGTCACTTGAACTTGTAAAGAATCATTAAAAAGCTTAATATTCTTGATACCAAGGCCACCTTTATCTAAAGGTTTACAACAAGTGGACCAGGGAATGGTGACAAGCTTTCTTTCAATCGTACTGCCTGTCCACACAAAGTTTTTGATGCAAGCATTGATTTTTTTGAGAAGGCTGGCGGGCCAGCTATAGACCATCATCGAGTAAACCATCTTGGAAACAATAGTTGACTTAACAAGGCAGACTCTACCAGCCATAGAGAGAGTTTTTCCCTTCCAAGAGGATAGTTGATTGATAATTTGGCCAACAATCCCGTGAAAATAGCTGGATTTAGGTCTCCCCCAGAAGATAGGGACCCCAAGATAGGTGAAGGGGAGAGAACCTTCTTTTATTCCTAGGTAGTCAATGATATGTTTTTTTCTATTGGAGTTGAAGTTTTTTCCAAAGAAAACAAAGGATTTATTCCAACCAATCGCTTGTCCCGAAACATCCTCATAATGTGCCAGCGCACTTTTGAGGTTTCTAATGTTTCTCATATCACCCTTTAAGAATAAGATAATATCGTCAGCGTATAATAGATGAGTAGGGACATTATTATTTCTAGAAGCCTGGATAGGATTTATTTTGTTTTGATTAGTGAGGCTCGTTAAAAGTCTACTTAAGTAATCCTCGGCAATAGCAAAAAGAATAGAAGAAAGGGGGTCACCTTGCCTAACCCCTTTTGAGCATTTGAAGTAACCTTTAGGAGCCCCATTGACGAGCACCGATATGGTAGCAGATCCGAGTAAGGTATGGATCATGTTAATAAAAGAGTCATTAAATCCAAAGCTTTTGAGAACCTTTAAAATAAAGTTCCAGTCCATAGTGTCGAAAGCTTTCCTGATGTCCAGCTTAATGGCAACACTACCTCCTCTAGTGACTTTGTTCAGAAGATTTGCACATTCCGAGGCTAGGCAGATACAAGATTGAATGGTTCTCCCTTTGATAAAACCGAATTGGTTCCAAGAAACAATTCTGTTTGTAATGAGAGTGAGCCTGTTGGCAATCAGCTTAGAAATCACTTTATAGAGAGTGTTGATGAGAGCAATAGGGCGGAAGAGGTGGATCTCAGCAGCATTTTCCACTTTAGGAATAAGGGTGAGGAATTGGGCATTAATCCCATGAGGCAGAACACCGTTGGAGAAGAAGGATTTAACTAGATTACAAACGTCCAATTGTATGAGGTCCCAGAATTGCTGGAAAAAACCATTGTTAAAACCATCAGGACCCGGGGCACTATCAGTATTAAGACTGAAAACAGTGGCTTTGATTTCATGGTCCATAGGGATGCTTAAGAGATGATTGTTTTCCTCAATCGTGACCAAATTAGGGATGATATCAGGAATAAGATCTTTACACATCATCGGACCATTAAAAAGATTTTGATAATAATCAACAACATGATTAGCAATGGCATCCTCTGTGTCAAGGAGAATGTCATCCACCCTGAGGAAGTTGAGGGGTCTACATATTTTTCTAATTCTTTGGAGAGAATTGTAAAATTTTGTATTTCTATCTCCATCAGTAAGCCACTTGGTTTTAAAGATCTCTTTTCTCATGTTATCTTTGAGTTTAAGAAGAGAGTTAAGCTTCAGGGAAATGGAAGTTTCCTCTTGCGAGTCAAGGGAGAAGTCAGAGTAAGTATTGGAGCTCTGCATACTACTGAGATTGGTCTCCAAGCTTGTTAATATAACATTGTTAGATAGGGTATCCACCCAGGTACCATAGTTGGCAAGGATCACTAGCCATAAACTATTAGATCATATGAGATAGTAACAATACCCAATGAATTATAGGTCTATGTAATTCTATTCCCACTCATCACATAATTAATATCTTATATATTTGTTCTAAAAGATGTAAATCAACCATACATAAATGGAATATATTGTAAAACCCCATGTGAAGGAATTGGATTTCAAGATCATTTTTAAATGAATCTATTATAGCTAAAACATATGTACAATGAATATAAGAAGGAATTAATTTTTTTTACATTAATATCTGAAAGGAACATAAATACATTTCTTGAAGTCCCATGGTATAAAAATCCATTAATAGGTTTGAATAAGTTCATATTTTGAAGGAAACATAAAACATTTATTATCTTATAAATTGAAGGTATGTATTTTTGGTCTATTTTTTGTGGTAAATATATATAAAAAATAAAATAATCACAATAGAAAAATATAATTTTATATAGAGGAAAATAAAGATAAATTATAACCCAATTTTTTAATGGGGGTACGTAATATCTCATACTTTATTGTGTGAAACCTTTCTACACATGTATTAATTTCCTGTGTAATTAAATTAAGTTCACTAAAAACAATAATATGAACCATCTTAATTTATTATTATTTTATTATGATTTTTTATCATAAGTTCTTAATTTGTTATCTCTTTTTTCTCTTGTCAGTTACTGAAGGTTGTTTGGTCAATTTTAGTGTGATTCTCCTGAAATATTTACCATGGTAAATATTATTTTAAAAGTAATTTCAAAACATATAGAAAATAAAAAAAGGTTAAAATATCATATTTATATATTAAAAACATTTTAAATTCATCCATGTTATAGGATAATTTTAGAATAAATGTATCATTGATGTGGAGAATTTATCTTCACATACAATCATATATCGCCTTCCTTTTTCACATAAATTATAAGGGGGGAATAAAACAATAATTAATAAAATAAGAGAAAAAATCTATAAATTAAAAAACATTATTTATCATTCTCATACATGGTCCCATCAATTAAATATAATGACACAAAAAAACTACGGTGCTTCAAGGAGGTGGTAGTCCACACAACAGCATAATCAATGCTTTTGTTTTTCTTAGTGGATGCACAAGGATCAATAATTATTGTTAAATAAATAAAACCAAACATTTTAATATAAATTATAATTGATCCATTTTATTAAATGGTCTATATAAGGTATGCATAAGAATAATAAAAATAATATTGACTAAGAAGAAGAAACACTAACATCAGGGATATAGATTTTTCGAGGAATTTTCCATGGAAATGAAAGTATTATCATTACTATTGATGGGGGATAGTATTATATTCATGTTATATTGTTATATCAGGATATAATTGGTAGTTTTTTGTTTTAAAAACTAAAGGACAGTGTGCGCGGGGAATCCACCGTTATAAAAGTGAATGAATGTGTAGTTTTGGTTACACATTGACTTATTAAATTTTTTTTTACACTATTCAATGATTAGTGATCCTATAGTACTAAACAATGGAGTATGTTACATTATATAGTGAACTAAAAAAACATGTAGTAATGATGTGGGATCCTTTGAGTAATTTAAGTGTTTTTACTTTTACTTTTCACTTTAACCATGTGTACTTTTACCTTGTTAACTTGTATTCTCACGCGAGTTAATAGATTAAAATGAAATCAATTATTATTGATATTACTAGATAAGTAGAGTATCATAATCAAAGTTATTTTATTGATTTTATAAATTAAATTTAATATGATGATGAATTTTTAATTTTAAAATAAATATACTTATTTTAATCAATTCTTTAGATAGTCCTCTTTTTAAGAATAAAATTTATGTAATATTTAACATTAATAATGTAAAAAAATTCCTTAAATTTATGTATTATAAAAAAAATTATGGTTATGAGATATTTAAACAAATAGATAACTAAATTATTCCAAAATAATAACTAACTCAATGAAATGAAATAAAACAATTTTCTTTATTAAAGTGTCATTTATCTTTACTTTTACAAACGTTTGACATGGGTTCTATAAGATAAAACAAATCATTAAAGAGCATAATGTTATTCATTAATTTAGTATTTGATAATATAAATTAATTTTTACCTTATATTAAATTATTTTATATTGATAAAGTAAAAAATATTATAATTTATTGAAAATAGCATTTTGGACAAAATAAATTTATTCTCAGTAAATTATTAAAAACACAAACTATATAAATTATGATATTATAAATAAATAAATATTAATAATATAAAATTAAATTTCTAAAAATTAATTATTTGAATTTAAATTTAATAAACTATATATATGGATTAAACACTTTCATTAACTAAATGCATTTTTAATAAATAGCTTTTTTAATACTATTTTACAAAAAAATGAAGTTGAATTAATTTCGGTATATTAGGTAATATATTGATACATAATAATTAAATTATAATGGTGATAAATATAATTTGTTAATGTTTTAAAACCTTATTTTTAGTGATTCATAGAAAAGTTATTGAATTTAAAAGGAATATATATAAAGAAATCATGGGATATTACAATAAGCCATTATTTCAATAGGGTAACCTATACTAATAAAAATAGTGCTCCATGGTTCTAATATTTTCCTGGATTCCTCTTTAAAAACTATTTTCAACCCTATATATATATATAATAAAGACACCATATTAATCTTCCATATATTAACTCGTAAGGTATGTCATCTGTTACATTAGTTTTCACCTGGTTCAATATGTATTCCACTATCTGTAATCCATATAACCAAGAGGCTAATAGAAGATTTCTGTGCGAAATCACAAATATAAGCATATAAAGCATGTTTGTATTCTATCTTTCACATTAACTATCCAAAAATGCTGTATTAAGAGGAGCAATTTATGATACAATCATTCACTCTTGTAAAAGTTCGATAATGTAATGTCTTATATATTATCTACCTCAATAGGATCAAATATTTTTTTTCTTCATTTCAAGTTCATTATATAATTATTCCTCAATTAATTTAATTAATTTATTCATTCTAACTTATGTAACATTAGTTTGATAAATTCATATCTACTCCAGTTGTAGGTAAAAGTAATGATGCTTGAGAATTCACCTATAGTTTCTAAATGAAATGGTTCACACACATTACTATATAGTAATTATGGAAGTATTGTATCCACATTAACTCTATAACTAAAAGAATTTTTCCTTATCCTATATTATGGACATGTGATTTAATAGTTAAGAGGTTTTATTTAAAAATAGTAAAAATTCTAATCTTAATATGAATTTGTCAGAGGATTGTTGTTTTCATGACCAAGATGGTTATTCCAGAACAATGTGTTATATAAGTTGTATAAAATTAATTTATTATCAACTAAAAACTATTGGTTTTCATAATTTAGTACATAATGACTATTTTTAAGTCAATCCATAGCATAAAAATTCAATATTTAAAAAAAAATTAATTTTTTTTCTATAGTTAAAACATATGTATATTAAATCATGAAACTGATATGATGATCCTAGTGACATTATTCACAAAATGAAAATTCATTAAAACTAAGATATTTTCTATTTGTAGTGTGAGGTGGTAGTCTCAAATCTATATTTTCGCTAACCATGATCAATATTTCCTTAGAAGAACCACCTATCTTTTAGAAACCATCTTGAATCTATTTTCATATTTTACTTGTATATATGTGAGAACAAAAAATAGTATCTAATTCCCAAATTATAGATAATGATAAGTTTCACCATATAAATTATATACCTAATGTTTCTACTTTCTTATTCTATTAGAGTTATTCTTCTCATGTCTAAGAATTCCATTTGAAAAAAAATTGTGTTTTCCTCATATAATTACCTTTGTATTTTCCTCTTATTTGAAGGTCACTACTCAGATGCCTTTGAATTTGAATGAGTATTTAGTCCATTTTTCGAGTGTATCATATTATTCACCATAAGGAACATTGGATTTTTATGCCCTATGTCTTTATCAACATTTTGAATAATAATTAATATTTTCGTAAGATAAGTCACAAAATATATCATATTATAATTAATATAGAAACTAGATAATTATGGAATTGTTGAGGATAAAATTAGATTTTTGGTCAACTCATCTAATATCTTTAAGCCTATGATGTTGAAATTATACTTATAGTAAATAATATTGAACAAATAGGCCCCTGTTGAAACTGATTATCCATGATTACATGTGAATAGTTACATGGAGATCTAAAATATATCTAGCCTCTCTTTATATTGGTATTGATCATAGGGATATGAGAAAAGGCTAAATGAATTCCTAATTTTTTGAAGTTTCTGAATATTAATTTTCATTTCCAATAGCATCTAACACTTGAAATTCACCCCAACATCCATGTGCTTTTTAAACAGAGTTATTTTTTACTCACTAGCCTTATTTCTCGGTGTTTTATGAAATAAATATTTTGGCCCATACATTTTCATTACATAGTTTTGTATCATATGAAAAAAAACTACCCCATTATTAGAAAATGGTTTCATTAAATGTTTTTTCATTCTTATGGACAAATTTTAATGATAATATTTACGATGAATTATTTTCAACTGAGTAGACTCCCCAAACTCAAAATCCTTGAATTTGATTTTATCATCACTTTTCGTAGATATATAACAAACCATGTGTGAGTATTCAACCTAATCTAAATGTGTTTATGTCTACACAACCCATTCTTTAGAAAACACTTTTAGTTTAAAGAACCCTAAAAAGTGTTGTTTAGGTAATTTGAAACTATTTGTTCCTTGCAAAATCAAATGATAAAAGGTTCTTCCAAAATATTATTTTTCTGGAGGGATTTTATCGTTTATATAATGTGTATAATAAATAAATTTTATCAAACCAAATCCTTTTTCATATTAATAAATTTCCACTTAAGTGATTAATAAATTCGAAATAAGATTTTCACAGAATCTGGTTTATTTTTTTTATGTCCTTTAAACATGTTATTTCATTTATTTAATGTGAATTCCATACATTCATACTAAATAATTAAATATGAAAACTATAAAAAATAAATAATATATTATTATCATGAGAATTATATAATAGTTAGTTTATCTAGAATAAGGTAACCCATCCTTTCAACCAATGGGAAAATCCTCCTCGATCCAGTTGTTGTCTTGGGGTGTTACATCCCAACTATCCAAATATGCATCTTCTGGAACAAATTCACCACAGATCCAAAATTTATCTTCTTATAATCATTTGGGAACTCCATGCCTTACATGTATATTTAATAACACGTATATGAGGGTTACCCATGGATTATTTAAATTGTTTGACATTAAATAAGTCATAGACACATAGGTTCATACATATTTATGATGAAGGGATGACATTCATTACATCATCTTAATATAGTAATAATAACTCAAAAAAACATTAAAAATTAAAATTAAAATTTACCAGTTATACTTAGTTCTATCTAGTATCATGATAATCTACAACATGACATAATTGAACAAGATTAGTTTAGTTATAATTCCCCTCAATTACTTTTTGGTTATCTAGATAAATGTTCTTTATTTATCTTAATTAAATAATTAATTAATTAACTTCATCATAATATCCATTCAATGTCACCTATAAATACCCATAATAAATTAAAAACGGAAAATAAATGCATTCACCAATAATTAATGACAATATTATTGAATTTCTGGAGAAATTATTAATTATTTGATCAACTATTAAATAGTTAACACATCAGATGTCACTATTTTGATTACATTTTCAATAATACCATTAATTATTCAATATAAAATTAAATTGTTTATTGGGATACTACATGGAATGTACTAGTAATATACATGAGATTTAATCACATTATAATTATATTGAATAAACACGTAGCGTCTCAAGGTATATCTCATCTGGTTTATAAAACGACTACTAATGAGCTACATGACATGTATTCTATTTCTTGGAATTTTTCATCACCCACCTATATACTTGATGTGTCCCTTGGATGTGGGAAATAATTATTCACATAGACTATATCCCAAAAACACATCATGTATTTCATTAATGAAACATTCTTTCAGTATCATTTAGTTTTATTCTACTTATTTAACTACACATACAACACTAATTTCATGATTAAAATATATAGATTAAACTTCATGTATGCTAGATACTCACTATGTGGTCTGACAGAATATATTCCAGATTGGAATGGCCAATACATATTGTGTATTAAATTAACCATATTTTATTACTACTCAAGACTTCATGTATATCGTGAAACATACAGGATCAATAGTCATGGTTAAATGACATGGGATTTTTTTCAAACACCACGTATCTATGTCTATGAACTATAATCCTCAACACCTATTAAAGTTATCTATAAAATTTATTTTTCTTTTTCTAACATATTTACAATTATTTGAAAGTTGAATTAATAAAATTAATAAATCAAAAACATGTTAATTAAAATATTTATTAAATAATTTATAATTTATAATTTAATATATAAAACAAATTTAATATAATTATTCAAAGAATAATAAATAATTGTAAATTATTATATTTTTATGACACATAATTGTTCTAGGGAATAGTATAGTCCGTTAGGCCCATGCCTGATAAACTATTTCCATCAACATCTTATTTTTTCCCTTTATCACTAGATAAAAATGATTATATATAATCATATACAACAAAATATCACATATATTTATTATTAATTTAAATACAATCATAGTTACGTCATATTTAAATTTATTAAGTGTGTTTAAATATGGTTTACTCTTCTTATAGGAATGGATTTTCAATTTATGAATTATTGGTATATTCTATCTAGTGGGGATCCACATGTGCAATATAAATCTTTGAATGTTGTAGTAGGGTTCTCCGGATTCCAATGTTGATGTACCTATGCATTAAATATTTCATTTTTTATCACACCTTTTGAATTCGAATGGGGATTTTTGAAATCTATGGTTCCACCATAATAAAAGAGAGTATAAGATAATTAGAAATTTTAATGGGATGTGGAGAACTCATGAGAACATCTCTCATATTGAGATAATTGTTTGGTGAGACAAATTTTGTGCACAAGGATTTTTAGGTACAACCACATTAAAAATTAAATAATCAAGTATTTATAGATCTATGGTTAGAATATTTTTCCCTAAATAACATTTAAAATTAACATAACCACTACCATATCCCATCCCAAAATAAAAAAATATATCATTACTACTAAAGTGACATGTACATAACATGGAAAATAAACATATATTAATTCTTATAAGTTAATTAATTAATATTTATTAAAATAATATTCCATTCTCACTAGACCATAACTAGATCATACAATTCTCCTCATTATTTTATAGAGATAATATTACGCTTATTTATTTAATTAAAAAATAAGTTTATCTATGTAATACACCGATATATAAATACCTGATATCAACCAATAAACTTGATTAAATATTTTTCCTCAGAAATTAGAATAACGTTCTAATACACATGCTATGTCATGAATTATTTAACTTAGTTTCCTAGATATGCTTATTTTTTGACCTTATAGTCCCCTTTCCTCAGTGGAATTAGGCTAAACCTTGTAACATCCATGTGTAATATATAGAAACATCCCATGTGCCTCATAGAGAATATATTTATTGATTCATCGACATTATGCCTCCTAATAACACTTAAAATTTAATATAATCCATTTTCCCCTAATTACATTTTTGAATAGTTTATGTATATTATGCCCTAAAATTATTTTCTGACCTTGATTTCATTGATATTCTAGAATTGAACACATGGATAAATTTTTGTATTCATGATCACAATCTAGATTATCCAATACATTAACGATCCTATTATATTTACATTCAATGCAATTGAAAAAATCATCTCCCATATAATTCATTAATTTCATTCCACTTGGGAACATTGTATCGAAATTCATCAGGAACTATTATATTCATTATTTACAAATTATATCTAAGAACACAAGTCATTACATACAATAATAATATTATTATATTAAAAAGATCATTAGACATGTCCTCAAATAGGATTATCGGATCAAACATGTAACATGTGGAATTCCAATTGGAAGGACCAATCCTATAACTTCTATTCATGGATATTACCAAGAACAAAAATGTTAAAACGGTGTCTTAAAGACTTATGAACCACCTACCCCCAATATCTTTAATCTTCTATGTCTTGTAAAACATATAATATGATAATAAAACAAGGTCTTATGGAATTTTTTCATAAAATATAATGTATATCATCATATTTTGAAACTATTTTAAACTTTCGATGGTGAAATTATCCATAATACATTATCACATACACCATCACACAAATGAAGAATTAGAATGATATAAGAAAATGTATTATGTTATATTAAAGCACATTTAATATACAATTTAATCAAAAATACATATTTTGTTGGAAAAAGGTACCACCAACTCTAACATTAACATCCCATAATCTTCAATGATGGAATTTTATAGTTTTGTTCATGTAGATGTTAAATCGACCAAAAAAAGAACAGTATGTAACTCAATTGGTGAGTCTGCTGAAATAAGTGTATGGTATATTTTTAATAGATTCATAATTATTTTATTAATATTTTTTTAGTTGTTTAATAATATTTCAATAGGTTTAGATAAATAATTAATATCAAGTTGGAAAACAAAAAAACATTACAACACATAGGCAGTAGTGCGCTCATATGCATGATCCATGTAATTTTATTTTTCAAAGTGTATAAGAAGAAATAAATTATAGTTTTTAAATTAATATAATTACTCTTAATTATAATAGATATAAAATTTTTTCATATTACTATAGTTTTTATAAATGTTTAAAGTAAATATTGATATGAAAATTTCGATGAATATGTAATAATTGCATTGGGACCTTAAACATTCTCATGAATGTATGCATAGAAATGATGGGATTATGATAACATCCTATCACCAAAATCCTTATAAAGGGAAACAGAATTATAGGATTGAAAACATAGTTTGTGTTTCAAGGAAGGTTTTAAGGTAAAATGGAGAATTGAAAGGGTGGAAGTGGTCACCTATTATATGTGAAGAAATTATAGCTTTTATAAATAACAAATATTTTTTAATAACAAAATAATGACATTTAATGGTAAATGGCTCCAAATGTGAAAAATAATTGATTTTGTGGGGATATTAGGTCAATTTTTTCAAATAAAATATTTTCTACACTTGCATTAAACATGTTCACAATCCTTTATTCATTGAATTATACTTTTTCATTTTCTTGTCATGGTATTGGTTTTCACTAAAATAATATATTATTTTGAAAAAAAATTAAAAAACACATGTAAAGAAAAATTTTAATTATGAATTTTAATTTATTCTCTATTTTATCTAATTTAATTCCTAAATTTTATTTAATTAATTTTTAATTAAAATAGATAATGTATAGAATTTTTTTTATAGAAATAACATCATGTTCATTAACTGTTCAAAATAGTATATAGTATTGATGTATAAATATATTATTATTAAAATATATATATGTTCTTAAAAATCATATTGTAGAAATTTTTTGAGATATATTATTTTAATAGATTAGAAAAAAGTGACACAATGTTAATAAAAAAGTTCCTTAAAAATCAGTTTCATCATGATCGTGGTTGTTAATTGTAGTCATAGTAATCTCCTTTTTTCAGAAAATATAAATTTACGATATTAATTATTATGTATATTTAGATGAAAAATATTATATTCATTTTATATATTTTGTTTCTAAAATTAACATAATATAATTTTAATGTAATGTAAGAAAATCAATTTTTTTGTTAAATATTACTTCTTTTTACAAAATGATAAACATGTGCACAATAAATTCATCATAGTATTTTTAAATAATTTATAAAACATTTTAAATATATGTTTTTCATTGTAGATTTTTTTAATAATCTTTTAAATTATTCTTTCGTTAATATAATTCCTTAAAAGAGATAGTTTTAATGAAATAATTATTTACACTATTCGTATGAAATTCAATTATTTCATAAAAACACAAAAAATCATACTAAGATAATTTTGAAATTATTAATTTAAAATTAATATTCATTTTATAAATTCCTAATTCTAAAAAAAATCTTTTTCTTTTGAATGCATATAAAAAATATGATGATTAACTTATTTTATTGAAAATTTTCATTTTTGGACATTAGTTGTTATTAAAATTATTTCAAACAAATTTATAAATAATATAATATTAATATTTAATATAAATATTATATATCAACACAATAATATTTACCAACATCATTTATTATGTAAAAATAAACAATATTTTTAAAAATAAAATCTGAAAAAAATACTTTTAAGTCAAATTAATTTCCAAATGTAACTGTTTTTATCTGATTATAATATTTTTTACTAGTGGTTTCATTCATATTATAATTTCCTTAATAATATTAATTGAATGTAGACTGTGTAATTTTAGTTTTTTTGTTAAAAACAATCTATCGAATACCTTGTGATTATTAGTAAAATATATATTAAAATTTTGGGGTTTTTTCTCTCTCATAATATATATTTTTTCTTTTTAATTCTAATTATCTCCAACTACAAATATTAGATAATTGTATCTAAAAGATATACATGACTCACAATATAATTTATAATTTTTTATAAAACTAAAAATTCTTATTAGTACTAAGAAACTATTTTATCAAATATAAACATCATTAGGAGGTCTAAGGGAAATATCCCCAATGATATCATTTTCATGATACTATTTCTAAACAAATATTAAAACAAAAATAATTAAGATGATATCCAAAAAATAATATTAAATTTTAATATGGGCATGAAAAATCAAACCTATGATTTATTCTTTAATGCAACCATTATATCGAATTTAGATACTTTGGGTTCAACATTGATATAATAGGATCAAACAATCACTGTATTAATTTATCATTGGTTTTTCATGGTAATATTCATATAATGTTCTATAATATATGTAATCATATATTACATCCTCAAATTCGATTTAAATCATTTATAAGGTTTCATAATATAATTTCAACAACCAAATAATATCCCCTAAGAGTGTCTCTGTAACACCCCAAGCTTCCACGGTCCGCTTCTCTTTGATTTATATAGTAGTGTGTGTTGTACGCAACTTCATGTTCTAACAAACCACAACCAATCAAACTAGCCATTATGAATAGTAATACCTACTTTTTGAAATTTTATAAATTTTATCTTTCAAAATGGAATTCATTTTTGGATTATAAATATTGAAATTATATTAGGGTGATTTTTTGGTATTTTTCTGAAAGATTTCAATTTTTGATGAATAGTGAAAAACACTAAGTTATAGTTTAAAACCGAATTTTTATTTAAATAATTTTTTTTTTATTTAAATTTATTTTAGGTCACAATAGATACATAATACCTATATAAGTTAAACTTATTTTATTGTAGTTAGTTTATAATAATTTCTGATATATAAAAAGATTATTGAACTTTTCACCGTCTTTTACCCACCTCCTTGGAGAATTTGCAAATCCACATAAAGCATAATTTTACCGCTTCTATGAGTGGAATTTCAAAACTAGGAGATATATGGTTGATATTAGTAATAAAAATGTGGTTATATAATATGAAAATAGTTTTTGGTGAATAGTAACTTTTTTACTTTTATTTACCACAGTTAAAATTAAATAGGGTATTTATGGGTAAAAATGATATTATTATTACCATCACACAAGTCCTAATTCTATTTTGTTTGTATAATTAGACCAAGTAAAACCTTAGGAATAAAATATGATCCTCTTTGGTCTACATGGATTAGATTAGTACATTTATAATTACTTAATTCAAAGAAGTGTTAAAAGAGTTAAAATCAAAGTTCAATTAATAATTTTTTTTTAATATATGGTTACACATTTGATAAATTTGACTATATATATTAATTCGAAAGCTAAAAATATTTCATACATAATGGTATTTTATTTATATTTTTTATACATTAAATAAATTAATTTATTTATGACACAATGATAATGCAATAATTACTGTATTAATGAAAGATTAAAATAATTGATATTATAAATATCCAAATAAATGTAATTTCAAACTTTTTATGAATTCCACTAATTTAATAGGTTAATATGAAATATTTGGTTTGGTTAGATGAATTTTTTCGAAATAATAATTCTATTATGAATTTAGAAAAAACAAAATACCAAATATTGTAAAAATTGACATAAAAGAGTTATTTAAACAAATATTATATTATTAATTGATATTATATTCCTACAAAATTACAAGGCTAAGCCAAAAGACATATTTAATGATAGGTGTTTAATTAATTAACCACTTAGGGTTATCTTGGAATTATATGGTATTTTTATTAACCATATATTATAAAAATTCAAAGAGACAAGGTAAATGTCAAACTATTTAACTAAGAGTTAAATCTAAAAGATAAAGTTATTATAGTGACCCAAAATAGTATAAAACCTATTGGTTGAGTGGTTTTATACCCATAACCAACATATATTTTAAATAATCCATTTTTTAGGCATTATAAACCTAAAATGATTATATTATAAAATAATATTTATATATTTTCCTAAGGTGCCCCTCACCCCTCTTATAAAAGGGAACTCCACCTTATCTCTAATTCACACCTTCAAAGCCATTTGGTTTGGCCAAACCCTACCCAAATACCCTCCCAATTATCCTCTATTAATCCCAGAGGACTTAATTTAGTCATAAATCCAACCTAAGGAGCTCTATTGATCAAATCAAAACTAAGAACCCGAAGAAGAGGTAAATGTTTCATCACCTCTTTCAAGTTCCTTTCTTCTTCCACATCCTTTTTCTTTGTTGTTTACATTATAAAATAATAAATCCAGTATCTTCTATATATAGTGATTTTATTATAAAAATTTTACAACCAAATTCATTATTATATCCATCCTTTGAATGACATTTCACCATACGTGTGTACGTAGGACTTACCATCTCCACGTCGTGGTGTAATTGTTATTCAATACATTATTATTTGGATGGGAAATATAATTATGATTAATTGATGTAAATATTAAATATAACATGATAATTATTCTGTATATATGATATAACATCCAATTATATATTATTTTAATATCAAAAGAATGATATTTTCGCTCGTGTATACGTACGGTTTACCGTCTCGACGAACGCGATGAGATTCATTCCCTGTCATATCCATTCAAGACTAATTTTCATTATATGATTAAAAATAATGTTTAAAATACTTGATATCATTATGTATATGAATAATATACATAATATAAATAACAAATATGACTCACATAACAAATAATATAAAGGAAAACGAATCTGTTAACACCCAAAACAATCATAATACTAAGATACTATTAACAATCCAATGTTAAAAGATCATATATGATATCATATTAATGTATATGATTCATGTATAATTTAATAAAAATTATTTCACCATTATACAAGAGTTTAACCTACCCTCGACCATGGAAATGTACAAGGTAAGGGTTAATTCTACAATCTCTTCATTATCTGAGGTTGTTTATATGTAATTATCTACTGGGACCTCTTTATCATCCACATCCATGTTTCATAAAAATGTATTTCAAAACATTATTAATATTTACTAGACTATTGGTTAAAGTCATTTATACCCTTGTATGACTTTTATAAGATGTTTATAAAGGAATCTTTCTGTCATTTTCCAAACAAGGTCTTTTATAACCTTTTCGAAAAAATTAAGGTAAGAATGTCTTTTCTTACCTTATACGGTGGGTGCATCTATTTTCTGCCGTTATAACATCATCGAAGATTCCCACAGAATCTTATAATAATGTTTTCAAAATACGTGTTTTCATTATAAATTATCTGACTCTTAAATGATTTCAAAACAGAAAGAGATATTTCTATAAAAAAAATTGATTTCATCTATTTCAACATCCGTTGATGGATTTTATGATTATTTGATGTAGATTTATTATGATACAAAACTTCCATTTTGTATTGAAGGTTTTGTGATATTTTTTACTATGAATGTTTTATTTTTATACCATTCATGGTTTATGGATAAAGTATTGAAACTTCGCCTTCCAGTTTTAATGCGAATGTTTATATTATGTTTCAACCTTTTCGTACGAGGAATGCATTTGACTTAGTAAGTGATGGGTGGAGCCCGCTATAGCTCCATGATGCATTAGTAGGTCTCATAAGAAAAACTAGTTTCTTGGAACAAGGCCATGACAAAATCATATTTGTAGTCATGGCACAAGGCATTGAATATGTGGTTATGAATGTCTGGAATTATTAATCCATTCATTATGAAAGTGGCTATTTATATTGCATGTGATTATTCGACTAGTAGAATGTCCATTTGAGTATTTAAATGTCATTAGTTGATTTTATCATGGCCATATTATGATTATGTTGAAGTTTAAAAGTATTTTTTAGTCTTATAAACTTCCTTAAATGTTTATTCTTATTTATGAATGTTTACTCTATATTGTTATCCTTACTGAGAATCTTATCTCACCCCTTTCTATGTTTTATTTTTATGTGAAGAATTATTTTTGAAAGACCTGTAGGGATAGTCTGAGGGGATATGAGTGTGGTCTTTAGAAACAATGTAGTTGTAGTTTTCAATTTTATTATGTGACGAAAACCTTGTGAATGTATCTAGTACTTCCAAGGATACTAAACTAATCAGTCTTTAAAGACTTGATCTTTTGTGATCATGCCAATGATACGTAATAATGCACCGACGCTAGCCTTATGGGGTCAGGGCATTATAGTCTTGTTGGTTAGGTAGTCTTAGTTCATCTCTTAGTGTGATGAGTGAACATAATTTCATTAATAAAATAGACATTTTCTGGGAGATTACCAATTTTATCATCTCTTCCATAGATGCATCAACTTGTTAGTAATCAGGAAAGAATTTATTCTCATAGAATCCATATACTCAATACTTATTTAATATTTAAGAATATTTTCCTAAACATAGACACATCCCTGGTATTATCAATAAATTAATCTTATCATAATCCCTAAAATAATTATTATTCAAAATTAATGAATAACTTGTATTATACCTACGATTGAACCGTAGATCCCTACTCCCATATATGATGGTAAAAACACATTATTATAACATTATATTAGAAAAAAATGAGATAAACATTTTTTTTATTTGACATTATTTCCCTAAGTTAAAAATAAAATAAATAAAATATTCCAAAAATTATAACAATGTATTGTTTAGGGTATTTAAGAATAAGAACACCTGAAATTATCATCTAAAAAAGAGTTTTCCACTATTTTATTACTTCTTTTTATAATATCAATATCACCCACTAATAATCAATATATAATACATTGTTCTAAAAATAAACTTGTATATAAATTTATTGTGAAAAGGAATTAAAAATGGTAGATATCAAATTTTCAGTAAGGTTAAACATATTTGATGATAATTAAAGGCCATAAATGGGAATAAGATATGAATATAGTTATATTCAATAGACAAACACCTAATTAATTAAAATCTTACCCAATAAATTATAAATCACAAATCATCAGTTTTGGAATAAGGATTTATTTAAATTACTTTTTCATAATCTATCTATATAAATAAGTTATATGGTATGAATTGATAAATATCCTTTATTAATAATAATATATTTCAGAGCATAATTACATATATGAAAAATACATTTTAACAGTTTTTCGAAAACCACTTTGGAAATACGAAATAATAGAGATATTTTGCAAGGATTATCAAAATAAATATTTATAAAACTATGAGAAAATAAAATATCTTAGAATCTATGAAAATGTAGATAGAATTTTTTTTATAATACGATAAAAGTGATGGAATGGATTGGCAAAGAAAAACTAAATTATATTATTTATCTCAAAAATGACCAATATTAAAAATAATAAAAATATTTTCTCTTTAAAAATTTGAAAATAAATTAAATTTATTCTAAAATTTTCTTTTTCAAACATCTATGTAGATATAGGTATATCTACATAATTTTGCGTTAAAAAATAAAACCCTAGTTAAAAAATTATTTTTGTATTTTTAATGCATTTTTAACCAAATAACATAAAAATATTACACATATTCTAATTTAAGAAATTTAATAGTGGGAAGAATATTGCGAAGTAAAACCGTTGGAGAATAAAATTATTGACATTTTGGAAATAAGAAATATATAAATACCCCACATTGAATATCAAATTTTAGAGATCACGAATATAAAAAATGGTTGGGAAAAGAAACCTAATCTCATAAGTAACCCATGAATAAGGGATATCATGTAGCTAAATTTTGTAGAAAATTAATAAAATATAAATCATAGCTTAATATGTTAAATATGAAATATATAAACCATATATCATTAAATTGGTTCTTAAAAAGAATATTATATCAAGAAATAGGAATTCTATACAATAAAACCATAAATGTGACATATACGTTATGGTAATAATCCTTTTAAAATGAGTTTATAAGGAAACATATTAAATATAAAAAAATAATTAGTAAATAAATAACCTATATTTAAATATTTATAATAAATACCTCATATAAAATAGTTTCCAATAATAAAGTTGGTGACACAATAATAGGAAATTGAGTATTAAAACCCCCTACCTTATTCCCCTGCTAATCAAATGAAATCTAACATCAAGTAAGAAAATATCTATGTTTATATCTAATTTGAAAAAAAAATCATATACATTATGTTTTATGTACTTCATTTATGACAAATATTTAGCAATATATTAATTAGTTATAGCTTATTTTTTACATTGGGTGTTAGTAACTTTAATTGATTAATGAATGCTTTATGTTTTCAAATTTAGTATCAATTAATAGATACAATTTCATAATTCATATATTATTTAAATTACTATAATATAAAAGATATATTTTCTTATAACTCCCTTATCTGATTCCATATGGTTTTTAGTTTTGTTGTGTGAAAATGGAATCGATGTTGGCTTATTTGGTAATTTTAACATTCAATTTTTATATTTTAATAGTAATGTAAATACTTATATAGAAATTTTATAAAAACCCCAATAATTAATTTCGTAATAACTTATAATTATAATAATTTATATTTTTTCATAGTTATCCATGATATAGTTTTTTTGTTTCATTCATATTAGTGGTAAACGCATCCATAAAAAGAACACACTATATCTCAATGGGTGAGAATTAAAAAGGAAGTTAATAATACAATTATAATAGAATAAAAATTATATTATTTCTATGTTTCATAGTTTTTTAATTATATATTATGTGTTTGGATAGGTAATGTAAATCAAAATGAAAAATGAAAAATATTACTATAAGGAGGTGGTTAACTTCACGTACGCACAATCAGACTTCTTTTATTTTTTTAAGTGGATGGGAAAGAATAAGTAGATTTTGTTCCAATAATATAATAATACTTTTTTTATATTAATGAAACATATGTGATTATATTAATATGGATAGGATATTAAAAAATTTATATATTTAGAATAAAAATGTAAGGGTAAAGTAATACTCAAGTTAGGACCTTGTTGTGTCTCTTGAATGTTTCCTTGTAAATGAAACTCATGGTCTAAACATTAGTGACTAGGGGTTTATGAAATGAAATTTAATTCTAGGAGATAAAAATTGGTCAAGGTTTCAAGTAAATTTCTAATGTAATGTGGTGTATTAAAATGGTGGAAGTGATCCCCTTTTAAAAATTAAGAAGAATTATATTTGGAATATCTGTTATTATTTTATTAATGAAACGATGGTTCTCAAGGGTTAATGGATCCAAAAAAATATACATAATTGATATTGGGGTGATATTGGATTGATAAAATCTAAAAAAATTCAATAATTTTTTTAAAACAGTTTAATGTTGTTTCTTATTGTATTTCTTATTTTAATCATTTTGTATTTATCAAGGTAACTTGTTTTTAAACAAATAATATATCTTTTTCAAACAAATTAATATTAACCATTATAAAAAATATTAATTTTTTATAAAAAATAATTACCCATTTCATCCAATTCAATTCCAAAAAATTATACAATTAAATTTAAAATTAAAAAGGATAATGTATTGAAAACCCATTTTTATTAAAAAAATGGATTTATGTTCTTTAAGTGATCCTAAAATTTTTTAGTATTTATTAATAGTTAAATTTAAGATAATATATTTATATATGTGTTTTAAAATCATATTCAAGTCATTATTGAATACACTTTAATTTATTTCATTAGAAATTTTTTTTATAATTTTAATAAAATAATTCTTAAAAAAAAACAATATCATCAAAATCATGATAATTAACTTTTAATATTTGTAATATTCATTTTATAAAAAATATGAAATTGAATTTATTTAATACTATAGAAATTTTAGTCTCATATAATAAATCCAATTTTTATAATTAATTTCTAACAGTGATAAAATCTACTTTTTGTGTATGTGCATAAAAATACTTTTTATGTGAAATATAACATGTGTTTCAAAAATGATAGAAAAAGGTTTTATAAATTTAATTTAATATATTTAAATATTTTATATTAGATATTATATATATATATATATATTACCGTAATAAAATTTCATAATCCTTTAATTCGTCATTTATTTAATAATATTTCCTTAATGTTATAGTTTTTAGCAAAATTTGAATTTTCACTATTCAGAAAAAATAAATTATTATAGAAAAAGCCCCCAAAACCATTATAAGTTAATTTTTACAATATAAATTTCAATATTTCATTAGTTTTTTCGATTTCTAAATCAAAAAATTATATATCTATGTTTTGAATAGAAATAAAAAAAATATAAATATAAACTTTTTTTATTAAAAAATAACCTTTGAAATATTATTTATTCTCAATAATATTTCATAATAATTTCCAATTTAAAATTGTTCATATATATTAGAAATAATTTATTTTAAGATAAAATCATTATAAACATAACTTATTTATATAAAATAAAAAACACTTCAAGAAAATGTTATTTAAATAAATCCATTTAATTTAAACTAAATTTTAAATTTAAGGGTTTTAAATTAATTGATTTTTTACTATATGTTTTATTCTTCTTATAATTTTCTTAATAATATAAATATAATGGTTTTTTTTCTCATTCTGGTTATCTATTATGTGCATAAGAAGCTATCAAAAACATTAGGTTATAAAAGAAAAATATATAGTAAAATATTGGGATGATACATGTGATATAAGGGATCTTAGTCATTGAATTTAATTTGGGTCACTAAAAATGTTTCAAATGTATAGTAACATGTGTAATTTATTTCTACCTATAATAAGTATGATAACATTTTTGTTTCTTTGAGTTAAAAATATGGAAGTCTATTTAAAATAAACATATAATCCATTGAAATGATATGCCTCATGGTATCCGTAGGTGCTTCGGTATGTAACCAAGGAAAATAATATTCTATGCATTGATATGCTCTCCTTAAAATAGTATCACATCTATATAACAAGTAGGAAATAATATAATCCCAATAACCCTTTACCACATCGCTCTACATGTATGCCCTCCCAAGTATTTAAACATGGTTGGCATTAATATAAGATAGTGTGTGGATCTTAATGTACTTTTAACATAGCTTTTGTAGGGATTGTCACATAATCATTTTATTTCAATGGTTATTTACATGGATTTTAATTTTATACTAAAAATATCATAAATTATGATATTAGTTTCCAATTTTAAATTTTTTTAAAAATCCCTTAATATGAAGGTGTAATTTTGGGTTCATGATTGGGTCCCTTTTATGCCGGATTCAATTATTGACATAAATCATTCCAAAACTGAGTGACCCAGATTCCTAGGTACTAGATTCTAGTCATAGGGGATCAAAAAAATCCCATCAAGCCTTTTTATAGGATCTCTAAGGAAACTGGTCATGGGTATCTTATGTTGGTTCATGAAAACAATTTTTTTCACGAATCCATTATTATAAATTTCAATAGTTTTTAATATTAATAGTGTTTTTTATCTATTATCAATATTCTATTAAATTTTTTGGTAGATTAACATTGGTTGAGGTCCCCCACTCATGTTTATTCCTTTATACTTTTAGTATATGGCTCTTAGCCTATTGAAGAGTTGATTGGGATGGAACTCTCAAACTACTTCTCACCCAGGTGGGGCCCTAGTAGGTAAATTCAATCAAGAATAGTTTTAGAGTCATTCAAGTCCACCAAATTGAGAATGGAGTGAATGGTCTTGTAATGATTAATTTAAATGTATAGTTAAATGATGTTAAAATAATTTTATTTTGATTAAAAAAATTATGGATCCCATTGTTCTTGAATCTTCAAACATATCCATTCCCTAAGTTTCTAATACTTGCATGATCGAATCAAAACCGTGAGGAATTTGTTTTGCACAAAGTCCAAATGGTATAATACTTTATAGTTTTCTGTTTTGATAACTCATTCCATTCCTATATCATCCCACCTAGATATTTTATTTTATTTTAATATAATCCTATAGAATGAATGACTCCACCCGTAGATAAACACGTCATATTCAATGGAAAGGCCGTGAAGAGATTGTGAGAATTATTAAGCTCTAACCGCTAATCAATCAATCAATGAGGAATTTATTTAATGATATAGTTGATAGATATACCTTACCAGTGAATTTAGGTATATTCAAATTCCAATAATATTGTTGTTAATATATTTATAATTTGGGTGTTAGTTACCACTATGCTATATGGGCCTACCCATATGCATTGTTTGTTAGGGAATTCTAATAAAAGGGGGTTTTATGAATCTGATACATCCAAAATAATTATGTAGAATAGGGTTGGATCGAGTTACAGACTCTCGTATTCTATCTTCCTTAGACAACCATCAAATAGATGATGATTCTTTTTTATGTTCCCTATATAGCATAGTAAGTTGTTAATGGGTGACGTTTCTCTCAAACTCTTGACAGTATTCTCTACCTCGGATAGAGTTTTCGCACATTTCTATAATGTGATTTTTATGGTTATTTTGAGAATAGTATAATTTTTAGATATGGTGGACCCTCTCTATGGTATCAATACAATGTTAGAGTATGCTCCAATATTCACAAACATCATGTGGTACATTATATACTAGATTTATTGATTATTTCTTTGATATATTTATTTTTATAAAATCATCTAGTAATATTATTATATTTGTATTTTTAATATTTTTTAGCCCAACCAATGGTTGATTCATTAACCAAGAATTTGAATTTTATAGTTTCCTGGAAGGGGTGAATCCTATTTTTTAGAACGGTATAGAGTTTTACTTATAGATGGCTAGGGTGATTCCACAGATATACCCTCCATGATGAAAATTGTAATGAGATGAGGATCCCTAATATTTTTGGAATAATACTCTACTAGGATGTGGTTTTTTCAATAAACTAGTAGTTTTTAAGTAGTTAATGGGGGATAAAAGTTTGATCCAGTTTCACCGCTGTTACAATATGATCATTCTACATAATCATATATGTGGATTGAAATATTTATGGATCAACACATTTTTTTAAAGGTTCGGGCTGAAGCCTCAACTAGAGGACATTCAGTAATGGTGATCATAATTTTACTCACAAATTATAATGAGGTTAGATTATCATTACTATTGGTGTGGGTCATTCATAGGATTCATTCATAGTATAGATGACACCAAGTAGTGTCATCCTTAGTATACATTATTTACCCACATCTACCATTTCAAGGTGATATGAAGGTGAGAAAGTTATGAATCTTACTCCCCTAGTGGTGAGTATAACAACTATATATGAAGAGATTATCTAAACCTAGAGATGTTATATATGACTACCCACTAGATTTTAATAGAGGATTTCATTCACTCGAGGTGTATCAAATAATTCCTATAATTAACCTGGTAATAGAAGCCTGGAGCTGGTGCCATAAATTATTACATTATCATGATTATAAGGAAACAATTCCAAATGAAATACTCAATTTTTTAGTTTTGTATAACCAGATACATACAAGATACCAATTTTACATTTGGAATAGAAAATAAATCATAACACATAATAAAATATAATGAACTATGTCCTTGAAAACACATTCAACGACCTCTTCTTCGTAACCTGGGGGAAGGAAATAGATAAAGGGTGTTCTCAAATTCATAGTAAGGGTTATGTATAAAGGAATCAGTAATGAATTAATAAGAATAATCAACATGGAATGGTATAAAACTATAAAAAATTACATTTAAATAACTCAATATGGAATATTCAATTTTGTAAGGTATATAACTAAACTCATGTTCCATTTAATCAATAATATGAGAATGAAATGCATCCATATATTTTTTAATTGTGAAAATATCATTGAAAATAATTATTTTAATATAACTTCAAATAATTCGTAATTATTGGATGAAATTTTCCATATCTACATGGTAGTTTTACACTCAATATATATTCTCAATTTAGTTTAAAACTACTAGGTAACAACCCATCGGATTGGGCCAACCGATTTGTCTCATGAGACTACTAATGAATCAAGGTGATATCTTTAAAATCGACCCACAAATGTATACTTGTCAAAATCATTCCATATATATTTAATTATCAATTAATCTTAATGAAAAATGTGTCTTATCATCAAATATATTTATTGAGTAATGGATATTAATCCATGAATATTTCCCCAGATATACAAATAACATTCAAAGTATACAACATAAGTAAAAATCATATATGGTTTAGGAAATAATCATATTCATCATAAAATAATATGGATATTTATGAAAAATATGTCTTTTAATGAAATATGATTATATGAAATGGATTGTTTCAATATAAGATTTACAATAACTAAAGAATGTGTGATTGCACAGTTACATTTACAATTTGGTAATATTCATGTCAAATCCCCTTTGATGAAATAATTAAGATCTAAACATAAAATAACATAATTAATGAATTATTTAAGAAATAATATGTCAAAGGGGTATTATATACACCGAATAAAATTAAATTGGTTCATAATAACCAATATGCCTAAAGGAATTTAAATTGACACAAAAATCCTTAGCTTATGATTTATTCTATATTAAAACTATTTAACCTACTATATAATGGTTTTAAAAATGTTATTAGTTTACATCTAAATAATATTAATATTTATAATTTCATTTATGATGCATTTATAAAATATTATCACCATTTTTATAATAATATTAATCTGTTTTCATTGTTGTGGGTGTAAATTGTTTTGAATTTTGAGTCTATTTTGACTTGTTTTTTATTTTTCCTCATACCTAGATCATGATTTCATCTAATCAAGAAATAAACTCATGAAATAAATATCATATGTATTCATTATATATTTATTTATGGAAATCCATAAAATTAGGTGATAATAAATTTAATACATGGTTCATGGAGATGATAGACTATACATATGCTTGTACATTGTATTCGTTTTCTTTTCATTTTGAAATAATGAAAATTAAATAATATATATATATATATATTATCATTTTTTTTATATTTTTTATTTAATATATATCACATATGTTTATTCAACCCATACATAACATATTCCATTTAAATCATGAATGAATCATATCACTTTGTGAGGCATTAGTACACCATACACACGAGCGAGGATATCACATTCCCACAAAATTGAAAGCAAGATGTTATGTGTGATATAATAATTCAAAAATAATTATGAAATAATAAATATCATATACATTATATATGAACTATAAATCCATTATTATTAAAACCATTGAAAGGTTGTTACTGAAAATAAAAGACATCAGTCCGTGAGGCGGTAGTACTCATACACACACATGATCATTTCATAACACATTTGATAGAAGTACGTGAAGATTCATGTCACACCCTTAATATAAAAACATATCTCAATATGTAGAATAGTAATTTTATTAAATTATAATGTTATACTATAAATTTATGTATTTGGAGATGGAAATAAAATAAAAATTAATTTAGAAGAACGTTACCACTTCTCCTGGGGTCTTATTTATATTTTCAATAAAACTATCAATAGTTTTATTTCCACCAAAAATAATACTTTTAGGTTGATTTGAATGAAATTTGGTCATTATTTTTGTAGGGTTTAGATGAGATAAATTTTTTATTGGATTGAATAAGGGGGGAGAGTGAGTTCCCTTTTATAGTTGAGGAGGAGTGGAATTATTGTAAATACTCAAATGTATTCACTATTGTTAAGAATCTCATGCCTCATGTCGAATAATAATCGAATAATAATTGATGGAATATTTTATTTTCTTCAAAAACACCTCCAACACAGAAAAGAATTGAAATTTATAATTTTTTAACTTAACATTTGTGTATCCCTAATATTACCAATTTTGTTTTTATTAATGGTACTAATTTTCTAAAGGGGGATAATTATAAATTAAGACTAAATTAAATTTTTTCTTAACAGATTATTTAGACCCACATATTCTAATTTTATTAAATAAAAATCCCTTGTTTTTTGGATATTTATTTTAACATAATATCAAGTAATACAAAAAAACACTCTTCAACCTTAACCATGGTGATAATTATTTTATTATTTTGGGGTTAATGTGTTCAATATAAATGATCAATTGACCTATTAGTTGAATTTATT
Source organism: Viscum album (assembly GCA_963277665.1). Classification (NCBI taxonomy): domain Eukaryota; kingdom Viridiplantae; phylum Streptophyta; class Magnoliopsida; order Santalales; family Viscaceae; genus Viscum; species Viscum album. Next base: position 1,876,023,077 of record OY728122.1, on the reverse strand, counting down.
TTATATTTATTATCATTAAAAAATCACTTCGCATAAGATATTATTTTTAGACACCCTTTTTTCCTTGTAAGACTTTGGAATAATTCTTCATATATTTTTTGAGCCAGGAACTAAGAAGACATGAAATTACAAGGCCCAGTGTGACCATAATGAATTTTATAAATATAATAAATATGTTTTATTTTATATGTTGCAATTTCGTAAATAAAATTTTATAACTCTTAAATGGAGTCATAATATTGAATTCTGAGAACATATATGAGTGGAAAATATGTTTTTAACACAAGGAGGAACATAAAACTAGTTAACAAGGGGCATTCATATATAGATACCGTTAGTTGGTGTGTTTAATAGTAATAAAAAAATTAATTTAATTATTTTTTTTAAATAGATACACCAAATTTCCTATTTCAATTGAACCATGGGTAAATTTTCCTAGGGTTAGCCACATAACCCTTATGACCATCATGGGGGTTATTCTGCCTCTTACGTTGGTTAATCAATGTACAAAAACAATGTGACTCCGAATTGAGGTAGATCGGGGCATAGCGAATGAAACAAACTCAATCAATAGTTAGAGATAGAATTTTTCAAGGTTGAATGATCCAATATTCAAGTATGACTCATTAATTTGTGCATTATACCCTTATTGATTAAATTGATTGATAATTTTCACTTCATTCATTTATCTGTGTCAACTTCATTCCTTTTCATGCACCTATGTATTTGTTTCCAATTAATTATTAAATTATCCCTGATTTTCAATGATTTCTCACCCCAATTTAAAACAAATTAATTCAGTGGACAATAAATATTGGACAATTATTGTTTTAACCTTTGTTCTTTTGTGTTTCCCCCATCCATTCATTGTTTTCTTCTTTATTGGACCACATGGACATGATTCAATATTCCATAGGATAGAATGAGCACGATCAGAACCCCAGATTCATGGAAGACTTGATTATGATTAATGGAAAGATGATTTATAGATATATCTGTATTATTTTCTAGATATGGGTTATTATTCCCATATATTTTAGATTAAGTGAAGAAAAATGAACTGTGGAAGGTGTCCGGGGCATGAGACAAAAATTAATGGATCAATAGTTCCATTTTCCATCCACTGGATGGTCAAAATTGGTGAACAAAGACCTTACCCTTATATTTTGGATAAATAAAAGGATTAATTAAAATTAAAAAAGATAGATATAGATGAATGAAAATAAATCTCCTATACTGTAAAAATATTAAATACAATCCATTTAGTATGATGAAATCACTCTGTGTAGATCAGTGGTTGTGTCAGCTAGGGTTTCGACTGACATTAAATATGGGACTTCGTGTTCTTGGGCCACACTCTGCGTATTCTTCATCATGAAGATAAGTAGTGTGGTGGGGATCATTGGTAGTAAACTATGTTGGATTAAACTTCTATGTTTATGGCATGTCCCAAAGTACAAGGACATGTCCAGAAACATGGGTGAAACCCCATGTAGAAAGAAACAACATTTACCAAGGAATATAGACATAGGAATAATAAGATAGACATGACCAAAATAATGGAAGGGTACCTCAGTTGGATGATTCATGCATTATAGTCCCCCTATAATCCATATTGTACTATAGGTTTAGAGGGTTATGTACCATCAGGGAAATGACCAAGTGAGTGAGTGGCACTAAACGTCATGTGCGTTACCTAACACACCATGTAGCCCTACTATAATTATGATTAATCTTCAACCTCTTGTATCTCATTAGTATGGGAAGGGAATATTTACAAAAATTATACTATCCTGTGTTTTGTTTCATGTAGAACATGATTGTTACTATTATAGTAGATTTTGAGATATGCTATGAGATGGTATGGGCATGATGTTTATTTAGGTGGTTTTCGACAGTGGTAGTTATTGGGAAAGATCATTACAGTGGTTCCCCACATAATGAACTAGGGTGTGGGTCCTCTATCTATATAAGGATTAATACCACTATCAAGTTGGGTCTGGAACTACTTTCAATAAGTGGTACCCCCTAATACATTAGGATGTGGGTACTTTATATACTGAGTTGTTCCCCCTGGAAGTATGGAACATGTCCTCTATGTACTACAAGGTACCCACCGAATGAATTAGGGTTCCTGTCCTCCAATTATATATTATAAACCACTATTGGATAGGGTTAAGGTCCACCTTACACTGAGTGGTACCCCAATATAGAATTTTTGTGTTGGTCCTCGAACCTTTGAGTTGTACCCCCTAATCGAATAGGGCGGGGATCTTCCTTACACTGACTATAACCCCCATTATGGACAAGGTATTACATCCTCTACAAGGGGATAATTCCCCCAAGACCATGCAAAAATGTTTCAAGAATTATTCCCTCTTCACATTTAATTCTATGGACTGACATGTGAGATATTGGGTATCATTGATGGACCACTGGAACAGATACAACTCTTTTTCGAGGATATGATGTGAGATGGACATTTCATTCTCTCTCATTTGGGTGTCTTGGGTTTTAGAATATAAATTAAACTATAACAATGCCATTTTATTATACTTACCATCTTTCATTGGGTTTATCTTTCTACCTACCTATACCTATCATGCCTCTTACTTCTCCACTTTCCTCATTTGGGTCATCCTACATGATACGTACATACTCACCCCTATACAGTCTTTACTAGCTTGAGTCTTGTATAATGAAGATGATGGATAGGTCGATGGTGACAATAGATAAGCTTACAGTTACCTGGTAAACTATACTTTTTATGGTGGTCTGATCTTGGAGACCATGATCTAGGAGATCTCATCACTTTTACATTCTAGTTTTTTTAGAATAGGGCATCTATCTAATTGAGAATTTATTTTTCCCCTTTACATTTTTTCTGTACAATCATACTCATGTACAAACTAGTGGATTTTCATCTCTGGGTTTATTATAAATATTATATCTTTTTATGATTATTCCATTATTTTTAATCATTGTGATGGTCGATTTTGAGTGTACATGTACATCAGGCAAAGGCCCTCCATTTAGGTTTTTCCATTTGGTTCTTGTCTTCACCCCCTTTCATCTAAAGGTGGCAATGGGGTAGTTCTAGCTCGGGCCCCGGTTAGGATGGTTCATGACATATTGGTATTATAGTAATTCATTCCATGGGATTCAGTTTGGATTATTCCACTTATAATGATTTTTTACGACTTCATGAAATAGTGTCATGTTTTCAGGACTCTGGCTCTTATTCTAGGGAACCGAGTTATGGTATGGGCAGTTGGCATATCCATTCCCTAGAAATCTATCCACCTTATTTTGAGATCAGTGTAAAAATTCATTGGTTACAGGTATCAATGGAACATGCATTATATTGGATTGAGACTTTGAAACTCCTTCTTGAATCAGATATCTATTGTACATATATGCTTATCTGACCATGGTACATCTTGATTAAATATTCAGGATTCCATCGTGATGATAGTGCTCTATGTTACTTGTTTCCAATAATGATGAAGACATAATGATTGATGAATCCTATGTTCCTGGTACATCCCATGAGATCATTCATCCTTGTGGAAACGTTTCAACAATTCCACCTATTGAGCATCCGATCAAACTACCATGTTAGGTTGCGGAAGCATGTAGGCATAGTGCATTCTAAGTGTTTCATCGCTAGAGTCCATTGAGCGTCTAGGGAAAGCCGTATCCCCAAGTATTAGAGTATTTCATAGATTCAGTGGTCTGTGTTTTCATACATATACAGACTCCTGTAGATAATGTGGTTGTTCTAGTAGCTACCATATTCAAAAGAGTAGTTGGAAATTCGTTGAGTCTTTGCAACCGGGATTCATGATGAGTTGACACTCATATAACTCGACATACCGCATCAATTTTTTGAGGAGTATGAACAACTATTACTTGCAATAATTTCCAATTTAAGAGCTTCTAGATCCTAAAAGGTAGATATGACAGTGGATGAGTATACTGTGAGGATCACACCCCATAAACAGTAAATTGTTAACATGATCTGAGATGGAATCTTCTGAGAGTAGATGTATTATTAGGGACTCTATAGAGATATTCGTGCCATTGTAGTGACCTTTGGAATCCCCACCTATGTAGGGGTGTCGGAGTGAGCTCTAGTGATATAGATCTTCGTATCAAAGGTATTCCATAATGATGGGGTTGGATGTGGTAATTATACGGTTGAATCATCTATAGTAGCTAGAATGATCTTATTGAAATGATCTTGGAAAAGGAGACCTACCCATAATCAGACATAGGCATGTGGTCATGCATCACAACGATAGTGTAGAGGTCCATGGATTCTTAGAGGGTGTGGTTTTATGATTGTGATGGGAGATATCACATATCACATGACTGTGAGTCCAATCATGATGAAGAGTGAAGGATAATGGCAGACAGAACACCATATCAGAGGTTGCATAGTGATCATGGATCTCTGAGGCTAGGGAAGGGTGGCCCCCATGGAGTAGAGGTTTGAGGAGTAGGTAGAAGTCTGGAAGGATGAGTTGTTGGTAGTGGATTATTCAATGAGGCCCTTAAACAACCACCAATAGGTGGACCAAGGTAGGCATAGTGAGATAAAAATCATGGCCTTGGAGAGCTGTAGCCTATGGAGGCTTATGAACCAAATGGTACATAAGAATACCGGACACGCATTTAGTGATAATTTAACTCTTCAATACATTTTTGTATACATAAATGTGAGTGATTCCTTTATCTCTATAATCATTATTTGAGAAATGGAGGTCCCATTTAAGGCAATAGCCTAGAATCCTTGTTATGAGGTTCCTATAGGAAACACTTCTTTTGTATCTGTTATCTTCCGATAGTGTGAGATATCGCATGGTTGAGAGAGGTTCACATGGAACCTATTGTTCATCACAATGTAACCCTATAGAATCATCATAGGTATGGAATGGTTTTTAGGGTTTTGATCTGAGATTGACTATTATGGAAGACAAGTCATATTCCTTCATGCAGATGGGATTAGATTATCCTTTATGTGTGAGATATATCTCATGGAATGGTGAGTGGATTTTATAAGCAGGATGTTACAGACCATCAACAATATATTTTTTAGTGTATACCATGGTGCAATATCCTCTTTAGTCATCTACATTCCTTTATCTGTAGATGATTTTATGGAAATATTCCCTAAGGATGTTCTAGGACAATGCTCGAGGTGGGAGATGGTCTTTTTTAACAACATGCTTCTCGGGACCACTATGATATCATCTGTGACATATTTCAAAGCCCTAACTGATCTTTTAGAGATGTGGTTACAATTATAGGTCCTTTAGGATAATGGTTTTATTAGACCTATTTTTAAACCATGAGTTTCTCCACTGTTTTACTTGAAAAAAGAGGATGTGATATTATAGTGTTGCATTGATTATCATCACCATAACTAGGCCACTATAATGAACATGTACCTCTTCTCACGTATTGACTACCTCTTGGAACTATTTCAATGAATGAGATAGTTAAAAAAGATCAATCTTCAGTTTGAGAACCACTAGTTGAGAGTTTTTTAGGATGATATTCCGAAGATGGAATTATGATGTCATTATAGACACTAATAGTTCTTAGTGAATCCCTTTGGTGCGATGAATTCCCCACCATGTATATGGATTTTATGAACTGGATCATATATCTATACATGGAATAGTATATAATTATCGTCATTGATGAAATACTCATATATTATGTGTAAGAGGTAGATCATGATGAGCACTTGAAGACACATCTATATTTTTTTAGGGACCACCAACTTTATATAAGATCTGAATTTTCTAGCTCTATATTTATGTGGTTCGCATTATAAGTCATGTTATTTCTAAGCATGGATTAATTGTGGACCTAGTGAGGATTTATACAGTGATAGGTTGGGATCCACCCAATATCTTTTAAGAGGTGTTTATTTTTCTTGGAATTTGGGGTTACTATAAGAGATTTATGGAAACATTATTTAATGTAGTAACACCTTTGACCACCTGGGTGAGGAAAGGGAAGTCATTTTCCTAGACTAAGCAGTGTGAGAGGGCCTTCAAGGAGTTGAAGATGAGGCTAACAAGCAATATTTTTTGAGACTACAGGAATAGGTTATGGAGTACATACTATAGTGATATTCCTTAAGATCAAGTCTTGATAGTGTGTTGATATAGATATAGGAAGTTATAGAATATGGATTGAGGTAGTTGTGACCCCATGAGTATAACTATTTAAATAACAACGTAGAGCTACTAGAAGCAGTCTTCTACCTAATAATGTGGAGTCATTATATTTTAGAAGACTGCATTGTGGTTTTTTAAAAACATCATATTTTTAGGTAATTCATCACTTAGATAGACTTGAACTTGAGATAGTGGTGTTTGTTAACATTCCTGAAGGACTAATAGTCCATGGAAGGGAAATGTTGTAGAAGATTCCCTTAGCTAGAAGTCCCATGCACGTCTGGTGTAGGAGGATTTTAAGAACATGTATTCCCTGAATCTAAACCTAATTGAGTAAGAGGGTAAAAACTTTCTGTAATTGATGGGGTTGAATCCTCAACTCCCATAGACTGTGAGAGAGCCATAGTTGGGAGACATTGAGAATGAGGTATTGAGTAACCATATATCATTAGGATATTCACTAGATTTATTTTCTGAAATATTGAACCCCATTGTCATTTTATAGGGATGTTTGGTAGTCACAGTCACAATGTGGGAGGAGGTGATAAGAGAGTCCCACATTTCCCCTTTGGCTATAAATCTTGGTGTGGGGAAGATGTACATAGACCTTCAGTGGTAGTTTTTGTGGGCCAATATTAGATAGGTCATGGTTGAATTCATTTCCCAGGGCCTCACATGTTTGTAGGTTAAGGATGAGCACTAGGCATGGGAATTTATGTTACAACCCCTTGGGATACAATAGTAGATATGATAGTATATCCATGGAATTTGGGACATGGCTTCAATAAATAGTGAATGTCCATGACACCCTATAGGGATAGTTGACCAACAGATGATGTCAACACACTTCATTACAATCATGGATTAAAGTTTTGTGGAGATACTAGGGAATATGAATGTAAAATAAATTTTTATCCTTCATGGGGTTCCCTTGACTATTATCTCCAACCATGATGTGTAGTTCACATCATGGTTGTGGAGAGGCTTGCTAGAGGAATTCAGGACCTACATGAGGATGAGTATAACCTTTTAGTACTAGTTAGATGGGTAGGTAGTGTTCACTATCCAAGTGTTATAGGATATGATGAGGGCTTGTTTGTTGGACTTTATCCAATGTAGGGTTGACAACTTTCCCTTGGTAGATTTTGTGTACAATAATAGCTCCCACTCTACTATTTCCTAGGAACGTTTTGAGTCCCAATATGTGAGAAATTTTAGGTTACCCTTATACTGAAAAAAGATCAGGGTGGCATCTTTTAGGATCCATAGTTGGTGTAGGCAATGAAAAAGATGGTTCAGGTTATCCGAAAGTAGATAAGGAAATCCCAGAGCAGGAAGAAATATTACACATATCGTTTCCATAGGCCTTTAGATTTTGAGCTGGGAGTCCACATTTTTCAAAGAGTCCCCCCATAAAGAGAATTGTGTATATTTAGTTAGTGATTAAATATATCCTTGAGGTTCATTGGTATGTTTGAAATATTTTAGAGGTTTGTATAGGTTTCTTACCATCTCCCCCAACCCTCGCAGTTGTTGTGGGTGCATGATGTTTTCACTGGGTCGCATCCATGGAAATATGTACATCACCCCATGCACATAATTAAAATGGTTGAGTTAAACATAGAAGATGATGAAACTTTTTCAGAGTACCCGGTGGTGAAAATGGATATTTAGGAGAGGAACATGTGTGGATATATCATCCCCTTGGTTCATGTTATGTGGTTGCAAGGGAGTGTGTAGGAGATCTCTGGGGAGGGGGAGAGCAAGATGTATGCTAAAAAACCCTTAGAAAATTTCATTGTTTTTACTTTACTAGGATGATATTATTGATAGGAGTAATGATTTAGAGACTATATTTTTTCCTTTTTTGACTATGGAATATTTTGATATATATTTTCAAAGCTCGGTGCTGATACATCATGTGATTTCAAGGTCCGTTTTGCCTAGAATTAACTTTATTAAAATATTAAATATATTTTTTTATTATGAGGTTTTATTTTCTTAATGAAAATTGTAAAACTCATAAATAGATTCTAAAATTGGAAATATTATTTCACGGTTGATTTTTAAATGCAATTTTTAGGTGAGGCATGACCTTAAAATAATCAGTGTGGGGTGTTAGGATATAGAAACTACTGGTGGGTGAATTTAGTAGAAATACATAATTAAATATATTTATATATTTAAACACTTATACCTAATTTCTCCTATAAATACACCCATATGGAGATTTTTATAGGTTTTTCTATATAAATCATTTACCATCAAGAGGTTTTTTCTTCCTCTTCCATTGGGGAATCTAAATCCAAAGACGATGAGACACCGTATCAAGGAAGTATGATGCATAATGGATAGAATGAATTATCTCAATAATTAGTGTGAACATTGATTAAAAAATAAGGATATAATATCTAGTTAGGGCATTTGAATTCATTCATTCTGCCCATATTTATTAAATTAATTGAGAATACCCACTCTCTTCAATCATCTATATCATTTTCTATCCTTTGTATGCGCCTATACATTATTTTTTATTTGATTATTAAATTAATACATGTTTTCCTTGATTTCTCACCTCGGTATCCCAAATTTTATTCTTTTGGATTAGAACACTTTGAAAATGATTGATTTTATACTTGTTATTGTTCTTTTCCACCACATGTTATTTCTGTTCTTTATTGTTGGACCACGTAAAACCAATTTTACATTTTTTGGGTTTAATCAAGCACGATCAACCCCCCCCCCCCCCGAATTCATTATATACATTAATTCAATGAGAAAATGAATATTTGGGGACGTATATGAATGTCTTGTGGGATATGGGTGATGAATTTTGTGGATTTGAAATCTGGTACTAATTGGTGAACAAAGTAAGGTATGTTGGAGGTAAAGAAAACCTAAATAGATAAATGAGTACCATTTCCCATCCACTGGATGACCAGAATAGATGAAAAAGGATCTTCCACCTTGAGTTTTGGTCAATAAGTGGATTTATTCAATATAACGATGAACGATCTAGATTCATGGTAACAGATTTGAGATTCTAAAAAATCCCTATAACACATTTCCTAGTTCGATGAACTCATGGAATGTAGGGCCCTGGATGTAATGGTTTGAGTTTCACATGAAGTTAAATATGAAATTACATGTGGATGTGCCACAAAATATATAACCTTCCCTGGGTAGAAAATATATGTGGTAGAACACAAGGGAAAGAACCCATACAGGAAGACATGGTCAAGAACATTTGGATGCTATTGTACACTAACACAGCTAGGAAAATGGACAGAACCCCATGTTGTGAGACATGTGATGTACTGAGGTACAAGATATGGGAAGAGTTTTGTAGACACTTCCAGAAGGATGGTAAATCACCCCTGGTGGATAAGGCATGTTGTGTAGTCCACCTACACACCATGTACATCTATAAGGATAGTGATGCATGTACCATCATGGACATGGAATGGTGATGGAGTGCCACTACACACCATGGGGGTCCCCTAACATGTCACCACCCCTACTTACCGTCTAAGGAATCATAAACCTCTCACATCCCCAATATTTTTACTCATATTTTTCCTTTTGAGTTCCATATCTGGAGTTTCGTTCATTATAGATGGTGATGGAATCAATTATAGTGTATTTTGAGATATGATGTGATATATTCTAGGTGTGATACTTATTTAGGTGGAGCATGGTGATGATAGTGATCAGTTAAGTTCAATATAGTGTTACAACCCTGAAGTACTAGGATGTGGGTGCTCTGTCTACATACAGAGTAGTGCCCCAGTTTGGGTAGGATGTAGGTTCTCTTTACCCTGAGTGGTACCCCTATAAAATTTGGGTATGGGTCCTCCATCTACTATGTGGTACTCCCCTTGGGAATTAAGAAGTATGTCCTCTTTATACTCAGTGGTATCCCCTTGATAGCTGAGGGTACAAATCCTATACTTATGTAGTAGTTATCCCATATTTGATAGGGAATAATTCTTCTTATGATAAGTGGAAATCCCTTAGGGAATTAGGGTCTATTCATCTACCCATGGAGTTGTACACCTCATCAAATTGGGATTTGGTCCTCCATTCACCATGTGGAACCCCCCCCCCCCCGACAAATTAGTTCATGGGTCCTCCACATCAATATGGTCCCCCTCGATTGTGTATAATAATGTAAAGTATTGTGACCTGTACATTGTAAATCCTATGGACAGACAAATGAAATTATAGGCCTTAAGGATATACATCTAGAACTGATTTCACTCTTTTCCTGTAGTGGAATGTGAGATAGATATCCCTTTCTCAAATGTTTGGGATTCATTTGTTTGAGCATATAAGTTTATCTATATCATTACTATTGGATTATATTTACTCTATTACATTGGGATGAACTATATGTCTTTTTATTCATATCATTTCTCTTACTCCTACACTTTCCACTTTTGGGGTGTTTAACTGGGTATGTATATACTAAACCACACATGGTATTTTCCAACAAGTTTTGTATCTTACATTGATAATGCATATGTAGATGGTGGCTATAGTGGAGCATATGTATACCTGGTTCATTAGAAAACATATGGTGTTTGGAGCTTAGATATTATGAGTTGGTCTGTCTCATCACTTTTAGAGTATAGTTTTTTAGGTTGGGCTATCTCTGTTGATGGGTGATTATTTTTCCCGATTAATTTTCAGTTTTTACTGACATGCTCTTATACACCCATGATGTTTTTCATGTATGTCTATAATCAAGATATTTAAACATTTATTTGTTATTCCCCTAAACTTCTACATTGATATGGTCTGTTGTGTTCATACAGGTGCATTAGGCAAAGGACAACAATTTAGGTTATCGCTTTCGGCATTTATCACCACAACAAGTCCTATGGAGGCAGGATTGGGGTATTTATGGTTCGTGACCTGGTTGGGTTAGGTCATGATTTTTTTTGAAATATTAAATCATTTAATATTAAATTATTTATTATAAAATAACATTAATTTCAATTTTGATGTTATTTATTTAATTTGAATTTAAAAAATATCATGACAATACTTTAATTTGATTATGTTATGTTCACACATGTGTAACATTATATATTCATCTAAAAACATAACTCCAGACTATAATTCACCTAATGTACTTCATATTTAGTATTTTTATTTTGATTTATTTTCATTAATTATAAACCAAATAATTCATGTGTTGGCGTTTCATGAGCCTTTAGAGTAAATATGTTATATATAAAAAACTAAAATAAATTATCATGACACGAAAAACTCATTTACATTTCACAATAACATTTATAATCTATAATATGATTTTATGTCCCTATCTCAAGGATTTATAAATTTTAAAGGAGATAAGGGTTCCTTGTTTATGTTTTTCCTTACTTAAATTACTATATTGGTTAATTTCATAGAATAGTATCCCAATAACTCCATAAAATAGAATATAACCAGTTAAGAGTCTAAATATGTTTATGAAAGAGAGTTTTAAAAATTTTATAGTTCATTTTACACCTTATATCCAATATATAACAACTACATAAACTCATTTTTACATTAATCATTGTAATTAATTTTAACTTCTTTCATTATTAACTTTGTCAAAAATTATGTTAACCAAATTATAAATTATACATTATGATGATTCCAAATATGGAATACTTTTTTTAAAATTAAACTCACATAAGTGGCATAATTTATTTTAAAATTATACACATATATGTGATTGGGAAACAACTTTTTAAAGTGAATTTTTTGAAAAGTTTGAAATATTTTTAAATCAAATTTCAACATGAATATTAATCTAATGAACCCAATATGATTAATTTATATAAAATTAATATAAATTTACTTTAAAAACAATTCAAAATATAGTTTTATCTTATAAATTTTTTAAATTAAAATGGGCATTTCAACTAAAATTCAGTATTTTTCTCTATTTTCCAAAAAATGAAACTTCTCAGAAAAATAACAAAAAGTCAACCTAAGATAGATTTTCTATTAATATTCCAAAAATGATTTTATTTTTTCATATATTTTTCCTAAAATTGTTATAAAAAAATTTATGTTTTGTGCACTAAGAATGATTAAACCATCTTTTAGGGAAAAATACCATTTTTCTGAAAACACTTCTTTTTCTCTTTGAGGATTCATACTTTATTTCAAATAAATATATACCTAATAAACATGTTTAAAATATATCTATATTAATATTATATTTAATCCTAATTATTTTCAAAATTAAAATCACTAGGGGATAAATATAATTTTAAATTATTATATTAATAGTATAATGTAGTTCTGTAAAACTCAGTCTTACATGCAATGAAAGCTAACTCAGTGTTGTGTGTATAGAAAGATAAAATAAATGTTTCATTTAGAATAAAAATTTGAATAAAATGTTATTCTTTTATAATTTTTTGGGATTTACCTTCACCCAAAAAAAATAATTTTTTCCTCCCAATGTAATCTTCATCTAAGTAATCACGAATTTTTCATTTGAAAAGATTTCTATCAATATAAAAACATGATAAGAGGTTTCAGAAAATATCCCATTAATTAGAGATAAATGAAAGTATGATGGTCATATGTAATAACGCATATATAGGTTATTAATTATTGGACCATTTTTGGAATTTGAAGATGTCGACATTGAGGAAATGTGTAATTATTTATAAAGAGTGACTAAGGTCACTTATCAAAAAAAAAAGTTAATGATAATTGGAAGGTTGAGGTGATCAAAAACATAAATATGTGATGTTTTAAAATGGAATATGTTCAAAACAAATTAATGTATTAGGATAACTTTTTTGTTTCAATGTCTTTTTCCTAATGTTGAGTAATTCATTTATTGACCGGAAATTTAAGGAAATATAATTACATGATACATTTTTAATTTAAAAGAAAAATTTTATCATTTGGTTTTGATTTCATAAATTTTTTATTCAACCATTATTGTATGAAATAGATAAAAAATAATGAATTATTTTATTCTTAAATAATGAATACATAATTTTAACGAATCCAATAATCTATAAAATAAGTCTTTATATTTGTCTCTAACTATTTCACAAAACTATTTTGTTTAATAAATTATTAAATAATTTTTTTTATAATATGTGTTAATAATTAATATTTATTCATCAAAAAATTTATCCAATATCAATGAAAATTTATCAATCACATCACGTATTCCAGTTGTAGGCATGAATCACTTATCATCCTTTGATCGTGGGTTCAAGCCCCCCACCTTGCCAAATATGATAGGTTATCACACTATATGCAGGTTATCCTTTCTATAAAATAAATTAATATATTATCTATAATTTTTCCAAATATATAATTTCCATCCTTGAAATAAATTTAATCATTAAATAACATTTTTACTATATTTTTTAATATAACTCATTTTTCCCACAAAATTGTAATAATAATATTTGAATTTTATTATAGTTTTATTAATGATCTAGTTAACCACAATGGTTATCAATGACTTTTAACCTATTTCTATAAAATGTAATGTAATTATTATTCAAATAACATTTTCTTGCACTAAAATATATACTAATCCAATGGGTTATATTTCTATAAATTTCTCCCAAAATATCCTTAATCTATGTAATATCTCACCACATAATTTATACGTTTCTGAAAATTTATGATTCCCTTCAATAATTACCTTCAAATTTATCATAGTATTGTTTTACTGAATCTATGACTTCATAAATCTATTTCCCATGTTTGAAATTAATGTTTCATTGATACCTATTACAACAACCCTGGCCCAAGAAGCTCGAATATGGTTCCTCACTTTGTAAAATTGGCATCATTTAAAGGATTCAAATCCGAAAGGGTCGGTCAATTTAGCATTTTTTTGTAACTTGATGATTATATTATACCCATTTTACATTGTAAATATAAAATTAAACATAATAAATAAAAAATTAATAAACAAAATCATGGAAAACTCATTCAATGATCTCTAATTAATAACATGTGGAATGCAAATAGAATGAGGGTTAGCTCAAATTATCTGTAAATATTTTTTATAGTATAATAAATCAGGAATATATAAGTATAAAAAATATGGAGAGGTGGATAAATAAGAACATATTCTATTTAAATAATGTGATAAAGAATAATCAATATAAAAATGTAAATAACAAAAAACACATTCAAATTAATCAATAAGATGAGAATAAAATGAATCCATATAATTTTTCATCGTGGAGATATCTTGTATGGTAATGAATGAAATATAAAAATTTTAAATTCCTAATTATTGTATGTCATGATTCCCATTAACATGATACCATTACAATCAATAACTATTCTCATGAAAGTTCAACACAATTGTGTAAAAACCCATTAGATAATGCTAACTAATTTTTATAATGAGACTATTAATTCATCAAGGGGTATCATTAACTAGAAACAAGATGTGTTTGAAGGTCCAAATAATTCATCATATATCAAAAAATTGAATTATTTTAATGAACAACTTGCCTTATCATCAAATATCATTATTGAGTAAGGAATATAGATTCATCAATATTTCCCCAAATATGAAAATAAAATTCCATGTATATGTAATATGTAATAATGGTATATAGTATAGTATATAATCATATCCGTTATAAAATAAAAAGGATGTTTAAGGTAAGGGTAATTTATAATGAGTTATTAATAATCGAAAGTTAATGTTTTATGAGAATGTTCACAATCATAAAAAGTAATTGAGATTCCACAATAACTTTAACCATTTTGAAATTTTCAATTGGATACCAGTAGAGAAAATAATTAAAATTGAAATACAAAATAATAGTTATAATGAATTATTCCTGATATTAAATATAAAAGGGTTATTATATACACCACCTAAAAGTGAATTGGGGAAAAATTGAAAATAAGTCTCAATAGAATGTGAATTTAGATGAAATACATTACCTTTCACCTCCTTTAAAATAAATTCCCATTATCAAAAATTATAATGGTTTTAAGAGAGGTATTAAATTATTATATAACCATATTAGTATTTATAATCCCATATATTATCTTTTTCTAACATCTTTTCTCTCTCTTGTTAATAACCATTCATTATTTTCATTATTTCAGGTGCTAATTTCCTTAATTTTTAGTTTGTTTTGACTTTTTATTTTTTGTTCCTTGCACTTCAATAATACTTTCATAATATCAAGAATTTAAATCATGATTTAGATATCATATATATAAAATATATATTTATTTACTGTAATCTATAAAATATTGTGATATGAAATTAAATAGATCATTCATGGAGACGATATGTCGTATGTTCATATGAATGATGTTCCAATTTTCTTATCATTTTAAATGAAAGAAAAATAATTGATATATATATATATTACAATTATAATATCATTTTATTTCTTATATACTACATATTTTTATTAAACCCATCCTTTAACCATTCTATTTTATTCATGAACAAATCACATCGCTTCGTAAGGCGGTAATGTGTCGTACACCCAAGACAAGATATCATATTCCATAAAAATGGAAGGCATGAAGTTATGTGAGATTTATGGTTTCCAAAATCAAAATAACATCATATTTATAATATATATATATATATATATATTATATAAAATATAAATCCATCAATATATACAACATTGAATGGTGGCAATTAAAAAATGAATGACATCAATTCACAAGGTTGTAGTCCAACGTACATAAAAAAATGATTTTGTAACCCATTTTATGGAATCATGTTATATTTTATTTCAAGATATCTATATTAAAACATCAATGTATATATAATATTATATACATATTATATATGAAATTTATGACATCAATCCATGCTGTTGGAGAATGAAATAAAATAAAAGCACTTTTTGAAGAACTATGCCACTATTTCATGTATCCTCCTTAGGTTTGAACAAAACCAATTAAAAGTTTTATTTATACCCAAAACAATGATTCTAGGGTGATGGGAGGGATTTTCGGAAGTGATTTTGGTAGGGTTTTGGTCAATCCAAATGGATTGATAGGTGTGAAGAAGGGGCAGAGTGAGTTCCCATTTATAGTTTTATAGGATAGGAATCCTCGTAAATATTTAATTTTATTAACTATATAGATTCCTACCAAACTTTATGTTGCTTAATAATTGATTAATAATTATTTTTATGCTTTATTTTGTTGAGACACACCCCCAAAACATAGAAATAATAGAAATTTTATAATTTTGTTCCTTAACATTTATGTATCCCTACTTTTACCATTTAGGTTTTTATTAATGTATCTAATTTTCTAAACATAGTTATTTATTAATTAAATATAAAATAAAGTTATAATTAATAGATAATTTAGACTCGGTGATTTAAAATATGATATGTAATAGAAAAATTATAATCTCATTTGTGTAGTAAATTAATATTAATAGAAGCACAAGTAACATAAAAACACTACCATAAATCTAACTATTCTAGTAAATTATTTACTATTTAGCTGTTAATTTTTTTATATAAAATAGAATTTATTCTATAGATGGAACGTATTTGATAATTATTAACATTTAAAAATAAAATGTATAATATCCAATTATTTTTCTAGGTTTTTTCCTTTTTAATTTTTTTTCTTTTCAAGGGTTGATCAGTGTTTGAATTTTTTTGGATGGCATTGGAGGTGGTAAGACATTTTATGTTTACCTTTTTTGTTATAAAATTTTCTACAAAACTTTTAATAGTATTCCATTTTTTGTAATTTTGGGATTAAATTACTCGAGGGAATTTGTTTATTACACGTAAAACAATAAAAATAATTACACTATATGTAATGAAATTAAACACCATGTAACTCGTAATGGAACAAATTAAATGTGTTGTGCGGTACATTTTATTTCCATTCCATCATTCAAACTTATTTCTCTTGTCCATAGGGTGAATCTCAGTGGTTTTGGAGTGATTTCCCCATCTCTTATTATCGAAGATTTGTTTTCAATTATTGGAAATCCATTTTTTCTATTGTTTCCTTCCATTCCTACTTCTCCTGATATAGTGGCGGAAGATTATGATTGTTGTGGGTTTGGGGGTTGATCATAATCCAAGGTATTAGTCCTGATATTTTATTCTATTGTTTATCTGACTATTAAACATCGATTGGGGGTAGTATTTGGGAAATTATTTATCAATGATCTGGAGGTTTTTTTGTCTTTTATCAATTCATAGAGTATTGATTTCAATTATGTGAATGTAATTTTTAATTTTCTATTGAATGTTTAGAAATTTCATATTTAATTAGTTAAATTAATTTTTTAATTTACTAATTAATGTATTTTTGTATTTTGATTAATGGGATGATTAATAGATGATTAATGGGAATTAAGGGGATATTGTCTTAACCTAAAGGGGTTAATGGATTATATGATTAAATTTTGAAAATATATTTAATGGTGAATTGGTTATACTAATCCCTGTAATTAATGTGATAAACCTTGATTGAGTTGATAATTGAATTAGTACCCCTTAATGATAATGTTTGGTAATAATGTTAAAGGTGATTTGTCATGATAAATGTGGTATATGTGGTGTTGTGATATATGAGATCAATGGGATGTATTGATAAATGTGTCTCGGGCATAGACTATTTATTCAAAATAACATATATTATTGATTGATATACATGTTCTAGACATTCAATTCTACTTAAACATTCCTTATTTGATAACAATATGTTGTTGGACATGAACTAATGATTCAAATATGCATTGGGTGAAAGACATGGTTCTCTAGGTCCAAAATGTTGTCATGGGATAATGGATCCAAGTATTTGTGATATAATATTAAATTAAATTGGTAAAAAGAATTAAATTTTGAAATAAATTTGGATTCCCTATGTGGTATGGTTCATAATATGGCCTTGGATAAAGTAGGTATTGATGGTTATCATGTACTTGTGATCCCATGTGATTTATGTGGTTAATTGAAGAATAATGAAATTTGATAACCATTTATTTTATTGTACATTATTCTTTGTAATAATGTATACACAATTAATTAAAATATATAGTTTTGGTTTCCTTTTGCGGTGTACTATGGAGTTGTAATCACACCATACTCGGGTTTCTTGTACAATACATGAATACACATCATGTTTTCAGTATCAGATAAGGGAAATAGCCCTATGTTAGATAAACGAGGTGGGAAAAAGAGGGATGATGGAACCAGATGTGATGTTGGGTCATTCTTGGTGAGTATTCAGTGTGTCTTTATTTTGGGTTTTTCAAAATAACACTTGACACATATATGGAGTGGCATATCTAATGTTTTCGTTTTGATATTTCATTTCTATCTTGGTCATCATCTGTTACAAGAATAATTCTTGTTTTGGTCATTGTAATTTTTTTATTTTTTTCATAGAAAAAATTTTATAGTCTCCAAATATTATATTTTTTACCCTTTCTACTAGTCAGTAGAATCTATCAAATGGGGAGGCATGCCTGAGTTCATGTAGTGAACTGGCTCAGGGTACAAGGATGTGGCACCTCAGATGAGATGTTAAAAAGTGGTAACAAAGAAAATTTCTCTTTTATTTTATTTTTTCTTACTAATTTGGGAGGAATATTGCATATAATAATGAGTCATCCCCTGGTTAGGAGTTCATTAATTGAGTATAAAAACCATGTATATAGTTAAAACCAATTACCAATGTTGGGATTGTTTTTATTGATGCTTGTGGTATCAGTTTGATATTATTTCACCTTGAGTGATGGACTTGTTGTATGATGTTATTGTTTCCTAATATTTTATTAATGGACCAATATAGCATGAATATTTAGTATACATGAAATATTATAGGCCTTTAATAATAATTATGGCAGATGCATCATTTTTATTCATGCACGAAAAATATGGTTTTGGGAAAGTTGTATAAATGGATTTTTTATACATGATTAATTAAAATCAAAGTTATAGATAATATTAAATTTAAAATTGTAAAATAATGATTAATATAAAAATAGAATGTATAAATGGTTTTCTAAATATAAATTTGGGAAGTGAAAATGTTTTTCTCTATGTGGGATATGACCCATGTGGGGGATGGTTAAGGGTAGTGATAGGATCTCAGTTTTGACCATATGGTGGGGGTTTTAGGGATGAATTGTTATGGTTTTATGTAATTTTTTTTTACATAAATTTGATTATAATTTATTGTTTTCCAGAATAGGTGTGTTTCTAATTGTAGATATTTTCATCCGCAATGATTATTGTTGATAGGAAAACATGAAGACATGGCTGGAAATGTGCCTCGAGTACCAGAACTAGAGGATATGATATTTTTAGGCGAGGAAGATAAAGGAAATTTATGATTAAAAATTAATAGGTCAATATTTTTTATGGAAAGAGACACATGGAGGGTTGGGAAAATGATGTCGTACCTAACATGGGGGGTTCCAGTTGTAACACCATCCATCTTTTTCATTAGAGGGTGGACCTATGGAATTATGGATATGGATTGATTCTATCAACAGGATACTTGGACGCCTATATAATATTTATGAAAATAGATTCCAACTTGTTTCGTACATGTTATATTTTAAATAAAATTGTTTGTGGGACATCCAGACTTGGGATGGATATATGGAGAATATGGATTGGAATGAAATTCAAGAGAAATTCTTGGAGAACTTTTATACTGGGAAAATTAAGAAAGACAGGGTAGTAGAGTTCATTAGGTTAACCTAAGGAAGAATGTATGTGATAAAATATGTATGATGATTTAAATATTTTTAGTGATTTTATATAGTATTTTCAGGAGATGATTCTACGACATAGAAAAATTTTCAAGATGGGTTTAAATGTGATATTAAGTCCCTCGTTAATATTTTTCCACTGCAATAGTTTTAATAGTGGTGAATCGGGCTCTCATATTATAGGAGAACCAAAATTAGGCTTCTAGTGGGATATAAGAGGTATCTACAAGACAATCAAGTGGAATTCCATCTAAGAGTATGAAGTGTCTCTTTTAGAATGTTAACTAGGGAGATAAGATATAGAGTTGACTAGGGAAGGAAATGTTACTCAGGGCCATATTCGAGTGACCTTCCACCTGTGTGGTAGGCTAGCATGTATTCATATATATTTTCCGTGTTTATTAGTAGATTTTTGATCCTATGGAATGATGTGGAATAATCTGTGGATCTATATAAAATAATTATAGAAGGGTATTGATGGAGTAGCTAGGAAGAATCAGAGTACAGGGAGGGGTCTTCTACAATATATTAGTCTTGTAGTTGGAGTTCAAATAGTCATGGTGGTTGAGGTAATAGACATGGAAATTTTGGGAAAGGGAACACATGTCATTATATTAGTGTAGCTTAGGGGACTCAGAATGATGTATAGGGAAGAGGGGATGGACAGTTACTTTTAGATCATCCTATACTTGTGGATAGTGAGGTTGTACCATCGATAACTGGAGGTACTACTCTTGTATCTTCTAGGACTTCAGGTGAATTATTTGATATGGGTTCCTCTCATTCCATTATTTCTACATTAAATTTGAACGTGTAGAGTCTAACAATGGTGTTTGTGAGTGGGGATATGATTATTGAGACAGCATTGGGGGTATGGTTGAGAGACAAAATCCTATGTATGGGTTGTTCCTTTGAGGTTGGAGAGTATTTTATTTTTTAGGGACATTACATTCATTTCATGTCAATCGTTGATATGATTTTTTGAATGTATTGGTAAGATAAATATTGATCCCTTATTGATTGTTTCCATAGTTTAGTGTCCTTAACATCTATTTATGGTGAATACTTTGTACATCATGCCAAGTCAGATATCCTGTATGACTATGTAGGGCCAGTTCACCAACAACTTTGGGAGCTCACAACCTAGGTTTCAAGTCTATTTCTATATAATGGGAATGTAAATCATTAGTTCAATCCACCTGTAATGGATTGGTTCAAGGATGTGTTACCTATTGAATTCTCAATATGCTACCTATGAGGGATATCGATTTTACGATATAGCTCATTCATGTAGTTGAGCTAGTTTATATTCCACCATATAGTATTAACCATCATATATTCAAGGGATCAAGGTTGAGATGGATGTGTTGATGGATACAGGATTTATCCATCTGAGTCTGTCCCCTTGGGGTCCTCCAATTTTGTTTACAATAGAGGAAAATGAGACATTTTTCTTCTATGTTAACTACTAGATGTTTAACGAGATGATAGTGAAGAACTGTTATCCTATTACATGTATTAACAATATCTTACTTGTTTAGTGGATATTGTGTCTTACTAATGATTAAATTGAGATCAAGTTGTCATTATTTGAGAGTACATGATTCAAATATACCATGCACTGTTTTCAGAAGCTGGTATTACCTTTATGAGTTCACCATGATTTTTTTTTGGGATGAAGAATTATATGGCTATGTTACTCAGCTTCATGAATAGAATCTTCCACCCATAACTAGATCAGTTTTGGGTTATTTTGTGGGTGAAATCATTGTGTACTCCATGAATGAAGATGATCATTCCCAATATCTTAACATCGGTATTACTATACTAAGAGAGCGTCATTTATATTCCATGATATCTAACTATCAATTTTTGATCGATCATGAACATTTATTAGAAAATATTTGCTCAGAAAAAAGTGTTTTTGTAGACCTAGATAATGTTTAGGTAGTTGATTCCTAGGAGAAGCTTAAGAATGAAATTTAAATCCATGGTTTTCTGGGGTTAGTGGTTTATTATAAGAGGATCATATAAGATTTTTTCCTAGAAGGAATCAACACGTTTTGGGACTTCCCATGAATGGAAAGTTTTTAATTGGCTGGGAGCATGTGATAACACTTTCCTAGAGTTGAAGAAGAACTTGACTATCACAATAATCATGATCCTACCCAGGTCATGTGAGGAGTACACATTTTTTTGTGATGCATCTTGGATAGTACTAGGAGTAGTGTTGATTAAAGGGGGTTATTTTGTGGAATATGTTTCATGGCATTTGAGGATGTCTGAAAAAAACTACCCTAAGAACGATATAGAGTTAGATACCATTTATTATGAGTCGACGTGTTGGAAACATTATATAGGGGTGTGAAAAGTTCACTATGTATACTAATTACAATATATTAAGGTATATATTTTAAATGTAATATTTTAATCTCTAGTTTTGGAGACGGGTTGAGTATATGCAGTCATTAATTTTGGGATATTATATACATTTGGGAATTTATACCGTGTTGTAGACACTTTGAGTTGAAAAAATCACACTCAGGCAGTTTGGGAGTCTTGTTCTTAGTGGAATATGATGACCATGTTGGTTGATAAGAATGTTGTTTTTTAGCCTGGATATGATTAGATGACCCTCATATCAATATTTTTTTAATCCATACTTATGAGCCATATAAGGGAGATACAATGTGAGGATTCATATTTCTATTCCTTGAGAGAAATCCATGAATGTGTGGAGTCACCTTCAAACTATACCATAGATAAATATGATATCATCTATGTATGATGTTGTTTTTTGTGCTTAAATGTATGAGGGAGGAGCATATGCATGAATTTTACGCCATGAAGTGGGTGGTGCAGCTGGTTTTGACCAACAATTACTATGAACTATGTTGACAATATTTGAAGTCGGCCATGAATAAAAGTATTGTGGGTTTCGTGAAATGATGATATAGCTATCAATAGGTGATGTCCAACCATCATCGACCTGGTAGTTTCCTAAAGTCATTTCCCATTACATAAGGTAATTGTGATGATGTAACAATGGAAATTGTGGTGGGTCTTCTTGGGATACCTTAGATGAATAACGCTATTTGTGTGGTTGTGGACTGATTGATGAAAGTAGCTTGTTTCTTACATTTACGAGAGAATTTTTTAGTGGATAGGTTTTGGAGAATTGTATGTTTAGTATATTTTAAATATTCACAGGTTTATATAATGTGTATTTTTAAATGGGGACTTATGATTCAATTTGAACATCTAAAATGGCATGTAGAAGTCACTCGGTATGTTGGTTTTTATGAGTATGGATTTCCACCTGCAGACTGACAGGTTGTCAGAACACACTATGCAGGTTTGAGAAGACATTCTATGAGCATGTATCATAGACTATGGTGGGTATAGAGAGAGACACCAATAAATTTTGGAGTTCACCTCTAAAAATTGTCATCATGAAACTATTCAGATGATACCATATGAGGCTATTTATGGTATTTCATACATATTATATCTATGTTGGATGGTGGTTAGTGACTTAGAGTTATTGGGACTAAGTCTCCTAAAATAGACATCAGATTAGGTGTAGATGATCTGAAAAAATATGGATATGTCATAGAGTAGGTAGAAGTCATATGTATATCGATATCCATTACCCATTGAATTTTCCAAGGGTGGTCGTGGGTTCTTTTGGGTGTCTCTTAGAATGGGTAACCATAGTATTCAGATCTAGGGAATTTTTGTGGTTATTTTATTTGCATCTTTTGATTTTGTGAAGATAATCACGCTAGTGGTGTACCGATTGGATATTTCATAGAGGTATTGTAACACCCCAATAATTTGTTTTATCATTTTAATACATTATGCTGTGGAAAATAATAAATTAATGTTAAGTGTTTTCATTAATAATAAAACATTTATTACATATTTATTTCATTCAAGTTAATTTGAAATTAATTTTCTATAAAAATACAATTTTAATGTATTATTTTGTGTAAAAGAAAACATTTATCTGAATATATGTATTTTTTTACAATATTACTTTTATTAATATATTATTTAATTGAAAATTTAAATAAAAATATATATTGAATATTATAATTATTCTCATAAATACTAAATTATGTTAAGAATATATTCACATTAAATATGACACCCCAATGATTTATAAATAAACTTAATATAGATAGCATGAAACATTGAGTCCCTAGGAAAGAACACATTTTTATAACCAAGCCAATGAACATAATTTTTCCACTTCTATGATTTTAATTTTGAAAAACTAACATACACGGTTGTGTTCAGTAAGATATTTCGAGTCTGATAAGATCAAATTAATTTATATGTATAGTAACATAAAATTATGAACCATAATGTTACCCATATTAATAGTAATGTACTCTAATGAAAAGTAATATAAACCTAATGAATAGAAACGTTACCTAGGAAAGTATAAATAGTATTAATTAACCTTATAAATAAAGGTGAAAATTTAAAAAATTAATAATTAGGGGTTAGTAATTTTTGAGTAATAAATATTTAATTATAATTTTATAATTAATAGATTTATTTAAAGGAAAATACCTTTTCATAAAATGTATTCCTAGGTTATTCTTTTTTTCTATGATTTTAGGATAATCTAATGATACCTTATATAATTTTCGGGAGTGTTATAAAATAATTTATAATTTTAAAATATATATTTTGGAGTAAATTATGATTTTAATTAAAAATTAAATTCGTCATATTTAGAAAATTATTTTCATAAAATGGATCCCATTTTTTCATTCTACATTTCAATAAATGTCTCACATGAATGTTTGGGATTTTTTTGAAATACATGAATTATAGGTGAATAGTAAAATATAATAATTTATAGAATAATCCATTATAAGATAAATGTAGTATTAGTTGAATCATATGTGATTTAAGAAACCATTATTTTGGAATAAAAATAACTTATTACTATTTTTTCACAATAATTCTAACTATTTCTTATATTGAGAAAAATAAAACAAATATTGTCTAAAATATTGAGAAATCACTCCGCTGCTCCACTATAAAAAACAACCCTCACCTCTCTATTTTAATCACCCCTATAATCCTTTAATATTTTCAATGATCTTTCCACATAATCCCCCAAGTCTCTCACCATGTATAGGATATCTTGGACTTTCTAAAAGACCAAAAACCCATTCCTTAAAGAAGTTCTGAAGGATGATATTTCAAGAGGTAAACCCTCTTCCTTTTTGTTTACTATTAAGTTTGTTTTATTTTATTATCATAACCTCAACTTATATATCAAAATTATAATGATAACTCCAGTATCATATAAATAATATAATGATATCATTTTAATGGAATATCCTTAGTCAAACTACAATATCTCTCTCTCTCTTAAAAATGATATCATTGTTCGGGAGGTGCCGATTTACTACATTCATGGGTGAAGAACTTTCATTCATGAATTCTATTTCATGTATTATTAGGAAACCATTTTTATTGTTGATAAAGAAAATAATATAGGTATTATACCTTATTCAATGTTCTTTAACCTGTATATATACATAATATTAATTCATATGACAAAAATAGTTTGTAATAATCGAAATACCAACAAAATAATATAAATGATTACCACTAAAGTTTTATCAATTTATTTATCCACATACAAATTAAATATAACCATTTACACTTTTTTAGGTTCATTAATAATATATAAATTCAATTCCAGATAATTATATCCTCCTAACATGATCTTCCATACTAATATACAAGTACACTGATTCTGGAAACCAAGGAAACGAATGTTCCCGAGCAATAAAATGGTATCTTATAACTCATCCAAAAGACCTTAAGTGAACATACTAAAGTGATAATTAATTTAAATCATGTAGAAATAGATTGTAATTAATTAATTAATTCATTTAATCTAATTATCCAGGACATTATGGTCTTGCGTGGAACTCATTCAGACCTATGGTAAGGGTTTTCTCAACTCACTTTCGTTTCCATGAGATATGCCTTGTTCGCCAATAATTCTTATGTATGTTGTATGTATAGTGATAATAGATGTATCAAATCATGAGAATATTTATTTTCATGGTATTCAATGCATCATTTTATGATTATTAATTGTAGGGTATAAGATTTGATTGATTATAAAGTGGGAATGGATTCCACCCAAAACATTATTTTTCCTCCAAGTTATTCTTCACTATACTTTCCCAAATTTAATTATGGTTTATTTTTGTGTAAGTATTCCATATTTTTATTATATGTTTCAAATTCATTTATTAATATAATTTCTTCTTTCTTTTATTGGTATTATATTTTACAAAATTGTTCCTCTCTAATTTCTTCCTGATAAACAAACCCCAATTCTTGTGAACTTCTTGAATACTTTTGCATTTTCAAGTGCACAATGTAATATGTTTTAATCCATTTTTATTTTTTATAAAATAAAAAAAATTATCATGATAAACTATCTTTTTTGATTTCTAGTTTTATGAAAACAGACACTCCTTTACACTCTTAAATTGCTTCCTCAAACAACACAAAAATGTTTTATTTAAATTAATCTAATCAACTAATTTTACATCATTTAACTTCAGTGGGACTTTATTTTTGATGAAAATACAGTTTGAATGTACATCACTTTTATATTCTGGGACATACATATTTATTATTATATTTCAAGACAAATAAAAATTATTTTCCAAAATAACTCTTCTTTCCAAAGTAAAAAATGAAGTTTCTAATCTCACTATAACTTTTAGGAGATATATGCATTGTTCACCACATATTCTTTGCATGTGGTGTATGTAATACACTTAGAAATATCATATCAAGAGTCTCCTTTTTATCATGATATTCTATGGGATTATTATTTGAATGTTTCAAAGTTGAATGGGACACTATGGAATGTTTATGGATTATAAACTCAAGAATTTTACAATGTCTCATATAAATTTATCTTCATATATTTCAAATCTTTTACATCATTGAGTTTTATCTCTAATTATTTCATCAAAAATGTGAAATTTATGGTTTTTTTATTAGTTTGACTATGGATGTGTTATCTTTTTTTCCATTCACCATATTACTCGGAATGGTTATTAATTATGTTTATAGATTGGGATGTTATTTACATTGCACATGTATATGATCTTTATGAATATCCCCATTCATATGAGGACTCAATTAGACTTATAAATGGATGGGTGTGTGATACTATATCCCCTATATTCATTAGTAGATCTCATGAGACAAACAGATATGGACTTGGATGAGTCCTTTCCCATTATTACATATGGTTTTAGATGGGGCCTTAATTATTTTTAGTTGTATTAGCTAAGGCCTTGACAGTATGTTTAAAATTTTTTGTCATATACATTTCCGTCATTATTATATTATAAATAGATAAATCATGTGATCATTTGAATACTATAATATCCATGGTTAAGGTCAATGTGATCAGTTATATGGTTTTATTTACTCATATTTCATTCATGCCAAAATATGTTCATGTTTAGTTTGGAAGGAATGTGTTTTCAGTTATTCAACTTGCCTAATTTTTATATTTATTATAACTTCCATTGTATTACATAGCCATAATGAGTATCTGAGCTCAATTCTTTCTTATGTTTCATTTCCCTAGGTTTGAAAGAATATAACATTGAATAATATTTCAAGGATGTAGTTTATTTAATATTGTATCATGTTTTATTTTATTTTTCAAATGTATTATGTGTATCATGACAATAATTTGGTCTTCTAAGACTACTAAATGGATCGGTGATTTGGGATTTTATTCCTTGTAATTGTGTCAACTTATTAAATAGTTCACTGGTTATGTGCTTCTAGGGTCAGGGCTTTATAGTTGGTATCGGAGAAAGTTTAGTAGAAACCATGGGAACTAGATTTAGAATGTTTGGATTACGGAGATCAACCCTATGATAGACATTGAGTATATGTATACATTTACAATATAGAATTTTGGTAATGTAAATTTTACGTTGGTATTCCTAGAAATACATTCCTATCAGGATACTACAAGTGGACGTGGTTCTAGAAGTGACATACCTAACGGTAACAACTCTGACAAGGTCTTCCGAGATTGACTCGGGGTAACCTAGTACATGAAAATGGGCCTTACTATACACCTAGTTTGAAACTATTGGGGGATATACTTAAGATAAGTCATGGATTTATTATATACCACTATGAATGATTTTTTACTACGTAACCAATGTATATGGTTCTAAGATTTATGATGCATAAATTTAGGTTATGTCCTATACCATCTTTAGAGTTATAAAACATTCATAATTATATAAGCTAATTTAGTATATTGAATTTTTTTGAAATGGCCCCTATAAGAATGAATGATAACCCCCCCCCCCAATGCACATGATGAAAATAGTAATATGTATTATATTTCATGGTCTTGATCCAAAATTTCGACGGGAAATAGTCTCCCAGGTAATATTATCATATAAAGAAATAATATCATGACGTAATAAGATAAGTAAATAAATATTCAAATTACATGACATTGAAGGGGAGTTATAGAAGAAAATTATGGAAGGGAAAAATATCGATAAAGAGATGATGGGAAGGAAGGGTTTCCCCACTTGTGATAACTATGGAAAGAATCACCCTAGAAAATGCATGAAGGAATGGGATTTTTTTATATATGTAGAGACATTTGACACTATTTTTTTGATTTCATGGATATGAAAAATGTTTCCAATGTACAATGATTCAACAATGAGGATATGAGACACTATTTGAATCAATATCCCAAGCATTAATGAAATATACTCAAAATTATCCTATTGGATAATGATCAAGTTATGCTACTACCAATGATGAAGAGGAATATTTAATATGTATATTCAAGAATTATATCATTTCAATATTTTATCATAAATGTACTAGTTATATGAATATTGAATATATTAGGATTGTGATGAAGTACTTTTTCATTATGAAATTCAAACCATATGTTGAATGATACTAAGAAACGAAACTTAGAAAAAAGTTAATCATTTTGGAAAATGGATGATTAAGGGAAAGACAACCATAAATATATTCATGATGCTGAGATAATGATGATGAAATTATTTATTTGGATAAGTATTGACTACCTTGAAAGTGATTTTTGACTTTTAGACAAGTGGTATATGCTATCATCGATGGATTTTAAAACACTTTTGGATTTAAGGAATATATCCAATAACATGTATACAACTTAACGAATATGGAATAATGAATGGTTCAAATAAGTTTTTATGTTTATTAAAATTACTAACACATTTCAAGAGTATATTAATGAATCTATTAACATGGATGGAATGAGAATATTGTGAGTTGTTTCATATTGTCTTAGGTATAATGGTATGTTCATATTGGAAATTCGGTGGCATTCTTTCTAAAGTGTTGGATAATTTTTTTATAGGAAGTTTACACATTTATGTATGGTTTAAGTTCATTATTGTATTAGGTTTTAGAGTTTAATGTATTAATTCTCCACATGACGCAACCTATTTTAAGAGATGAGTTATAGATCGTTCAAGCTATAATTGAAGGATAAAACTGTGTTTATAAAATAGAAAAATATATTTATACTCTTATAGTGTGGATTAAGTCCATAAATCATGGAAAAGATTCTTAGAAAAATTTTCTATTATCTTAATCGTTTATAGTATCAATGTATTTTTTTCTTACTTATAGTAGTTTAGAGTTTTATAGAAAACAAATTTCATTTGACCATGTTCTCTATCACATTCCATAAAAACAACACAGTTTGATTTTTATTCAATTTTCCGGTTTTTACATCCAATTAATTTCATCCCTTTCAAAAGAATAATTTTTGTGGAAACCACCTCATTTCTATTATACACTTTTAAGAGGATATTTTATTAATATTATTTCGTATGTGGGTTTCCAATAATGGAATTTTCATGTATCAACCTTTAACTTTCAAATTGAAATTTCAAATTGCGAGGATGAAATTCTATTGAGTGGGGAATAATGCAACGCCACTGTAATTTGTTTTATATTTTTAAATACATTATGTTATTAAAAATAATAATTAAATGTTATGTTTTTTAATTAATAATAGTACTTATATTTAAAATTTATTGCTTTAAAATTAAATTTAAATAAAAGTTCGAAAAATGCCATTTTACTGTATTATTTTGGGTGAAAGAATATTTTAATATGAATATATGTATTTTTAGTAAAATAATCATCATTATTAGTAGATTATTAAATTTAAAATATTTAGAATAATATATAAAGAAAATTATAATTATTTTTTAAAATAAAAAATTATGTTACAAATATGTTCAATATTAATTTGACACCCCAAGGATTTATAAATAAATTTAATATATATAGAATGGAAAACTAAGTCCATATGAAATAAAAAATTGTTATAACTTATCCAATAAACATAATTTTGACACTTCTATGTTTTAAATTTCTTAAAACTGACATATAGAGTTTTGTTGAGTAGGTTATTTAGAGTCTGATAGGATTAACTTAATTTTGCTGAATAACAACTTACACTTATGAATAGTAATGTCACCCTTTTGAATAATAATGTACCCTTATGAATAGTAATGTGACCCTCAGGAATCATAACCTCACTCATGAATGTATAAATAATATTTATACACCTTATAAATGAAAGTGAATATTTTAATATTTAATATTAAAGTGTGGGTATTTATTGTGAGTAATAAATATATAACTAAAATTTTATAATTAATAAAATTATTTAAAAATATATAGTTCATAAAATTTATTCCAAAATAAATTTTTTTTCTTATCCGGTGGTTTTAGGGAATCCTTATGGGACCTTAGATAATTTTTCTTGGTGTTATATAATCAATTATAATTATGAAAACTGTATTTTTTGATTGAATATTGATTTTAATTAAAAATTAAATTCCTCATATTTATAAAATTATTTTCATAAAATGGAGTACTTTTTTGGATTCTACACATTGAGAAATTGTTAGGGTGAGTTTTTGGTATTTTTTTGAAATACTAGAATTTTTGTGAATGGAAAAATACTGTAATTTACGGTATAATATATTAGAAGAAAAATACAATATTCATTTTCATAATTAATGATGTAAGCCACCATTAGTTCGAGATCAAAAGAACCTATTATGGTTTTTGGAAACAATAATTTATATTTTTTCTTGTCTTGTGAAAATAATAAAATAATGAATAAAATATTGAGAAATCACTCCTCTCGCCGCTATAAAAACTACCCCTCACACCCTATTCTATTCACTCATCTAAGCCTTGAATCCTGCCAATTTTCTACCCCAATACTCTTCCCTAGTCTCTCCCCACGTCAATGAGATCATGGTGTTTCAAAAAGACAAAAACACCATCTTTTAAGGAGGTTCTCAATGCGGATATTTCAACAGGTAAACCATCTTCCTTTTTATTTTAATTTCATTTTTTATTTATTTTATTTTATTATATTCTCCACACCACCTATACAAAATTTTTTTGTGATATCTCCAATATAATCTATATACTAAAATTCTATATTGTTAATGTAATATACATCCTCAAACTACTGTCACTCTCTCTTTATTGTTTTAAAAATGAAATCATCGCCCAGGAGGTGCCGATTTACAACCTTCATGGACGACGAAACTTAGTTTGTAAATTTTTCCTTAAATCTTAGTCATGAAAACATTTTTATGGTTTAAATAGACAATAATATATGTATTATAACTTATTATATTTTCTTTAATGAGTATATATTTATATATATAAAATTTTAATTCATCCAACAAAACATGTTTGTAATAATCAAATTACAGTCAAAATAATCTTAATGATTACCACTATTGACTTATCCATTTATTAATACTCATACCATATAAATATAACCATTTATAATTATTTATTTTAATTCTTAACATATAAAATCAATTCTACAGAATTATATTCATCCAACATGAAAAACCATACTCATATACAAGTATATCGATCATGAAAACCAAGAAAATAAATGCTCCCAAGTGATAAAATTATATCTTATAACTCATCCAAAATTCCATAAATGAACATAATAAAATCATACTAACTATAAAACATGTATAAAGGGTAAATAATTAATTAATTCAATTAATCTGATTGTCTAGGATATTATGTTCAAGTGCAGAACACATTTGTACATAAGATACGGGTTTTCTCAACTCACATTCATTTATGTGAGATATTACATACAAATAATTCTTATTTATTGTGTATGTATAGTGACCAATGATGTATCATATCATGAGACTATTTATTTAAATGTTATTGAATGTATGATTTTATTATTATAATTTTTTTGGAATATGATTTGATTGATTAAAAAGTGGTAAGGGATTCCACCCAAACATTCATTTTTTCCTTGGAGTTATTACTTCAACATCCTTACCCAAATGTAATGATTATTTATTTTTGTGTAAATATTCTTATATTGTGTTTAGATTTACCAAAATCATATATTAATATCTTTTCATATTTCTTTTATGTGTATTGTATGTTTTAAAATGGTTCCCTTTTAATTTCACCAAGATAAACATGCTCAATTCAAGGAAACTTCTCAAATTCTTATCCATTGTCTTGTGAACTATGGAATGTGTTTTAAGACATACTATTTTTTTATAAAATCAAATATTTTATCATTAAAAACTATCTTGGTTCATTTATTCTATTGTGAAAATAAACATTCTATTCCTCTCTAAAATCTCTTCCTTAAACCACACTAAAAGTTTTATTTCTAAAGCTTCATAAAACACTTTTTACAAGTATTATCATCAGTGGGACATCATTTATACCAAAAATATAATTTAAATGTTATTAAATTTTATTTTCTAGGATACACGGGTTTAATATCCTATTTCAAGAAAAATAAAAATTATTTCCAAGAGAAAACTTCTTGCAAATGTAATATTGATTTTTGTCGTATCACTTTTACTTTTAGGAGATATATGCCTTGTTCACCACATATTCTTTTCATGTGGTGTATATAATGCCCTTTGATATATAATATCTATAGTTTCCTTGTATTCATGATATTATACGGGATTGTGATTTGAATTCTTCAAATTGGTATGAGAATCTTTGGAATGTTTATGGATTTTTTCCTAAATAAATTTTCAATGTATCATTTAAATGTATCTTCAACTATATCGAATATTGTACTTCATTGAGGATTATCTCTTATGAAATCATCTAAAATATTTTTTTGAAGGGTTTCTAATTAGATTTACTATGGATGTTCTATTTTTTTCCATTAACCATATTACTCTGAATGGTTAGTAATTATGTTTATAGATTGGGATATGTTATTTACATTTCACATGTATATGATGTTTATATATATCCTCATTCATATGAAAAATGAATTAGACTTATAAAGTGATGGGTGGTGCCCTCTATATCCCCATTATGAATCTTTAGGTCTCATGGGACAAATAGATATTGACTTGGTTGAGCCATAAATAATTTTCAGATACAGGTTTTGCCAATGCCTTAATAATTTTTACATCTCAGTCGAGGACTTGAAGGTATGTTTTAGAATGTTCATCATTTGAATTTCCCTCATTATTATATTAGTAATTAACAAATAATGAGATTATTTAAAATGTATAATATCTATTTAATTGTTTTCTATGATCATTAATATGGATTTAATTACTCATCTCTCATTCATTCCATATTATTCTCGTGTTTATCTATAATGTCATGTGTTTTCAATCATTCATTGTGACTAATGTTTATGTTTATGATAAATTACATTATATTACATACCCTTAATATTTATATGAATTCACCCCTTTATTCTAAGTTTTTATGTTTATGATGAAGAAAACATTGAGTAAGCTTTCAGGCATTCAGTTTATTACATATTGTATCATGTTTTATTTTCTTTTTCCAATGTATTAAGGGTATCCAGACTGTAAAATGGTTTTCCAATACTACAAAAATAATCAGTTCTTTGGGATTTCATTCCTTGTAATCATGATAATTTATTAAATAATGCACTAGCTCTGGGCTTCTGGGGTCAAGGTATTATAGATATATTATTATGCATGATGCTTTTCATATTTCCCAACATTAACAATATCAGCTTGAACATTCTCGTTTGTTTAATTTTGATGATTTTTATCTTGAGACAAATTCATCCTTTTTAGTATCATAATATACATTTTGTGGATCCTAGTGAGAATGTTTTTTGGGAGAATATTATCTTAATAGTTTAAGTGTTGTGGAAACATGGTCTTGTTCCAGAATAAACATAGGAGTGGGAATCATATTTGAAAGCTCAGTGGACCGATATTATTACCTATGAATCATAGAGATGGTTTAGGGTATGTATCAAGGATGATATATTATAATGTGGTGAGATTATAAGACCAGATAATTTTCCAGGTATGCTCCCTC
Organism: Viscum album; assembly: GCA_963277665.1. Taxonomy (NCBI): domain Eukaryota; kingdom Viridiplantae; phylum Streptophyta; class Magnoliopsida; order Santalales; family Viscaceae; genus Viscum; species Viscum album. The sequence goes on along the minus strand of OY728122.1, from coordinate 1,875,988,673 downwards.
TTGAGTTTTTTATTTTTTTCTAGAGTTGGTGGGCATTTGATTTCTGTTTGGAAGGCCTTTGAGGTGCACCGATATTATAAGTGTAATTTTTTGGGTTGCAAATAGTCTGAAAAATAATTTATAGGTTATGAAATACTATTAAATCTATTATATTTTTAATCCAGATAAACACCCCTAAGGTGATGGGTTTTTTGAATACACCATTATAAATAATTACACTATGTGTGAAGGAATTACTCTCTATGTAATTCCATACTATGCAAATTAAAAGGTGGCATGTGCTTCATTTTTGGTTTTATTCCTTCCAGAAAACTTCATTCTCATGGCCATAGGAATAATATCAGTGGTTTTATAGTGATTTCCTAAATATATATTGTCATAGATTGTTGTGTAAATCCGGGTAAGAATTTTTTTCTTTCGTTTTAATATGATCCTCCTTCTCTTGATGAAGTTTTAGATCCTTTTGATAGTTCTGGTTTTGGGGGTTGATATTATACTATTTTTTAGTCAGGATATTTTCTTCCATTTTTTTATCATACTATTCTATTAGAAAAAACTTTTTTTTTGGAAATGGAGTCCTGTTTGTGTTTTTTTTCAATCCACACAAGGATGATCTGGGTGTTTTTAATGAAAGTGATCTTATAGTACAAGCCAAATACAGTTGTAATAAGTTGAACTGTTATATATGATGTTTTCCTTTTAAATTTAATGAAATGTTCTATTATGTAATATGTTTATAGAAAACACATTCACATACATTGTTATATCATTGGATTTAAAATACAATTAATAATATTACCATTGTTAATATAGATTTTAAATAGTGAGCAGATGATAAATAGAAATATAGGGATTTAACATATCCGATTTACATGGACAATAGAATTTATGGACCAATCCAGTAGGATTTTACCATTTGAAGCCAATTTATCAGAGCTTTAGGGGGAGATAGAATCACTGGTCTTTTCCCTACAACTTTCCCAAGTTGAGATCCAATAATTAAAGAATGAGCAGCACCGTTCACTAGAGATGTTCAAGCTCATCGTTATCACGACCCAAACCATTTTATCTAAACGCCCCCATGAATGTATCATTATCAAAAAAACCTTGCTCTTGTGGAATACACTAGTGTAATAATGGGTTATGTATTAATACCTTAATAACATGAATATGTTTATTGTATAGAATAATGAATTATTTTTCATTTTTATAGTGAATTTCTAAATGATATATATTTTGAATTAATTAACCAGAAATTGTATATTTAGGTAATATTTAAATTCAATTTCTGGATTTATTTTTTTGAATTAATGGATTTTTGAAATAAATATTATTTTAATAATTTTTTATTATTACATATTTTTTATTATTTATTAATTATAAAAAAATTATAAAGTTAAATGAACAAGTTTTAAGGGTTAAAAAATATATATTGTCAAAAAAAAATGTATTGTTCAATAATTATGGAATATTATTTTAAAAGTCAAAATGAATAAAAAATTTAAAAACTTATTTATATTAAATAAATATTATTCATGGAATTGGAACATCTAGAATATCCAATGGCAAGTTTTTCAAACTTCTCTGAGACTAATAAATTATCAGGTAAAAATTAAATATCATATAAATATAGAGTGTGTTATATGAAATCATGATGAAAATTTTGATATAATAAATTAAATATTGGCTATATTAGGCCAAATATATTTTTTCCCTTAAAATAATGTGATTTTTTGTTTTTTTTGATTAATTTTATGAATCTATTATAAATCCTCCAAAACATAATCTATTTTATGATTTTAAATTCAATTCTTTAAAATTTTGACTCCCATCCAAATATTAAAATATTTATATTTTAATAAGTTCAGCCCTTTCCTAATAAAATAATAAAAACCTCTTCATGTTGAAAAAATAATCAGCAAAAACCATGTTATGGTATATGGTTTGAATCGTTTTATTTTGATCATTCCAAAACCAAAATATTAAAGAAATCCCTCTCTATTTTATATAAACTCACCCAATATCCCACTTACCAACAATATAAATCCATGTATCATGAAATTAATCTTCCCTCCTCTCTCTATAATCCTCCCAAGGATCCCACCTGCTCTCATGAATCCCCTTTCAATATTTTGGATTCATACCCTTAAGGTAAGGGATCCTCTCTTTCTCACTTTTATTCAAGAATATCTTCTATGTTATGATCTTTTTTTTATTTCTAAAATTATGGTGTATGTTTTCAAACCTCTCACATAATTCCATTATTATGTATAAATGATGAGAGACCACGTTCCCACTCATTAATCCCTCCCATTTACACTTGTTACCATGCCGAAATTTCATAAGGGTTCCTTCCTTAACCATCTTTATCAATATTTCATTATATTTTTTTGCCATTTTATTTTCATTTACTAATGATGGGGTGTGATTTTAATCCTACCCCATACTACCAAAAATATTTATAAATGATGATACATACCTTTATCTCTCATAAATCCCCCCCATATACACATGTTACAATGTCCATATTTCGTAAGCATCCTTTCCGTTATATTTTTATTCTTTATTATTTATTATCAAATGCATACTTTTTCCTAATTCTAAATGTGTGGAAATATTTTTTTTCCTATTACTATCCAATTAATTTCAGAATTATGGGAATCTCATTTCTCTTTCATCAACCCATTTTATGAATTTTAAAGTGATGTTTCTATAATTTCAAATTTTCACTGTGATTTTCAATTCCAAAACATTTATGTAGTTAATACCCTACACATTTCCTACCAAGGGTGTTCACTTTAAACGCATATAAATTTTTTTTGGGACTTACATGTATGTATTCCACTCTCCATGATCATGGAATAGATTATGATCATGGATGAATCCTTGTTTTATGATCTATTTGTTACACTTAAGCATGAGAATAAAATAAAATTAATGGGTGCACCAAGAATTATATAGAGCTCTAATTCATTGTGTAATGTTTAGTATTATGATTATCCATGTAGAGATAGAGTTGTACCTTATTCCTTTATGAGGATACATCCACCATCATGTCTTGGTGGTTTATCCTTGACCTGTGATGCAGTGTTTTATGTTGTTTCCACATTTTACATGTTAGGATTATCATGTTATATAATACCTTAAAATTCATTTTCATTTATAAATCATTATTATTCCTAGTCTAACATTTATTATTATCTTCATGTTCTACAATGTTTATTACCTTTTGGGCTTTATGGATCAAATATTTATTATTTATTTTCCCCAGGTTATCCAATTTAGTTTTAATCTCAAGCATGTTAAAGAGGTTTTGAATAAAGATATCATAATTCATGTCAAATTTTGTAATGAAACATCTCTAATTCCAAAAGTCACTAGACATATTGATCTTTCCGACTGTATTAAATATAATTTCATGTAATTAAATAATGTATTGATGTGTAATAAAAATCAGGGTTGTTATATTTTGTATCAAAGGAAAAGTTTTGTTATTTTTTGTGTTAGGATTTGAAAACTCTAGAAAAATCCATAGAGATAAGAATATGTATATGAATACACCACAAAAATTTTTGTTACATATAGAGTATGTGTTTTATCATGAAAAATAGTCCTTGTTTGGATACTACAAGAGGATGTGGTTCTGGCACAGATGTACCTAAGAGTAACAACACATATAGGTTGTTCCAGGCCTAACTTTGGGAAACCTTATGCACGAAAATGAGCCTTAGTATGCACCTAGTTTGACACTCCTAGGGGATATTATTTGGAAATTCAAAATCTCATCATAAACCATTATTATGTGATTAAAAAATTCCAATAACTGTATAAGTTAGGAAATATATCATGAAAAATGTATTGAAACCTTTAAATCCATTTGTTATAGAAATACTTTTAAGTTATATGTTAACCAATTAATGTCATTAAAATACCATTTATTTATTTAAAATTTAATGATACTCATTATTGATATTCCTTTTATTCTATACAATATCCAAAATATGTGGAACTGGGTCTACAATCAATGTGAAGAGAAATTTGATTACTACCCCAAGGATATTCCTAACTCGATGGGAGCAGGAATCGAACAATTCCTGAAAATACTATATTTGCTAACCATGGTTTTGAATAGAATCCTATATTAGGAGGAGCATCCAAATACTCCCAAGACAGAAAAAGACATTATCAATATCTTCATGTGACCATGTCCTCCAACTTTCAATAGATCATATGATCCATTAATCATCGAACAATGGATCAAACCCATTGAGAATATATTCTCAATCCTTCAATTATCTGAACAAGAGAATGCTCTTTTGGATATTTACCATATGGAGGGTGAAGCCAGTAAATGGTGGTCATGGATCAAAAATATAAATCCTGAGGAAGGTATCGAATAAATGGTTTGGATGGATTTCAGAAAAAAAAATTAATAAATATTTTCCCTGCACTATCAGACTTAAAATCGAAGGGTATTTACTCGCCCTCATGTAGAAAGGCAAAAACTATGTCAGGGTGCACAAAGAAAAAATCACAAGTCTTGAACGGTATGCCTTTATCATTGTCATTACACCTTAATGTGAGGATAACCACTTCATCGAAGTGTTAAAACCAACCCTATGGATATCCCTGACGATCTATGACTCTGATATCTATGAGGAAATTGTCTGATCTTCCCTTAAAGTCGAAATGGAGACTAGAGAATCTCAGAGGTGACATGGGGATAATAATTGGAAATTAAATATTAATTCAAGTGATTAAATAGTGAGATCTAATGGTTCTATTAAATTCCAACATCCCACTTTCCAAGTTTTTATAAATAAGCACCCAAAAAATTCTACGGAGGGGACAGTGAATATATTAATGAATGAGAAGGAAACCTAGCCAGTGATTTATGACAAGAGAATCATGCAATGATTATGGAGGAAATAAATTCTATATTATAACCTTTATTTATTGTTAATTGCTACATCTATATGAAACCAAGTAATTTTTCAATACAATTCAATGATCCATGGGTTTTTGGAGACAACAAACAACGTCTAAGGAAATAAGGGAAATAATTTTTCATCTCTCCCACCAAAGTGATTCACAGAAATGAAGTGGTGATAGGTATATTAGTTATAAAATAAATAATAATATTTTTTTAATTCTGGTTTTACACTTTCCTTCATATCATGAAAGTTTAGTAGAACTATTCAAACACTGCCAAAATTGTTAGATGTACAAATTTCGGTGAAAATGAAAAATGGTGAAATTATTGCATCCCAAGTATATAACTCCACCTTTTTAAATGTTTGTGGGTTGAATTTACTATAAATCCTTGTCATACATCCTTTTGTATAATTTTATTTAAATCTAGTAATGTATTGGATTTCAATAGGGCTAACATAATTTTCTATGGGAAAAAAATCACTCTATGTAGTGTGAATTGACCCCAGCTTCTGTATAAGTGCAAGGTGGAGGATGAATCTTCTATAACACTATAATTTTAAGCATGGAGATTATTTCCCAATGAAAAAGTGTATCTACCTCAAATGGTTTAGTCTAAGGGAAGAATCATCCTTGCAAACATGCCCATTGAGAGGGAATATTCTAATGTGGTTCCTAAGGATTTTCCTACTCCTCCTCCTTTCCGAGATGTTGAATTTTTTATCCAGATTATACCTGGGGTGTAAACATTATCCATGAATACCTATATAATGGTTTTTGTTGAAATTAAGGAGATAAAGAAACAAATATAAGAGAATATGGATAATGCTTTCATATACCCTTGTTCTTTTCCATGGGATGAACCAGTCCTATTATTCAAGAAGAAGGATGGATCAATATGTATTTTCATCAATTATCATGATCTTAAAAAGATTATTTTAAATTAAATGTTTCCACATTTTTAGATTGATGACTTGTTCAATTAGATATGTGGGGCACAGTACTTTTCCATGGTGGATCTTTGATCGGGATATTACCAAGTTACAGTGGAGAATGTGGATATCCCAAGATTACTTTTCATAAAAGTTATAGGAACTGTGAATTCAAATTAATTCCTTTATGACACACTAATTCTCTAGAAATATCCATGTACTTGATGAAACAATTTTTATAGATTAACTCTATAAATTTTGTGTTGTTTTTATAGATGATTTTCTAATATATTCTAAAATAAAGAGGATCATGGCGAGTATTTGAATACTATTCTAAATACCTTCTAAAAGTAAAGTCTTTTTTCAATGTACAACAAATGTGTGTTTTGTTTAAAAGAATTCCTATTATTGGGTAATATCATCACAATAAATGGGATATCTATAGAGCCTTCAAATATAGATTCCATTGATGAATGGATGGGGCCAACATCTATGAAATATATATTTAGTTTCCTTGGGATAATTGAGTATTATCACTAATTCATTAGACATTTCCCATGATTTTCAACCCCTATCACCATACTCAATTGGGAGAGATTCATGATTTATTAGAATGATTAATGTGAAGAAAGATTCAAGGAGTTTAAATATAGGTGTATCACTGTATCTGTTCTCACACTACCCATAAGTTGAGAGCTTTTTGTGGTATTCAAAGATTCTTTGAAAAAGTGTATGGGCTATGTATTGATGTTGGATGACAAAGTCATTGCCTATTCTTCATGGTAGTTGAATGTACATGAACAGAACTACCCAACACATGATAAGGATTTGGTTGTACTAATTTTCACTAAATTTGTTTTGCAGAAATATCTCTTTGGAGATAATGGTTAAATATATATAGATAAAAAAATATTCAAGTATAAATTTACACAAAAAGAGCAGAACATGTTCTAAAAAAGATGGTTAGAGTTCACAAATGTCTATGACAACTCCCTCCACATCCATCCTATAAAAGAGAATAAAGTAGTAGATTCTCTAAGCTGAAGGATTCAACATTTCGATCATTGATGAAATTTTAAAAGGATTACATCCTCTTATATTTGGAGAGGATGGGCATGTGAGTCATAAAGCAAGGAACATCATCGATTATTTCACAAATTATTGCTCAAAAGTCACTTATGGAGGGGTTAAAGGATGATCAAAGAGTTGATTTGGGAATTTAGAAGAATGTTGAAGCTGTAAGGCAAGGTAAATCCTTGGAATTCAATGAAAATGATGAAGGGGTTGTGATATTTAGGTCAAGACTATGTGTACCATAAAACAATGAGATAAAGAAGGATTTGTTTGATTATGAACATAGTTCATGCTTTTCCATCCACATAGGACGCACAAATATGCATCAAGAACTTAAAAAACACTATTGGGGGGATAATATGAAGAATGAAATCACAAAATATACATCAACATGTCTTGAATGTTAGCAAGTGAATGTGATGAATAAAAAATACAAGGGGATGATGCAACCATTACCCATACCTACATGTAAATGGGAAAACATAACCATGGACATTCTCAATAATATTAAAAATAAATCAAGAGGGGGTAATTTTATATGTAATGTGGTGGATCATCTTACAAAGACTACCCACTTCATTTCTATATGAGAAGAATTATCACTGGATCTACTTGAATGGATATATATCAGGTAAGTGGTTAGGATTTATGGAGTACCACTATCAATTCTATCTGATCAAGATCCAAGATTAACCTGAATGTTCTAAAAGAATCTCCCGCACAATCTGAATATTGTGTGGAACTTCAGCATATCCTATCACCCTCAAACTGATGGCCAATATGAGCATACTATCAAAAGACACGAGGATATGTTGAGACCATGAAAAATGTACTTTAAAGTTGGATGGGATCAGCATCTTCCTATGTACGAGTTCTCCTACAACAAAAGCTTCCACTCTTTCATCGACATGGATCACTGTGAAGTCATTTATGGGAAGAGATGTTGGACACCTACAAGCTAGAATGAAGATGGGGAATGAAAACTGTTAGGTCCTAATATGTTCAAGGAATTGGTGGAAAAGGTTAAGACCATTCAGAAACACATCAAGGATTCATAGAATCTAAAAAATATTATTCTAACAATCATTGATGAGATGTTGAGTTTGTTGTTGGACACATAAAATTCCTTTACATACCTCTATGAAATAAATTGACGATATTAGGGATGAACGGAAAACATAGTCCAAGATACTTCAGCCCCTTTGATATTGTTGATTGCATCAGAACGGTGTCCTATAGACTTTCACTCCGACTTAACCTGTCCCGATTTCATGATGTATTCTATGTATCACTTTTGAGGAAGTAAATACCATACCCCTCACATGTATTCAATACAATGGTGGTACCATTGGAGAATGATCATTCCTTTGAGGTGAAGACAATGTATATCTTAGATCATGGAGAAAAATTTCTACAAAATAAAAATTGAACCATGTCAAGGTTTTTTGGAGAAACAACATGTTTAAAGAAGTAACATAGGATCCAAAGGATGTGATGAGATAAAATAACCCTCATTTTTTTAAGAGGAGTGAAATGACAATTTTAGGGAAATATTTCTTATGGAGGGAAGATTGTAACGACCTGAAGTGTTATAAATGAAGTTTCCCATTATGATTTAATTAAACATCTTATTATGTAATATGATTATAGAAAACACATTAATATACAAGGTTATATATCTGAATTTAGGAGACCGTTAAAAATATTATAACTGTTAATATATTTGATAAATAGTGATGATATGATTATTATAAATATAGGGCTTTAACAAACCCAATTGACACCGAAAATGGAATTCATGGCCTCATCAAGTAGGATTATACCATATGAAGCCCAATATTTATAGATTCTAAGGGAGATATAATCACTGTGATTTTTTGTTTCCCTAGACCAATATGAGATTCAACAACTTAAGAATGAGAAAAAATGTTTTCAAGAGAAGTTCAAGCTCATCAAAATCATGTCCCAAACCATGTTTGTCAAATTCCCTCTTGAAAGTCTCATTGTCGCATGCCACCCTCTTAGGGAATATTCTAGTGTAATAAATGGATATGTATCTAGAACCTAATAATATGAATATGTATATTATATAGAATAAAGATTTTTTTTCATTTTTATTGTTACATTATAAATGATTTTGATTTAGATTCCATTAAACACAAAATGTATTTTACGATAATATTCAAATTTAACTAAGGGACTTTTTATGATGAATAAAAGGATTTTTGAAATAAATATTATTTAAATAAAATTTTATTGTTAAATATGTTTTATTAATGCAATATGGTCATATAATTTTTATGAAATGAAATATACTTTTTATAAGTGTTCAAAAACATTTTTTTCCAAAAAACCAATCATTTTTTCAATATATATTTAATATTATTTTAATAGATAAAATGAATATATTTTGAAAATTATTTAGAAAAAATGAATTTTATTTTTGTAATAAAAATATCTAAATATTCCAATAGTTGATGTTTCCTGATTTTCATAAGACATTCAAATTTTTTGGTAAAAATTAAATACCGTATAAATATATGATGGGTTTCATAACATAATAATGACCCAAAATTTTGAAATAAATATTATAATCTGTATATTTATCCAAATATATGTTTAATCCTTTAAATAATATAGTTTTAGGTTGATTTGAATAATTTTATTAAACTGTTATGATTCCTTAAAAAATTTATTTTTTGATTTTAAATTCATTTCTTTATAAATATGACTCACCTCCACATATGAAATGATAATTTATTAATATCTTTGACCCTTTTCATAATAAAATAATGAAAAGATATCCATTTTTTAAAAAACCATGTGATGGTCGGTGTTTTGAAATATTTTATTTTGTGGTGTCCAAAAAACAAATATTAAATAAATCTCACTCTTTTCCTATGTAAAACCACCCAATCTTTCTCTTCTCTTCACTCAAAATCCATGGACCATGACCTTAATCTTACCTACTCTCTCTATAATCCTCCCAAGGTTCCCCTGAAATCTCAATAAACCTTTTTCAAGCTTTCGGTTTCATACTCTTAAGGTAAGGGATCCTCTCTTTCTCACTTTAATTCAAGAATCTCTTCAAGGTTATGCTCTTTTATTTTTAATTTCATAATGATGGGGTATATTTTTGAACATCCCACATACTAACCTTATTATTTGTAAATGAAAATAGAGCTATCTCTTTCTCATTAATCCCACTAGTGTACACCCATTACCAGGTGGAATGTTTTTAAGTGTTCTTTCCTTTCTCATCTTTATCAACGTTCATTTTTCTTGTTATGCCCTTGTATTTTCATTTATTATTATAAGATATGATTTTTCAACTCCCCCAAACTTTCTTTATTATTTAAAAATTATTATATATCCCTTTATCTCCCATTAATCCCTCCCATGTACACCTGTTACCATTCCAAAATTTTCTAAGCATCCATTCCATTCTCTTTCAATTCATGATTATTTATTATCATATGACTTATTTAATATAATTACAAATGTTTAGACATCCTTACTTGTTCCTATTATATTAAACATCATTTCAAAATTATGATATACCCAATTATCTCTCATCAACACATTTTATGAATTTTTAAGTGACGTCATTATGCTACCGAATTTTCACTGTGATTTTCCAAACTAACCCAATTCTGTAGTGAGTAATATACCCATTTCCTATCAAGGGTGTTCACTTTTACATACATATACCGTCTTATTAGGGACTTAAATGTATTTATTCCACCCCTTATGATCATGTAATAAATTATGATGATGAATGAATCTATGTTTTATGATTTATTTTGAAATGGCCTGGACCTCTCTGGTCCATTACTTTGTGAAAATGTGGTGTTAGAGGTGTTCTGGGAGGTCAAGGTGACTTATCCCCAACACTTTGCTTATTTTCCAATTCTGTGAACAATGTTTCCGGTTTTATGAATTGTTCAATCTGTAGGTGTACAATAACGGTAGGTGTACAGTAAAAGTAGGTGTAAAATGTTTCACAGATCGGTTTCACAGATCGGTTTCACATATCAGTTTCACAGATCGGTTTCACAGATCGGTTTCACAGAACGGTTTCACAGATCGGTTTCACATATCAGTTTCAGAGATTAGTTTTACAAATCGGTTTCACAGATCAGTAGGTCTACAGTAACGGTATGTGAATAGTGTTTCCAGCTTTATAAAGTTTTTCCCCTTTTGATTCTTCCTTTGACGTAAAATACATTTAAATCCTTATTTTAAAGGCTCTTAAGGCCGATTCAAAGGACATAAATCCTATATTAGTTATTCCTATGGCTCAGGATGTTTTTACTTGTTCAAAATGCATCATTTAATGTGATCTGCTTTTAATGGGGAATTAAGCGTATCTTAAACCGTTTCCCCATTAAATCTTCAAAAGGGATGAGATATCTTCCTCCATTTTTCTTCCACTTTGTTCCCTACTATGAGATTCTATAACCTTTCAATCCTTCCCACAGGTGTTTCATAATCGAACATTACTCCTTGGATTGGTTCTGCTCTGTTTTGATGCAACTGAGATGTATCGGTCAATCATCGATACAAGGTATGTTTTATCGTCATTCCTTTGGGGATCATCTTCTCCTATTTCTCCTTTCCATTTTATATAATGTAATCTTCATTCTTCTAATGGGGGTTTTCTTGGGGTTTGGTTGGTGCGGTCATACCGTGGCATCCTCGGGTGGATGCAGTTGTCGCGAGAGGAGGATCATGACCCGTAGTGTGGATAAAGAATGTGAGGAACTATTTGAGGTAGGGTATTTTTCGCTTCTCTTTTCTTTTATGTGTAACTGTATTGTTAGCATGTTTTATCCCACTAGACCACAATGGAATTGAAATAATAGTTATATTAACAATATAAATATATTTATATCGATCGTAGGTTATTGCCTCTTGTTTTTCTAGATAGTGTGATATCTATGATTTCTTTTCTTACCTCTTCGTTCATGATGGAAATCAGTAAAGAATGTAAATTGTGATTAATTGATAATTGTTTTGGATAAAGATAAAGAGGCATGTAAATGAATCATGTTCTAGTTTTAATTTTATGTTAATCAAATTGGCGTATTAAGCATGTCTAATTATTTGTGATAGGTTACTGATTAGGTTTCCTGAATTTGGAAGCAATGAAAAAAAAATCTGTTAACTCAATATGGATTAACGAACTAATTGTTTGATAATTCCATAAGGGTTTCTGAGTTACCCTCTTGATTTTTAAAGGGCCATGAGCCCAATTAATGTTGTATTTGTTTTACTACTGCTTGTGTTGTGTTGTGATCCTGGATAGATATTGTGAAATGTGGGGGCATGGAGGCTTTTGGTTGTGGCAGCCGATAAAGCCTATTGTGGCGAAATGCATCAGTTTATGCATGTGGGTGTTGGGGAGGACACTAGGGACGACAGAATGGGATGGATGTGATTGTTGGATGCTTGTTGATTTTTTGATTGGTTGTTTATCTGCTTTACTTTTCCCCACGGCTCAAGGCAGATGGTCTTACTTATCTTTCTTCCGAAAGATGCAATGACACGTGGGGTATGCCACGTTCATTCTGTGTCTAGCTTCTCGAGGAAGTACGGGTATATTCACTTTCTATAAGCGGCAAAGAACCGATGGGTAGTACATCAACTCACCGTGTTGAGCCACTTATGGTTATTAGCATATAATGTTTTCCTATAATGTGTGGGAATGTGGGAAAGTAATTCTATAATGAATAATTGAATAAATGGTGTTAACTCATGGGGATGGTGATGCTGGAACATAATGATGAGGTTGTAATTTTGAAAGACAAATGGACTTTGGGTGTGATGATAATGAAATTTAATGTGGAATTGTTCATGGTTAATTAATGTTTAAAAAATAATTTAATGTATAGTGGAACTGATAAAAATAGGAATTAATTAATCTAATAAATCTTTTTAAATGGTTGTGGGCTTATAGGATACCTAGTCTTGGAAGTAGCAGCCTGGTTTCTGAGAGACGTCAGCTGTAGTTGTGTCTAAAACTAGGTTATATCCATAGTGTGGTTGTGAGATATAGTATATCTTGTAAATTTTGTGTTTCAATACGCTACTCCACCCAGTCAGTAAGGGAAACTAACACCCCGGGGATTCTGAGCCCTGTGGGTGTTTTTTCCAGCATTCCGGTGGGAGGATGGATTGTTGACTACCCCCTTTGGCCATGCTCTCTTCTCTTGGTAGTTACATGTGCTTGTAGCCACGACGGTTAGTTTTCCCCATATATTTTTGTAGAGGGTTTTATTGGATTGTGGTTATTCACACACATATATTATGGGTATAGTATCTTATGGACTACTATAGGTGTAACCTGTATGGGTTGTGATGGCTTGAGGATTCATACTTGTTGTATGGGATGTAATGGAATGAGGTATAATACCCGATGTATGATACACATTATGAGGGTTGTGGTGGCTCCCAGAAACTACCTGGTTACATTGATTATGTGGACTTGGTGTTTTTTTTGCATGAGGTGCACATTTTGGTGCTTCGCCCAGGTGTCTGCGGGCAAGCCTTTTTGAAAAGAGATACTCAGGACGTGCGACGTTGGGGAAAATCGACAAACCAGTGGGGAATTAGTAGTAGGTTACCCTTTATATTCTTTATTATATGATATATTCTTATATACATTTTCTGGTGAGAGTATCCATGGGGAAGATGGGAACGTTGTTTACCAGTTTAGATGACAAGTTACTTTCACTTGTTGTTCACTATGCCTTAGCATGCTTTCTTTACTTTTGCATGAGAGGCTTCGGGGAGGATCCTACTGAGTATACTTTTATACTCACCCTATGTATATATAAACTATTTTTCCGTCCACTTGGAGCAGGTTTGAGACTAGTTTGGTGTATACTAGCTTGTGGTTGTAGGAGCTGTTCGGGCTTGTGGTTGCTGTTGTTTTTACTTTCTTTTGTGTACTGGATTTTTTTCCCATATCATTTGTAGTACTTTTTCATGGCATTACATATGTTCAGTTGGGTTTCTTTTATATTGCAGTTTTGAGTTGGAGTTGATTTATGTCTATCTTATCTCTCTCTTCTTCATGTGTTCTCTTAGAGTGTAATGCCTCCCATTTGTGTGTTTATTATACCCTCGGTGCTAGTCGCCAACCCGGGTCCTATTGGAGGTGGGACTCAGGGGTCATTATCTCCCTTCTCACATTGCCGACCCAGGAGGGGTACACTTTGTGGGGAGGGGGTCATGACAGAGTGAAGTAATCTAATAAAGCTCTTTAAATGGTTGTGTGCTTATAGGATACCTAGTCATAGATGTAGTAGCTTGGTTTTTGAGAGACGTTAGCAGTAGTTGTGTCTAAGACTAGGTTATGCCCATAGTTTGGTTATGAGATATAGTATATCCTGTAATTTTTTGTTTCTATATGCTACTCCACCCAGTCAGTAAGGGGAAATGACACCCCAAGGATTCTAAACCATGGGGGTGTTTTCCCCAACATTCTGGTGGGAGGATGGATGGCAGAATACCCCCTTTGGCCCCGCTCTCTTCTCTTGGTAGTTACTTGTGCTGGTAGGCACAATGGTTAGTTTTCCCCATATATGTGTGTAGATATATGTAATGGATTGTGGTTATTCACACACATATATTTTGGATATAGTATCGTATGGACTACTATAGGTGTAACATGTATGATCTTTGATGGCTTGAGGATTCTTACTCGGTGTATGGGCTGTAATGGCTTGAGGTATAATACCCGATGTATGATACACATTATGTTGGTTTTGGTGGATCCCAGAAACTGCTGGTTACATTTATTTTGTGGACATGGTGGTTTGTTGCATGAGGTAAACATTTTGGAGATTCGGCCAGGTGTCTGCGGGAAAGCCTTTTTGGAAAGAGATGCTCAGGACGTGCGACGTTGGGGTAAAGAAGAAAACTAATGGGGAGGTAGTAGCAGGGTACCCTTGTTATTATTTTTTATAATATATATTCTTGTATGAGTTATTTGGTGAGAGTAGCCATGGTGAGGCTGGGAACTTATTTTACATGTTTAGGTGATGATTTATTTTCACTTATTGTTCACTGTGCCTTAGAATGCTTTCGTTACTTTTGCATGAGAGGCTTCAGGGAGGATCCTACTGAGTATGCTATTATAATCACCCTATGTATATATTAACTGTTTTTCTGGACACTTGGATCAGGTTGGAGATTAGGCTAGTGTTTACTAGCTTGTGGTTGAAAGAGTTGTTCGGGCTTGTGGTTGCTAATGTTTTTACATTCTATTGGGTACTGGTAGTTTTTTCCCTTTCAGTTATAGTACATTTTCATGGAATTACATATGTGCACTTGGGATTCTTTTATATTACAGTTTTGAGTTGGATTTCATTGATGTCTATCTTATCTCTCTCTTCCGCAGGTGTTCTCTTAGAGGGTAATGCCTCCCATTTGTGTCTTTATTATACCCTCAATGCTAGTCTCCAACCCGGGGCCTACTGGTGGTGGCACTCGGGGGTCATTATCTCCCTCCTCGCATTGCCGACCCAAGAGGGTTGCACTTTCTAGAGAGGGGGTTGTGACATAGTGGAATCAAAGGCAAGTTAGAGGGATATGATGGAGATTGGAGTTAGGCACCGGTGAGGTTGCATGGGTTGGTAGGGAAACAGTTTCATTCATGTTTAGCAAGTGAGGTAAACACTGGAGGCCTACTGGGACAGCGGAAGTTTGGGCCCCCTATGATCTGATGTACGGACCTTTATGTTTACAAGGGCTACTAAACAAGGTGATACTAGTTGCAGGGTAGAGACTAGGGAAGGATCAAGCATCATTCTTATTTGTGTCTGTGTTTGAATGGGTAGAACTTTGGATAGGTTAACCTAAAATTAATAAAAGAAAATAATTAATTAATTAATGTTGAGTCATCCACATTCCAGGTTTAGGAACTCTAACAGTTTTTTATTTAATAGGTATGGCTCCAGGTAAACTTCCTCATCAGGTTTGCGCATAAAATGTCCAGCAAGCTATTCCAGCAGATTTCCGTAGGGTAGAGGTTGACGACGACGACACTTGGAAGATGACACTCCACGAGTTTTAGAGCCAGAGTCTTCAAAAGTATGAGGGATCCATTTCAGGTGTAGTCACGGATGATTTGTTTGAGGAGGTTGAGATTGGCTTCAGTTCGATTCGTTCTCGGAAGGAGCACTGAGAGTCCTTAGTTTTGATGGTGCTATGTGGAGCAGCAAGGCAGTGGTGGTTCTTGTTACTTGGAGATTGTGAGGAGTCAGAGATCTCATGGGTGGAGTTTTGATACAAGTTTAGAGTCGAGTTTCTTTCTTTGACTACGAAGGTGTCTCATCACCAGGAGCTTCTTACCGTTCGATAGCGGAGCTCCAGTGTTTGAGAGTTTGGAATCCGTTTAAGGAAACTTTTACGGTATTCTTCAGACCTATTACCAGATGAGGAGGCCAGGGGAGGGCATTTAGATGAGGCTTTGCATCCAGAGATCCATCACTAGGACACCCCATTTATGCTGAAGACATATCTTGAGGTACTAGCGAGGGAAGAGGTTGTCGAGAGGACTTTGGGCAGGACCAGATCATCATGAGAGGGGAATTGACATGATTCATCACGAAGCAGTTTTATGGTCCGGGGTTCCCATTTTTCAGGGCAGAAGGGTTTCCATTCACCTGGGGGTATGTCCCAGCCCTTCACATATCGTTTCTCTAGAGGTAGAAACTCTGAGGCCTATGCCAAGGGATCATACTCTTGTTTTTCTTGTGTTGGTCGTGGCCATCAACAACGGGAGTGCCCGACCGTTCAGAGCGGTCATCATGCACCAGGCGCTACGCTCAAGGTTCCTCCTTTGAGGCAGTTCCAGCTGAGGTAGCAGTAGTCAGGTGCACCAGCTTTTGATCAGCAGAGGGTAGATGGGGTAGGAAAAGGACAACCCCATGACACTCCCCATCCTCAGAGAGCAGAGTGTGGCTGTGTTGGTGGCCATCATCAGGGTTAGATAGGTGGTGGAGGAGGTCATGGTTAGCATCATGCTCTAGCATTTCCAGCTCCAGGTGAGTAAGATGTCGTTCGAGGTACCCTGTCCTTGTTTTCTACCATGGCTATTCATTGTTTGATTCAAGAGTGACACACTCCTTCATATCACAAACCATTGTCCATGCTTTGGGAATTGAGGTAGAGAGGCTTCCAGTGCCCTTGGTGTTGAATATTCCAGTTGGAGGTCGAGCTGACTTTTTTGAAGTATGTTGAGACTGTGAGCTAGTGTTGGGGAAACATCTCTCTTGGGGAGATTTCTTATATTTACGAATACAACCATATGATGTCATCCTCAACATGGATTGGTTGTATTCAGTGTAGGGTATCGTGGATTTCTATAGGAAAAAGATCATTTTTATTGGTTCAGATGAAGAGAAAGTGGTGTTTGTTGGTGAGAGAGACCCTCAGATGGATCATAGGAACATTCCATCTTTATCATCCATGATGGATGAGATGATGTTGAGTTCTTCAGAGGTTCAGCAGTCGGTGTTTCCTAGGGTCATAGAGGAGTACCTTGATGTATTTCTAGATGAGGTTGTAGAATTACCCCCTCGACGAGAGATTGAGTTTGGTATCGAGATACATCCAGGAGTGTCTCCTATCTCTGTGTCTCAATATAGGATGGCCCCTTATGAGTTGTGAGAGCTACGTATACAGCTTGATGGTCTTTTACAGTGCGGTTTTCATCGGCCAAGTGTGTCACTTTGGGGTGCACCCATTTTTTCTGTGAAGAAGGATGACGATAGTTTGTGGTTGTGTGTCAATTATCATCGCTTGAACAAAGTGACAATAAAGAATCTCTATCCTATTTCGCGGATTGATGACTTATTCAATCAACTAAAGGGTGGAAGTTGTTTCTTAAAGATCGACTTGCGGTTAAGATATCATCAGATGCGTGTGAATGTTGAGGATATCCCGAATACTACTTTTTGTTTTTTTCAGGGGCATTATGAGTTCGTTGTAAAGTCGTTTGGCGTGAAGAATTCTCTAGCTATAATCATGGGATTTAGGAATGTTGTGTTCCGTGAGTTCTTGGACATGTTCATGGTAGTTTTCATCGACGACATCCTTATGTACTCCAAATATGAAGAGGATCATACTGAGAATATACAATCCGTTTTCGGAGTTCTTCGTCAACATCACCTGTTTGGGACATTATCGAAGTCTGAGTTTTGGGCTCAAGAATTCTGTTTCTTGGGGAATTTTGTGTCCCAATAGGGAGTAGTTGTGGATCCATCGAAGATAGAAGCATTTTTGTCTGGGGAATCCCCCAAGAATGTTTCAGACATGCGAAGTTTCTTTGGTCTCATAGGCTACTACAGGAGGTTCGTATCCAATTTCTCATGAGTTTCAACTCCTCTAAAATCTTTGACCAGGAAGGATAAGAAATTCATATGGGCTGATTAGTGTTAGGCAGTGTTCGAGTATCTAAAGGAGAAGTTATTAAGTGCTCTATTCCTTTGTCTTCCAGCTGAGGGAGTTCAGTTTGATGTTTTCTATGATGCTTCACATTTGGGGTTGGGCTGTGTTCTCATGAAGTAGTGGTTAGTTGTTTCTTATGGGTCTCGGCAGCTATGTCCCCATGAACTCAACTATGCCACCCATGATCTTGAGTTGGCAGTCATGGTGTTTGCTCTGAAGTTGTGGAGATATTACCTCATTGGAGAGCGGTTTTTGGTATTAACTGATCATAAGATTTTGAGAAATGTTTTCTCCTAGTGTGACTTGAACTTATGATAGCATAGGTGGATGGAGTTCGTACATGAATATTACTTCTAAATATCATATACACCTAGAAAAGGGAATTTGGTAGCTGATGCGCTGAGCCGAATGTCCCGTAGCGATGTTGTGTGTGAATCTGGTGATTCCTGGAGAGTAAAGGATGAACTGTCAACATTGCATCGTGATATGAGAGAAGTTGGAATTAGAGGTTTTCTATTTCATATGACGATATAGTCATCCCTAATGCAAAAGGTGGAAGAGTCCCAGTTGGAAAATCTAGAGGTGGAGGTCTAAAGAGATAGAGTTTTTTGTGGTGAGGACCCTGATGGTTGGTCAGAGGATGAAAAACAATGAGTGTTGTATCATGGAAGTATTTTTTTTCACTTGACGATGTGTGATATGGTTCTCAGGGAGTTCTGTAGTTCGCATTTATAATTACATCCTGCTGTGACAAAGATGTACCGATCCTTGAGGAGTCAGTTTTGGTGTCCTGGGATGAAGAATGTTGTTTCAGAGATTGTGTCTCAATGTTTAGTATGATAGAAGGTGAAGGATGAGCACTATTTTACTGGTGATCTTCTCTAGCCATTAGGGATTCCTCAATGGAAGTTGGAGGACATATCAATGGGCTTTGTTACTGGTTTACCTAAAGCTCTGGGAGTACATGTTTCTATTTGGGTGGTACTTGATCGTTTAACAAAATCGGCCCACTTAATAGAGATCAAGGACTTGAGATTAGTGGATGTTTTATCGAGGCAGTATCTAGAGGAGGTGGAGAGACTTCATGGAGGACATAAGACAATCATTTCTAATCAAGATCCAAATTTTACCTCTAGGGTGTAGAGTGGTCTCCAACATGCTTTTGGTTCACAACTATGCCTTAACACTGCTTTTCATCCTCAAACGGATGGTCAGACAGAGCAAACCATCCAGACTCTTGAAGACATGTTACACTCTTCTGTTCTTGATTTTGGATGTTCATGGATGAGGCACTTACCCTTGGTGGAGTTCGCTTACAATAATAGTTTTCACTCCACCATCAGTATGGAACCGTTTAAGCCTTGTATGGTCGGCCTTGATGTTCTCTGTTGTGCTGGACTGGGGTCGGAGAGTCAGCAATTCTCGAACCGGTACTAGTGCAGAATACAATAGAGATGGTCCAGGTGATTCGTGTGAGGATGAAGACAGCACAAGATCATCAAAAATCATATGCTGATCAAAGGAGGAGACCCTTGGAGTTTAATGTTGGGCATCATGTTTTTCTGAAGGTAACTCCCCGTCGTTGGCAGCGAAGGATTAGTCATTAAAGTAAGCATTCTCCTCGGTTTTATGGGCCTTTAGAGGTGTTAGCTCATGTTAGAGTTGTGGCGTATCGATTAGAACTTCCCCCATAGATGATTCAGATACATGATTTTTTCCATGCTTCATAGCTCTGTCGTTATCTTTATGATGACTCTCACATCATCGATTGGGGGGAGATCGATGTTGAGGATGATTCAACCTTCGAGGAGTGACGTGTGGATATCCAAGACTGCAAGGAGAGGGGGTTGCATGGGTGTTCTATCCCCTTAGTTCGTTTCTTGTGTCGACATGGTGGAATTGAAGAGAGTACCTAGGAATGTGAGTCACAGATACGTGCTCAGTACCCGATTTTCTTTGATGTTTAACTCTTTTCATATAATTATATTCCCTTTTAGGTTAGACCTTTCAGGTTTTATTTATGAGTTTTTTCTTTTTGTTGATTTTGTTGTTTAGTCTTTTTTGAGTGGTATCTTGATGGGTGGTTGTTTGGACCCTATTTCTTTTGGTGGGTTTTTAATTCACGAGGAAGAGAATGTTTTGGGAGGTATATTATGTAATGGTCCAGACCTCTCTGGTCCCTTACATTGTGAAAATGTGGTGTTGGAGCTGTTCCGGGAGGTCAAGGTGACTTATCCCCAACACTTTTCCAAATTTCCTGTTCTGTGAATAGTGTTTCCAGTTTTATGAATTTTTCTATCGATGGGTGTATAGTAACGGTATGTGTACAGTAATGGTAGGTGTACAGTAATTGTAGGTGTACAGTGTTTCACAGATCGGTTTTACAGATCGGTTTCACAGAACGGTTTCACATATCGGTTTCACATATCGTTTTCACATATCGGTTTCACAGATCGGTTTCACAGATGGGTTTCACAGATTGGTTTAACAGATCAGTTTCACAGATCAGTTACACAGACCGTTAGGTGTAAAATAACATTTGGTGAACATTGTTTCCATCTTCCTACAGTTTTCCCCCTTTTGACGCTTCCTTTGATGTCAAATACATTTACATCCTTATTTTAAGGACTTTTAAGGCTGATTCAAAGGCCATAAATCCTATATTAATTATACTTATGGATCAGGATGTTTTTACTTGGACGAAACGCATGGGTTAATGCGATATGATTTTAATGGGGAATTAAGTGTATCTTAAACCGTCGCCTGATTAAATATTTTAAAAGGACGAGATATCTTCCTCCCTTTTTCATCCTCTATGTTCTCGGGTATGAGATGCTAGAACCATTCCATCCTCCCCATAAAAGTTGCACAATTAATCTTTCCTCCATGGATTGGTTCCGTTCTGTTTTGATTCAATCGAGATGTATTGGTCAATCTTCGATATAAGGTATGTTTTATCGTCATTCCTTTGGGGATCATATTCTTCTATTTTTCCTTTTCATTTTATATCATGTAATCTACTACTTCTAATGGGGTTTTTCTTGGGGTTTGGTTGGTGCAGTCGTATCATTGCATCCTCGGGTGGATGCAGTGGTCACGATAGGAGGATCGTGACCCGTTTTGTGGGTAAAGAACGTGAGGAACTATTTGAGGTTGGGGATTCATCTCTTCTCTTTTATTTTATGTGAAACTGTATTATTAGCATGTTTTATCTCACTGGACCTCAATGGAATTGACATAACAATTATTTTAACCAGATAAATAAATTGATATCGATCGTATGCTATTGCCTCTTGTTTTTATAGATATTTTGATATCTACGATTTCTTTTCCAAGTTGTTCATTCTTGATGGAAATCAGCAAAGAATGTAAATTGGGATTAATTGATAATTGTTTGGATAAAGATAAAGAGGCATGCAAACGAATCTAGTTCTAGATGTAATTTTATGTCAATCAAATCAGCGCAATAAGCATGTCTAATTATTTGTGATAGATTACTGATTAGGTTTCCCGAATTTGGAACCTACGAACAAAAAATCAGTTAATTCAATGTGGATTAAATAACTGATTGTTTGATAATTCCTTAAGGGGTTCTGAGTTGCGCTCTTGATTCTTAAAGGGCCAGGTGCCCAATTAATGCGGTGTTTATTTTCCTGCTGCATGTGCTGTGTTTTGATCCTGGATTGTTGTTCTGATATGTGGGGGAAAGGAGGATTTTGGTTGTGGCATCAGATGAAGCCTATTGTGGAAAGATTCATCAGTTTATGCCTGTGGATATCGGGGAGGAAATCAGGGATGAAGGAATGGGATAGATGTGATTTTTGGATTCTTTCTAATTTTTTCATTGGTTGTTTATCTTCTTTACTTTTCCCCCCTTCTCAATAAAGCTGGTCTTACTTATCCTTCATCTGAAAGAGGAAAAGACACGCTGGGTATGCCACGTGCTTTCCGTGTCTAGCTTCTCAAGGACGGATGGGTATTTGCTCTTGCTATTAGAGGAAAAGACCCGACAGGTAGTACATCTTCTCACCATGTTGAGCCCCTTGGGTTTAGTAGCATAGAATGTTTTCATAGAATGCCTGAGAATATGGGAAAGTAATTAAATAATGAATAATTGAATAAATGGTGTTAACCCATGGGGATAATGATGCCGGAACATAATGATGAGGTTGCAATTTTGTAGGAACAATGGACTTTGGGTGTGATGCTAATGAAATTTAATGTGGAATTGTTCACGGTTAATTAATGTTTAAAGAATTAATTAACGTACAATAGAATTGATAAAAAAAGGAATGAAGTAATCTAATAAAGCTCTTTAAATGGTTGTGTGCTTATAGGATACCTAGTCTTAGAAGTATCATCCTAGTTTCTGAGAGACGTTAGCTGCAATTGTGTCTAAGACTAGGTTATGCCCATAGGGTGGTTGTGAGATATAGTATATTCAGTAATTTTTTGTGTTTCTATACGCTACACCACCCATTCAGTAAGGGAAACTGACACCCTGTGGATTCTGAGCCCTGGGGGTGTATTCCCCAACATTCCGGTGGGAGGATGGATGGCTGAATACCCCCATTGGCCCCGCTATCTTCTCTTGGTAGTTACATGTGCTTGTATGCACAACTTTTAGTTTTCTCCATATATGTGTGTAGAGGGATGTAATGGCTTTTGGTTATTCACAGACATATATTCTGGATATAGTATCCTATGGACTAGTATAGGTGTAACGTGTATGGACTGTGATGGCTTGAGGATTCATACTCAGTGTATGGGTTGTAATGGCTCGAGGTATAATAACTGATGTATGATACACATAATGAAGGCTGTTGTGGCTCCCAAAAACTACCTGGTAACATTTCTTACATGGACATGGTGGTTTTTTTCACGAGGTGCATATTGTGGTGCTTCGACCAGGTGTCTGCGGGCAAGCCTTTTTGGAGAGAGATGCTCAGGACGTGCAACATTGGGGAAAAGTGTAAAACCGGTGGGGAATTATTAGTGGGTTAACCTTGATATTCATTATTATATGATATTTTCTTGTATGCGTTATTTTTTTAGAGTATCCATGGTGTGGCTGGGGACTTAGTTTACCTGTTTAGGTGACAAGTTAGTTTCACTTGTTGTGCACTGTGCTTTAGCGTGCTTTCTTTACTTTTGCATGAGAGGCTTCATGGAGGATCCTATTGAGTATGCTGTTATACTCAACTTATGTATATATAAACTATTTTTTCAGGTCACTTGGAGCAGGTTGGAGATCATGCTGGTGTTTAATAGCTTGTGGTTGTAGGAACTGTTCGGGCTTGTTGCTGGAGCTTTTTTTACTTTCTTTTGGGTACTGGTAGTTTTTCCCTTTACGTTGTAGTAATGTTGCATGGAATTAAATATGTGCACTTGGGTTTCTTTTATATTACAGTTTTGAGTTGGAGTTTATTGATGTCTATCTTATCTCTCTCTTCCGCATGTGTTCTCATAGAGGGTAATGCCTCCCATTTGTGTGTTTATTATACTCTCTGTTCTAGTCGCCAACCCGAGGCCTACTGGAGGAGGGAATCAGGTCTCATTATCTCCCTTCTCACATTTCTGACCCAGGAGGGGTACACTTTGTGGGGAGAGGGTCGTGACATATTTGTCACACCAAAGACTGAGAATGAAACAAAAGTGATGGGTGTGCCCAAAATTATATAGCCCTCCAATGCAATGGAAAATGTTTCCTATCATGATACATCATAGAGGGATATATGTGTACCTGATTCGATTATGTTACATTGTCCAGCATTCATTATTGGTGGTTTGGCATTAACCTATAATGTAGTGTTTTAAGTTAATTCCCCGATTTTCCATGTTATTATTACCATGCTATATCATTCCTTACTCATCATGACCATTTATGATTCATTGTTATGCCTTGTAATACATTTATTGTTATCTTCTTGTTATTACATGTTTATTCACTTTTTGGGATTTATGTCACACCCCTTTCCTATATTTTTTCCCATGGTTATAAATATTATTTTTATTCCCAAGCATGTTAAATAAGTTTTCAAAAACAATGTAGTAAATCATGATTAACGTTGGAATGAAACATAGCTAATTCCCAAAGATGATAGACTTATTGAACTATCGGGTGGTATTGAGTTTAATTTTATGTAATTAAATCATGTATTAAGGTATAATAAACACAATGGATGATATAATATTGTGGATGGATGATTCATTTTCTAGTGTTTTCCAAATATTTTGGCTCAATATCAGGTGGATGGGGAAAGATTCCAGAAATGTAGTTTTTTTTGGAATTTTCACTTTTCAAATATAATGAACCCATTATTTTAATGATGTTCGTTTATTGGGATGATCAAGATTTCAAAAAAGGATCAGTTCCATGAAGGTGTGAAGCATCTTGAATGCATGATGAAAAGAAGTACATCTCTGGAACTAGGATAAGTGGTGTAGTGTGAATGCACGATGAAAAATGAAAAATTTCCATGAATATGACAAGCTTAAAAACATGTTAAATTTAATTGGTGATTTAGTAATATGAGTGATTTCAAATAGGTTAATGGAGTTTGACAAAAAATCCCCTGAGAGCATGGTATCTTCTTGAATAGTTGATCTTTTAAATATGCGGCTACCCCCATTTCCTTCAAAGTGGAAAGTAATTAGAGAAAAGGATTAAATGATATTAATTAATGATGAATATCTTCTTTAAGAATCAAGTATTCATTTTTATCTTGAGAATCATGAAAATAACTATCTTAGTATTGAATAATAATTAAGTATCTCAGAAATATGTGTTTTTCCATTACTAGTTATTTCATGATGGATTACTCTTCCAATAGGAATGGAGCCCCTCATCCCACCCGTTGCGCCAGTGTATTTAGGGAGGTTCTCCCCCTTTTTGCATGTTTCTCTAATGTCTTGGGATCGCTGGACTCACCCACTTTTTACTACCTTCATGGACGTGATTCTGCATCCTCTGTTGGATCTGGTTTAGAATGTTCTACTGGCTGTTCCTAGGGTTGTGACTTACTTTTGGGAGAATGGGCATACCGTGCTTACGGTCTCAGCAGATTCTTTTGAGGTAGTGTCCAGGGACCATCAGTAGATGTTTCTGGTGAGATTAGGAGCCGACATGTCGCACATCATGTTCTTCATGGATTTAGTCAGGCATTAGGGGATTAGATCGGCCAACTATGTTGTCATTTTTTGATCAGAAATCATTCTGTATTGTTATGTCTTCCAGAGAGGATTTCTTTCAGGCTAGGTGTCATATCCCACGGTCTGTGGGGCCTTGGATATTCTCTCATTCCTGATGGTCCATGGACTATCAATCTGGGTTAGAAAGGTCCAATGAGGTGGTTTGTATCTGCCTTCTGGGGATTCCTCTTCTCCTCATGTTTGAATACTTCCTGAAGAAAATTGGGGATTTTTTGGTGTCGTTCATGTGCACGGATGTGAGGACGATCAACCGGGAAGAGGCTTCAGTCACAAGAATGTGCGTTGAATTGGACATTTCACAGCCTTTCCAGGACCACGTTGTGATCAGGATCAAATTCTTGAAGGACCGGCGCCAACCTCTGATTTATCCTCTTTTCCCCAGGTTCTACTCAATCTGCCACATCTCTGGTCACACATTGCAGTTCTTCCAAAAAGCCCACCATGAGGGTTCTTTTTCTCAAGATATCACGAGGCATTCTCTTCCTCTTTCCTACTCAAGGCCTCCTTCAGGCCTGGAGGGAGGTGACCGAGAGACTGATGATGTGTTCTTCCAATCATCTCATTCCTCGATGGCCTCCTCTTCTAGGCTTCTGGCTACCTCTGATGAGATCTCTTCCCTCATCCGTGTCAACCAATGAATGGGTGGGATCTCTGTGTCCCTAGATAAGAGTTCATTGCCGGAAGGGATTTTTTTCAACATCTCGTTTTAGTTTTGTTACCTTATCTTTGAGGATTGGATCCCTTCTCACATTTTAATCTCGAAGATCATGTTATTGGATCCTGGCCCGTGCAATCATGCATCCCTATTATCCTCCTTTTCTAGCCCCCTCCCTATTTTCATATGCTCCCCAACTAGCTCGGGCAACCCTATTATCCTTGTAATCTAGGCCCCCTTCCCCTCATGCCTCTGTTCCCCAGCCAATCGGGTCTTCCCCTTCCCCACACCCGCAAACACCTCTAAGGTTGTTGAAGATGGATCAATATAAGCTAGATAAGAAAATATTTTCTTCTCCTAAGGTCTCTTACAAAAGGTGTCCAGTGGTTTGTCTTCTCCTATGGTAGTCTGCATGGAGGTGAAAAGTGGTGTTTGCGCCCACTCGAAATCCAAAGCTGGTGTGTTTTTTTCTCGATTGTGTCTCAGCATGTAAGGGACCAGGATTATGGGGCCTAATCCATACATGCTCATTGCGATGTTTAGAGTTTTTGTATGGAATTCCCATGGACTTAGGGCTTGGAGAAGGTCATATTTCATCAATAATTAGTTTTAGAACAACTCTGTCTCTATGGTTGCAATTATGGAACCAAAATAGGACTTCTGTAGAATCATTGAGTATGCCTATAGGTTCAATGTTCAAGTGTTCTTGAATGGGGACCCTCACAACCCCCAAATATAGTTGTTTTGGAAGGACCATATTGGTGTTGATCCATTGAATTCATCAGACCAGGAAATGGCCACTAAAATTTCTGTTGGAACCAAGAGTTTTTCTTTTCATTCATTTGTGAAAAGTGTAATCCCAAGGAAAGGGAGGCTCTGTGGAATGATCTTGATGTCCTGTTTTCCAATGATGCACTGTGGGTTGTTGGGGTCGACCTCAATATTTTGGCATGTCTGGAAGAGAAGAAAATGAGAGTTGCTTTTCCCAAGAGCTCCAGCCAAGGCTTCGCCTCCCTCTTGGCTATGAACGACTTTATGGATACTGGCTATGAAGGAAGTGTTTTCACTTTCTGCAATAATAAATGCAGTGGGAGACTTACTTGGTGTCGGCTTGATAGGGTTCTGATTAATGAGTCCGCTATAGCTATGTTCCTGGTCTTTAATGTTACCCATTTGGGTTATCATCTCTCTGATCACTCTCCGCTGTGTTTATCTTTGGTTTCAAGGGTGCTGAATAAGTACCATGTCATGTTCTTTAAAATATTTCCGGAGGAGCCGAGATTATTTGAAACAGTTAGGGAAGTGTGTGAATCTCTTCACCGGGGAATCTGTTGATTTGTTTCCATAATAATTTAAGATGGATTATGCATCTCCTTAATACATGGAAGTGGAACCTCAATGCTAGTGACCAAGATCTACGTGACATTAGCAAGGAGGTGGAACTTTTGGAGACTAGTGTGTTTCAGGAATGGGATGAGTCTCTATTTAATGAGATAAAAATAAAAAAATACCACATTACTGATCTTTTTTAAGACAGGAGCGGTTGGATTCGGAAGGGGCTAGAGTTAGATGGCTTCGTGAGTGGGGTCAGCACTCTGGGTTTTTTCATGCATGCATTAGAGAGTGTCGCCCTGTGCAGAGGCCCAATATCTACAAAGAGGATGGATCTTTCTCCAATTATTGTAAAGAGTTTGGAGTTATATCCAATGAAGTGACTCATTTCCTCTTGGAAACTACCAATCTGAGAATGATTGGGGGGTACCTTAGAGGTGCTGCTGATCTTTTTTAAGGCATCCCAAACATTGTTTCGGAAGATTTTAATGTATGTTTGAGGAAGATACCGGATGAAGCTGAAGTGCATGAGATGATTTGGAGTCTGACCCCGGATAGTGCACTTGGGCTTGATGGATTTCTTGGATCTTTTTACAGGGTGACGTGGGTCATTGTTAAAGGGGATCTTGTGAGAGCAGTGCATGATTTATTCCTGGGAGGGAATCTGCCGCTAATTGCATGTTCTACCATGTTGGTTTTTACTGCTATGGTTTTTCATCCTCAATCCATTGATCAGTATCATCCCATCTGTATGTCCAATATTGTAACACCCCGACCCCAATTACCTAGATTCGGTGCATTATTACATAACATTAGCATGATCACAAAATATCTGGTCTCGAAAGACTGATTAATATTATATCCTTGGAAACACTAGATACATTCATAAATCCTACATTACTTCATAAAGTGAAAAAAACTATAACAACATCTTGTCTTCATATACCCTAATACTATCCCTACAGGTCATTCATAAAATACTTTTCACATCCTGGGAAAAATAAAACATTGAAAGGGGTGAGCTCAGATGCTCCGTAAGGATAACAATATATCGGAAACTTTCATAAATAAACATAAACATTTAAGGCAATGTATAACTAAAACAAAAGCCTTTTAAACTTGATCTTTAGCATAATATGGCAAAAATAAAATGAAATAATTTCATTTACTTATTCACATGGATATTATACTAGTAGAATAATCACATGCAATATCAATAACCACCTTCATAATGATGGAATGCATAATGCTGGACTATCATAACCACATAGTCAAGGCCGTATTCCACGAATACAAATAATATTTTGTCAAGGCCTTGTACCAAGACACTAGTTTGTCTCATGAGACCTACCGATGTATCGAGGAGCTATAGCGGGCTCCACTCATCACTTACTATGTCCAATGCATTCCTCAAATTAAAAGTTTGAAACATAACATAAACATTCGTATTAAAACTACCATACGAAATGTCAATACTTTATCCACAAACCATGAATGGTATAAAAATAGCACATCCACAGTCAAACATAACTCATTAAATACAATATGGAAGATTTTATTGTACTATATTAACCTCAATCGAGAATAATGAAGGATGTTTACATAGATGAAAATTATCATCAAAACTATTTGAGAGAAATATCCCCCTTTTTGTTGAAAACATTTAAAAGTCACACTATTTTTCAAGAAGCCATTTAAAAATAGATTTTTGAATCAAAGTGTCCCATACAACATCAAAAAATTTAAATGAAATATCATTTCAAAACATTCATGTCAAAATAAATAAATCCTTAAAATCATTTTGGAAACATGGACATTAATTAAAAAGATTTAGAAAGATAAATCTTCGAAACATTTAAAATTCTGATCTTGATAAAGAGTACCTTTCACAATTTTTTAAAATATTCCTTTTGAAATCATTTAAAGTCACATAATTATAAAATAAAACATTTAATTTCAAACTAATCTTATATGCTTGTAAGGGAAGCTTTGACGATTTTATAATGGCTGAAAATATCCGCACCCGCCATATAAGTTAAAAAAGATATTCTTACCGTTATTCTATCGAAAAGGTTAAAATAACCTTGTTTGGAAAATGAAGAAAAGATTCCCTTATAAAATTCTTATAAAAAGTAAAAAAGGTATAAATTACTTCAACCCGTATTCTATAAAATAGTAAGAATGTTTTGAAATACATTTTTTAGAAACATGGAAGTGGATGATAAAGAGGTCCCATTAGATAATTATGTATAAACAATCTCGGATAATGAAGAGATTGTGAAATAAACCCTTACATTGTAATTTTCCTTGTTTGAGGGAAGGTTAATGTCTTATATAATTGTTAAATCATTGTTATTAAATTGTAAAATAATCATATACATAAATATGATATAATATATGATCTTTTAATATTTCTTTGTTAATAATATTTTATAATTATCGTCTTTTCAGGTGTTTACATACTCGTTTTATTTTATATGTTTTGTTACATATGCCATGTTTGTTATCCATAGGTTGTATCTTATTAATATACAGAATGATATCAAGTCCTTAAAAATTATTTTTAATCATCAAATAAAAATAATTCTTGAATGGATACTATGGGGAGTGAATCTCATCGCATTCCTCGAGAAGGTAGTCTGTACGTACGCACGGGTGACAATATAATTATTTTGATATTAAAATAATGTATAATTGGATGGTTTATAAAATATAAAGAATCATTATCAAGTTAAATTTATTATTTACATGAATTACACTTCCTTATTATACCCATCCAAATAATAATGTATTAAATAACAATTACACCACGATGTGGAGATAGTAATCTGTACGTACGCACATATGGTGACATGTCATTAAAAGGATGGATAAAATACTGAATATGTTTGTATCATATTTATAATAAAATCACAGTATATATAAGATACTAGATTTATTATTTTATAATGGAAATACCAAATAAAGAAGAAGTGGAAGAAGAAAGGAACTTGAAAGAGGGTGGTGAAAACATTGCCTATTCTTCAGGTTCTTCCATTTGATTTGATCTAAAGGGATCCTTAGGTTGAATTTATGATCATACTAAGGCCTTTAGGTTGAATTTAAAGAAGTTGAAATAATATTTGGGAAGGGTTTGGCTGAGCCAAAAGGCTTGGAAGGTGTGAATTTGAGAGAAGGGGGAGTGCCCTAATATAAGAGGGGTGAGGGGCACCTTAGGAAAAACAGAAAATATTATTTGATAATAAATCAATATTCTGTTTATAATGGCTCCAAATTGATTTATTTCGAGGATAAGGTGGGGATGGGTCTAAATCCACTCAACCAATATGTTTTAGACAGGTTGGGTAACTTTAATAACCTTATATTTTATTTTTAACTCTTAGTTAATTAGTTTGACATTTTCCATGTCTCTTTGTATTTTTATATTATAAGGTTAATTAACTTACTATAAACATATATTCGCCCCCCAAGTGGTCCATTAATAATAAAAATATCAATATATAAGTCCTTTTTCTGAACCTTAGATTTTTAGGAATATAATATCAACTCGTAATATAATATTTGTTTTAAAAACTCTTTTATTTCAATTTTGACACTATTGGGTATTTTGTTTTTGATAAATTCATAAGAGTATTATTAATTCAAACACAATTCATATAACCATTCCTAATATTTCATATTAACCTTGAAAATTATTGTAATTCATAAAAAGTATCAAATTACATTTATTTGGGTATTTATAATATCAATTATCTTAATATATCATTAATACGGTAATTACTACATAATCATTGTGTCATAAATAAATTAAATTATTTAATATCTAAAAATTATAAATAAAATATCATTATGTAAGAAATCTTTTTATCATTATAATTAATATTTATAATCGAATTAAATTAAGTATAACCCTATATTAAAATTTTTTTAGTTATTAAACATTGATTTTAACTCTTTTAACTCTTCTTTGAATTAAATAATAATAAATGTCCTAATCTAATACAAGTGGACCTAAATGATAATATTTTATTCCTAAGGTTGTTTTTGGTCGAGATAAACTTGTCCAATGGAATAAGTACATGTGTTAGGGTAATATTAATATCATTTTTACCCTCAATTTCCCTATTTACTTTTAACCATGGTAAATAAAAGTAAAAATTTACTATTCACCAAAAAAATATTTTTATCTTATTGAACCAAATTTTACTCATTGATATTAACCATGTCTCTTGGATTTTCTAAATTCCACTCACAGAAGCGGTAAAATTATGTTTCTGGTGAATTTGAAAATTCTCCTAGGAGAAGGGTAAAAGACTGTGAAAAGTACAATAAATTTTTTATATATCTTAAATTATTATCAACTGACTCCAATGAATTATATTAAACATATATAGGTATTATGTATATATTTTGAACTAAAATAAATTTAAATAAAATAAATTATTATTTAAATAAAAATTCGGTTTTAAACTATAACTAAGTGTTTTTCACTATTCATCAAAAATTGAATGTTTCAAGAAAAATACCAAAAATTCACCCTAATATAATATTAATATTCCGAAACCAAAAATGATTTCCATTTTACCAAATTCATAACAATTAAGTTTCATTTATTAATTTCAAATTAATCCTCGTTGTTAAAACCAAAAAGCGGGTTTTTAAAAAATAATAACTATCAAAAGATTGACACTTGTTTATGTGCAATTTCAAAGTGAAATTACTCCCAATGAACAATATTTAATTAAATGGTAAAAATATAATCTAATTATACTTTAAAACCAATCAAATTTATAATTTGACATTATAATTTATTTTGATTAAAAAAAAATTTTTAGTTAAATTTTAGTATTTTTCACTATTCTCCCAAATATGAAATTTCTCAGAAAAACATCAAAAATTCATCGAAACCTAATTTTTTTATCCTTATTCTAAAGGAGATGTTTATTTTGTCAAATAGAATATATAAAAGTTTCAAATATAGAATTTAATAAGGCATCACCATTAAAAGGCGGTAAAAGGCCATTTTTTGAAAAATACTTATTTTATCTGAAAAAATGAATCTGTTCTTACATTATGCCTAAGAAACCCATAATATGGATTCTTAAATTATATTAATTATATAAAGTTGAAAATTCAGTTAACACTATTCATAATCGCTTTTGAATGACTAGTTTGGTAAGTCGTGATACGCTTGAACTTAGTGGTGTGTGTCGTGCAAGTTATAGAAATACTTTGCAGAAATAACGTACTATGAAATCATGGGGTGTTACATTTTACCTCATTCAGTAAATTGCATCCTTGCAATTTGAAATTGTTCTTCTAAAATAAAAGGTTGAAAATAGAAAATACCCTTGGGAAAACCCACATCGTAAATTAGATTAACAAAATTTAGTCTTAATAAGAGGAAAATGAAAATGAAAGGGTCACCACCAAATTATGATCTCGATTAAGAGAACCTTTGTGGAAATTAGAGACATATAATTGGAGAAAAATTTTAAATATTTATAGGTAGTGGTTGAGGTCATCAAACATAAATAAGTGTAAAATTGAGGGCCTTAAATTCATCAATCTATGATGATTTAAAATATCATTGGTTCAACAAAACATAAGGAATTAGGATAACAAATTTTTGGTTTTAAGATCCCTTCCCTAATGTTTAGGAATTAATTTCATCATAGAATAATAGAAGAAGAAAAATATATACTTTATAGGTAGAGTTCCATCCTTTAACTAATTTCTACCACAAAATAATCTTTCACTCTAAATGATAGTAGAACATAAAAAATTATTCTATTTATCCTATTCATATATGGTTCGCAAAAAAATGAATTTATAATTAACCTACCAGACCTTTAGAAAAACTACATTATTCAATCCAAGACATCACGTGGGCCAGTGGTAAGTGATAAACCCTTGTCTCCCATCAGTTGCATGTTCAAGTCTCACGGCCTTGCCAGACGTGACAGGTTGTTGCCTGACCTCTTGGTTGTCCTTTTTATGGGAATCCAAAAATAATCTCAAACTAGAATTATCCAAAATTCTTCTATCCAAACCCGCAGTTAAAAATTTTTAAGTAAGGTAAACACAATGAAGATCATTTTTGCCACATTATAACATGTTAACACCTTCACCGTGTGTTATATTAAAACTTGGTAACACCATAAATTACTATAAAACCTTATTGATTACATTCATGATCCCTTATCCTATATATAATATTGGATATATTCCTTATATCCAAAAATTTTGAATATTCCAACAATCATGAAAAAAACCATTAATTAGTTCCAAGATAGTCAAGAATATCCAATATAATTTATCCAAATCAACATTCTCTTATTACAAAATTACTAACTCAGTATTAGGACCATATAATCTCAAATACTTAATAAAATAGTACTGCAGTACAATCCTTATTTATCTCCATAATTCATATAACCAGTATATTGTTGACACAACACTCAAATGAAATAATCCTATAATAACAACATAAGAACACTAGACATTCTTCGGCATCTCAAGTAGTATCATAACATTATTATTATCCAATAGCATCATTTGGGGCATACTATGATGATTTGGACATTGGTTCACGTACTGTCCCAACTCTTTAAAGATGAAGCATTGTACATTTGAAACCTTTTTCTTACCCTTGTAGTCACGTACATGGTGTCCTTTTTCTCCACACTTATAACAAACTCCCATTCCCTTCAGGAAAGTTCCAGAGTGTTTCTTCCCATCGTTATCACATATGGGAAAATTCTTCTTTTCCCTCTTACCTTTATCCATCTTTCTCTCTTCCATCCTTTTCTTCTCTTTCTTCACTTCATAGCCATAGGACTAACAGAATTATTTACTTATCTTATTAACACATGATACTATTTCTTCATATGTTGAGAAAACTTGGGAAAGTATTTACCTTCTAAATGTTGGATTAATACCATGGAAGATATGATTCTTCTTACACATTGGATCATATGTATTGCTGGAGTTTACATTCCTTCAACTGGGTGCCATTTCTATACAATGGCATACACTATGTCCGTTTATGAATTTCAATGAAAAATTCCAAACTTGTAAAATACCTAACGTAAATTGAACTGTTTATGGATATAATCCATAATCATAAAAATATTTTCTTTGAGGAAGTATATACTCATAAACCCTTCTTAATGGGTTGTAAAGAAAATGATAATTATCCTAATCATATCCCCCAGGAGTGTCATATCCAAGAGTGCAGTAAGGACCATTGTCATGCACCAGTTCCCGTTTGAGTCTAGCTCAAAGTGGTGTTTTTGGATTTTACCCCTAGGTACATCTATTCCATAGCCGCCTCTACCTGCTCATATCCAGCAGGGATGTATTGCTCGAAAAACACACAAAATCTCTACAATACAAAAATTCTAGGATGTTATTCTATACAAATCCTAAAAGTCCATCTTAGGTCTATGTGCTCTAATATAGTTTATCTAAATCTTGCTTCCAAGGTTTATACTAAAAGTCCTCTGATACCAACTGTAATTCCCCGACCCCAGTTACCCAAAGTTGATGCATTATATTAATACATTGGAACGATTACAAAGAATCATGTCACGAAGGACTGATCAGTTTAGCAGTCTTGGAAAATAGATTAAATATATTAACATTACATTTAAATTTGTAACATAAAACACATCATAGAGAGTTCTTTGAGAATTCCACTTTCCCTATATCTTAACCCTGCATATCAATCATAATACGTTTCATGGAATCCTAGGAAAATAAATAATAAGAAAGGGGTGACTTCAGATGCTCAGTAAGGATAACAATATAGCAGAAAATTTCATAAATAAACATACTTATTTAAGGCAATGTGTAACTAAAACAAAATCTTTTTAAACATGAAATTTAGAATAACATGGAATAAATAAAATGAAATAATGTCATTTACATATCCACATGAATATTGTAATAGTCGAATAATCACATGCCATATCAATAACCACTTTCATAATTATGGAATTCATAATTCCAGACTATCATAACGACATATTCAAGGCCTTGTTCCAAGACTACAAATAAGATTTCGTCAAGGCCTTGTGCCAAGACACTAGTTTGTCTCATGAGACCTATCGATCCATCGAGGAGCTATAGAGGTCTCCACCCGTCACTTACTAAGTCCAATGAATTCCTAATATGAAAAGTTTGAAACATAAAAAACCATTCATATTAAAACTGGCATACGAAATGTCAATACTTTATCCACAAACCATGAATGGTATAAAAATAGCACATCCACAGTGAAACATAACTCATTGAATACAATATGGAAGATTGTATTATAACATATTAACCTCAATCAAGAATAATGAAGGATATTGACATAGATGAAAATAATCATCAAAACTATTTGAGAGAAATATCCCCATTTTTCATGAAAACATTTAAAAGTCACGCTATTTGTCAAGAAGCCATTTAAAAGTAGATTTTTGAATCAAAGTGTCCCATACCACTTCGAAAATTTTAAATGAAATATCATTTCAAAACATTCTTGTTGAAATAAATAAATCCACAAAATCATTTTGAAAACATGGACAAAAATTAAAAAGATTTATAAAGATAAATAATTAAAACATTTAAAATTATGATCTTGATAAAAAGTACCTTTCAAAAATTCTTAAAATATTAATTTTGAAATTATTTAAAGTCACATAATTATAAAATAAAACATTAACTTTAAAAATATTCTTATAATCTTGTAAGGGAAGCTTCTACGATTTTATAATGGCAAAAAATAGCAGCA
Source organism: Viscum album (assembly GCA_963277665.1). Lineage (NCBI taxonomy): Eukaryota > Viridiplantae > Streptophyta > Magnoliopsida > Santalales > Viscaceae > Viscum > Viscum album. The sequence goes on along the minus strand of OY728122.1, from coordinate 1,875,952,294 downwards.
CCTGCCATATATGTTAAAAAGGTATTCTTACCGTAATTCTATCAAAATAGTTAAAAATGACCTTGTTTGGGAAACAACAGAATGATTCCTTTATACATATCATATAAAAATTCAAACAAAGGTGTAGAGACCCGAAGCCTAACGTACATGAACATTACATTACTTTTTCGGAATACTTAATACATAACAAAAAATATACACACAAGGATCGTAATAGTTTAGTGTCTTTGGAAACTCGGAACGTAATCTTCTAATCCTGGTGAAAGATCTTCAAAATCTCCCACAAAGATCTTCCTTTTTTTTACCTAAAACCTTTCTTTATATCCTGGGGAAAAGAAAACATAAAAGGGTGAGCTCAAATGCTCAGTAAGGGTAAACAAAAGAAATATCAATCACATAATTTTCATAAGAACATAACATTTTTGGAAATCTTAACCTGCAAAAGAGAGCATAATTTCATAACATGGGATAAATCATAGTAGTGAAAATGAAACCATAACTTAAAACATTACTCATTGTGTCATACACACATAATCATAGAGAATCATTTCTTGTTAGTCAAGACTCATTGCCAAGACTATCTTAGTGGACAAAGTCCCTTTCTGAATCGAGTAATCCTCGTTTCAGTCCTGTTTCACTGAACCGGTATAACCTACCATTCCAGCCATGTCTATATCATGAGATATGAAATCTTTACCCAATGCATTGGAGGGAGATATAGGTCCCACCCATCTTTTAATGAATCCTTTCTTATGTGTGCCACAAAATCATAAATCATAAATCATTGCATAACCCATGTAATAAAAATGGGATTCTTAAACAACATGACATCATAAAACCATTCATATAAGATAAAGGAATTCATAAACATAATTCCATCACAACATAGTCAAATCAATGTAATAATATGGATAGAAACAGAACCCATAATTATTTTATATGGAAAATAATTTTGATAAAACACTTGAATTGAATTCTTGAGGAAAATATCCTTTCTTCTTCAAAATCAATTTCTTTTCACAAAACATCATGCAATTTTTAAAGAAAGAGATTTTATTGAAAATAGCCATGAAATAATTTAGAGTAAGCTTCATGAAAATAAGGCTTTATAAAACAGTATAAATCTGTTCGTGCCGTATAAAAAAAAACATTCTTCGTACTTTTGTCGGAAAAGTCAAAAAGTACCTCGTACGGAAAAACGACAAAAGATTCCCTTCATATTCTTTACTAAAAACTCACCTAAGGGAAAAATTAGATTTAAAATATTGTAAGTGGATGGAAACAATATTACATATTGAGGGAACATGGATGTGGATGATAAGATACACCCCAGTAAATACTTACGAATAAACAATCTCGGATAAAAATGAGATTGTGATATTTCCCTTACCTTAGGTCCGACTTGCTTTGTAAGTGTCCGAACCTCCTGTATAATGATTTAAATCATGTTATTGACTTATTACAGAATCATATTCATTGTTATGATATCATATATGGTTCACTTATGACATTATATTACCCGTTCTTTTGTAAATTCCATGTTAAAGAAGCGTTTTGGGTAAAATCGTTTCATTTATCGTAGGTGTTTTGACTTGTTGTTCTTGACATCATTATTACTCATATCATGATTTACTTACTTCCAGAATATAAAATATGATTTATATATCATATATATTCAGTATATATATATATAATAGGTAGATAAATAAAATGAAAAACACCGTTCATGGAGACGGTAGTCCGTACGTACGCATGAACGCTGTTTTCCTTTCCTTATTGTCTTGAAATGGAAGTAAGTAGATGACATACATATGTATATATATACATAAATCCAGTATCTTTATAATTTCATATATTTCATTATTATTTCTTATATATACATTATAATCAATCTTAAATGGTTAACATGGAGAATGAATCTCATCGCGTCGTGGAGACGGTATTCCGTACGTACGCACGAGCGATGATATCATTTCTATAAATATTGAATTGAATTGGAGTGTATTATACAATATATCAGAATCAATATGATGTTGTATTAACTATGTATAGTTATTCTTTACACCATTATACCCATCCATGTAAGGTGGTGGTGGAAAATAGATTACACCACGGCGTGGAGACGATATTCCGTACGTACGCACGCGCGGTGATTTCTTTTTCTGTAGGATGGATAGATAGTGAAATAGGGTTGTTTCATACTTATAATAACATATCAGTATATGAGTGATACTGATGTTATTACTTCATAATGAAACAACCTAAGAAGAAGAAGTGGAAGAAGAAATAAAGATGAAAGAATTGGTAACGGTAGTTACCTCTTCTTTGAAGCGCCTCTTTGAGACCTCCTCTTAGGGCACTAAAATTGGTCTTTGAGGAAGACCAGAACCTCTAGGATGTTTCTAGGGAAGTGGAGAAGAGATTTTGGCAGGGGTTGGCCGAGCTTGAGTGCTCAAATAGGTGTGAGGAGGAGGGGGAGGAGGTGTCCTTTTATAGGGGAGGAGAGGGGCACCTTAGGAATATCTCAAAATATTATTTTATATTAAAGTCAAAATCGGTTTATAATGGTTCCAAAGGGTCTTATTTCGAGTCTAAAGTGGGGATGGGTCGAATTCCTATCAACCAATAGAATTTAGACAAGTTTAGGATATTATTTTAACCTTATCAATTAGATTTAACTCTAAGTTAAATAATTTAACTTTTACTGTGTCTTTTTGTTTTCTTTCACTATATGGTTAATACACTTACTATAACATGACAAACGAACCCCAAATTGTATATTATTAATACATATATCCTTATCTAAGTCATTTGGCCGAACCTTAGATTTTTAGGAATAAAATAACAATTAATAATATAATATTTGATTTAAAAACTATTTTGTGTCAATTTTGACACTATTTGATATATGATTTTTTTGAAAGTCATAACAGAATTATATGTTCGAACCAAGTTGATTAAATCAACACTAATATATCATAGTAACCTAGAAAATTAGTGGAATTCATAAAAAATCTCAAATTACATTTATTTTGGTGCTTATAACATCAATTATGTCAATATTTCATTAAAAAGATAATTACTGCATCATCGTTGTGTCATAAATAAAATAAATTATTTGATGTCTAAAAATTACAAATAAAATACCATCATGTAGGAAATCTTTTTAGCTTTCTAATTAATATTTACAATCGAATTTATCTTATGTATAACCCTATATTAAAAATGATTTACTTATTAAACTTTGATTTTAACTATTTTAACCCTTCTTTAAATAAATTAATAATAAATGTCCTAATCTAATCCAAGTGGGCCTAAATTGTCATATTTTATTCCTAAGTTTATTTTTGGTCGAATTACACTTGTCCAATAGAATTAGGACATGTGTTAGGGTAATATTAATATCATATTTACCCTTAGTTACCCTATTTACTATTAACCGCGGTAAAAAAGTAAAAAGTTACTATTCACCAAAAAATTATTTTCATCTCATTGAACCACATTTTAGTCCTTGATATTAACCGTGTCTCTCGGATTTTCGAAATTCCATTCTCAGAAGCGGTAAAATTAAGTTTTATGCAAAATTCAGTTTTTAACCTACCACTTAGTAGTTTCACTATTCATCAAAAATTGATGTTTTTCAGAACAATGCCAAAATTTCATCCCAAGCTATATTTCATATTCCGAATTCAAAAATGAAGTATATTTTACCAAATTCATAACATAAAAGTTGCATTAATTGATTCTATAATTAAATCCCGCTGTTAAAACAAATAGCGTGTTTTTTTTAAGAAACAATATCTATCAAAAGATTGACACTTGTTTATGTCTAGTTTAAATGTGAAATTACATCCAATGACCAATATTGTATTAAATTGTAAAAATATATTCTAAATATACTTTAATACCACTCAAATTAATGATTTATCACTATTAATTATTTCGATTAAAAAAGTTGTTTTTTAATTATAATTTAGTAATTTTCACTATTCATCAGAATATGAAAGTTATCTGAAATGTACCAAAATTTCACCTTAGGCTAAATTCGATACTCCGAATCCAAAAATGAAGTTCATTTTGAAATATAAGATTTACAGAATTTTAAAAAGTGGTTATTACTATTCATAACGGCTAGTTTTAATAATATTTTAATAGCATATCATTGTTTCGTGAAACTCAGGATTACGTACCACACACGCTATCGAGGAAGGTTGCGATTGCGTGTAATGCAAGGCAAGTCAAGGATGCGTGTTGTGCAAGCTCCTTTTGGTGTAGCGTATAAGACAAGACATTAGTAAAATAAAAAAGAATATTTTTCATAAAATCTTGGGCTGTTACATTCTACCCCCCTTAAAATGAATTTCGCCCTCGAAATTCGTCGGGGTTATAAATGGTTTACTATTCGAAAGTTTCTTTAATAGAAACCCACATCGTAAAAGGGAATACCAAAACTTGTCTTTAAAAACTAAAGTATGAAATGTAACGATTACCCAAATAAACTAATCACTGGGTTTCCACATAGGTGAAAATATGGATATGGAAGAGAAATCTAACCATCATGTTCTGATGGAGAGTGGTAGAGAACATGGCTATGGAAAAGCCAGTAATCACAAATCCATAGATTTGTGATGATATAAGGTACCATCTGATTCATCAGGTATAAGATCACTAGGACAACATTTTTTTGGTTTTCAAGATCATTTCCCTAAAGTTGAAAATTTGCTTAGAATAAATACTTACTTTATTTTGGTACAATCTCACTTTTGTTCGTGCCTTGAACAATTTCTACTTCATCTCTTAAATAAATGAAGTTGAATTTGTTATTCGTGAAGTGTTAGCAGATCATGTGATAGAATGACGAGTCATTCCATCAGTCTCAAACAAAAGGTTAGTAAAAATTATATACATAAGTCGATCTATAGTGAGATTAATCACATATGGTTTCTAAAATGGACTTATACTTCATATATCATACTGCTTAATATAATAAAACTAGTTTCTACTAAACAGGGACTTCCTGTAGGCCAGTGGTAGGCGATAAAGGCCAGTCGCACTTCGGTTGTGGGTTCGATTCCTACAGCCTTGTCCGAAGCGATGGGCTGTCGCCCGTCCTGCAGGTTGTCCTTTTTATAAAACTATATTACTATAACATCCCATCAATAATATCGAAAAAAAAACTTCTATCCTTAAACAATACTAACTTATGTCCAACATAATTCATTCCAATCATTAGGCTCATAATACTGCAGTCCATTCTCATAACATAGTGAAAACGATTACCAGAGATTTAATACCATCGTTGATCCCCATATATCATAAGATATATCTTGTTGGTCACATTCCAAACATTTAAAGGCCTTAATCTTGTACTCTCTTTAATACCCATTGAACCTTAGTGAAAACTTGAATGCAGTTAAAAGTTAACACTTTTCACATACCGAAATCCTCAAAATTCTATATACTCAAACCATGATATCACTTAGTCCTTATATCAATCATGAGCTCATGAATAATGTCAAACATTTCATTTTCCCCTTATCCCTTCATTATGCGCATATCATCTTCATTCCAAAAATATCTGAATAAACTTTCATGGATACTGGTAACATTAATCAGACAACAATGTTACAATCCTTACATGTCTCTTTATTCCATAGTACTATGAGATTACTTATACAACATTAGACATGATAAACATGTAATCATTCCACTACATTCTTAAACCATTGACCGAGCTTCAACAATTCTTTCATCTCACATACCATTGGTAGTCTCTTCATCATCATCCACATAAATACTTCCCATATGACCATACTGATTCTCTTCATGAGTCTTTCCCTTAGGGCACTTGTTTGCATAATGCCCATACATTCCACATTTAAAACACTTAACCATTTTTGATGTCGTAGCAATACCATTATCCTCATCCCTGGTATTAACTGAACCTTTTCCTTTGCACTTACTGGCTTTGTGTCCTTCTTTTCCACACCCAAAACATCTTCCAGTTCCTTTGAAACATTCTCCTTGATGCCTCTTCCCACGTGATTTACATAGGGGAAATTGAACTTTCTTTCCTCTATGATCATCATGAAACTCCATCTTTCTCTTATTAGCCGAGTCAGGAAACTTACCAAATTTTACATTATTGATCATATTATGAGATTGCTGATTCGGCATAATAATGATGTTTGGACTTCCAAATCCCATTTCATTTGGTTGCTCATAAAGAATATCATTCCATTGTCCATCATTTCCTCCATTATCATGAATCACCTTGTTTCCAGCCATTTTCTAAAACCCAAAAAGAATAGCGTGAGAGGCAAAAATCATGCTAGGGAAAACAACATAATAAAGGGGGATTACCTTGAACATCTAACATCTTAGTTTTAATTCTATGATCGTTAGCGTAGTTCTAGTACTATAACCTATATGTATACTTAACCTTAGGGACATCCCTAGACATACCTTAGAAATATCTCTAGGGATCTCACTAACGTTTTCGCATCCTAGTTTCCAAAGGTTGACTAAACCTTTCCTCTGATACCAACTGTAGAGACCCGAAGCCTAACGTACATGAACATTACATTACTTTTTGCGGAATAATTAATACATAACAAAAAATATACACACAAGGATCATAATAGTTTAGTGTCTTTGGAAACTCGGAACGTAATCTTCTAATCCTGGTGAAAGATCTTCAAAATCTCCCACAAAGATCTTCCTTTTTTTTACCTAAAACCTTTCTTTATATCCTGGGGAAAAGAAAACATAAAAGTTTGAGCTCAAATGCTCAGTAAGGGTAAACAAAAGAAATATCAATCACATAATTTTCATAAGAACATAACATTTTTGGAAATCTTAACCTGCAAAAGAGAGCATAATTTCATAACATGGGATAAATCATAGTAGTGAAAATGAAACCATAACTTAAAACATTACTCATTGTGGCATACACACATAATCATAGAGAATCATTTCTTGTTAGTCAAGACTCATTTCCAAGACTATCTTAGTGGACAAAGTCCCTTTCTGAATTGAGTAATCCTCGTTTCAGTCCTGTTTCACTGAACCGGTATAACCTACCATTCCAGCCATGTCTATCTCATGAGATATGAAATCTTTACCCAATGCATTGGAGGTAGATATAGGTCCCACCCATCTCTTAATGAATCCTTTCTTATGTGTGCCACAAAATCATAAATCATAAATCATTGCATAACCCATGTAATAAAAATGGGATTCTTAAACAACATGACATCATAAAACCATTCATATAAGATAAAGGAATTAAAAAACATAATTCCATCACAACATAGTCAAATCAATGTAATAATATGGATAGAAACAGAACCCATTATTATTTTATATGGAAAATAATTTTGATAAAACACTTGAATTGAATTCTTGAGGAAAATATCCTTTCTTCTTCAAAATCAATTTCTTTTCACAAAACATCATGCAATTTTTAAAGAAAGAGATTTTATTGAAAATAGTCATGAAATCATTTAGAGGAAGCTTCATGAAAATAAGGCTTTATAAAACAGTATAAATCTGTTCGTGCCGTATAAAAAACATTCTTCGTACTTTTGTCGGAAAAGTCAAAAAGTACCTCGTACGGAAAAACGACAAAAGATTCCTTTCATATTCTTTACTAAAAACTCACCTAAGGGAAAAATTGGATTTAAAATATTGTAATTGGATGGAAACAATATTACATATTGAGGGAACATGGATGTGGATGATAAAATACACCCCAGTAAATACTTACGAATAAACAATCTCGGATAAAAATGAGATTGTGATATTTCCCTTACCTTAGGTCCGACTTGCTTTGTAAGTGTCCGAACCTCCTGTATAATGATTTAAATCATGTTATTGACTTATTACAGAATCATATTCATTGTTATGATATCATATATGGTTCACTTATGACATTATATTACCCGTTCTTTTGTAAATTCCATGTTAAAGAAGCGTTTTGGGTAAAATCGTTTCATTTATCATAGGTGTTTTGACTTGTTGTTCTTGACATCATTATTACTTATATCATGATTTACTTACTTCCAGAATATAAAATATGATTTATATATCATATATATTCAGTATATATATATATAATAGGTAGATAAATAAAATGAAAAACACCGTTCATGGAGACGGTAGTCCGTACGTACGCATGAACGCTGTTTTCCTTTCCTTATTGTCTTGAAATGGAAGTAAGTAGATGACATACATATGTATATATATACATAAATCCAGTATCTTTATAATTTCATATATTTCATTATTATTTCTTATATATACATTATAATCAATCTTAAATGGTTAACATGGAGAATGAATCTCATCGCGTCGTGGAGACGGTATTCCGTACGTACGCACGAGCGATGATATCATTTCTATAAATATTGAATTGAATTGGAGTGTATTATACAATATATCAGAATCAATATGATGTTGTATTAACTATGTATAGTTATTCTTTACACCATTATACCCATCCATGTATGGTGGTGGTGGAAAATAGATTACACCACGGCGTGGAGACGGTATTCCGTACGTACGCACGCGCGGTGATTTCTTTTTCCGTAGGATGGATAGATAGTGAAATAGGGTTGTTTCATACTTATAATAACATATCAGTATATGAGTGATACTGATGTTATTACTTCATAATGAAACAACCTAAGAAGAAGAAGTGGAAGATGAAATAAAGATGAAAGAATTGGTAACGGTAGTTACCTCTTCTTTGAAGCGCCTCTTTGAGACCTCCTCTTAGGGCACTAAAATTGGTTTTTGAGGAAGACCAGAACCTCTAGGATGTTTCTAGGGAAGTGGAGAAGAGATTTTGGCAGGGGTTGGCCGAGCTTGACTGCTCAAATTGGTGTGAGGAGGAGGGGGAGGAGGTGTCCTTTTATAGGGGAGGAGAGGGGCACCTTAGGAATATCTCAAAATATTATTTTATATTAAAGTCAAAATCGGTTTATAATGGTTCCAAAGGGTCTTATTTCGAGTATAAAGTGGGGATGGGTCGCAATCCTATCAACCAATAGAATTTAGACAAGTTTAGGATATTATTTTAACCTTATCAATTAGATTTAACTCTAAGTTAAATAATTTAACTTTTACCGTGTCTTTTTGTTTTCTTTCACTATATGGTTAATACACTTACTATAACATGACAAACGAACCCCAAATTGTATATTATTAATACATATATCCTTATCTAAGTCATTTGGCCGAACCTTAGATTTTTAGGAATAAAATAACAATTAATAATATAATATTTGATTTAAAAACTATTTTGTGTCAATTTTGACACTATTTGATATATGATTTTTGTGAAAGTCATAAAATAATTATATGTTCAAACCAAGTTGATTAAATCAACACTAATATATCATAGTAACCTAGAAAATTAGTGGAATTCATAAAAAATCTCAAATTACATTTATTTTGGTGCTTATAACATCAATTATGTCAATATTTCATTAAAAAGATAATTACTGCATCATCGTTGTGTCATAAATAAAATAAATTATTTGATGTCTAAAAATTACAAATAAAATACCATCATGTAAGAAATCTTTTTAGCTTTCTAATTAATATTTACAATCGAATTTATCTTATGTATAACCCCATATTAAAAATGATTTACTTATTAAACTTTGATTTTAACTATTTTAACCCTTCTTTAAATAAATTAATAATAAATGTCCTAATCTAATCCAAGTGGGCCTAAATGGTCATATTTTATTCCTAAGTTTGTTTGTGGTCGAATTACACTTGTCCAATAGAATTAGGACATGTGTTAGGGTAATATTAATATCATATTTACCCTTAGTTACCCTATTTACTATTAACCGCGGTAAAAAAGTAAAAAGTTACTATTCACCAAAAAATTATTTTCATCTCATTGAACCACATTTTAGTCCTTGATATTAACCGTGTCTCTCGGATTTTCGAAATTCCATTCACAGAAGCGGTAAAATTAAGTTTTATGCAAAATTCAGTTTTTAACCTACCACTTAGTAGTTTCACTATTCATAAAAAATTGATGTTTTTCAGAACAATGCCAAAATTTCATCCCAAGCTATATTTCATATTCCGAATTCAAAAATGAAGTCTATTTTACCAAATTCATAACATAAAAGTTGCATTAATTAATTCTATAATTAAATCCCGCTGTTAAAACAAATAGCGTGTTTTTTTTAAGAAACAATATCTATCAAAAGATTGACACTTGTTTATGTCTAGTTTAAATGTGAAATTACATCCAATGACCAATATTGTATTAAATTGTAAAAATATATTCTAAATATACTTTAAAACCACTCAAATTAATGATTTATCACTATTAATTATTTCGATTAAAAAAGTTGTTTTTTAATTATAATTTAGTAATTTTCACTATTCATCAGAATATGAAAGTTATCTGAAATGTACCAAAATTTCACCTTAGGCTAAATTCGATACTCCGAATCCAAAAATGAAGTTCATTTTGAAATATAAGATTTACAGAATTTTAAAAAGTGGTTATTACTATTCATAACGGCTAGTTTTAATAATATTTTAATAGCATATCATTGTTTCGTGAAACTCAGGATTACGTACCACACACGCTATCGAGGAAGGTTGCGATTGCGTGTAATGCAAGGCAAGTCAAGGATGCGTGTTGTGCAAGCTCCTTTTGGTGTAGCGTATAAGACAAGACATTAGTAAAATAAAAAAGAATATTTTTCATAAAATCTTGGGCTGTTACATTCTACCCCCCTTAAAATGAATTTCGCCCTCGAAATTCGTCGGGGTTATAAATGGTTTACTATTCGAAAGTTTCTTTAATAGAAACCCACATCGTAAAAGGGAATACCAAAACTTGGCTTTAAAAACTAAAGTATGAAATGTAACGATTACCCAAATAAACTAATCACTGGGTTTCCACATAGGTGAAAATATGGATATGGAAGAGAAATCTAACCATCATGTTCTGATGGAGAGTGGTAGAGAACATGGCTATGGAAAAGCCAGTAATCACAAATCCATAGATTTGTGATGATATAAGGTACCATCTGATTCATCAGGTATAAGATCACTAGGACAACATTTTTTTGGTTTTCAAGATCATTTCCCTAAAGTTGAAAATTTGCTTAGAATAAATACTTACTTTATTTTGGTACAATCTCACTTTTGTTCGTGCCTTGAACAATTTCTACTTCTTCTCTTAAATAAATGAAGTTGAATTTGTTATTCGTGAAGTGTTAGCAGATCATGTGATAGAATGACAAGTCATTCCATCTGTCTCAAATAAAAGGTTAGTAAAAATTATATACATAAGTCGATCTATAGTGAGATTAATCACATATGGTTTCTAAAATGGACTTATACTTCATATATCATACTGCTTAATATAATAAAAATAGTTTCTACTAAACAGGGACTTCCTGTAGGCCAGTGGTAGGCGATAAAGGCCAGTCGCACTTCGGTTGTGGGTTCGATTCCTACAGCCTTGTCCGAAGCGATGGGCTGTCGCCCGTCCTGCAGGTTGTCCTTTTTATAAAACTATATTACTATAACATCCCATCAATAATATAGAAAAAAAAACTTCTATCCTTAAACAATACTAACTTATGTCCAACATAATTCATTCCAATCATTAGGCTCATAATACTGCAGTCCATTCTCATAACATAGTGAAAACGATTACCAGAGATTTAATACCATCGTTGATCCCCATATATCATAAGATATATCTTGTTGGTCACATTCCAAACATTTAAAGGCCTTAATCTTGTACTCTCTTGAATACCCATTGAACCTTAGTGAAAACTTGAATGCAGTTAAAAGTTAACACTTTTCACATACCGAAATCCTCAAAATTCTATATACTCAAACCATGATATCACTTAGTCCTTATATCAATCATGAGCTCATGAATACTGTCAAACATTTCATTTTCCCCTTATCCCTTCATTATGCGCATATCATCTTCATTCCAAAAATATCTGAATAACCTTTCATGGATACTGGTAACATTAATCAGACAACAATGTTACAATCCTTACATGTCTCTTTATTCCATAGTACCATGAGATTACTTATACAACATTACACATGATAAACATGTAATCATTCCACTACATTCTTAAACCATTGACCGAGCTTCAACAATTCTTTCATCTCACATACCATTGGTAGTCTCTTCATCATCATCCACATAAATACTTCCCATATGACCATACTAATTCTCTTCATGAGTCTTTCCCTTAGGGCACTTGTTTGCATAATGCCCATACATTCCACATTTAAAACACTTAACCATTTTTGATGTCGTAGCAATACCATTATCCTCATCCCTGGTATTAACTGAACCTTTTCCTTTGCACTTACTGGCTTTGTGTCCTTCTTTTCCACACCCAAAGCATCTTCCAGTTCCTTTGAAACATTCTCCTTGATGCCTCTTCCCACGTGATTTACATAGGGGAAATTGAACTTTCTTTCCTCTATGATCATCATGAAACTCCATCTTTCTCTTATTAGCCGAGTCAGGAAACTTACCAAATTTTACTTTATTGATCATATTATGAGATTGCTGATTCGGCATAATAATGATGTTTGGACTTCCAAATCCCATTTCATTTGGTTGCTCATAAAGAATATCATTCCATTGTCCATCATTTCCTCCATTATCATGAATCACCTTGTTTCCAGCCATTTTCTAAAACCCAAAAAGAATAGCGTGAGAGGCAAAAATCATGCTAGGGAAAACAACATAATAAAGGGGGAGTACCTTGAACATCTAACATCTTAGGTTTAATTCTATGATCGTTAGCGTAGTTCTAGTGTTATAACCTATACGTATACTTAACCTTAGGGACATCCCTAGACATACCTTAGAAATATCTCTAGGGATCTCACTAACGTTTTCGCATCCTAGTTTCCAAAGGTTGACTAAACCTTTCCTCTGATACCAACTGTAGAGACCCGAAGCCTAACGTACATGAACATTACATTACTTTTGCGGAATACTTAATACATAACAAAAAATATACACACAAGGATCGTAATAGTTTAGTGTCTTTGGAAACTCGGAACGTAATCTTCTAATCCTGGTGAAAGATCTTCAAAATCTCCCACAAAGATCTTCCTTTTTTTTACCTAAAACCTTTCTTTATATCCTGGGGAAAAGAAAACATAAAAGGGTGAGCTCAAATGCTCAGTAAGGGTAAACAAAAGAAATATCAATCACATAATTTTCATAAGAACATAACATTTTTGGAAATCTTAACCTGCAAAAGAGAGCATAATTTCATAACATGGGATAAATCATAGTAGTGAAAATGAAACCATAACTTAAAACATTACTCATTGTGGCATACACACATAATCATAGAGAATCATTTCTTGTTAGTCAAGACTCATTGCCAAGACTATCTTAGTGGACAAAGTCCCTTTCTGAATCGAGTAATCCTCGTTTCAGTCCTGTTTCACTGAACCGGTATAACCTACCATTCCAGCCATGTCTATCTCATGAGATATGAAATCTTTACCCAATGCATTGGAGGGAGATATAGGTCCCACCCATCTCTTAATGAATCCTTTCTTATGTGTGCCACAAAATCATAAATCATAAATCATTGCATAACCCATGTAATAAAAATGGGATTCTTAAACAACATGACATCATAAAACCATTCATATAAGATAAAAAAATTCATAAACATAATTCCATCACAACATAGTCAAATCAATGTAATAATATGGATAGAAACAGAACCCATTATTATTTTATATGGAAAATAATTTTGATAAAACACTTGAATTGAATTCTTGAGGAAAATATCCTTTCTTCTTCAAAATCAATTTCTTTTCACAAAACATCATGCAATTTTTAAAGAAAGATATTTTATTGAAAATAGTCATGAAATCATTTAGAGGAAGCTTCATGAAAATAAGTCTTTATAAAACAGTATAAATCTGTTCGTGCCGTATAAAAAAAACATTCTTCGTACTTTTGTCGGAAAAGTCAAAAAGTACCTCGTACGGAAAAACGACAAAAGATTCCTTTCATATTCTTTACTAAAAACTCACCTAAGGGAAAAATTGGATTTAAAATATTGTAAGTGGATGGAAACAATATTACATATTGAGGGAACATGGATGTGGATGATAAAATACACCCCAGTAAATACTTACGAATAAACAATCTCGGATAAAAATGAGATTGTGATATTTCCCTTACCTTAGGTCCGACTTGCTTTGTAAGTGTCCGAACCTCCTGTATAATGATTTAAATCATGTTATTGACTTATTACAGAATCATATTCATTGTTATGATATCATATATGGTTCACTTATGACATTATATTACCCGTTCTTTTGTAAATTCCATGTTAAAGAAGCGTTTTGGGTAAAATCGTTTCATTTATCGTAGGTGTTTTGACTTGTTGTTCTTGACATCATTATTACTTATATCATGATTTACTTACTTCCAGAATATAAAATATGATTTATATATCATATATATTCAGTATATATATATATATATAATAGGTAGATAAATAAAATGAAAAACACCGTTCATGGAGACGGTAGTCCGTACGTACGCATGAACGCTGTTTTCCTTTCCTTATTGTCTTGAAATGGAAGTAAGTAGATGACATACATATGTATATATATACATAAATCCAGTAGCTTTATAATGTCATATATTTCATTATTATTTCTTATATATACATTATAATCATTCTTAAATGGTTAACATGGAGAATGAATCTCATCGCGTCGTGGAGACGGTATTCCGTACGTACGCACGAGCGATGATATCATTTCTATAAATATTGAATTGAATTGGAGTGTATTATACAATATATCAGAATCAATATGATGTTGTAATAACTATGTATAGTTATTCTTTACACCATTATACCCATCCATGTAAGGTGGTGGTGGAAAATAGATTACACCACGGCGTGGAGACGGTATTCCGTACGTACGCACGCGCGGTGATTTCTTTTTCCGTAGGATGGATAGATAGTGAAATACGGTTGTTTCATACTTATAATAACATATCATTATATGAGTGATACTGATGTTATTACTTCATAATGAAACAACCTAAGAAGAAGAAGTGGAAGAAGAAATAAAGATGAAAGAATTGGTAACGGTAATTACCTCTTCTTTGAAGCGCCTCTTTGAGACCTCCTCTTAGGGCACTAAAATTGGTCTTTGAGGAAGACCAGAACCTCTAGGATGTTGCTAGGGAAGTGGAGAAGAGATTTTGGCAGGGGTTGGCCGAGCTTGAGTGCTCAAATTGGTGTGAGGAGGAGGGGGAGGAGGTGTCCTTTTATAGGGGAGGAGAGGGGCACCTTAGGAATATCTCAAAATATTATTTTATATTAAAGTCAAAATCGGTTTATAATGGTTCCAAAGGGTCTTATTTCGAGTCTAAAGTGGGGATGGGTCAAAATCCTATCAACCAATAGAATTTAGACAAGTTTAGGATATTATTTTAACCTTATCAATTAGATTTAACTCTAAGTTAAATAATTTAACTTTTACCGTGTCTTTTTGTTTTCTTTCACTATATGGTTAATACACTTACTATAACATGCCAAACGAACCCCAAATTGTATATTATTAATACATATATCCTTATCTAAGTCATTTGGCCGAACCTTAGATTTTCTGGAATAAAATAACAATTAATAATATAATATTTTATTTAAAAACTATTTTGTGTCAATTTTGACACTATTTGATATATGATTTTTGTGAAAGTCATAACAGAATTATATGTTCGAAACAAGTTGATTAAATCAACACAAATATATCATAGTAACCTAGAAAATTAGTGGAATTCATAAAAAATCTCAAATTACATTTATTTTGGTTCTTATAACATCAATTATGTCAATATTTCATTAAAAAGATAATTACTGCATCATCGTTGTGTCATAAATAAAATAAATTATTTGATGTCTAAAAATTACAAATAAAATACCATCATGTAGGAAATCTGTTTAGATTTCTAATTAATATTTACAATCGAATTTATCTTATGTATAACCCCATATTAAAAATGATTTACTTATTAAACTTTGATTTTAACTATTTTAACCCTTCTTTAAATAAATTAATAATAAATGTCCTAATCTAATCCAAGTGGGCCTAATGGTCATATTTTATTCCTAAGTTTGTTTTTGGTCGAATTACACTTTTCCAATAGAATTAGGACATGTGTTAGGGTAATATTAATATCATATTTACCCTTAGTTACCTTATTTACTATTAACCGCGGTAAAAAAGTAAAAAGTTACTATTCACCAAAAAATTATTTTCATCTCATTGAACCACATTTTAGTCCTTGATATTAACCGTGTCTCTCGGATTTTCGAAATTCCATTCACAGAAGCGGTAAAATTAAGTTTTATGCAAAATTCAGTTTTTAACCTACCACTTAGTAGTTTCACTATTCATCAAAAATTGATGTTTTTCAGAACAATGCCAAAATTTCATCCCAAGCTATATTTCATATTCCGAATTCAAAAATGAAGTCTATTTTACCAAATTCATAACATAAAAGTTGCATTAATTAATTCTATAATTAAATCCCGCTGTTAAAACAAATAGCGTGTTTTTTTAAGAAACAATATCTATCAAAAGATTGACACTTGTTTATGTCTAGTTTAAATGTGAAATTACATCCAATGACCAATATTGTATTAAATTGTAAAAATATATTCTAAATATACTTTAAAACCACTCAAATTAATGATTTATCACTATTAATTATTTCGATTAAAAAAGTTGTTTTTTAATTATAATTTAGTAATTTTCACTATTCATCAGAATATGAAAGTTATCCGAAATGTACCAAAATTTCACCTTAGGCTAAATTCGATACTCCGAATCCAAAAATGAAGTTCATTTTGAAATATATGATTTACAGAATTTTAAAAAGTGGTTATTACTATTCATAACGGCTAGTTTTAATAATATTTTAATAGCATATCATTGTTTCGTGAAACTCAGGATTACGTACCACACACGCTATCGAGGAAGGTTGCGATTGCGTGTAATGCAAGGCAAGTCAAGGATGCGTGTTGTGCAAGCTCCTTTTGGTGTAGCGTATAAGACAAGACATTAGTAAAATAAAAAAGAATATTTTTCATAAAATCTTTGGCTGTTGCAAAAGGTATAAATGAAATTAACCCATATTCGGGAAAATAGTAAGAATTTTTTGAAATACATTTTTAAGAAACATGGATGTGGATGATAAAGAGGTCCCACCAGATAATTACGTACAAATAACCTCGGATAATGAAGAGATTATGAAGTAAACCCTTACCTTGTACTTTTCATTTTTAGAGGGTAGGTTAAACTCTTGTTTGATAGTTAAATAATTTTTATTAAATTATACAATAATCATATACATAAATATGATATCATATATGATCTTTTTAATATTTCTTTGTTAATAATATTTTAGTATTATCGTCTTTTCAGGTGTTCACTTACTCATTTTTTTTATATGTTTTGTTACATAAGACATGTTTGTTATCCATAGGTTGTATCTTATTCATATCCAGAGTTATATCAAGTCTATAAACATTATTTTTAATCATCAATTGAAAACTTGTCTTGAATGGATATGATGTGGAATTAATCTCATCACGTTTGTGGAGACGGTAGTCTGTACGTACGCACGAGCGACAATATCATTATTTTTATATTCAAATAATATATAATTGGACGGTGTATCATATATAAAGAATCATTATCATGTTATATTTTTTATTTACATGAATTAAATTTCATTATTATACTCATCCAAATAATTATGTATTGAACAACAATTACACCACGGTGTGGAGACGGTAAGCCGTACGTATGCACATATGGTGACATGTCATTAAAAGGATGGATAAAATAATGAATATGGTTTTACCATATCTATAATAACATCACAGTATATAGAAGTTACTGGAGTTATTATTTTATAATGTAAATAACAAATAAATAACAAGTTGAAGATGAAAGGAACTTGAAAGAGGGAGGTGAAAACATTACATCTTCTTCTGGTTCTTCCTTTTGATTTGATCAAAAGGGATCCATAGGTTGAATTTCTCATCAAACTAAGGCCTCTAGGTTGAATTGAGAGAAGTTCAGAGAATATTTGGGCAGGGTTTGGCTGAGCCAAAAGGCATTGAAGGTATGAATTTTAGAAAAGGGGTAGTGCCCTTTTATAAGATGGGTGAGGGGCACCTTAGGAAAAACATAAATTATTATTTTATAATAAATTCATATATTTTTTTTATAATGGCCCCAAATTGATTTATTTCTAGGCTAAGGTGGGGATGGGTCTAAATCTACTGAACCAATAGGTTTTAGAAAGGTTTGGGTCACATTATTAACCTTATCATTTATTTTTAACTCTTAGTTAATTAGTTTAACATTTACTATGTCTCTTTGTATTTTTATATTATATGGTTTATAAACATAATATAAACTTCATATCGACCTCCAAGTGGTCAATTAATGATAAAATATCAAGATATAAGTTGTTTTTCTGAACCTTAGATTTTTATGAACTGAATATCAATTAATAATATAATATTTGTTTTAAAAACTCTTTTATGTCAATTTTGACATTATTGGGTATTTAGTTTTTGATAAATTCATAACATCATTATTACTTTGAAAATAATTCATATAACCAATCCTAATATTTCATATTAACATAGAAAATTATTGTAATTCATAAAAAGTCTCAAATCACATTTATTTGGATATTTAAAATATCAATTATCTTAATCTTTCATTAATACGAAAATTACTACATCATCATTGTGTCATAAATAATTTTAATTAGTTAATGTCTAAATTTTTTAAATAAAATAACATTATGTAGGAAATCGTTTTATATTTCTATGGAATATTTATAATCGAATTTATATTATGTATTACAATATATTAAAAAAAATTTACTTATTAAATTTTGATTTTAACTCTTTTAACTCTTCTTTGAATTAAATAATAATAAATGTCCTAATCTAATCCAGTTGGACCAAAATGATAATATTTTATTCCTATAGTTGTTTTTGTTGGAGATACACTTGTCCAATAGAATTTGGACATGTGTTACGGTAATATTAATATCATTTTTACCCTTAATTACCCTATTTACTTTTAACCGTGGTAATAAATATAAAAAGTTACTATTCCCCAAAAAAATATTTTTATTTTATCGAACCACATTTTACTCCTTTATATTAACTGTTTCCCTCGGAATTTCGAAATTCCACTCACAGAAGCGGTAAAATTATGTTGCTTGTAAATTTTCAAATTCTCCTTGGAGAATGGTAAAAGACGGTGAGAAGTACAATAAAATTTTTATATATCTAAAATTTTTGTAAACTGACTACAATGAATTACATTGAACTTATATAAGTATTATGTATCTATTTTGACCTAAAATAAATTTAAATAAAATAAATAATTATTTAAATAAAAATTCGGGTTTAAACTATAACTCAATGTTTTCACTTTTCATCAAAAATTAAATGTTTTCAGAAAAATACCAAAAATTCACCCTTAGCTATTTTAAATATTCAAATCCAAAATGATTTCTATTTTACCAAATTCAAAACATAGAATTTTCATTAATTAATTTAAAATTAATTCCCATTTTCAAAACCAAAAAGAGTGTTTTTAATAAATAATAACTATCAAAAGATTGACACTTGTTTATGTGCAATTTTAAAGTGAACTTACTCTCAATGAACAATATTTATATAAATGGTAAAAATGTATTCTAATTATAATTTAAAACCACTCAAATGTATAATTTAACGTTATAAATTATTTTGATTAAAAAAGTTCTTTTTGTTAAAATTTATTATTTTTCACTATTCACCCAAATATGAAAGTTATCAGAAAAACATCAAAAATTCATCAAAACTAAAATTTTATGACCCGATTCTAAAGAAGAAGTTTATTTTGTCAAATGGAATATATAAAAGTTTCTAATATTGAATTTAAGAAGGGTTCACCATTAAAAGGCATTAAAATTTCATTTTTTGAAAATATTTCTTTTATCTGAAAAAAAAAATGAATTAGTTTTTACATTATGTCTATGAAACTCATAATATGGATTAAAAAATTATAAGAATTATATTACGTATAGAAATCAGTTAACACTATTCATAACTACTTTTGAATGACTAGTTTGGTAAGTCATGATGTCCTTGAACTCGGTGTTGCGTGTAGTGAAAGTTATTGAAATACTTTGTAGAAATAATGTACTATGAAATAATGGGGTGTTACATTCTTCCCTCATTCAATAAATTGTGTCCTCGATATTTGATGTTGTTCTTCTAAAAAAAGGTTGAAAATATAAAATACCCTTCGGAAAACCCACATCGGAAATTATATTAATAATATTTATTCTTAATAAGAGGAAAAGGAAAATGAAAGGGTCACTAACAAATTATAATCTCGATTAGGAAAAACTTTTTTTCAATTAAAGACATATAATTGGAGGAAAATTTTAAATATTTATAGGTAGTGATTGAGGTCATCAATAACAAATATGTATAAAATTGAGGGCCTTAAATTCATCAATCTATGATGAATTAAAATACCATCGGTTCAACAAAACATAAGGTATTAGGATAACAAATTTTTCGTTTTAAGATCCCTTCACTAATGTTTTAGAGTTAATTTCATCATAGAATAAGAGAATAATAATGTTATATACTTGAAAAGTAGAGTTCCATCCATTAACTAATTTCTACCACAAACTCATCTTTCACTCTAAATGATAATAGAACCTAAAAAATATTCTATTTATCCTTTTTATATATGGTTACAAAAAAATGAATTTATAATTCATCTACTAGTCCTTTTTTAAAAAATTACATTATTCAATCCATGACATCACATGGGCCAGTTGTAGGTGATAAACTCGTGTCGCCCTTCAGTTGCAGGTTCATGTCTCATGACCTTGCCAGACGCGACGTGTTGCCGCCTGACCTCCAGGTTGTCCTTTTTATTGAAATCCTAAAATAATCTCAAATTAGACTTAGCCAAAATACTTCTATCCAAACTCACAATCCATAATTTATAAGTATGGTAAACACAATGAAGATCCTTTTTTCCATATAATAACTTGTTAACCCTTCATCATATATTATTTTAAAACATGGTAACACCCCGAATTGCCATAAAACATTATTGATTACATTCATGCTCCCTTATCCTATATATTGTACTAGATATATTCCTTATATCCAAATTTTTTGAATATTACAACAATCATGAAATAAACAAAACATTAATTAGTTCCAATATAGTCAATAATATCCAATATAATTTATCCAAATCAACCATATCTTTCTACAATATTACTACCATAGTATTAGGACCATATAATCTCAAATCCTTAATAAAATAGTACTGCAGTAAAATCCTTATTTATCTCCATTATTCATATAACCAGTATATTGTTGATACAACACTCAAATGAAATAATACTACAATAACAAAATAAGAACACTATTAATTCCTCTTCATCTGAGGTAGTATCATAACATGATTATTATCCAATAGCATCATTTGGGGAATACTCTGATGATTAGGAAATTGGTTCGCGTTGTGTCCCAACTCCTTACAAATAAAGCACTGTACATTTGAAACCTTTTTCTTACCCTTACAGTCACCTACTTGGTGTCCTTTTTCTCCACACTTATAAAAAAATCATATTCCCTTCAAACAAGTTCCAGAGTGTTTCTTCCCACAGTTATCACATATAGGAAAATTCTTCTTTTCCCTCTTCCCTTTATCCATATCTCCCTATTCCATCCTTTTCTTCACTTTCTTCCCTTCAAATCCATCGGACTCAGTGAATTATTTACTTATCTTATTAACACATGATACTATTTCTTCATATGTTATGAAAATATGAGAGACTATTTACCTTCTAAATGTTGGCTTAATACCGTGGAATATATGATTCTTCTTAATCATTGGCTCAGATGTATTGTTGGTGTTCACATTCCTTCTACTGGGCACAATTTCTATACAATGGCATACACTAGGTCAGTTTATGAATTGCAATGAATAATTCCAAACTTGAAAAATACCTAATGTAAATTGAACAGTTTTTTGATATAATCCATAATCGTAAAAATATTTTCTTTGAGAAGTATATACTCATAAACCCTTCATTATGTTTTGTAAAAAAATTATATTTATCCTAAGAATATCCCTTGGGAGTGTCATAACCACGAGTGCAGTAAGGCCCATTGTCGTGCACGAGTTCTCGTTGGAGTCTAGCTCAAAGAGGTTTTTTCAGGTTTTACCCCTAAATACATATGTGCCAGAGCCGCCTCTACCTACACGTATCCAGATAGAGATTTATTTCTCGGAAACCTCACAAAATCTCTACAATACCAATATTTTAGGATGTTCTTCTATACTAATCGTCAAATTCCATCTTAGGTCTATGTGCTCTAACCAGAGTTTATCTAAATCTAGCTTCCAAGGTTTGTTCTAAACATCCTCTGATACCAACTATAACGCCCTGACCCCAGTTACCTAGAGTCGATGCATTATTTTAATACATTGGCATGATTACAAGGAATCAAGTCCCTAAGGACCGATCAATTTAGTAGTCATGGAAAATAGATTACATACATTAACATTACATTAAAATTCGAAACATAAAACACAGCTTAGATAGTTCCTTGAGAATTCCATTTTTCCCTTTAGTTTAACCCTGAATATTAATCATAATACACTTCTTGGAATCCTGAAAAAAAACATAAGAAATGGGTGAGCTCAGATGCTCAGTAAGGATATCAATATATCGAAAACTTTCATAAATAAACATTTACATTTAAGGGAATGTACAACTAAAACAAAAGCCTTTTGAACATGAACTTTAGCATAACATGGAAAAAATAAAAGGAAATATTTCCATTTACTAATTCACGTGGACATTCTACTAGTCGAATAATCACATGAAATATCAATAACCACTTTCATAATGATGGAATGCATAATGCCAGACTACCACAATCACATAGTCAAGGCCTTGTTCCAAGACTAAAATAAGATTTTGTCAACGCCTTGTTCCATGAGACTAGTTTGTCTCATGAGACCTACCGATGCATCGAGGAGCTATAACGGGCTCCACCCGTCACTTACTAAGCCCAATTAATTCCTCATATGAAAAGATTGAAACATAACATAAACATTCGTATTAAAACTAGCATATGAAATGTCAATACCTTATCCACAAACCATGAATGGTATAAAAATAGCACATCCATAGTCAAACATAACTCATTCACTACAATATGGAAGATTGTATTGTAAAATATTAAACTCAATTGATAATAATGAAGGATATTGAAATATATGAAAATAATCATCAAAACTATTTGAGAGAAATATCCCCCTTTTTCTTGAAAACTTTTAAAAGTCACACTATTTGTTATGAATCCATTTAAAAATAGATTTTTGAATCAAAATGTCCCATACCACATTGAAACTTTTAAATGAAATATCATTTAAAAACATTCATGTCCAAATAAATAAATCCTTAAAATAATTTTGAAAACATGGACATAAATTAAAAATATTTAGAAAGATAAATCTTTAAAACATTTAAAATTATGATCTTGATAAAGAGTACCTTTCACAAATTCTTAAAATATTCATTTTTTAATCATTTAAAGTCACATAATTATAAAATAAAACCTTTAATTTAAAAATATTCTTATAATTTTTAAGTGAAGTTTCAATGATTTTATAACGGTGGAAAATAGCCGCACTCACCGTATAAGATAAAAAAGACATTCTTACCTTAATTCTGTCGAAAATGTTAAAAAGGACCTTGTTTGGAAAATGACTGAAAGATTCCTTTATAAAAGTCTTATAAAAAGTCAAACAAAGGTATAAATGACTTTAATCCATATTTTTTAAAATAGTAAGAATGATTTTAAATACATTTTTAAGTAACATGGATGTGGATGATAAAGAGGTCCCAGTAGATAATTACATATAAACAACCTCGGATAATTAGAGATTGTGAAATAAACCCTTTCCTTGTACTTTTCGTCAGTCAAGGGTAGTTTAAACTCATGTCTAATAATTAAATCATTGTTATTAAATTATTAAATAATCATGTACATTAATATTATATCATATATGATCTTTTAATATTTCTTTGTTAATAATATTTTAGTATTATCATCTTTTCAAGTGTTCGCTTAGTCATTTTATTTTATATGTTTTGTTACATAAGCCATGTTTTTTATCCATAGGTTGTATCTTATTAATATCCAGAATGATATAAAGTCCTTAAACATTATTTTTAATCATAAAAATAAAATTAGTCTTTAATGGATACAACGGGGAATGAATCTCATCACGTTCATGGAGATGGTAGTCTGTACGTACGCACGAGCGACAATATCATTATTTTGATATTAAAATAATATAAAATTGGATGGTGTATCATATATACAGAATCATTATCATGTTATATTTATTATTTACAAGAATTACACATCATTATTATACCCATCCAAATAATAATGTATATAATAACAATTACACCATGACGTGGAGACGGTAAGTCGTACGTACGCACGTTTTGTGACATGTGATTCAAAGGATGGATAGAATACTGAATATGGTTGTACCATATTTATAATAATATCACATTATATAGAATATACTAGAGTTATTATTTTATAATGTAAATAACAAATAAAGAATAAGTGGATGAAGAAAGGAACTTGAAAGAGGGTGGTGAAAACAATACCTCTTTTTCGGGTTCTTCCTTTTGATTTGATCAAAAGGGATCCATAGGTTTCCTTTCTGATAAAACTAATGCCTCTAGTTTGAATTGAGATAAGTTGAGATAATATTTGGTCAGGTGTTGGCTGAGCCAAAAGGCTTTTAAGGTTTGAATTTGAGAGAAGTGGGAGTGCCCTTTTATAAGAGAGGTGAGGGGCACCTTAGGAAAAACATAAAATATTATTCTATAATAAATTTATATTTGGTTTATAATTGCTCCAAAATGATTTATTTATAGGATAAGGTTGGTATGGGTCTAAATACACTCAACCAATAGGTTTTAGAAAGTTTTGGGTCAATTTATTAACCTTATCTTTTATTTTTTACACTTAGTTAATTAGTTTGACATTTACCATGTCTTTTTGTATTTTTATATTATATAGTTAATAAACATACAATAAAATTAAATCGACCCCCAAATGGTACATTAATGATACACATATCCATATATAAGGAATTTGGCTGATCTTTATATTTTTAGGAATTTAATATCAACTCATAATACAATAATTGTTTTAAAAACTCTTTTATGTCAATTTTGACACTATTGGGTATTTTGTTTTTGATAAATTAATAACATCATTATTACTTCGAAAAAAATTCCTATAACCAATCCCAATATTTCATATTAACCTAGAAGATTATTTTAATTCATAAAAAGTCTCAAATTACATTTAGTTGGGTATTTATAATTTCAATTATCTTAAGCTTTCATTAATACGGTAATTACTGAATCATCATTGTGTCATAAATAAATTAAATTATTTAAGGTCTAAAAATTATAAATAAAATACCATTATGTAGGAAATATTTTTAGCTTTCTAATATATATTTATAATCGAATTTATCTAATTTATAGCCCTATATTAAATTTTTTTTAGTTATTAAACATTGATTTTAACTCTTTTAACTCTTCATTGAATTAAATAATAATAAATGTCCAAATCTATTCCAGGTGGACCTAAATGATAATATTTTGTTCCTATGGTTGTTTTTGGTCGAGATAAACTTGTCCAATAGAATTAGGACATGTGTTCAAGTAATATTAATATCATTTTTACCCACAATTACCCTATTTAATTTTAATTGTGGAAAATAAAAGTAAAAAGTTACTATTCACCAAACAACATTTATATCTTATTAAACCACATTTTACTCCTTGATATTAACCATGTCTCTCAGATTTTTGAAATTCCACTCACATAATAGGTAAAATTATGTTTCTTGTGAATTTGCAAATTCTCCTTGGAGATTGGTAAAAGACAGGGAAAAGTACAATAAAATTTTTATATATCTAAAAATATTATAAACTGACTCCAATGAATTAAATTGAACATATATATGTATTATGTATCTATTTTTACCTCAAATAAATTTAAATATAATAAATAATTATTTAAATAAAAATTCGGTTTTAAACTATAACGCAGTGTTTTCACTATTCATGAAAAATTGAATGTTTTCAGAAAGAAACAAAAAAATAAACCTAACCTGATATTAATATTCCAAATCCAAAAATGATTTCTATTTTTCAAAATTAAAAACATATAAGTTTCATTAATTAATTTAAAATTAATTCCCATTTTCAAAACCAAAAAGCGGGTTTTTAATAAATAATAACTATAAAAATGTTGACACTTGTTTATGTGCAATTTCAATGTGAAATTAATCGCAATGAAAAATATGTAATTAAATGGTAAAAATATAATATAATTTTACTTTAAAACAACTCAAATGTATATTTAACATTATAAGTCATTTTGATTAAAATAAAATTTTAGTTGAAATTTAGTATTTTTCACTATTCACCCAAATATGAAAGTTATCAGAAAAACATAAAAGATTCATCGAAACTAAATTTTTATGTCCTGATTATAAAGAAGAAGTTTATTTTGTCAAATAGAATATATAAAAGTTTCAAATATTGAATTTAATAAGGATTCACCATTAAAAGGCGGTAAAAGTGCATTTTTTTTAAAAAAACTTCTTTTATATGAAAAAAATGAATTAGTTCTTAAATTATGTCTAAGAAACTCATAATATGGATTCTAAAATTATAAGAATTATATAATGTTTAAAATTCATTTTACAATATTCATAACAGCTTTTTAATGACAAGTTTGGTAAGTCGTGATGCACTTGAACTCGGTGTTGCGTGTAGTGCATGTTATTGAAATACTTTACAAAAATAATGTACAATGAAATCATGGGGTATTAGAAACATTCCATACAAGGCTCAGGCTAGTATCCCCAACAAAAGGTTGTCTACACATCTGAATGCATGGATTGCTCTAGAACAACATAGTTTCATCAAAGGAAGATCAATCCAGGGGGCGATAGGGGTGGTCCAAGAGATGGTCAGTTCCATTAACAACAAGTCCTTTGGAGGAAATTTGGTGATTCAATTAGATATGAGCAATTTATATGACAGGGTGAAATAGGGATTTGTTCTCAATGTTTTGTCTTGTATGGGCTTCTCTAACTAGTCTAGAGACATTATTTTCCATTGCTTCAGTTCAGCATGGATCTCCTCTTCGTTTATGGGGAAGTAGTTTGGTTTCATTAAATCTTGTTGTGTCCTCAGGAAAGGGGATCCACTCTCTACAACTATTTTTATCCTATCCTAAATTTCCTTGAGCTGATATATTAATTGGGGCATTTGTACGGGTAAAATTCTTCCATATCGTACTAGGTATGGTTCAAGGGGTATATCGCACCTGATGTTCGCAGATGATACTATTATACTTATTAATTGAATAAGGAGTTCCATGTAGGTGGTTAATGAGATTCTATGGGAGTAATGAAAGTGGATTGGTCATGTGGTGAATAGATAGAAAAGTTTGTACATTTCATCTAGAAGGATATCAGAAAGAAGGGTCGGGGATCTTGCTGCCTGCCTAGGTATGAGTAAAGGATCCTTTCCCATGGAATATCTCGGGCCCCGGTTTTCCCTTCTCCCCTTAGGATTCATCATTTTGACAGGATCATTTCTAAAATCACGGGGCATATCTTTAACGGGGAAAACATATTATTATATTTTGTAGGTTGGATTACTCTGGTGAATAGTGTTTTTCTATCTATTATTATGCACATTCTTTCCACCATGAAGGTCCCCAGTAGTGTCATTGCTAATTTGGAATGTTTTATGGTTTTCTTCATATGGTATGGGCAGATGGAAGGAAGGAATCACTATGCCTCTAGGAAATGTATCTCTAAGCCCCTCTTAGAAGGGGGCATCAATATGAGGAGTGTTTCTTTGACCATGCAAGTTCTGTATGCCAAGCTTTCATGGGAGGCTCTGGAAGGTAGAAATTTGTGGGGTAAGAAAATACAAGATACATATGGCCTGAGTTTGAGAGAACAATGGACGTACCCTTATAAGAAATAGAAGTTGATTCACCCTTACATAGAGGCTCTTGAACAGCATTCTCGATGGCTGGTGGGGCGAGTGTCTGAAAATTTTTGGCAACACGATTAGGGGATGGGAAAGATGTGGTTTCCAGGATATCCCACCAAAAACCTCACCTTGCAAGTGTAATGTGTTCACCCTGGTTTTCTCTAGGCTATTGTTAATGAGATCCAGCATGCGTCCTTCAGTGATATTGTTTTTGATGATGATCTTTATCATCTCATCTTCACGAGGTCCATGTTGAGTGAGTTTTATATCAAGGATTTTGCTCATGTGATTTGGGTTGTGTCAAATGATGACCCATGGGGGAGGTTCTATGGTGTTAGGAGATCCACTCCAAGTATAATTTCTTGAGGTGGCGTGTGAGGAAAAGATATTTTCCAATTGATGATAACATTCAGTGCATCAGAGAAAACGTGGCCTCCAGGTGCCGGTGCGGAAAAAATTAGGGCCATTAAACGGTGGATCCAATTTTTCTTTTAATGTGAGTGGGATAGAGGAACATGGAATTCTTTTGGGTCCTTCTGTTGCTAGGATAACAGTGGTGGGGTGCATTATTTTAATACTTTGGCATGATTACAAGGAATCAAGTCCCGAAAGACCAATCAGTTTAGCAGTCTTGGAAAAATATATCACATTCATGAATGTTACATTTTCACTTTAATATGTACAAAACAAAATAAATAATCTTTATGAACGCCATTATTCCCATGTCATAACCCTGCATATCAATCACATTACACTTCTTGGAATCCTGGGAAAAATAAATCAAAGAAAGGGGTGAGCTCAAATTCTCAGTAATGGTAAGCAACACAACGGAAACTTTCGAAAATAAGCATAAACATTTAAAGAAATGTATAAAACTAAAACAAAAGCCTTTTAAACATGAACTTAAGCATAATATGGTAGAAATAGAATGAAATAATTCCATTTAATTATTCACATGGATATTCTACTAATCGAATAATCACATGCAATATCACTAACCACTTTCATAATGATGGAATGCATGATGCGGAACTTTAATTTCTGTTTCGAGGCCTCGTGCCAAGACCTATGGGATAACTGTAACCGGAACCCAACCAGGAGAGCCTTTGTAACCGGACTCCATCCCGGAGTGCCCTTAATAACCAGACACCAACCCGGAGTTCCTCTAATAACCGGAAACCAACCCGGAGTGCCTCTAATAACCGGACACCAACCCAGAGTGCCTCTAATAACCGGGCACGAACCCGAAGTGCCTCTAATAACTGATCACCAACCCAGAGTGCCTCTAATAACCGGACACGAACCCGGAGGGCTTACTTTTAACGGTCCCCAACTCGGAACATACTAGTCCAACCCATTCATCTTATTAAGAGGATGAAATATAACATAAACATTCGTATTAAAACTAACATACAAAATGTCAAAACATTAATCATAATCCATTAATGGCATAAAAATAACTCATCCATAGGAAAAAACATCACACAAGCTTAAATACAATATGGATGATTTGTATCATAATAAATCAACTTGAAACATGTTTAAAATTTATCAAAGGATGTTGACATAGATGAAATCAATACTATTTGAGAGAAATATCTCTTTTTTGAAATCATTTAAAAGTCGCATAATTATAGAGAAAACGTTTATTTTTAAAATATCTTTATAAGCTTGTGAAGGAATCTTAAAAGGTGTAATAATGGCGGAGAATAACCACACCCACCGTATAAGTTAAAAAATGTCATTCTTACATTAATTTTGTCGAAAAGGTTAAAAAGTAACTTGTTTCAAAAACGTTGGAAAGATTCCTTGAAAAACATATAAAGTCAAATAAGGGTATAAATGAATTTAACCCATATTATTTTAAATAGTAATTTTTTTACGAAATAAATTTTTAAGAAACATGGATCTGGATGATAAAGAGATCTCAGTAGATTATTACGTATAAATAACCTCGGATAATGAAGATATTGTGAAATAACCCTTACCAATTTGGTAACTTACGAAACATACACCCCATAAAAGAGGTATCATACAATGAATATGTAAATACACATAAATTAAAGTGTAGTACACAAATAATACAATTATATTCAGTACATACACCACACAAAAGGTAATAGTGGCAATATAGCATGAATCTCACAGAAATAAGGAGTGAGATGAAAACCCTTTACCATGCACTTTCCTTTAGTCGAGGGTATGTTTAACCTCCTGTACGAAGATATTAGTATGTTATTAAAGTATATCAGAACAATATACATATTTATGATATCATACATGATTCATTTATGACTTTGTATTAACCATTTAATAATAATTTCCATGTTAAGATAACATTTCGGATAATAATCACTATCTTTATCGTACGTGTTTTAACTTGTCACTCTTGGTTGTATCACTTAGATCATAATTTAAATACATCCAAAATATAAAACATGATAAATATATCATATATATTTAGAATATAAATATGTATAATAGACATATATATGAAAAGGAAAACCCCGTTTATGGAGACGGTAGTCCGTACGTACGCATAAACGTTGTTTCTATTTTCATATAATATTGAACGGAAGTAAGTGAATAAGATATATGTAAGTAGATAAATCTTTATATATATATATATATATTTCTCTCCAGTAGCATTATTATGTCATATATTACATACTTATTAGTAATATATATTTTTATAATCGTCGATGAATGGTGAACTTCGAAATGAATCTCACCGCGTCGTGGAGACGGTAATTTGTACGTACGCACGAGCAAAAATATCATTGTTTTGATATTAAAATAATATATAATTGGATGGTATATCATATATACAGAAACATTATCATGTTATATTTATTATTTACATGAATTACAAATCATTATTATATCCATCCAAATAATAATATATTGAATAACAATTACACCACGACGTGGAGACGATAATCCGTACATATGCACGTATGGTTACATGTCATTCAAAGGATGGATAAAATAATGAATATTATTGTACCATATTTTTAATAATATTAAAGTATATAGGAGATACTGGATTCATTATTTTATAATGGTAATAACAAAGAAAGAAGAAGTGTAAGAAGAAAGGAACTTGAAAAAGGGTGGTGAAATCATTACCTCTTCTTCGGGTTATTCCTTTTGATTTGTTCAAAAGGGCTCCATAGGATGGCTTTCTGACTAAAGTAATGCCTCTAGGATGAATTGAGGGAAGTTTATAGAGTATTTAGGCAGGGTTTGGCCGAACCAAAAGTCTATGAAGGTGTGAATTAATGAAAAGGGTGAGTGTCCTTTTATAATAGGGGTGAGGGGCACCTTTGGAAAAGCTAGAAATATTATTTTATAATAAATTCATATTCGTTTTATAATGGCTCCAAAGTGTATTATTTAAAGGTTAAGGTGTGTATGGGTCGAAAAATACTCAACCAATAGAATTTAGATAGGTTTGGGTCATTATATTAACCTTATCTTTTAGTTTTAACACTTAGTTAATTAGTTTGACACTTACCATGTCACTTTGTATTTTTATATTATATAGTTAATAAACATACAATATACATCCAAGAGACCCCCAAGAGATCAATTAATGATAAAAATATCATGATATAAGTCTTTTGACCCAACCTTAGATTTTTAGGAATTTAATATCAATTAATAATATAATATCTGTTTTAAAAACACTTTTATGTCAATTTTGACACTATTCAATAATTTATTTCTGTAACAATCATAATAGAATGATTACTTAGTAAAAAATTAATTAAATCAATTCTAATATGTAATATTATCCTAGAAAATTATTGTAATTCATTAAAAGTATCAAATTATTTTTATTTTGGTATTTATAATAAAAATTAGTTTAATTTTTTACTATTATGGTAATTACTACATCATCATTGTGTCATAAATAAATTAAATTATTTAATTTCTCAAAATTCTAAATAAAATACCATTATGTAGGAAATATTTTTAGATTTCTAATGAATATTCATGGTCGAAAATACAACATATATAACCCTATGTAAAAATTGTTTTTCTAAATGCTATATGCTTATGTCATTTTTTTATTTTTTTTAACTTAATTAATATCAAGTGTCATTATCACTTACAAGTGGCTCCATGGGGTCCACAAATCGACCCAAAT
This sequence comes from Viscum album, assembly GCA_963277665.1. Taxonomy (NCBI): domain Eukaryota; kingdom Viridiplantae; phylum Streptophyta; class Magnoliopsida; order Santalales; family Viscaceae; genus Viscum; species Viscum album. The sequence goes on along the minus strand of OY728122.1, from coordinate 1,875,919,877 downwards.
ATGCCCATGGTAGGACATGTATCAACCAATAAGGTTAGGATACGTTTTAGGCTAATTTATTGTTATTATAATTTTATTTTTTAACCCTTATTTACCAGATTTACCCTTTAACAATGGTAAATAAAATATTTACAGAAGTAATTATTAAAAATGTATAAAAATAAAAGATACCTATTTACACAATTTGAACATCCTGATTCCAAATATGGAATCCATTTTTCCAAATTCAAAACACAGAAGTGGCAGAAATTAATTTAAAATTAATTCCTATTGTTAAAACAAAAAGCGTGTTTTTAAGAGATAATAACTATCAAAAGATTGACACTTGTTTATGTCCGGTTTAATTGTAAAATTATGTACAATGAACAAAATTGTATTAAATGGTAAAAATATATTTAAAACCACTCAAATTAATAATTTGTCACTAATAATTATTTTGATTAAAAAAGATGTTTTTAATTAAAATTTAGTAATTTTCACTATTCATCAAAATATTAATGTTATCTGAAAAGTACCAAAATTTCACCGTAGGCTAAATTCGGTACTCTGAATCAAATAATGAATTCCATTTTGAAAGATAAAATTTCTATAATTTTAAAAAGAAGGTATTACAATTCATAACAGCTACTTTGATTGGTCGTGGTGTGTGTTAGAACTCGAAGTTGCGTACAACACACGCTACTGTATTATTCAAAGAGAAGAGTACCGAGGAAGATTGAGGTGTTACATTCTCCCCTCCTTCAACAAATTGCGTCCTTGCAATTTGATATTGTTCTTTGAAAATAAAGGTTGAAAATAGAAAATATCTTTGTGGAAAAAACCCAAAAAGGAAATTTGGTTAATAAAATTTAAGTCTTAATAAGATGAAAAGTGAAACGAAAGGGTCACCATAAATTTTGGTCTCGATTAGGAGGACATTGGTGGAAGTTATAGACATATAACTGGAGGAAAAACGTAAATATTTATAGGTATTGATTGAGGTCATCAATCACAAACAAGTTTAAAATTGAGGTCCTTAGATTCATCAATCTAAGATGATTTAAAATACCATCGGTTCAACAAAACATAAGGTATTAGGAAAACGCATTTTTGATGTTTCAAAATATCTTAGTTGAAATCCCACATCGAAAAATGTATTAATGAGGCCTCTATTTAAAATAAAGAGTGGAAAGTATGAAGATTAACGAAAATAACACATACTAGGGTTCCATGTAGGAAAATATGGATATGGAAGAGAAATCTAACCATCAATTATCTGATGGAGAGTGGTAGAGAACATGGCTATGAAAAGGCCAACAATCCCAAAGCCATAAATTAGTGATGATCTAAGGTACCATCTAGGACAAAATTTTTGTTCTAAGTTCCTTTTCTTAATGTTTAGGAATTTATTTATGAGATTGGCAAAGATAATAATGTGATATACTTACTTTATAATTAGAGTTTTATCCATTAATAAATTTCTACCACACACTCATCTTTCTCCACAAAAGATAATACAACTCAAAAATACTCTATTTATCCTAATCGTATAGGGTTCCAAATATAATGAATTAATATTTCACATATCAGAACCATTATGTAAAGATACTACATTATACCATCCAGGAACTTCATGTAGCACAATGGTAGGTGATAAATCCCAATTGCACTATGGTTGTGGGTTTGATTCCCACAGCATTGTCTGACATGACAGGTCGTCACACGGTCTGCGTGTTGTCCTTTTATAAAAATCCAAAAAACTAACCTTTCAAACTTAATCCATTCCAACCATTAGACTTATCCAAAATAATATTATCCAAACTCACAGTCCAAAATTTACAAGGAAGTTAAACATAATGAGGATCCTTTTTTCCAGGTAATAACATGTGAACGCCTTCGTCATATATTCTTTTAAAACACCTCAACATCCCGAATTACCAAAATCAACCATCTCTTATTCCAAAATCACTACCTCAATATTAGGACAATATTAAGGTTTATATATCCTCAAACAATGTAATTTCCAAAAAAAATTAACTCACTATAGAGTCACTTTTCTTAGTACCATAAAATCTCAAATCCTTAATTAAATAGTACTGCATTACAATCCTTATTTCATTCCAGAACATCATTGATACACCACTTAAATGAAATAATTATAAAATAACAACATAAGAACACTAGTCATTCCACTTCATCTGTGGTAGTATCATAACATGATTATTATCCAATAGCATAATTTACGGCATAGACTGATGACTGGGACATTGGTTCGTGTAGTTTCCAAACTCATTGCAAATGAAGCATTGTACATTTGAAACCATTTTCTTACCCTTGCAGTCATGTGCTTTATGCCATTTTCCGCCACACTTATAACAAACTCACATTCCTTTCAGGCAAGTTCCAGGGTGTTTCTTCCCACAGTTATCACTTATGGGAAAATTCTTCTTTTCCCTCTTCCCTTTATCCATATTTCTCTCTTCCATCCTTATCTTCTCTTGTTTCCCTTCAAAGCCATAGGACTCTGAGAATTCTTTACTCATCTTATCAACACATGATACTATTTATTCATATGGTGATAATACGTGGGAAACTATTTCACTTCTAAATGATGGCTTAATAACATGAAAGATACGATCCTTCTTATTCATTGGATCATACGTATTACTGGAGTTCGCATTCCTTCTACTGGGCACCATTTCTATACAATAGCATAAACTAGGTCAATTTATGAATTGTAATGAATAATTCCAAACTTGTAAAATACCTAACGAAAATTGAACAGTTTATGGATATAATCCATAATCATGAAAATGTTTTCTTTGAGTATGTATATACTCATGAGCCCTTCATAATGGTTTGTAAAGAAAATGAGAATTATCCTAAGAATATCCCCCGGGAGTGTCGTAACCAAGAGTGCAACAAAGCCCATTTTCGTGCACCAGTTATCATTCGAGTCTAGCTCAAAGCGGTGTTTTTCAGTTTTTACCCCTAGGTACATCTGTGCCAGATCCGCCTCTACTGGCTCGTATTCAGACAGGGATGTATTGCTCGGAAAACTCACAAAATCTCTTCAATAAAAAATTCTAGGAAGTTCTTCTATACTTTTCTCAAAGTCTATCTTAAGGCTACGTGCTCTAATCACAATTTATCTAAATCTAGTTTCCAAAGTCATTGCTAAACTTCCTCTGATACCAACTATAATGCCCTGACCCCTGTTATCCAGAGTCGGTGCATTATTTTAATACATTGGCATGATTACAAGGAATCAAGTCCTGAAGAACCGATCAGTTTATTAGTCTTGGAAAAATAGATCACATACATGAATGTTAAATTTTCACATTAAGAGGTAAAAAACAACATAAATAATCTTTATGAATTCCATTATTCCCTTGACTTAACCCTGCATATCAATCACATTACACTTCTTGGAATCCTAGGAAAAATAAACCATAGAAAGGGGTGAGCTCAAATGCTCAGTAAGGGTAAGCAACACAGCGGAAAATTTCAAAAATAAGCATAAACATTTAAAGAAATGTATAAAACTAAAACAAAAGCCTTTTAAACTTGAACTTCAACATAATATGGAAGAAATAAAATGAAAATAATGCCATTTACTTATTCACATGGATATTCTACTAATCGAATAATCACATGGAATATCACTATCCACTTTCATAATGATGGAATTCATGATTCCGAACATTAATTTCTGTTTCGAGGACTCGTGCCAATACCTAAGGGATAACTGTAATCGGAACCCAACCCAGAGAGTCTCTGTAACCTAACTCCATCCCGGAGTGCCTCTAATAACCCGACACCAACCCGGAGTGTCTCTAATAACCGAACCCCAAACCGGAGTGCCTCTAATAACCGGACACCAACCCGGAGTGCCTCTAATAACCGGACACCAACCCGTAGTGCCTCTAATAAACGGACACCAACCCGGAGGGCTTACTTTTACCGGTCCCCAACCCGGAACATATTAGTCCAACACATTCATCTTAAGAAGAGGATGAAATATAACATAAACATTCGTATTAAAACTAACATACAAAATGTCAAAACATTAATCATATACCATTAATGGCATAAAAATAACTCATCAATAGTAAAAAATATCACACAACCATAAATACAATATGGATGATTTGTATCACAATAAATCAACTTGAAACAAGTTTAAAATTTATCAAAGTATGTTGACATAGATGATATCAATACTATTTGAGAGAAATATCTCTTTTTTGAAATCATTTAAAAGTCGCATAATTATAGAGAAAACCTTTATTTTGAAAATATCATTATAAGCTTGTGAAGGAATCTTCAAAGGTGTAATAATGGCGGAGAATAACCGCACCCGCCGTATAAGTTAAAAAAAGACAATCTTACCTTAATTTTTTCGAAAAGGTTAAAAATTAACTTGTTTCTAAAATGTTGGAAAGATTCCTTTAAAAACATATAAAGTCAAATAAGGGTATAAATGACTTTAACCCATATTCTTTTAAATAGTATAAATGTTTTGAAATAAATTTCTAAGAAACATGGATGTGGATGATAAAGAGATCCCAGTAGATTATTACGTATAAATAACCTTGGATAATGAAGAGGTTGTGAAATAACCTTTACCAATTTGGTAACTTACGAAACATACACCCCATGAAAGAGGTGTCATACAATGAATATGTAAATACACATAAATTAAAGTGTATTACACAAATAATAAAATTATAGGCAGTACATACACCACACAAAAGGTAATAGTGTCAATATGGCCTGAATCTCACGGAAATAAGGGGTGAGATGAAAACCCCATACCTTGAACTTTCCTTTAGTCGAGGGTAAGTTTAACCTCGTGTACGAAAGTTTGTAGTATGTTATTAAATTATATCAGAACCATAATAATATTTCTGATATCATACATAATTCATTTATGACTTCATATTACCCCTTAAATAATAATTTCCATGTTAAGTTAACATTTCAGGTAATAATCACATTCTTTATCGTACGTGTTTTAACTTGTCACTTTTGGATGTATCACTTAGATCATGATTTAAATACCTTCAGAATATAAAACATGATAAATATATCATATATATTAAGAATATAAATATGTATAATAGACATATATATGAAATGTAACACATTGTTTATGGAGATGGTAGTCCGTACGTACGCATAAATGTTGTTTCTGTTTTCATATAGTATTGAACGGAAGTAAGTGAATATGATATATGTAAGTAAATAAATCCTTATATATATATATATATATATATCTCCAGTATAATTATTATGTCATATATTACATACTTATTAGTAATATATATTTTTATAATCGTCGATTAATGGTGAACTTGGAAATGAATCTCATCGCGTCGTGGAGACGGTAATCCGTACGTACGCACAAGCGAAAATATCATTCTTTTGATATTAAAATAATATATAATTGGATGGTATATCATATATACAGAATAATTATCATGTTATATTTATTATTTACATAAATTAAAATTCATTATTATATCCATCCAAATAATAATATATTGAATAACAATTACCCCATGACGTGGAGACGGTAAGCTGTACGTACGCACGTATGGTGACATGTCATTAAAAGGATGGATAGAATACTGAATATGGTTGTACCATATTTATAATACTATTACAGTATATAGGAGATACTAGATTCATTATTTTATAATGGTAATAAAGAAGAAAGATGAAGTGGAAGAAGAAAGGAACTTGAAAAAGGGTGGGGAAATCATTACTTCTTCTTCAGGTTATTTCTTTTGATTTGATAAAAATGGCACCTTAGGATGGATTTACGACTAAAGGAAGGCCACTAGAATGAAGTGAGGGAAGTTTATAGAGTATTTGGGAAGGGTTTGGCCAATCCAAAAGGCATTTAAGGTGTGAATTAATGAGAAGGGTGAGTGTCCTTTTATAAGAGGGGTGAGGGACACCATTGGAAAAGCTAGAAATATTATTTTATAATAAATTAATATTCGGTTTATAATGGCTCCAAAGTGTATTATTTAAAGTTTAAGGTGGGTATGGGTCGCAAAATACTCAACCAATAGAATTTAGACAGGTTTGGGTCATTATATTAACCTTATCATTTAGTTTTAACACTTAGTTAATTAGTTTGACACTTACCATGTTACCTTGTATCTTTACATTATATTGTTAATAAACATACGATATAAATTCAAGAGAACCCCAAGTTGTCCATTAATCATAAAAATATCATGATATAAGTCTCTTTGCCTAACCTTAGATTTTTAGGAATTTAATATCAATTAATAATATGATATTTGTTTTAGAAACTCTTTTATGTCAATTTTGACACTATTCAATAATTGACTTTTGTAAAAATCATAACAGAATGATTACTTCAAACAAAGTTAATTAAATCAATAATAATATGTCATAGTATCCTAGAAAATTAGTTTAATTCATTAAAAGTCTCAAATTATATTTATATGGATATTTATAATATCAATTAATTTAATTTTTCACTATTATGGTAATTATTGCATCATCATTGTGTCATAAATAAATTAAATTATTTAATGTCTAAAAATTATAAATAAAATACCATTATTTATGAAATCGTTTTATAATTCTAATGAATATTCATGACCGAAAATCCAACAAATATAACCCTATGTAAAAATTGTTTTTCTAAACGATATATGTTTTTGTCATTTTTTATTTATTTTAACTTAATTAATATCAAGTGTCATTATCACTTACAAGTGGCTCCATGAGGTCCACAAATAGACCCAAATATGCCCATGGTCGGATATGTATCAAAAAATAAGATTAGGACACGTTTTAGGGTAATTTAGTATTATTATAATATTATTTTGTAACCCTTATTTACCAGATTTACCCTTTAACCATGGTAAATAAAATATTTACCGAAATAATTATTCAAAATTTCAAAAAATAAAAGTTAACTATTTACACAATTTGAACATCCTGATTCAAAATATGGAATTCATTTTAACAAATTAAAAACACATAAGTGGATGAAATTAATTTAATAGTAATTCCCGTTGTTAAAACAAAAGGGTGTTTTTAAGAGATAATAACTATCAAACGATTGACACTTGTTTATGTCCGGTTTAACTGTAAAATTATGTACAATGAACAACATTTTATTAAATGGTAAAAATATATTTAAAACCACTAACATTCATAATTTATCACTAATAATTATTTTTATTAAAAAAGTTGTTTTTAATTAAAATTTAGTAATTTTCACTATACATCAAAATATTAACGTTATCCGAAAAGTACCAAAATTTACCCTTAGTATAAATTCGATTCTACGAATCCAAAAATGAAGTCCATTTTGAGAGATAAAATATCAAAAAATTTAAAAAGTAGGTATTATTATTCATAACGGCTACTTTGATTGTTCGTGGTGTGTGTTAGAACTCGAAGTTGTGTACAACACACGCTATTTTATTATTCAAAGGGAAGCATATTGTGGAAGCTCGGGGTGTTACATGCATTAATTTAGACCTCCATAGTGTTTTTTTCTTGACCTTAGGTTGTTTTTTCTTGCCTTTCCAAAATCAATTAAAATCATAGTTGTTAGTCTTTTTTCCATTATGACATAGTGTTATTTGAATATAGTTTTTCTCATCATGGATCTTTGTGATTAATATTTCGGAACATATAGTTGTAGTTAATAACTAATTATTGTGAAAATACTTTTGAATTTTATAAAATCAATCTCTCATGATAGTTTGGGGTAAATAAATAAATTCCAATTGAAAAATTGAACATTATACAATTATGCTGAATGAGAATTAACCCAAAGCATTGATTTAGGGGAGTTGATGGAAGTGTTTCAATTGAGATAGTGTGATATCCCTAAAATATTTTAGAGGAAGTGTCCCGGGAACTATTTGATTATATTAGAACTCCTATTATCTACAACTAGTGAAGATTTCTGGATTTTTGTATGATTGGCACATAGTTGGTACATGCTTCATAGACTAGACCTTACTGGTGAACTAAGTTAAACTATTGTGTTTTCCCTATTCATGTGAATGTTTGATTACTACATGATTACATCAGATATGATTAATAAGTTCCTACAATCTTGGGAACAATATTCTTCACATTAAAAGAAAAATATGACACCCTGATTCACCCCTCCCCTTTCACAGTATTCCATGTTCCTACAAATGGTATCATAGGGTATATTTTTCTAGTCTTAAATCTTTACCCTTTTGGTTTTCATATAGAATACATTAAATTTCAGGGTATTTCCCTTCTTTGATGGAAGAAAATTCTATATTTTGATGAATATGAGGAGATATCATATGTAATCTCTTGGAATGGAATTTCATTTTTTTTTCAATTCCTAGGGGATTTAGGTTACACATGAAGTAAGAATACCTATGACTGAAGCTAACAAGAAAATGCTTTTTATTGATGCAAATGAAAAAAAATTCCCTTACAGGACCTTAGTATTTTAAAATCTATCTTAAGGTGGTAAGTATCACTTCATCCAAGTTTATGTAGGAAAAACTAAAAAATATATATAATCGAAACAATGAAGTGATGTAGGTGAAACTTCATGTTTTGAATTATCATTTCGGTGATCTGAAAATTCCTCCTAATGAAAATGATAATATTATTTTTAATAGAATAAATAAGGTTTTTAGATAAATTTTTGGACGTATTAATGAAATTAAAGATATTTACATTGTGAATAAAATATTAAAACGGCTTCCACCACTATAAAATTCAAAAGTTTTGGACCTTGAGGAATGGAATTTATATAAAAATTTTCTTAATGATATTCAATAATGTCTACTGGTTTATGAAGTGAGTATTATACCAGAATGTACAAAAACTCATGTAATAAAGGAAATTTCATTAAAATCCATCGAAAAACATGTTGTTTTCAAAGATAGTTTTGATGAAGATAATGAGGAGGATGGAAATATTTCACTTTCTTCCATTAAATTCATGAAATGAAAAAGGTATATTTGATGTAAATCATCCTATGGTCTATTTTCGTTTTAATATTGTTAGGAACATTGACTCTCAGTGCTCTAGAAAGATTGATAATGAAGAAAGTGAATTTTAATGTATGAAGATTCCCAAAAAATGTTTCCCCAAAAGGGAGACTTCAAATCAATATATAAATTATAGAGAATGTGTTTTTTATGTTAAAAAGAAAAATAGGATAATGAATTTTTCAAGGATGAAGAACCAAATCAAAAATCTAAAACCCAAGAATCAATGATGGATATAGTTCAAAAGGAAGAACCATAAAAAGATAAAGATAATCAGTTGATTGGTGTTATTAATATCAAAATAGAACCTATGTTTGTCCTTGATAAGATAGAAAATCAATGAAAATGAAATAGAATATTTTAAACCAGTCTTGAAGAGTCAGTCGAGTATGTTGTTCGAGTTGATTAAGAAATTGATCAACTAGAATCAGGGTAAAAATAGAAGTAAAAAACTCTTGAAATGTCAAAAATATTTTTTGATTGTAATATCAGGATTGCAGATACGGATTATGTAATCAATGTTCTTACATCCAAAATGGATGAGAAGATCATTATTGGTGAAGTAATTGATGAAAAAGTTGTTACATTAAGGAATAAACTATACACTAGATCAAATTCAAGGGAAATAATGAAGAAATTATTATTTTGAAGATTCGTAGATGTAAAACTACTACAAATAGCTAAATGTGGGTTTGAAGTAGTGGAGAAGGATTTTAATGATCATAGATCAATATGTTTGTGAAAAGGTGGAATTGGTTATGATGTTGGAACATCAAAGGCTTGAATTAGGATGATCCAAAATAAAGGTAATTCTAAAGTTTAACATATCACAAAGGAATCTGATTTCCCAATAAATAAATATCCAATCCAAAAAGAAATGTGAAAGAAATAAAATCCTCAAGTTACAAAAAAGGATCACCTATCAAAAATCATTATAAGATAAGGGGAAATATGGATGAATAGATGTGATAAGAAATATCCTCATTTGATATGTAAATTATATGGTTTTATAGGCCACACAATGACATATTGTGAAGTGTCAAGGAGCTTTCTAAATGAGAAAATTTCTGAAAATAAGGGATAATGAGACAAAATCCTTCATTGAATGGTAGAAATCATTTATATGGATATTTCTTCACTATTATATCTATGTCTATAAATCTATTTGTTGCAGAAAGAGGAAAGGTGAGAAAATTACCAACAAAAATAAGAGAAAAAAATACCTATAATCCATTGGAGCTTCTCTTTCAAAAAGGTATTACCATCTTTATTGACAATATGAGTATGATGAACCCATTTTTTTGGAAACTATATTAGAGATGCTTTATTTTCAATCAAATTAATCAAACATATCATGGAAGGAAATGAAGAAAATATAGATATCCAACCTTGTAGAAATAACTCCCAATGCTACATAGAACAATAGCACCTGGATTGTTGAAATAGGATGCTCATCCCATATGACGTGAAATGTATATTATTAAATAATATTAAAAATGGGTTGATGTAACGATAAGGTTTGACAATTATGGTGCTTAAAATATCAAAGGAAGTTCAAGTACAAAACAATAAAATGATGATCATTAGAAAACTGAAGTTCCTTATGTGGAAGGATTGTGTCATAATTTCCTAAGTGTGAGTCAACTCTGTGAATCAGGACTGATAGTGATATTTAATCAAAATGGGTACACTATCAAATGGATGATATGTAATACTATCATGAGGGGTTGAAAAATATGTGTAAATTTATATCGGGTTGATAGAAAAGAGAACATTTTTTTCCTAATAGTTGAAGATGAAAATACATTGTGGGAGTGAAGGTTGGGTCACATTAACCAATAGATCATGTAAATGGTATTTAAGATGAAAATAGTCATTGTAATTCCTAATATAAATTATGAATCATATAATAATTGTGACTCATTCATGCGAGGAAAATTATTTTGAGTTCGTATCATTCAAACAAAAAAAGGGAATCACACGTGATTAATCTTGTCTACACAAATGTATGTTGGTGAATAAATGTGGCTAACATATATGTAGAGAGTCATTTCATTAATTTTATTGATGATTATTGTACAATGTATTTTTTTTATTTTTATACAAAGGAAAAATGTTCATTATTTTATGAAAAGGTATGGTCCAAGAGTTGAGAATGATATTGGTTGTACTATAAAATTTCTACTATTTTTAAATAATAGATAATACGCATCTATTAAAAATTTAAATTAGATGAAAAACATGGAATTAAGTATGATTTGTTTGCAATAATAACCCCACATAAAAATGGAGTTGTTGAACACATAAATCAATGGGTGAACAATATGGCCAGAACTATTCTGATTCCATGTTGTATATCTCATCATTACTAGAAAGAGGCTATTCAAGAAGCAGTGTATAATAAAAATTAAAAAATGATTTTATGGGGAAACCAAGATCCCATATGAGTTATGGAATATAATTAATTCCTCTCTAAATTATTTTTGTGTTTTTTGAAGTAATTATTTCATCCAAAATAGAGAAGGAAATCAAGGAAACTATGTAGATGATGTAGAATGGAGAATATTCTAATCATATTTAATTAATAATAAAGGAAAAAATATTACAATAATCATCTTAAAATAATTTTGGAATTACATGATGTTAGTTTCATTGAATATAAAACAAAAAATACCTAAAGGAGATGGACTAATGATATGATAGAAGATGAAGACTAAATTTCACATGGGACAAATTCAAATTCAGAAATAGTTACGGGCATGAAAAAAATTTAGGGCTCACAAAACAATGATGATTTATAAGAATAATTATGATAATACATTGTGGCTGAAGAAACATCTTTTAGAACACATAAGAGAAATAGAAGTGTATAAAATGATCAGTCCAAATTAATTGGGGATTGGATTGCACCCACACATACTTGGATAATAAGGAATGATGAACATTCTCCACTTCTATATTTTGTAGAACCAGCATATTTTGATGAAGAACTGACAGAAGTACCATTGGTTAAGTCCATGAATGATGAGCTAGATCATATCGAAAAAAACAAGACATGTTATCTTATTAAGGGACCTGAAAAATCACTATTTCCTTAGAAAAATTTGGAATTTTAAAAAAAAGTTGTTAAGAAAATAAATGTGATACAAAAAGATCTCTTAGTGTGTAGGGGATGTTAATTAAATGAAAACATTGATTTTGGAGAAAAATTTTATCTAATAGCATGGCTAGTGTCAATTGGTCTTTTCTTTTTTATGGAAATCTAGAGATATTAAATGTTTAATCAGATGGATATCAAAATGTAATTCCAGATTGGAGTTTTTGAAGAAGAATCATATATTGAACAACCAGTGTGATTTATGATTGTAAATGGTGAGACTATGGTATGTAGATTAAATAAGTCTCTTTTTGGCCTTAATATGGAACCATGATCATGGTATTCTTGACTCGATGACTATTTGAGGAAGACCTAATTCAAAAGTTGAGGTTATGACCATAATCTCTCAATGAATAAATCTTATAATGATCAATTCATTATGCAGGTGTGTTTGGATGATAATTTTTTTGGGAAACTAGGGAGGTATCAATGTGATAATTTTCTAATCACTTGAAATTAGAAATTTAAATTTATATTATTGGTGAACTCACAAAATTATTGGGCTTCCTGGTGATTCAAAAGTAGGATTACTCATTTATTTATCAAATAAAATATACAAGATATCTTCTAACTATATTCAACATTCTTGACTCCAAACCAATATCGACTCTAATTGAGGTTGGGATTTTTTTTGGAAATCTTGTGTATGGGCCATCTTTGGATCCCACCCTCAATAGAAGAATCATTGGAAGCATATTACACATGACTATAAAATGGACTGATATTGTCTTTGTAACATCTGCAGTGTCCTACTTCCAATATAATTTAAAGGAAGATAATTGGGTAGTAGATAAAAAAGAATTAGATATTTTCAACATACTATCAATTTTGGATTCTTGATTTCTGAAAGAAAAGAAAATTAATTTTCAATCTTTTCTGATTATGAATGGGCTAGAGATGTGGTGGGTAGAAATTACACAAGTGATTGAGTATTCTATTGTTGGTGATAATTTTATGGGCTGGTTGGGAAATAAAATGGAAATTAATTCCCTTAGTATGAATGATGTAAAATATATCTTGGCTAAAAAGTCTTGCACTCAGATATTATGGATGAAGTAGTAAATAATAGATGTTGGAAATGGGTTGAAACAACTGATGTTGATTCACTGTGAAGATAAGATCATGATTTATTTTATGTAGAATATGATTAGGTTCTATGATACAAAACGTATTGAGATCAGATATCACTTCATCAAGGAAGAACTGGAACAAGGTGTTACTCAAATAGACCATATTGTAACTGATAACCAAGTGGATGGCATTCTTACTATGCCATTGGATGCACATGTGTCTGAGAAACATTGGTTAAACCTTAGTGATCATCTACCTCCGAGTACATATGGTGGTTACAATTGTTCCCCTATACCCATTTCTTTAATGGGTTTTAACCTATTTGTGGACGTGATGTAGGTTTTTAGGGATATATGATCCAGGGTTATTTTGTTTTGAGATCCTAATTTACAAATACTGGTTATTTGGGTTTTCATCAACAGTGTGAAATAGATAAATATATTTTTTAAGGTATTGATGGTTTCTATTTTGTAATAGTACTTCAATGATTCTATGATATGATTAGAATTCTATGTTATAAAAAAACACGCAATTATTCTATGACATGATGAGAAATAGGTCTTATGAGGAAACATATTTTTCAAAGATCCTACCTAGGAAATTATTCGCATTACGAATAATGATAATTCAACTCATTCTTCTCCTCTTCTTTTCTAAATATAGTTTTTTCTCAAATCTACTTGTAGTGCCTTATTAGTTGTTTTTAACGTATCAGGTTTTGAAAACAGATAGTGCTTTATTGAATTTATCTACATATTTACAACAACCCCTGAGGGGTATATTGTTGGAACAAATGATTTTATTTACAGTAATGGCTGTCTAGTTATTGTTTTCTTTAAATCCACATTGGTTTAATTAGATATATTTCAAGGATATTGATTTTATAGGACGATATGACTATAGTGTTGAAGGTGGTTTTGTTTCGTAGTGTTTTGCAAATTTTTGGGCACAAAATCAGGAGGATAGATCCAGAATTTTGAAAGGTAGTTTCATGTAATTGAATCTTCTCAAATTTGGTAATGTTATATGATTCATGAAGACTAGGTTTCATTAATGTCGTGACTTTCAAAAGGTCTGTTTTTTGGATGTATGGTGCATTGCTAATGCGCGATGAAAAATTGAACATCTCTGTGACTATGTGATGTGGAGAATTGATAATACATGATGGAAAATGGAATATCGTCGCAAATAGGATAAGATTTTTTTTGGTTAAACATCACTACATCTTAATGAATATGATTGCTTCATAAAAATATTTCTAGTGTTTTACAAAAAAATACACCGATTGCATGAGATCTTTATGAAATACTAAGCCTATTAATAGGCCCCTATTCCCACATAATTCAAAGAGGAAGTGAGTTTGAGAAAAGGAAAAATCATTCTACATTCATAAAGGATAACTTTTTTATGAATAATATATTCGTTATGATCTTCATAATCATGAAATATATGTCTTAGAATTTACCAATTCATAGGTATCTCGAAAAATGGATTTGTTCTCAATGACTAGTTTTTCTATATTAACATAGTATTCCATGAAGGTTGTTTTCCTCATTTATGTTGGGATCTTCACAAAGGATATTTAATAATATAAATCTTAAAACTCTGGTTTAAGTTAATATTACATTAATGTTCTCAAAGCATGACATGAATGTAAGAAGGGTCTCAAGAAAGTCTCAGACAGAGACATAAATTCCAATTTACGGATGATACCATCAAGTCATTAAACTATCTAAGACATCACCCAATGTAGTTAGATATTGGGAGTCAATATATGTGTTACGAGATAGGTATTATGATATCCCTAAAATCATGTAAAGGAATGGTTCCATGAATATAGTGAATCTATATGAAAATATATTTTTCAAAACTAGTAATGATTAATGCATTTTGTTATGAATTGTTAAGTCAATAAGTTCATTATGACTTTTCCATTCCTTATTTATTTAAAATCAAAAACACTTTTTCTTTGATGATTATTTTATTTCTATAATGAAATTTACATTCTTAACTCTTATCATGTTTTTATATGTTATGATTAATGTTATTCATCTAAGCCAAACTATATTTACCTTAAGACTAAATTACCATAAGATTAATCAGATCATTATCAAAATCTCGAAATCATACAGTTCATTAGAATATGATTTTCCTTGTTTTTTGAATTTAATATCTCTGTTATTAGATGTCGTTTCCTCTTATTTTCACACCTTGTTTACTCATATTTTCATACTCCATTTCTTAATATTATTAGACTCAATTTCAATATAAATTTAGACTCTGATTTCTTTTTATCCATAGAATCTGATTATTCATATTGGTTAAAGTAACCTTTGTTCATTAACATATTGTTCTAATTTTATGGGATCCTGTTATTCTATAGTTCTATAATATTTATACTGTTTGTCTCATATATTATTGTTTTTTACACATTATAATGTTCCCCATTTTTTAATACATGAAATGATGTCATAAAATCAGTTATTAACTAACGATTTAATGAGTTACACCTGTCCGGGTCCCTCCTAAATTCATGGAAAATTTTGACCATTGGAAGATGAAGCCGACCATTAGAATCCATTCCTATAAATACACAACCATTTGAATGAGATTAGTGCTGAATTATAGTGAGATAATTATGGGTTCTAAAGTTTTCATTGAAAGAGTTTAATTCTATAATGAAATGATAATATGAGAGAGTTCTACTCAAACCTAACTTTTGAGAATACTATGAAAAACTTGTTAATGGTGAGAAATTTTTTTTTCACTTGCCTAGTGTGAATATGATTGTTTCTTTTATCAATCGAGGGCTTCCGAGGATAGGATGACAGAGGTGTCGATCACCTTAAAGATCAAGGGCTTATTAGAATTGCCTGATAGATTCTGATCTTCATATTGAGTTCTTACCCTAGTCTTGTTATGACACACCTTCTTGAATTTATAAATCCAATGACCTTTATCCATGGTTGACAGATACCCTTATCTTTGAGTTAAATTATTTCTTATACTTGTCCTATTTTTAGAAGTTTTAAATCTACCACATTTTGTTAAATACTGGATGTGTAACGCACTTATACATTCTTAAACATGTAAACTATGTTAAATAATATTCTATATGGTTTATGGGAGAATAATTCACTATATAAACATGTCTAATGTTTTTTTATTGGATCCATTTTATTGGATCACTAGAATGTTAGTTTCTTTCTGATGAACTAAAGAGGTTTTTTGAATACATCTAGTTTATCTATGTAAAAATTTACTTTCTTAAAGATAAAAAAATGTTTTTAAACCTACTATTCACCCCTATTATAATTGATCAATCTAGATATAAATTTCAATATTATATGAATAACAAATTATTGGTGCATTCTCCTTTGACTAGTTCTTAGTGATGAACCAAGTAAAACTAATGTGTTGTCTCTTTGCATATTAATGTTTGATAACTACACGATTAAATCATATTCTTTTAACAAGATCCTAAAAATGAGGGAACAAGATTCTTCTATTTACATGAAACAATTGAAATCTTATTTCAACCTCCCCTTTTAGTATGGGGTACTACATGTTCTACATCAAATGAGGTTTGTGTTTAGGAAAGAGTTTGTAAATGATCATGAGGTATGTGGTCTATATATCAGTTCCTAGAGTCTTGATTTCAATTAAATATATGTAATTTTCAATTAAATATTTCACATTTAGAAATTTCATCTTGCATTGGAAAAATTAATCGGTTAATTTATTAACTAATGTTTTTTGTAATTGGTTGATTAATGAGTTGTTTAATTGATTAATAATGGTAATTTAGGGATATTTGGATAAACATTGAATGGTTAATTGAATATAAGATTACATTTTGATAAATTGTTTAATGGTTATTTGGTTATATTATTCCATGTGATTAAAGAGATGAAAAATGATTCAATTGATAATAGAATTTGTCTCCCATGATAAGAATGCTTGGTTAGAATGTTAGTGATGATTAATCTTAATAAATGTGGGATATCTGATGTTGTGATATATGTGATATATGTGACTGATTGATAATTGTGTGTGGGATGTGTAATGATGATTCAAAATCCAATATGTGATGGACTAATATATGTGTCTAGGATAAGGACAGATGCTTCCAAAGCCCATATCTGATAAAAATAGGTTGTAGGACACAGAATGATGGTTCAAATACCCATTGGGTTTTAGATATGGTGTTCTAGGCCTAAAACGATTGAATTGGGTAATGGTTCCAAGTATTTGTGATCTAAATTTAATTTAAACATATAATGTTAGCCTATTTTGTAATAAATTTCTATTCCTTTTGTGATATTCTTTAGACTCTGGCATGGGATGAAGCAGGTATTGATGGTTCGAGTGTCATTGTCAACCATGGGTGATTTCAGTGGTTATTAAAGAATAATGAAATTTTATAGTTTTTAATATATTTTAATTTATTATTTATATAACTACATACACTATTATAGACTATATATTTTTTTAGACAATATTTCTAGTCCCCTACTATGTTATACTCATCCCGTACTTGTGTTGCTAGATTGGTGCCCAAAAAAATTCATGTTTGTAGGACAAGAGAAATACTGTATCCCTATTTTAGTTAGATGAGTTGGTATAGAGCATGGATGCGGGAATCGAATGAGGTTGCAGGACCCACTTGGGTTTTTGTTAGTGTGTCATTATTTTAGGTTTTTTTCATATTGACCCTTGACACATATATGGCAGGACATATCTACATATTTTTATCAGATATTTTATTTATGTTTTCATAATCATGTGTTACTATAAATATTTTAGTTATGGTAATTATCAATTGGTTATTTTTTATTTATTTCTGCTATTTTGTTGCTTTGATAATGAGGGTATAGTTTACTCGTATTATATATTTGATCCTCACTATTATTCAGCAGCTTCTGGAATATGTAGAGGCATGTCCGAGGTCCAATGTTGAACCAGATTGGGGAAACTAAATGTGGAACCTGGGTCAAGATATTACAACATTCCATAAAATAGGATTTTTTTTAAATGTAAATCATTTAATAAAATAACATTTATTATAATAAATCATTAACGCCAATGTTGACATTATTTATACAATTTCAACTTAAAAAAATTCAGACGGTGGTGGATTTTGAATCAAATATGTTCACACCTTTGTAACATGATAGATTCCTCTACAAATAATGTAACAAGATAATTCACTCAATTTACTTCACTTTAATATTTCGATTGTCAATTATTTTATGTTATTATGAACTAAATATTTCTTGAGTTGGTGTTTCTTAAGAATTTAAAATAATATTTTAATCTATTAAAAACTAAAAAAATTATCATGGTAAGAACAAATAATTTACCTTTTGAAAAAATATTAATAAAAAATATGATGATTTTCCTTATCTTGTATATTTATAATTAATAAAGACATGAAATGTTACTTTTTTATCTTTCTTCCTTAATGAACATGTTATATAGTTCATTTTCATGGAATAGTATCCCAATAACTCGTAAAAATAGATATTAATGTGTTAAGGGTTTAAATATGTCCATAAAATATCTTTTGGACAATTTTGTGGGTCATTTTACACTATATATTCTATGTTTAACAACTATGTAAACTCATTTTTTCCTTAATCATTGTAATTAATTATAACTAACTTCACTAATCCTTTTGGTAAAAGAAATAGTTCATTATTATACATTATAAATCATTATGATTTAAAATATTTATTCCATTTGGCCAAGTTAAACTCACAAAAGTGGAAGAAGTAATTTTTAAATTAATCCTAGATACGTGATGAGAAAGTGTTTTTTTAATGTGAAAATGGTCCAATGTTTGAAATGTTTTTAAATATCAATTTTATATTAAAATGATTCCAATGGAATGATTTTTATTAGTTGATATAAAATTGATTTAATTTTACTTTGAAACCAAATCAAAATTTGATTTATCATTATAAATTATTTAAATTAAATGGAACTTCTCAATTAAAATTCAGTATTTTTTATCTTTTCAAAAATATAATTCTCATAAAAATACCAAAAAATTATCCTAAGAAAACATTGGTATTCCACTTTCAAAAAATAATTGTATTTCTTCTTATAAATTTAATAAAATTTTAAAATATTATTTTTAAATTTTGTGCTCTATAAAACGATTAAACTTTCCTTTTTGAAAAAATATTCTTCTTCAAAGAAAATTTAATTTTGTTTTCACTGATTATTATTTTATTTATAAAAATAGATAAGTAATAAACATGCGAAAAATATATACATTCATATGTTTTTAGTCCTCTTTATTCCTTCAATTCTAACAACCAGGCGATGACTATCATATTAAATAATAAAATTAATAGTGTATTGTTTTTTGGAAGAATTCAGCCTTCCGTGTGACGCAAACTAACTAAATGTTTCATGTACCACCAGATAAACTAAATGTTTTATGTCCCATAATCTATTTCATAAAATATTATTCGTTAATAATTTTTAGGGTAGTACACTATCCCCATCTTAAATAAATTTCATCCTTATAATTTAAACTTGATCTCTGTAATCAAGGGTTTGATATTTGGAAATACCATTGTCGAAAAACCCACATCCTAAGAGGGTTAATAAAATATCCCCTTAATAAGAGAGAAATGAAAGTACAATGATCATATGGAAAAACACATATCTATCATTTAATGTTAGAGAACATTAGTTGAATGTGGAGATATTGACATAGAGGGAAAGAGAAAATATTTTTAATGAGTGATTGAGGTCATTGATCATAAATGAAGTGAGTGATCAATGTAATTTTGTGGGGCTCAAAACCATAATTTTTTATGATTTAAAATGACATCAGTTGAAAAAAATGAAGCTATTAGGATTTTTTTATGATCCTTTTCATAAGGTGGTCGAATTCTTTTATTGAACTTGAATATAAGGAAATATAATTATTTGATACATTTCTAAATTATAATAACAATTTAATCCTATGATTTATCATATATTAATTCATAATTAAAGTCTTATTCCAATATATATATCCCAAAATGATTTTTTATTCCTAAAGCACTAATATTTACTTTTAATAGATTATAAGAGCCATAAAAAGTCTTTATATATGTCTCTAACAATATTTCACAACCAATGTTGTTAATGAATTAATCTCTAATGCACAAATTTCTTTTTAAAGGTTCATCATTAATATTTATTTATCAAATCATTTAGCGAAAAATGACACTCTAATGAGAACGTCACATAGGATAGTTGTAGGAAAGAAAACCTTATCATCCTTCATTCATGGGTTCAAGACACACTACATTTTTGGATGTGATGGTTTGTCACACTACAAATGAGATATATTTTATAAACTAAATTATTATAATTATTTAATTATTATAAATATCCCAAATATATAATGTAAATCCTTGAAATAAATTTGATTGTTAAAAAACCATTTTATAAACTTCCTAATGAAACTTATTTTTTCCACAAAATCTATATATCTTATTTAAATATTATTAAAATTCCAGTAGTGATCACATTAACCCTAAAGGTTATGAATACTTATAAACATATATCTATAAAATGTAAATACATTATTCATCAAATCAGATTTTTTTCACTAAAGAATATACTAAAATAATGGATTGTATTTCCATCAATTACTCCAAAAATATCCATAATATTATTAAAATCTCACCACATAATCTCTATCTTTCCAATATTTTAGGATAAACTTCTTTAATTTTCCAATAACCCTATCATTGAATTATGTTCCCTAATACATGGTTAGTAAAATCTAGTTCTCATGTTTTCTAGAAAATAGTCTTTGATACCAACTAAATCAACCCTACACCTAGAATCCTAGATCTAATTCCTTACATTATAATAATACCATAATTAAAAGAAATCAAATATAGATAGATTGACATGTTTAGTAGTTTTTGAAGAAAAAATATAAACATGATACCGATTTTACAATGAGAATAGAAAAAAAACATAACATATAACCAAATATAATAAACTAAATCATTTAAAACTCCTTCAATGATCTATTATCCACAACCAGCGAAATGGAAATAGAATATGGGTGAGTTAAAATTCTTAGTAAGGATTAAGTATATAGAACGAAATCATGAATCAATAAGAATAATGAACATTTAAAGGTAAATAACTGAACATACATTCCATTTAAATAAATCGATAAGGTATAATCAATAAAGAAAGTTATGTAACTGAATACATATTCCATTTAATTTATAATTTGAGATTGAAATACAAGCTTAGATTTTGTCATAGTGAAAATATCATGGATAACAATAACAAAAATCTACAACAAACAAATGCTTTATTGTTGGGCATCATGTTTCCCAAGAACATTGCAACACTCAGTTACTCTTAAGATAGGTATGTTTCTATCCTTTTCATGTGTATCCTTTTTCATTATCTAGGTAGGTAAGAGAAGGGTTTAAAAGGATACCTATAATGGGGATGTCATATATTTAGTGGATTATCAGAAAAAATCAGTCATTTATGAAAACTACAGGATATTTATATTCCTTGTAATATGGTTACATGTCATATAAATTAGAAAATAATAATAATTCGTTTCTATCAAGAGAAATGTGTTTTTTTGGAAATTATGTGAATTTCCAATTACATGATGCGTAATTGGGTTTCACATCATGCGAAAACCAAATCATTGATTTTAAATAAAAATATCTGTAACAGTACATTTTTCTCGACCTATATGCCTTCTCCATGTAATTTTGGGATCCTCCAACCCCTTTGGGTCTTTTTGTTTAATGATTTATCATTATTGCGATTGTGGTACAACCTTTTGGGTATGTTTTACCACTATCTCTCCTAATCTTCCACATTTCCTCATATGAGTTGTTAGGTCATCTTATTATTAATGAATTTAAAATCTGTATTGATAAATCATGTTTCAAATATTGATTTCCCAAATCACTTGTGCCTTCATTATTATTGGAAGGTTCTATTGCGGGTCCTGTGTTTTTATAAGAAAGGTAGGTGGTTCAGATATGATGCCCAATTTATATTAACCGTAAATTTCAGTGTTTATCATCAATTATTTTATTGAAATGATATATCTTGGTTTTGATTAAATGGATTTCAATAAATTTTTCGTAAAAACCAAATTCCATTGTATTGGGGATTTTATGAGAAATGGTTTATATCATGAAATTGGAAGACCCCCAATTTGATTGAATTCATGTGTGTTTTTGGAAATGGGTGAGATTTAATTTTTTTTAAATTTTAATTGTGAAATTGGTTCTATATATTTTTTAATTTAATTACATAAAAAGGATTATATTGAACATGGTGTAAACTGCCAATTTCACTGAATTGGGGGTTATAAAATTTATAGAATTTGTTTGAAAATTAAATTGTTGAATTAAATTGTGAAATTGAATTGTGAAATAAAATAGTAAATTGATTTAAAATCCCTATTTTTGAAAATTGCATAAAATTATTTTGATAGAAAACTTAGGGTGTTATCATGGTATAAAGGCATGTTTCTGATTAAATACACTTTTTTTAATTCAAATTGGCATATTTGAAATAGAGAATCATATAAATTTTATTTTATATAGTCTTAAAATAAAATACCCATAATTGTTTTTTATTAGAAATCATGAAATATTTAGGTAGTCAGTGAGTTATTCTGATGGAATTTTATGATTTACAAAATTTGGAAATATCATATCATCACATCACATCCCTTAGGCGATGGTGATAATCAATATTTTCCATGACTTAAAAATGGTGTATGTACGTATTTTCCAAATCACATTGAGAATATAGTCCCTATATCATAGAAAGATCATAAATTCTAAGTAATATGACATTGTTGATCACTAGTTTTTATTTAAAATAAAAATATTCCATTGTTGTAAAGTTTTTTACATGCATTTTGAATTTATATAAACGGTTCTACATTAAAAAATATATTTAAGACATTTGTGAAAAGATCCGTTTATGTAAATATACCATTCCATTAAAGAAAATTACATCTTTTAAAATGTATTTCAATAATTTAAAATGTGAATAATGAATTTATAATGTATTGGAATCCATTGAAATGTAATTCATGATTTTTTAAAATATGATTTTGAAATGGAAAACCTATTTATTTCAAAATTGAAAGCACATTCTTGGTTAATTTGATATTGGAATCATGTTATGGAATCTTTGGGTGAGATCCTATTGGGGTTTGTCCCACACCCTACATGTTCCTCTGTGTGTTTGTAGATTACCTCCATCCAATATTGATCAAGGAAAAATGATCACTTGGAGGTGGTTCTACCTTCTTCTTTTAGGAATTGGTGTGTTGTGTCTATTGGGACATAGAGTTTTTTTCCTATTTCTATTACATTCTTGTTGTATTCTAGGGTTTTATACCTATTTGATATATGGTAAATCACCCAGGGGATTTTCATTTGTATGCATGAAGATTTTTTATCTTTCATTAACATTACTAGTGGAAAAACCATTCCCACTTACATTTTTTATGATGGCAAGTTCTAGTCACTAAGAAGTGTGGATCAGAAATGCCATTTGGGATATGTCGGGACTAGTCCGCTTATCATGTTACTAGGGAACCTTGGTTGGTTTTTGAAAATGTGGTATTAGAGGTTGGATAATATTTTTTCTTGAACACAGTATGCATTTGTGTATTCTTGTCAGGACATAAGTTGTTTTTGTGATTGATTTTATGGACATCTCTCACCACAATGAATCCTAAGTCACAAGGGGTAGTTTATGAAAGATACCTTGAGTTTTAGTTTATTCCTTTTCCACTTTTCTATTTCGATAGATTGAAATCCAAATATTGTTTGTTCTATATGTTGGGATTAATTTGCATTCTTTATCTATTTGAGTATTGTCATGATGTATTCTTTGTTATCTGTTGGGGTTGTATAGCATCATGCCTCCAAGAAGCCATGTGAATCAAACCTACGAGGAGGCTACTACTAAACTATAGTGATAGAATTCTCTTTTGGACCCAAAACATGGAGGAGTTGGTTGTGTGAATCGTCCATGATTAAGGACTACGACCATCTCCATTTCCCATTTAGGCCCCATATGTGGAAGCTAAAATAAATTTTTTCAATGTTTGTTATCGATAGTTCCTTCACTATAAGATAACACCATTCAGGGGCTTAGATGATCCTCAAGAGGGTGAGGAAGGTTTTAGTATAATAGAGAACTTGTATGGGTTAGTATAAACACTTCAAGAGATAAAAGTGAAGTATGCAACCTTCATGTTGGAAGGACTAAGTAAGAGATAGTGGGACATGATTGCAATAGCTACAAAACCAAAGGGTTTAGAGTGGAAGGAAATCAAGGTTATTTTCACCTTCTATATCTAACTAGATTCTATGTTGTTTCCCAGGGATATACTATTTTTAATACATGAGCAGGCTGTCAGGACCGTGACAGAGTGTGGAAACCATTTTTTTGATCTCGTGCATTTCAATCCAACGATATCACCAACTGGGATGATGAGGGATCTAAGAATAAATTTGGAACTTAATCATGATATCCATTATTAGTATTTCTAACTAATGGTTCACTACTTGAATTACTGGTATTTTGCGACGGGACATTTACGACGGGATCCCGTCGCAAATGGCCTTTTGCGACGGGCCCCCGTCTCAAATGACCTGTTGCAGAAAATGGCGTCGCAAAAAAAAATTGCGATGGGCCCGTTGCAAATAAATTTTTTGCAACAGAAAATGGGCCCGTCGCAAATATATTTCGGGTTAAAAAAACAATTTTGCGACAGGCCCGTCGCAACAAAGTATTTGCGACACTCCCTTTTCCCGTCACAAATAGGCTCTTCGAAGAAACTATTTGCGATGGCCCGGTCGCAAATAATATTAAAAAAATTAAAAAAAATTAAAAAATTATATATTATTATTTAAATATATTAATCTATTTATATTGATATAAATATAATATTTATTTTATAAATATATTTTTGAAAGGATCTATGGAAATATAATATTAATTTATAAGATATTTAATAAAAGAGGATTATAAAATAAATTAAAAAATAATTTTAATTAGTAATTATGTAATTTTTATCAATTAAGTCATTTAATAACTCTTTGAATATAAAAAAAATAAAAAAAATTAATGAAAGATAAAAAATAAGTTGAAAATGAAACCCAAACTTTAAACGTCCATTACTTTTGCTCCGAGACTCCGTTTGAGCTCTATAGCATATCCAATCGAAGCCTGCGACGAGCTCTACAGTGCTATGGATGGGTAACCCCAGTCTATGGTTTTTTCGTGGCCAAAAATGGCCTAGAAGGCCTCCAAAAATGAGTTTTTAGTCGGGGTACCCTGGTTTTTAACCATTAAAACAGCTATAACTTCAGATCCTGATGTCTGATAAACCTATACCATATATCATATCGAATATCGTTTCATGTTCTTCGATTTGACTGATTGTAAAGCTTATACAGACTCCTGGATTAGATGTTATGGTCGGTTTAACATTCAAATGGATATAACTTCCGATCCGGATGTCCGTTTGGCCCGTACCGCATATCATATCGAATATCATTTCATGTTCTTTGATTTGATTGGTTGTGGAGTTGAAATGGACTTACGGATTAGAAGTTATATCCATTTTAACATTCTTGATGGATTTTCACCCCCTCATTTCTATGTATTCATTCATAACTATATATATATATATATGTGTGTGTGTGTGTGTGTGTGTGTGTGTTTTATATATGTATGTATGTATGTATTTATTTATTTATAAATACACATAAAAACATATTTTATAAATTTATTTAAAACAATGTTTATAAATATATATTAATATACAAATAAATATATGAATAAAAATTTATAACAATATATATATATATATAAATAGATATAAATATATATTAATATACGAATAAATATAACTATATATATATAGATAGATCATTAAATGTATAAAAAATTAAATGGCTTAGTTGTAAAGGTTAATGCACGTATGGAGGAGGTTTATTAATAATTATTAGTAATTATTAGTAATTATTCGTATTTTTTTTATTTTACTTAATTGTTCCTAATTATTTCCTAATTATCTAAATTATTCTAAATTATTACTAATTATTACTAATTATTAGTATTTATTAGTAATTATTAGTATTTATTCTTAATTATGAATAATTATTAATAATTATTCCTAATTATGACTAATTATTATTAATTATTCCTATTTATTGAAAATTATTTCTAATTATTATTAATTATTCCTAATTACCATTAACTATGAACAATGAGTACTAATAATTTAAATTTATTAAATAACAAAAAAATCTAAACATAATTAAATTACAAATAATTATGAATAATTAAAACTAATAAAAAATTTAAAATAATTATTAAATTAAAATGAACATAAATACCTTTAAAATTGATCTGAGGTTGATCTCTGATAGTTGTTGAATACTTCATTATCAACTCCGGAAATAAAAATTAAAATTCAAAAACTGTGAACTCTAAAAATAGAGTTTTGAGAGAAGTAGAAGATATAGTTTGATAATGAATGAAAAAAAATGGATGGGGGTATTTATAGGTTAGCATATTCGCGACGAGACTATTTGCGATGGTTATCCCGTCGCAAATAATACTATTTGTGACGGTATCCGTCGCAAAAACATTAGCCCTCATTTATCTTGTTCAATGGTTAAATAGTTATTTGTGACGGGTCCCGTCGCAAATAATAACCTGCCGACATACTATTTGCGACGGGGGTATATTCCCGTCGCAAATTTTTTTTATGCCCACTGGTTATTTGCGACGGGAAAATGCCCCCGTCGCAAATATGTTTCTAACAGGACTATTTGCGATGGGATTTATCCCCGTCGCAAATAACCCATCGCAAAACCCCTTTTTCCCATAGTGTTTTCTTCTTATGATAATGTATTGGACAGAGCATTGATGGTCTTGATGGTTCTAGCTGGTAAGTCAGGTTTATCGGGTGTTTCTTTCACTCCCAAGGGTAGTGTTCATTACTCTATGGGAATGAGTAAGAGTGATGATTCTTGTGGTTGTTTTCTATAGTTGTGTCATTATGGACCCTCTATAGTTAATATAATATTTCCGTTAGTTTTTTACCAGCGTAGAAACATGGGAAATTCAAAGAGGGTCTCCACTAAGGCACCCAAGAACTGTGGCTCCTGTGGATGTTCATGTAACATTCAGATATTCTACAATTTTTATACAACTTTTCATAGTAGCACTGGATCATATGCACCTTCAATATTAGGGGTGAAATCAGATTCTCTATGTAAAAATGGGTTCTAGCCATAGTAATCTTGAAATATTGTTCTTTACATAGTGGATGATTCTCCAGAGTAAGTGGATATGGGTCTAGAAACTGTTAGATGCACTATTACTATATATTCATCCTCAGTGATTGGTCAATTTGATACTGTTTCATCTCATTGGTTTATTTCAACTCGAATTTTTAATCAACTTAATCATACTATTGAGATTTTATCTTATTTAATAGATATTACTACCCCACAAGGTATGAAGATTGAATAGGGTGTATGTAGTCCCTCTTATGTTTTCTCTCTATCAAATGTTGATCTTGATTGGAGTTTTTTAGTTCTCAAAAGGAATCCTCTTAACATCATTTTTAGGATAAATTTTCTCATTTCCTATAATTATTGAAATTATTATTTTCTTTGAATAGCCTCAATTACTACACCCAATGGTGTGTGTCGGGTCTTTTAAGGAGAATGTGACCCAATGTCCAGCAGAGTTGTGCCATCTTATCTGAAGTTGGGGAAAGTGATATATTTGTTTTCTATTGACCTAGAGTGAGAATATTTAATCCATGATCTCCCTCATGTGGTCTTTTATGTTTCTCAACATGTTTCCTTCGGACTTATTTATTTTTCTTTGGTAAGGGAGGATTATTTTTCTATTGAATTAATTCATGGTCCTAAATACAATTTATATTCCCTCTTACCACATAGAACCAACTGAAATGAAAGAAATGAATTCTTAGTTGGATGATCTTCTTCATAAATAATTTATATTCCCGAGTGTGTCACCATGGGCATCATATATTCTAATTTCTAACAATGTTGATAATTCACTTTTTTTATACATTTATTATCAAAAATTCATTCAACTTATAATAAAGAACAAGTATCTATCGTCACATGTTGATGACTTATTTGATAAGTTGAAGGGGGATAAGTGTTTCTCAAAGATCAACCTTTGGTCTAGTTACCATCTGTTGGGGATAAAAAGAATTGAAATTTTGAAACCATCCTTTTATAGCATGTAAAACCACTATGAGTACCTTTTTATTACATATGGTTTAACCAATGCTCATGCGATCATTATGGCTCTAATGAATGGGATTTTCCAGGTGTATCCTAATAGCTTCATGGTAGTCTTTGTGGGTGACATCCTCATTTTCACAATGTCTATGGAGGATCATATTCATCATCTAATAATAGTTTTATTTCTACTAAAAAATCAATGACCTTATGTCATGCTTTTGAAATGTGATTTTAGTATTCACAGAGTGAAGTTATTGGGACATGTGGCATTCAAAAAAGGAATATCAATTAATCATGATATGTTGATGGTTGTTATGACTTGGTAGAAACCATGAAATGTCTTTTAGGTTCATATATTCTTGGGCTTATCTAGATATTTTCATCGATTATTGAAGGACTTATCAAAGATGTATTTTCTATTGACTTCTCTAACTCAAAAGGGGTTAAATTTCACTTGG
This sequence comes from Viscum album, assembly GCA_963277665.1. NCBI lineage: Eukaryota > Viridiplantae > Streptophyta > Magnoliopsida > Santalales > Viscaceae > Viscum > Viscum album. The sequence continues at coordinate 1,875,890,833 of OY728122.1, read as the reverse complement.
GAGGATCATGTGAGGAAGGTTGAGTTATTTCATAATAATAGTTACCAGACCATGATCAGACTAGATCCTTTTTAGGCCTTGTATGGCAGGTATTTTAAATATTCATTGTACTATTCAGAGATTGGTGAATGTTCTTTGGTTGGACCAAGATTGTTCTAAGAGATGACAAAAAAAATTCCATAGATTCATCAAAGGATGTTTATGGCACATAGCTGGTATATGTGTTATACTAATAATCAGTGTAAACCGTTAGAATTCATAGTTGTCTATTTGGTTCCCATGAATTTTATACCTCACTTGGGTCATCGACATCTGGGGAGGAAAGGAAAAATTTATCCTTTTCTTGGTAGACCTTTTGTGGCTGTTGATTAGGTGGGTAATGTATCATATGATTTAGAAGAACCACCATATACGGTGTTGATACATAATGTGTTCCATGTATCTTAGATATGGAGCTATCTATCAGATCCATATCATGTTATTTGATGTAGTGGTCTTGTGTTTAAGCATCATTTATACTTGACTGAATGGCCATTGTAGATAGTCCATTCAGAAACCAATGTAATTTATGTGAGGGTATATCTTCAGTTTGTGTGCTATGGAATCACAGTTATAATTCTCATGAGACATGGGTGTGTGAGGAACTGATGAGAGATAAGTGTCCTCACCTTTTCGATTTGGAATCATCTAGATATGATTTATATGGATATAATGTTCTTATGGGGTGGAGGTCGTATCTGACGACCCAGGATTGACATACATTGAAATTAAATTTATTTTTCATAATACTTAATACATTACAGTTAAAGTCACACAATGACCATATTATTTTAGTGTCTTTGGAAACATGGAACACATTCTTCCATCTTTGTCATATATCTTCCGCATCTCCCATAAAGATCCTCCCAATTAGTTTTCCTACCATAAACCATTCTTTATAACCTAGGGAAAAGAAAACCTAAAAAGGTGTGTTCAAATACTTAGTAAGGGTAAACACGGGGATCATAAATCAAAACAAAAACATAAGAATGTAAAAACATCAATATATTTTTTGAATATCAAAATAAAAAGTAATAAAAAAAACTCGGCAAGACGTAAGGCATAAATCATACTGGAAAATTAAACAAAACATTGGTATAAAAAATGAAGTTGTGGATAAAACATAAGCGTAGAAAATATTTTTGATATTAGACAAAGATGACAGCCAAGACCATCATAGCAGCAAAATTCCATTACTGAACTAAGATCACTCCTCATTCCATTCTTGTATTAGTAAACTAGATTTACAATCCATTTCATCCTTTTATTATTGAATCAGATTTACGTGTTGTTCCAGTCTTTTTTTACTGAACAATATTTACTTTCCATTTTATCCATGTTTATCTCATGATATATAAATGTTTACTCAATGCATTGGAGTGAGATATAGGTCCCACAAATCTCATAATGAATCCATTCTTATGTGTTCCCCAAAATCATAAATCATTCACCATGGCACAACCTAAGGAATAAAATGGGTTTCTTAAACCTCATTCCATCAAAACATAAACCATTTAATAGAAATGGAATTAATAAATATAATACCATAATAAAAAAAATCATATCATATTAGGAATAGTGATACAAAAATAACCCTATTTAATTAATATAATATATAGAAAATATTCTGGATAAGACACATGAAATTAATTCTTGAGGAAAATACCCTTTCTTCTCCAAAACAATTTTCTTTTCTCAAAACACCACATATTTTTAATAGAGAAGAATTTATTTAAAAATAACCATGAAAATATGAAAGGGAAGGTTCATTGAAATAAGGCATCATTAAAGAATAAAAAATCATACATTTTGAATAATTTAAAAAAACAATATCATTGTACTTTTTCCAGAAAAGTCATAAAGTTCCTTATATCGAATAACAACAAAATATTTCTTTTATAAAATTTCTTAATTATTCACCAATGGGTAAAATTGAATTTATAAAATTATAAAAGAATATAAATAGTATTAAATATTTAGGGAACATGGACGTGGATTATAAATATCACCCATAAAATAATGATGAATAAATAATCTCATGAATTAATGAGATAAAAAAATTATCCCTTACATCTTATCTGATATCCGTTAAATGTTTCAGAACCTCCTATAATTCGACATGATTTCTCTAAACCTTGTATTAGGGAACTAGAGTTTGTCTTTGAGGAATATAATTACCTATATAATGTTACAAGGGAATTTGATAAGGGAAAATTGTAGGGTATGATCATGCTTAAAGGCTCAAATTGATGTGAAGTGGGGGAGTATCCCCTTTTACAATTGAGGTGAGGGGAACTTTTAGAAACCTCAAAAATATTAATTTATAATAGAATAAAACCACCCTAAAAAACCTCAAAAATGTCCCAATATCCATTTTTATGTGATATAGGTCTGTAATATCATAAAAAATAATTTTTAAAAATGTTTTTATGTCAATTTAAACATTAACATTTTAATTAACACGTAGTTATTCTATTTAATTTTAATTAAGATAAAAAATATTTCAATATTATAAGGGTGAAATATTTATTTATTATATGTAAATTAAAACATAAATAACCACTTTCAATAAATTTTTACCATATCACAATTATTCTATATTTTTAAAAAATGTTTTATGATTTTTAAATATTTTTGTAAAACATTGTTTTTAGAAAACAACAATATTGTCCATTTTGAAACTATTCAATTCTAGGTTTTTTAAAAAAATTCAAGATAATATGTTATCATATAAAAAATTATTTAATTATATCCATATGGGTTATATTTCATCTATAAAAATCATGTTACATATTTATTAGCTCAAATTATATTTATTTTTACATTTTTAATAACATTATTTTGAGATTTCAACTAATAAAATAATTACAATGTCATTTTTGTGTAATAATTAAATATAATTATTTATTGTCTAAAAATTAAAATTAAAATATTATGATGAATATAAATATACTATAATTAATAAAAATACCTTTAGTCAATGTTTTCTTCTGGAAAATTCAATATTAAAAATGCTATACTTATAAAATTATGAATATGACAACTTTAACATCACTTTATATAAAATAATATAACTGTCACAATATCTTCCATATGGATAAAAATGGTCAATAAATCAACCCTTGTATATTTATGGTAGATATATACCCGAAAAATAATAATTGATAATGTTTTTGGGTCTTTTGATGGTTATTATCATGTTAATAATAATTATTTTATTGACTTCTCATAAATTAATTAATTTGTACACCATCAAAGTAGAAGTCATTAAGATAATTATATATTTCCTAAAAACTAAAAACAAATTTCCATGATAAATAAAAATATCATATATTCCAAATCAATATTTATAATCAAATTTATCTTCACTATAACCTTATTTAAAAAATGGTTTAGTTATTAGCATTTTGAGTGAGTCATATTTAACTTTTCTTTAAATAAAATAACTTAAATGCCCTAATCTCTTCAAACTGTATTAAAAGGACACCATTTAGACCCAAGAATGATTTAGGTCAAAATATATTCATCTAATTATATGAAAACAAGTGTTAGGATCATTTTATAATAGTATTCTTAACCCTAATTACATGTTTTACCCTTTTACCGTATAAATAAAAATTACAGAAGTAATTATTCTTAATGCCCAAAAATAAAGTATATATATATATATAATTTTTGTCTCCCAATTCCATATATGGAATAAATTTTTCAAAATTCAGAATACATATGTTTCAATAATTAATTTAAAATCATTCCTGTTGTTAGAAAGAGAGAACATGTTTTCTAAAAGGTAAAACATTGCAAAATATTGAAATCTTTTTACGCCTAGTTTAGTGTCAAATTAATGCTAATGAAATACATTTAATTTAATGATAAAAATATATTATATTTATATTTCGAAACAATTTAATAATATAATTTAATTAAATAAATTATTTTGATTAAAAAATTGTTTTCAATTAAAATTTAGTATAATCTTACTGTGCATCAAAATTTAAAATATATCAGAAAAATATAAAAAATCATCCAAAGAAAATTTTTATATCCTTCTTCCAAATAAGAAGAATTTTTTTAAAAAAAGAATATATAAAATTGTCAAAATGTAGATTTTAAATGGGTGCACCATTAAAAAGGGCAATACTAAATTTCTTGAAAAATACTTATTTTATGTGAAAAATAGATATTGTTTTTATATCATGTATAGAAAACATATACTAAGAATTTTATTCAATAGTCTGAATCAATAATTAGTGGTTTTATTATTTTATAAACTCACTTACTTTCATTTTAATAATTTTTTAGACTGAAATTTATACTATTCATACCCTCTATTAAAATGATTAGGTTATAATATTTATTTGTTCATTTATACTCGGCCTTTCATGAAAATAATTATATTAAAAGAACTTGTAATTGTGGGAAACACAAGAGGAGTATAGTATTGAGTATACCGCAACATAGTACGGTGTTGTGTATAGTAAAATCTAATCATGGTGTAGCATAACACACATGACATCAATGATATTAAAATGAACATATCTCATAAAATCATGGGGTGGTATATTCTACCCCCCATAAAATTAATTTCACTCAATAATATTTTCAGGGTTATAAAAGGTTTACTAATTGAATGTTTCTATCATAGAAACCCACATCGTAAAAAGTATGACAAAAAATTCATTTTAAAAAAGAAATGTTAGAAACATAATGGTTACTCAAAGTAACTGATCACTGGGTTCCCAAATAAGAGAACATATTTCAGATGTGAAAACATGGATATGGATGAAAAGTCTAATGATCATGTTCTGATGGAGAGTGATAAAAAACATGGTTTGAAGAATGTTAAAAATCAAAAAGCTATAAATCTATAATGATTTAGTGGACCATCTAATTGATCAGATAAGAAGGTACTAGGATAACATTTTTGGTTTCTAGATTATTTTCCAAAACTTGAAGAAGTTTTCAAGTGATTAAATACTTACTTGATTTCGATACAATCTCACCATTGTTTGTTCCTTGAAAAATTTACATGTCTTCACTTATTCAAAGAAATGAACTTGTATTTTTAATTGATGAAGTGTTAGAATATCATGAGATATATAAATAGATTGATAGGCCATTCCATCTTTCTCAAAAAAAAGGTTATCATTGGTTATCAAATATGCATCAGTTCAGATATTGTGAGATAATACCTTAATCTATCCAATTTCCACTGGAGTAAATATTATACTATTAATAAATGGATAACATTACAATCCTTCTATAATTATAAAACATTAAAAAGAGGTGAACTAAATCATTTTAGAATTTATCTACCATATCTCACTGGGTAGTTTTTTGTTGTCATATTCAAAACATTGGAATACCTTAATTCAGTATTCTGTTGAAAATAACTTGAATTACCATAGAACTTTAGTGAAAACAAGCATGCTGCCAAAAATTAAATTTTACCAAAAATGCCAAAAATTATCTATACTCAAATGATGATATTACATTGTCATTATATCAGTTATAAATTCATTAATACTATCAAACATCTCATTATCTCACTAACCCATCATTATTCTCATATCATGCATTTTCCAAAAATATTTGAATAACTTTACATGATTACCAGTACCATTCAACATATACACTCAAGTACATGATAGGTTAACCATCCATAGATGTTTTTTTATTCCATTGTAACATAAAATTACTTATACAACATTATTCTTAATAAAAATTAAATCATTCCCATATCTTCTTAAACCATTTATTGAGCTTCATTGTTTTATTCCTTGATAATTCTTTCATCTCATATATCATTTGTAGTCTCTTCCTCAACAAAAACATGAATACTACCCATATGACCATGTTAATTCTCTTCATGTTATTTTTCCTTATGGAATAAATTTTTATAATGCCCATAAATTTAAAATTTAAAACATTTAAGCACCATTTGTGTCATAGAAATACCATTATCCTTGTCAATTATGTTAACTGGACCTTTTATTTTACAATTACTATCTTTGTGTTGTTTTCCACACCCAAAGCATCTTCGATTTCCTTTGAAACATTATCCTTAATGCCTCTTCCCACATGATTTACATGAGTAAAATTGAACATTCTTTCTTCTATGATCACTATTAAACTCTATAATTCTCTTATTAGGTGGGTTAGGATAATCAAAAATGATGAGATTATTGATCATATGATGAGGCTACAGATTAGGCATAATAATGATGCTTCACATCACAACTACCATTTAATTTGGTTTCACATTGTTAATATCATTTTATTGTGCATCACATTATCTTATTCACATAAATCCTTCTGTTTCAAGCCATTTTATAAAACCCAAAAATATTAGAGTGTGAGGCAAAAATCATAATAGGAAAACACCATAATCAAGGGGTAGTAATTTCAATTTCTAATATCATAGTTTTATTCCTAGGTTATTCATAATCATTACCATAATTCTAGGATAGTAACATATATATATACTTATCCTTATGGATATTCCTATAGGTATCCATAGAAATACCTCTAAGGAAGTCCCTAAAGTTTTCGCATCCAAGCTTCTAATGGTTAGCTAAACCATTCCTCTAATACCAACTCTAACATCCCAATCTTAATGTACAAGGACATTACATTTATTTTTCCAAATACGTAATTCATTGCACAAAAAGATTCCCAAATATCATTTTACATTAGTGTCTTTGGAGACTCAGAACACATTCTAATAACTTGGTTAAAGATCATAAACATCTCCCATAAAGATCTTCCCCATTAGTTTTCTTACCTAAATTTTTTTTATATCCTCGGGGAAAGAAAACATAAAAATTATGATCTAAAAGGATCAGTATGGTAAACATGGAAAACATAAAATAAATCATAAACATACGAATTTAAAAATATGATCAGATATTTTGAATATCAAAATCTGGAGTGATAAAATAAAAAAAGGTATAATGTAACACATAAATCATAGTGGAATATTAAAAATAACACCTATATAAAACATGAACTTGTGGAAAACACATAATCATAGAAAATAATTTCCATATTGGCCAAGTAACTTAGCCTACACCATCATAAAGGAAAAAGTATATTACTAAATCAAGTTCACTCCTCATTCAAGCCCTATATTTTTTTAACATGATTTACATGTATTTTCATCCCTATATTACTGAAATAGATTTACTTTCCATTTCATCCCTGTATTATTGAACCATATTTACATTCCATTTCAGCCATGTGTATCTCATGAGATATTAATCATTACCCAATTCATTGGTTATAGATATAGGTACCACCCATTTCATAGTGAAATCATTCTTATGTGTTCACAAAAAACCTCAATCATTCATCATCAAATAACATAAGGAATAAAATAGTTTTCATAAACATAATTCGTTCATAAAATAATCCATCTTCAATAATGGATTTCAATAATATCATTCCATCCCAAAAAAAATAAAAACATTGAATTATTGGGATAGAAACATAACCCTATTTAATGAATGTCAACTTATATGTACATTAGTTTTTATATAACATAGGAAATTAATTCATGAAGAAAATATCCTTTCTTATAGAAAAACAATTTCTTTTCTCAAAATCCCTCAAAATTTAAAAATAAAATTATTTCCTCGAAAATAACCTTGAAAATTTGTAAGGTAAACATCAAGGAAATAAGTAGTCCAAAAATCATAAAAATCCATTCATGTCATATAAGTTAAATAAATTCTCCTCATACATTTTCTGGAAATGTAAAAAAGTACATCGTATTGAATAACAACAAAATATTCCTTTCATTCCATTTAATAAAAATTCACCAATGGGAAATGTTGACTTTAAACAATTGATGATGAATATAAATAGTATTACATATTTAAGGAACAAGGATGTTGAGGAAAAATAAACACCAAAAAAATAATCAAAAAAAAAATCTTTGATAACAATGAGATTGAAAATTTATCATTTATCATAGGTCCGCTATCTGTTGTATGTATCAGAATGTCCACCTCTTAGACATTCTTTCTCTAAATCTCCCTTTGGATCAATATATATTTTCTTTGAACAATAGCTAAACAACTAGAATTTAACTATATAAGTTTATATGGGTATAAGACAAGGGATTTGATAGCTTGAAGCCTCAAATTGACTTGAAGAAGTGAGGTAAGAAGTGTCATTTTATAATTTATGTGAGGGGAAGTTTTGGAAACCTCAAAAATATTAATTTATAATAAAATTAAACCCCACTAAAAAACCTTCAAAAATTCCCAATTTAGATTTTTAGATGATAAAAGGTTGTAATCTCATTGTAAAATATTTTTTAGACATTTTTATGTCTTTTTAAAAATTATCATTTTCATTAACACTTAGTTATTCTATATAATTTTAATTAAGATAACAAATATTGCAATATTAAGATAGTGAAATATTTATTTATTTGATGTAAATTAGGATATAAATATGTACCTTAGAAAATTTTCCACCATATCATAATTATTATATAACTTTTAGATATTTTTTATGATTTATAAATAATTTAATAAAACATTGTTTTGACAAGACCACAATAGTGTCAATTTTAAAACAATTCATTTTTTTATAAAATATCAAGATAAGATGTTATCACTAAAAAATGTATCATATTATATCCATATGGGGTTTATGTCATCTAGAAAAAAATCATTGGATATATTATCTAGGTTAAATTATATTTATTTTAATATTTTTAATAACATTAATTTGATATTTCCATTAATAAAATAATTATTACATTAGTTTTGTGAAATTATTTAACATACATATTTTTCGGTAAAAATTAAAAAAAATACTATAATGAATATAAATATATTTTCTTTTATAAGAATAATTTTAGTAGAATTTATCTTCCAGAAAATTCAACATTAAAACTGTTGTACATATTAAATTATAAATGTGAAAACATTAACATCACATAAAATAAAATAATATAAGTGTGAAAGTAACTTCTATATGGATCCAAATGTCCAATAAATAGACCGATGGATTATTATTGTCTGTATAAACTCAACAAATAAGAATTGGGAATGTTTTTTCATCTTTTTATGGTCATTATAATTTTAATAATAATTTTATTTATTTATTTAGCATCAATTAATTAATTTGTACAACATCAATGTATATGTTTTTAAGGTAATAATATTTTTCGAAAAAATTGAAAATAAATTACCTTATTAAATAAAAACATTTTATATTTAAAATAAGTATTTATAATTGAATTTATCTTATGTATAACCTTATATAAAAATGATTTATTTAATAATATTTTCATTGAGACATATTTAACATTTTATTTAATAAAATAAAATAAATTTCAGAATCTCATCCAAGTTGCTTACAAAGGACACCATTTTGACCAAATAATTCTTTAAGTCAAAACAAATCTTCCAATGATATGAATTTAAGTGTTAGGTTTATTTTATATTAGTATTCATACCCTTAATTTTCTGTTTTACACTTTTACTACATTAATAAAAATTACCGATGTTACCATTTATAATACCCAAATATAAAGTCAAAATATTGACATAATTTAGTCATACTAATTCCAAATATGTAATCCATTTTTTTAAATTAAAAACAAACAAGTTGTAGTAATTAATTTAAAATTATTATCGTTGTTAGAAAGAGAACAGGTTTTTTTAAAAGATAAAACATTATAAAATATTAAAATGTTTTTAAATATGGATTCAATGTAAAATTAATGGTAATGAAATTAATTATATTGAATGAGAAAAATATATAAAATTTATATTTTAAAACCATTCAATTATATATGGTAATTACATAAATTATTTTGATGAAATGGTTGTTTTTAATTAAAAATCTAGTATCATTTTACTATAATTGGAAATTTAAAATGTATCAGAAAAATATAAAGAAGCCATCCCAAAAATATTTCTATATCCCGATTACAATGAATATTTTTTTTAAATAGAATATTTAAAACTGTCAAAAACTATATCTAAAATGGGTGCACCATCAAAAGGAGACAGTACTGCATTTTTAAAAAATACTTCTTTCATCTGAAAAAATTGAATTTCTTATTATATCATGTCTTGAAAACATATAAGATGAATTTTAAAAACATGATTTAATACATAAAGTGTGATTTTATTATTTTATAGACTCACTTATTTTCATTTAAATAGTTTTTTTAGAAGGAGTTTAATATTATTCATATCCTCCATTGTAATGACTAGGTTTTAATATTTAGTTGTTCACTTGTACTCTGTCATGCATGAAATGAATTCTCTCAAAATAACATGAAATTGTGTGTAACACATGCCATGAATAGTGTTACATATACCACAAGATAATACGGTGGTGCGTATAGTGCAATCGAATCTTGGTGTAGCGTACAACATAAGACATCAAATAAATTAAAAAGAATATATCTCCTAAAATCTTGGGGTGTTACATTGTAACATTCAAGTGCACTTTATATATTTATGTTTATATCATTGTCTTGGTCATTCTTTTTCCTCTCTCTGGGATGGGATGAGATGGATTTGGGAGGATACCTATAATAGTGATGTCATTGATCTGTTGGATTCTCAGAAAAACTATTCATTTCAAGAAACTTCTATAGATATAAATGTCTCAGTATAGGATTATATACCATATAAATAATAAACTAATAACAATTCATTTTTTTCAAGTGGTTATGGTTTTTTCAGTGATTATGATAATTTTCAATTACACAACATGTAATTGGGTTACATATTGTGTAATTTCCAGGTTTTTTTAAAAAAAAAACCAACTCAGTTGAGAGTTTTATTTGTTCTTCATCCATAATTCCTTTCTCTCAAACTACAGTCATTCCCCAAGTGATTTTGGGAGCCTCAAACCCCTCCGGGTCTTTTCGTTCGGCGATTGATTGTTGTTTCTATCATGGAAAAAACATTCAGGGAAGGAATTCTCCTTGTCTCTCGGTCTCTTCCAATTTTCCTCCTTGGAGTAGTTGGATCATCATGGAATTGATAAATATAAACTCCATATTGATAAATATAGTTTATATTACTGATTTTATAGATATTTTCTTTCTTATTTCTTGTTGGAAGGTTATGTAGCATGCCTTCTGTTATCGTGAGAAATTTAGGTGTTTCTGTTACGATGCCCAATTTATATTAACCCTAAATTTAATTGATTAATTTATCATATTTGAATTAAATTGTCATTATTGGTATTGATTAAAATACTTTCAATCATTTTTTAGGAAAAACCCAAACTATTTGAAAAGGGGTTTTCATGAAAAATTGAATTTGTCATGAAATTGGAAAACCCAATTCCATTGAATTGGGGTATGATTATAGAAATTGTTGAGATTTATAATGTTTAAACTGAAATTGTGAAATAGTTTTAATTATATTTTCTAATTTAATTATTTAAAATGGATTTAAGGTATAGTGGTGAGAATCCCTATTCCATTGAATTGGGAGTTTGTTATGAAAATTATGGAATTCGTTAAGAAATTGTATTTTTGGATTTACCTGTGAAATTTTATTTTGAAATTTAATGGTGAATGGATTTAAAATACATATTTTTAAAAATGGCATAAAATGGGTTTTATAGAAACCTTAGGGTCTTATCGTGTTAAAATTAAATGTTTTTTAATTAAAAACCCCATTTTTTTATTTCTTAATCGGATTATTTGAAATCAAGAATAAGATTAATTTTATTTTAAGAAGCCTTAAAATAAATTTCTCATCATTGTTTTATTATTATATAATATCTACACATATGTAATAATGAAGTTATTTTATGGAACAATATTCTTTACAACATTATAAATCATCATATGAGTACATAGTATCCCTTACGTGATTTTGATGATCCCTCTTTAGCATGAGTTCAATATGGCATATTGTTATCTCCAAGAATTACATGAATTTTTTAAAATTATCTAGGATTATTTTGAGACCAGGTGCTGAGATGGCATGGGAATCCAAGGCCCAGTGTGTCCTGAATGGTCCATAGAAAATGTTATGTTTAAAATAGCATGCTTGACTATTTTTCATGAACAAAATGAATAACTATTAAACAGGTTCCTGGATCAAAATTTTGAGGGCAGAATTGATTTCATGATGGCAGGTTTACCATATTTTTGACTTATGTTTACTCAGTGTTGGCCTCTAGTGAGAAAATCCAACAAATGAATAACTATAAATAAAATAATGAAATAAAATTATTTTGTTTTTAAAATATTTATAACTTCTGTGTTGTGACTCATATTGAAAATATGAGACCACCATTGGACTCGTGAGGGCATTCTATCCTTAGGCGGGGCCTAACCTCGGCTGACATGGGTTGAGGGTGAAGGTTAATTTTCTAGTGTTTCAATAAAAAATAAAATAACCTTAAAAAGATTATTTTATTTGAAAATAGTTCACTACGACATAGTGACGAGACAACTGTGTCAATTCATAAATGAAACCATGTAATCATATGGTGACTCATTGAAACAATAATTCTGAAATGCATTAACATGTTTCCTACATTAATCAGGGACAATTTGCTATGTTAAAATTCGTAGTTCTTGAGAATTATTCTAGAAAACTGGAATTTACCTATAGAAGGGGGAAGTGGATATCTCTCCAATGATGAAGGATCTGATATCAGGGTTTAATCCAGTGGTGATGAATTAAAAAGCATGAGGGGAATAAGGATCAACGTGGATTCATGAATTCAATCTACATCTGCAAGTGATCTAACTCGAGGTAGTGGTTTTTTTCTCTGTGATTTGGATTTTCCCATGTTTTTCATCTTAAAAATAAAGGTGGTTCAACCCACTAATAAGTAGACCTGCGGGTAGTTTCATCTTATAGTTTAGGTTTGATTCTGGGATAAAACATCGATAATGTGGATCCATGTTGAACCTCTAATTGGATTGAAATCATAGTTTATCGTCCCCTATATTATTATGTGGATAGATAACGAATGACACAAACAAGGCTAGATTCGTCCTCCTTGTATGTTCATGTAAGCCTACCACCACCCCTTGTTCTTTGTTTCTCCAATCTTTAATGCCACAACAACTCGAAGATCACAACATGACAACAAATAACGGCGATAGCGGATAGATACAATGATGACATGGGGATGCCAACTCAAAGGTCGGTGGTGGCAATTGGAAATGGCCGCTTCCGTGAGGTAGCGTGCAATGGTGGCACTCCCTAGCAGAGTACGTTGTGGCTAGCGGGTAGCGGTGGGGCAGGATCATGGCTCTAGTGGGGCACTATGTCAAGTAGAGGAGGTCACGACAGTGTAGAGGCGGTGCTCGGGTGACGTGCCATTGTCCCGAGAAGGGGTCCTACTATAGAATTCGTGATCAGTGGAATGGGCTTCCAATAATGGCATGTTGTAGTGTCAAACACGTACACGACGACCATCCATATCTCATGGTTAGAGACTGCAGTCCAGCTAGACTATGATGGGAACACGCGGGTGGGACGCGACTCCCGACACGTCTCGGGTGAATCAGACCAGCCCGCCCAGTGAGTTGAGCTTCCCAACGGGCTCGACCGCATCAAAAACAGTATGTGATGGGCCCAGTCAGTCAGTCCAGGAGCAACAGTCTGGGATGGATCTAGGTAGGGTCAGGTTGGGTCGATCCGCCCTGGTCCTACCGAACGCAGACCCAACCCTCCCATTTTTAGAAAAACACTAATAACATGAAAATTGTACGTCCGATCGACGAGTCTTTTTTGTTGTTAGGAAACTCAAAACGAGCCAAGAATTTTTGAAATACATCAAGTGAGTTTCCATAGAGGTTTAATTATGACATGCAACTTGAGATGTAGATTCTCCTGAAATTAAGAGTGTTACGAATGAAAATCTGATGGTTAGTTGTGACGAGACAAAAGTTCCATGTGGATCCTTATGGCATGGAATATGAGTAGATGTGTGGTCATGTGTGTCCTAGAAGATGGTTAGCCTTGCGGAACTGTTGATCTCTACAAAATAGGATTAGGTGATTAGACCTCCATGGCCCGACAGACAAGCAATAGTCGAGAAGACCTCAATGTACTGGCAGATGAGCAGTATTCGAGTGGACATTAGGGGCTTGAAAAACAAGTAGACCTTAGTGAATCTTCAGAGTTGATTCCCATAGGGGCACAATATGTTCATCAGTACTAATATTTTTGTTTACTTTGGGTAGTTCTCAATGACTTCGCTTTATAAGTGTACCAATGAAGCATGACCTCTTTTGGTAGATCTCTAATGACTTGATGGCTCAAGGAGTGTGTCCTCCAATGATGAGTGTTCCATTAGTAGAGTCTTGTGATGAATGATTAGTTTTGATATCAAGAATTCATATCTCAATGAGACTATACATCTCAGGTAATCATCATGATGTATCAAGACCATATGTTCTCTCGGATACTTTTGGTAGACAAGCTCTACCGAGATTCTATCAAATAGATTGAGGAGTCGGATCTCCTGAAATCGATTGTGCTATGCATAGAACCATATGGATGGTAGTGGACGATACATTTCATCTTACAATCCTTTACGAGTATACCTAGATGTTCTTATTATAGTTTTTAATTACATATACCAATATTGAGATGATTGTACCTACTTGGTGGTTCTTTCTTTTTTGGTCTCTTTCTTTGTGGTTTTTGGGGTCCCCTTCAGAGTATTTTTTTACTCACCACTGGACAAGGCTTTCCTGCACATACAACATATTGTGCAGACTAACAAAGAATTTGTGGTGTTTTAGATGGAGCATCACCAAGACTAAGTTGTTCCTTGTGATATCAGATGAGCCGATGTGTTTCTGGTAGCTTCCTACAAAATATTTAGTACCCTTGTTTGCATGTTAGTATTTGTAGTTGTATTTCTTTTATTGGCCTTCTATTATACTTCAGTTGTACTTTAATACTTTATTTTATGTCATACACTATTGTTGGGTTGTAGTGGTATGCATCGTTTGTCTTTAATTATTGTTTTCACTCTCTATCATTATGGATTTTAGTTTGGTGTGTGTGTATGTTCTTAGGAAAATGCCTCCCATTGGTGGGATATGCCTACATGTCACTAGTCACAATCCCCTATCCTATCAGAGGTAGGCTTGGGGTAGTAATGGAACAAGCCCTGAGGATTGTTTTTGACAGAGTGGTATCAAAGGTGGTTGGTTATACCTTATGAACCTAGAGTCTATGAGTTTGGTTTGGGGAAATGGTGTTAGGTGTTTATGAGTTCGACTTTCAGTCTAGGGAATCAAGTGCTGGTTTAGTGGCTGATGTATCCATACACCATTACCCTAAATTCTACTTTTCATCTCGGTACATGAGAACACCAGTTTCCAAAAAAAGATGGTACCTAAATTTTACAGGAATTGGTTGAGTTTTCCATGTCCTTCTTGATTCATCTCAACATGTATAATATATTGATCGTTGTATATCTTGTTTTGTTTCAAGATACTTCCATGTAGATGGTCATCCAGGATTAAACTACATTATCATGAGAATGATATATGGGTTGATGATATGGGTACAAGGGTTTTTACTAGAGAAAGCACCACTGGGTGGTGTACCGGCTATACCACCACCTAGGGAGTAGCACATGGTACGCATAGTACCAGTGGATTACAAGTTTGGAATGAGCGCCTTCCATGAGTTTTAGTGAAATAGACCCCTCAGGTTCTAGGGAGATCCCAATAAACTAGCAGCTAAGGACATGGTTGAGGGGGTGACCGAGTATTCCATTTAGTTAGGACACCATTAAAACAAATGGTTTTCTTAAATTTGATCCATCTACCTGGATCAGCAGGGAGATGGAATGTTTTAGATTACCTAATCTTATGATGATATGTCTTTTCTGTGGATAGATATTGATTACCTTTTTTAGATAAGGGGATATTTTTATAAATGATAAGAGCTTTGTGCTCCCAAGATCTTCTACAACTTTAGTGGGACTACATGTTGGTAGTAGAATATCCATCTAGGCATACCGACCATTCCAGGTACTCGATTAATATGCTAAAACCAGTGTTTCAGGTCTCGATCCTCCGAGTAAGATGTGTTTTGGGACATTTGAGCCAACACTATTCTTTTGTGCATTCATACTTATGATATTGTCTAATAAAGAACCTTTTTTGTTGAAATTACTTTGGATGAGCATATATAGCTTGTAGATGTTAGTAGTTTGAAAGTTGGAATCCAACGTTAGTCTCAAATTGTTGTATGTGTGTGACATTCGGAGAACAGGTTCTCAGATAGGGGATCTACATCTCAACATTTATAGGGAAAGTCCAGTTGTCCTAGAAAGAAGTAATTATTTTTAAAATATGGTAGGTTCATCTTGCTAGAGATTATCCATCCTATCGTGATGATAGTGAAATGGAGGATGGACCACCAGGGGAGAGATAGTGACAGGAAAATATTAATCTGCTAGGCGCCAGACGTGGTAAAGGGTTTGGGAGAGAAGTAAGAGGTGTTATACATTTTGATATTTTAAAACCACCACCCCACTATGGTCCACAACAAGCTCAGGGTGTTGAAGGACATGGGAAGTGGGTAGCATCATGTAGCCTAGGATCATGACCCAAGGGCTTCGAGAATGATTCAAGGTATGGTTTATGTCTACTCTTAGCTGTTTTATTAGTAGACAAGGGTTTGAATCATTCATTCTTATCACAAATCATTTTTACGACCTAGAATTTATGGTTAAATAGTTTACTTATACATTAATTATGGAGATACATAAGGGGGAGACTCAATAGTCCCACTTCTGTTGATGGAGTGATCTAACCCTTAAAAAAAGAGTTTTGGTTGGAACTTTTTGATGATAGTGTCGAGGACTTACGAAGTTAGATAGTGTATGGAAAAGTCATCCATAGTTCACACTCATGCTAACTATTTTAGGAAAAAATAGATTTGGTATTTTTGTAGTATTGGAATGTGGTTTTCCTTGTCGGTAAAAAATGAAACTCATGCAGCATAGGATAAAATTAGTTTTTAGAAGGGTGTGGATGATAACACTTGAGTCATCCATAGTTACCCATGTGGTCGTGGATGTTTTTATTTTTCAGTTCCCATTCGTAGTGTCAGAGTACAAGGATGTATTATTGGAAGATGTTACAAGGATTACCTCTCTATAGAGAGATGTGATTCCGCATCATTATAATCCCGGAGATGGAATTGATATTAGAATCGGTATATCGAATTTATTTTTAATATATTTTTGAGGTGATGGGGTTTGAGGAGGAGTTGTAGAGGAAGGGGTTATTAAGACCCAGTTCTCAAGGTTCTGTATGGATTACCATCCCTTTAACCATGTGGCCATGTATAACAAGTACCCACTACCAAATGGATATAAATGAACATTGTGACGGGTTTACCAAGTATGTCCAAGAGAAACGATACCATCTAGGTGATCATTGACTAACTCACCATGTTGTTTGCTTAATTTTTTTTAGAATAGAGTCTCATAGAGATCATGGGATACCTCAACATGTATAAGATACGTAGATGGCCCATCACATGTCATTGATTGGATCGAGATGGAAGTTGAAGACATGGGGAATTTTTTGGAGTCTCTAGTAGATATTGAGGATCAATTGGAGCTGATCCTTTGTAGATGGTTGATTCCTCTAGTACGCATTCGGTGGAATCACATGAATCTGTAGGGGAGTACTAAAGAGAGGGAGACTCATATCCATGGTCATTATCCTCATTTGTTTGTTTATACCCTATTTTGACTTACGAGGACATAAATCCCCAAAAGTGGGGGTAAGTAATGTCCCATAATTCCATTTTTTTTAATTATATGGGTTTATTCTAGGACCATGTGGTAAGACGACGTGAAATTCTGAGTCCCAGTATGACTGGAATGGTCCATCAAAAAATTTTAATTTTTAAATAGCATGCGTGAGCAGTTTTCCTACAAAGTTGTAATAATAGTCAAAATATTTCCCCGATACGAAAATATAAGGGAACCTTTGTGTTCAGGATGGTGGGTTTATCTTTGGTGCAACTTAAGATTAGTCGGTGCGGGCCTCCAGTGAGCAAACCCAAAAATGGCACAACTTTTAATAAAATTATTAAATAAAATTATTTTATTTTTCAAATCCATATAACTCACAAACAGTGACTCAGATTGAAACTAGGATACCACTGTTGGGCTCATGAGGGGATTATTTCCTTAGGTAGGGCCTAACCGCAACCGAGTTAGGTCGAGGGTAACACTTAATTTACATGTGTTTCAAGGAAAAATAAAAATACATAAAAAGTTTATTTTATTATAAAAAAAATTATCTACAATTTAGAAATGAGAATCCTATTTCATTTAATAAATGATATCACGTAAAAAAATTGGAATCATCATAACACTAACGCTAAAACACATTAACATGTTAAGGTGTTCCCTCCATTAATCAGGGATAGGTTTCAACATTATAATTAATAGCATAGGAAATTTCATCTGGATCTCTGAGTTTCCATAATGCAAGGGGGAGGAGGCTCTCTCACTAATGATGAAGGTTCAGAGGATGGGGTTCGATCAAGTGGGAAAAAATTGATGAACATCGACAGAACAAGGATCGATGTGGTTTCACAACATCATTCTATGTCTCCATGAAATCCAACAAGAGGTAGGGGTTTAATTCTTTGTGAATTAGATTTTCCTGATTCTTTCTTCCAAAATAAAGAACATGGATCAACCCACTAACAGGATGATCAGTAGGTCATTTGTTCTTGCAGAATGAGTATGATTCTAGAAGAAAACATCATGAAAGTGGATCTATATTGAACTTGTGATTGGATTTAAATCTTCATTTACCCACCCTTAAATTCTTATTTGGAGGGATCAAGTCCAACAAAAACAATTTATGATCTATTCACCTTAGGTGTTCTTGAAAGCATCCCCCCCCCCGTTTTTTTTCCTCTGATATCCATCGACGCAACAACTCGATGATTGAAACATGGAGGTGGATCACAGCAACAGTTGAAGGATACCGCGGTTGGAGGTTGTGGAAACATGGGGCTACCAACTTGAAAGCCAGAGGCGGCATGTGGTAGCATCTGCTTGTAGTGGATGTCATTGAGAAGCAGTGCACTACAGTGGTGGAGGCCGCAGCCAGCGGGTCTTGGCGATGCAGAGGTAGTGCATAGTCGGTGCACCTTGGAAGCAGGAAGGGGGCCCGGGGCACAAGTTCTGGGTGGTGGAAGGGGTCGTCGATGATCCATGTGGATGCAGTGATTGTGCCGCATCACTCGTTTGGATACTATGTTCTAGGTGGACTGCAGTGCCAACCCCCCATATCCCGGGTGAACAATACCAGCCCACCCCATCATGTCTTGCCACCCCAGCAGGCTGGACCTGTGGCCCAACCAGTCCGGGCTGGGCCCAACTGGTCTGGGTCGGGTTAGTGGAACCTAGGCCTGGTCGGGTCAGGACGGTCGTCCCGGGTCGGGCCAGACCCACACCCAATATAGCGATCCCATAATTTTACATATAACATTACATGATATAATGACAAATTATAAATCAGATTACAAACCAAGGATCATAAATTTTAGTGTCTTGGAAGACTTGGTACATAAAACTATAAACATGGAACTAAATAAAACGTTTCTTTATATAATATCTAAATTGAAATCCTAAAATTCATTGTGCTCAAACATCATCATAAGGCTCCCTAGGGAACACATGTAAAAAGGGATGTGATAAATAGCCCAGTAAGGTAATAACCATAATAACAATGCATTAGAACATGGGATAGAAGACATGTCATGATGATATAAAACGACATGTTACATATGGAATCATAACATATAAACGTGGAATCATTTTAACATGTAGTCGTAATAATGAGGTAGAAACATAAAACATGACTTAAAAATGGGGGAAGGCCAACCACCAAGACCATTTCACATGGTAGCACAAGCCATGGCCAACCACCAAGACTACCACACATAGTATCACAAGCCAAGGCTAACCACCAAGACCTTCACACACAAAGTCTGATGAGACTCAACATTACCCAATGCAATGAAGAACTATCTAGGCACACCCATATTAACATTAAATGAATATTTTTTCCACATAAATAATCATACACAATAAATCTTACATAAACAAAAGGATTACCCTTGGAAAGAAATGGGTACCACAGTCATGTCATAATGCAAAACAAAAAATCGTATAAAAAATGTTTCCATGAAAGAATGGAAGTGAAATATACATGGAAAATCATAAGGTAAAATTGGAATGTATCTTGGTAAGTGATTACAAGTCGAAGTGATAATATGTAAGAAAATTATTTAAGAAATTTTATCATTAAATCATTTTTTGAACGGTTTTAAGGAAAATACTATAGAGCCTTTAAAATGGGATAGGGAACAATCGATTATATAAAACAAAAAGTGAACCAAAAATGATTTCTTAAAGAAATTAGATCTTATAAAGATAATGGTGGATTAAAATAGAATATTGAGTACACTTGAAATTGGGTAAGAATTTAGGACGTTTACTCAAAAGGGGATTTTCTATCGAGAAATATTGCATAGGGAATCACTTAAAAATATGTATATCCCTGAAAGAGAGTGATGAATGGGTCCAGATAAATGTTTTTGGTATATCTAAAAAACTTTTATAATATGCATATAAAAATATAAGACAACTTCATTTAGGTAAAAGTAATATAAGGTAACCAGAATGAACAGAGGAGGTTCAGGTTGAATCCCTTACTGATTGTCAGCATGATATTCGGTGTACTTAAGAGGGATTAATGAGAGAGAAAGGGTATTCTCATCACTTATAAATAATGAGAGTAATATGGTTTAGTCTAGAATAATACCTCATAATTAGTTATTACACATAAATGGGTATAACACAGAGGACATTCTTGAATAAAAGTGCAACATAGAGGATCCCTTATGTTAAGTATGATGGTCTTCTCCACATGATATTAATGACCTTAATAATAAAATTAGGTTTATTAATTAATAAATATATAGAAAATTATATATGAAAAATATTTATTATATCCTTTTTAATTTCATTCATATCTGTTTTGATGAGTTAAGAGGTTCAATTTCATTGATTGTGAGCATTTTCATCCTTGGTGTTAATGATCGGTTCACTTATATTCTTGTTCGGATAAAGATGTAAGATGAAAATGTTTGTCTATAATTAAAGTTATAAGAATGTAAGGAACATAAATAAAATGACATGGTTATAATATTCATTTAGTTATTTTTAGTGAAGGTAAATCATTGTAAAAAACATTAATGATAAACTCTTGGAATAATTTGGCATGTTTTCTCATATTTAACTTGTTTGGTATTATTATTTTACATCATGTGTGTAAAAATGATTCAAGAACATCACATAATATAAAATAAATGATTAATATTATCTTTCAACAATAAAAATGATTTCATGACTAGAACTGAATATAGTAAATGAAATTGATAACTTATCATCCTAGAATGTGATAAATTAACACATCACGGATGGTGTTTTCATTTCATTCATATAAAAAAGGGAAAGGAGATATGATAATGAATTATCCAATTATCATAAAAAATTATAGTACAAGTATGGAACTATTTTTTTCATACCATTTATATTTGAAGAGGTTAGGAAGGAAAAGGGAAAAAGGTATATGAAAAAAAATGAATGAAAAGAAAAATGAATGAAAAGAAAAGATAAATTTACCTCTTGATTTAATATTCATTGAGTACCTATTAAGGGGTTAATATTTAGTTTTTTGAGGAGACCATGGGATGTTGTAAATGGGAGAAGATGTTGGGGATAGAATTGGGTATAATTTAGGGAAATCACACCGCTTGAGTGGAGTGAAGAGAAGAGGTAAGGAGGGGTGGTCTTTATAGTGGAGGAGAGGAGGTTTTCAAAAAATATGATTCCTTAGTTTATTAATTTCAATCAAGACCAGAAATAGAGATTATTCTATGACCAAAAATAGTAATATATGATTTTGAGTTCAAATTAATTAGTCTTACATTATCAAAACATCATCCATGACCTTATAAATCATGTATTTAGCATAATTTGCAAATTATTGTATTTTACTATTCATAAAAATTATCGTATTTTAGAAATATCCAAAAAATTCACCCTTGTGGTTTTTCGATGATTTGAATTTAAAATTGAAATCCAATTTTCAAATTTCAGTTTCTAAATATAAATAATTTATTTTATAATTAAAATCACAATTTACTTGAAAAATAATGATCTTAAAACTATAAATGAATTTATAATGTTTTCAAAAATTACATATGGTCATATAAAATTATCTTAAAACTAGAAGACATAAAATTTATAATTTATGAAAACCTTTTAGTAAAATAAGTTTTATTTTAAATTAATTAATTAATTTTAATTATTTATTTATGACTTACAAAAATTCCAATACTTTTAATATGGTCATATTATCACTTCTAAGATTCCCAAATTTTATGTATATATTCATTGGTGAGGTTAATATTATTTTGGATGATTTACTATTCATAAGGGTCATGTTACTATTTATATGGGTATGTTACTATTCCTAAGGTAGGTTACTATTCAACTAAAAATATGTTTGTTCCATTGGACTCTAAAAATTTTACAGATCGCAACTGTGTATGTCAGATTTTCGATATGAAAATCACATATGTGAAAATGTTATGTTTAAAGGTCACATAATACTTATTAGTTCATTGTGTTTTGATTTCATGTGATTATGACATAATTGTAAGAAGATAATTTCCATTGATAAAACATTGGGTCATTTTATTATTCCCCCCTTATGAAATTTTACCCGTGAAACTTCGTTTTACATTCTATGACATAAAAAAGTGTGGGTACTTTTCCTTAACTACCACCACAAGTTCACATGTTTTCTATTCATACATATGGTTCTGCATTGGTACTCTGACCAGGTGAGTAGTCCTGTTGCAGATAACTTTATCTCTACAATACCAGATACTCATTGGACTCTCCTCATAAGAAAGATCATTCTCTTGTTGTTCCACCCTTGAAGAGTGTAATGGGAAGGATCAGGTAGGTAATTCATTAAGAGGGATACATGAAATACATCATGTACATTGGACATGGTAGGTAGAAGTTCCAGTAGATAAGCCACATCCTTGACATGATCAAGAATCTTGAAGGGTCCGATGTACCTCAGACTTAAATTTCCTTTTTTCGCAATCCTCATGACCTTCTTCCATGGGGATATGTGTTGAAATCATGCGTCTCTAAAATTGAACTCAAGGTCTCGTCGATGATAATCTACATAACGCTTTTGTCGAATTTTGGCTTCCTTGATGTGCTTCTAAATGGTTTTCACATTCTCTACCATTTCATCGACCATTTTATGTTCTATCATGTAATGGTCACCAACTTGATCTCAATATACCTATGTTTTTTTTACCTTTTCCCAAAGAGGGATTTGCATGGTCCCATTCATATGCTTGAGTGGAAACTATTGTTGTATGAGAATTCACCTAGTGTAAGATGTTGGTCCCATAATCCTTTGAAGTTTATATAACATGATATCAAAATATATTCTTGTGTTTGAATAGTTCACTAATATGGGCCATTAGTTTTATTATGATGGCTATACCAAAGATTCGTTTAGTGCTTAGAGCTTGTTGGTGAATTTTCCTGAACATTAAGGTGAATCTCAGATCTATATTGGATACAATTGATAGTGGTACTCTATGCAGCCTTATCTCTTCATTGATATATATATATATATATATATCTGTGTGTGTGTGTGTGTTTGTGCAAGTTTTTTTAATGTCAATTTCTCTCGAATCATGATAAAGTGAGATGTCCGTGTAAGAAAATCCACAATGACCCATATGAAATTGTTTCCACTTGATGTCCTTGGAAGTCCAGTGACAATGTTTATAGTGATGTTCTCCCACTTCCATTTTAGTATGGGTACTGGTCAAATCATCCCCTTAGACTTCTATCATTCCTCCTTCACTTGATGACAATCCAAGAACTTTGATTTATATACTACAATATACTTCTTCATATTGTCCCACCAAAAGATCCCTTAGAGATCTCGATACATCTTTGTGCTCCCTAGGTGAATAGAGAAGGTTGGGATTTGTAGGCCTTTTAAAATCACATTATCTATCTCAGGATATGATGGTACATATAATCTTGACCTAAATATTAAAACTCCATCCTAAGTAATCGTGAAGTTAGACAATTTCCCATTTTTAATGTCTTCCACCCTTTTCTGAATTTCCTCATCTTTTCTTTGCGAATCATTTCTTTTATCCATGGGGGATGGTTTAGAAATCATTTAAGAAATGATTGATAATGTTACTCCAATAATGATTCCTATTTATATCCTTTACATATCTAAAAAAATTGGATCCTTTTCAATTCTCATCATTGATAAAGATATACGATCCTTTCAAGTAAGAGAATCTTCCAACTTGTTTGCCTTACTGAGATAGTAATGGATTCTGCAGTCATAATCCATAATGAGATCTATCCATCTTCATTGGTGCATAATAAGATATTTTTGTGTGAATATGTATTTTAGACTCTTATGATCAGTATATATCTCACACCTATCCCCATATAGATAATGCCGCCATATTTTTATCATAATTATCATAACCGCCAACTCCAAATCATGCGTAGGAATGTTTTTTTGATCGAATTTCAGAAACCATGATGAATAGGATATCAATTCATCATATTTACTCAGCATAAAACCAAATCCATTCATTTAAGAATCATATAACACCAAAATTATTTCACTACTTGTTGGTAGTGTGATTACTGGTGTAGTGATTAGCCTCATTTTCATCTCCTTAATATAGTCTTCACATTCCTATGTCTAGAAAAACATAACTCCCTTATGTACCAGATAGGTCATTGGGTTTTAAAATCTTGAAATATTCTTCAAAAATCATTGATAATACTAGGCTAGACCCGGAAAGGTGAGGATCTATATAACAGATGTTGTCTTGGGCCACTCTTCAATTACCTTTGTCTTGTAAGGGTCCACATACATGCCTTTTCTGGTGATAACATGCCCCATGATTAATACTTCCTCATCTAGAACTCATATTTACTATATTTTGCTTATAAATTATACCTTCATAAATTCTTTAACATATTATTCAAATGCTCATCACATTCCTCCATTCACTTTGAGTATATCAGAATATCGTCGATAAAGACTACCAAAAATTGGTCAGGGTAATCTTTAGAGGAAATTCATTAAATATGTGAAACTTTATGGTGAATTAGTGAGTTCAAATGGAATAAATTTTAACTCATAGTTTCCATACCTCATTTTAATGGAATTTATAGAAGTATTTTCCTTACTAACCTTTAATTGGTGATATCCCAACCAAAGGTCCACCTTAGAGGAATAACTATCCCCATGAAGCGGATCAGATAATTCATTTATCCATGGTAAGGGATACATGTTCTTTATCATGATTTTATTTATTTCATGATAATAAATGAAGAGAAGCATTTATTCATCCTTCTTCTTGATGAAGAGGATGGGTTCACCCCAGAGTGAAGCACTCAGGTGTATAAAACACTTCCCTAGATTCTCCTATAACTGCTTCTTAAGCTCTTCTAGATCTATGGCGGACATTATATAAGATTTAATTCATTTAGGAAGAGATCCAATAATATGTTAAATTGAGAAATCAACCACTCGATCATAAGGAAGACCAGGAAACTCTTCGGGGAATACATCTGTGTAATCCCCCACGATGGGCATGTCCTCAAGTATGATTTTCTTCTATGTCTGAATCATTTGAGCTAGAACTATTTTCTATTGAGGAATTTATATCCACACATGAGAAAATGATTCTAAAGGATATTCATCTTCCTCTTTACACTTGTATAGAATTGGAGGATACTTCAAGATGTGAATAGTGATCTCTCTTTCTCAAAAATTGATGTTGGATTTGTATAAATACAGCAAATACATGCCTAAGATATAATCGATGTCCACTAAATAAATAATGAAAATATTTTATGGGAGATTTAGTCCAAAAAAAATTACTAGGGGGATTTATTAACCATGGATGCAATAATTTCCCCAATCTATGTTCTCACAGATAACATATCCTCCAAATTTTGCGGTGGGGTTTGAATTGTTTTTACTAAACTTTCATGATATGAAAGAATGTGTAGAACCAAAATCAAATAGTATCCTTTCTATTATTGAATGAATAACTAGAATACTTATAACCAAATTATTTTCTGAATCCACCTAAACAATATTGATAACATAATCTCTTCCTTGTTGCTTTGTAGGTCATTGTTGATTTACTCTAAAAACCCTCGAATTATTGAAATTGTTCACTTAATGGCCATGTTCCTTAATATTGTAACACAACACTACAAGATGAGTGTTGATCTGAACCTACATTTCATCTTCCACAATAGAGGGATTTCTGATATCTCTTTGGATGTTTTTAGTCAGATGTCCCAACATTCCACATTTGACGAAATTATTAGTTCCCTTTAGATTGTTGTCAGGATACTTCCAACAACAATTTTTACACAAGTGATTATCAATATTCTTTCTATCATTAAATTTATTTTCATAACCACCCAAATTAGATTCCATTTTCTTATTTTTATCACTGGGCCCACGATACCACTGGGGGTATCTGATCTCCATTTCATCCTTAAGGGTGTAATAGACAATCTCCTTATAACTGAAGAAGTCTCGAATCATGAAAACATTTCATTGACTCATATTTAGTACACTAAAGAAGCAATCAACCTTAATTATGATGTTCAGGAAAAAGCCAGCGGTGGACCTTTCATGACTTGTAATTTTTTCCTTATATTCCCCGATTGACTCATTGTCCTTCTACTTTAGTTTGAGGAACTTTCATTCCATCTTGAGATGGAGAGTTCATGGAAATATTTATTGAAAAAAATTCTCATGAATTCCTCCTAATAAAGGGAATCAATTTCCTACTGGGGATTCGTATTCTTGATCACTGTCCACCACTGATCACCAAACCCAGCAAAACAATAGACCACTTTCACAACATTCACTTCTTCTAAGAACTAGAGGATAGGGAATATCTTTTCAAAGGAGTTAATCCACTATTTCATCCGGAGGTGATCATAAGATACCCTAAACATGGGCGTCCTTTGACACATTATGTATTGAATTTAAACTTTCTCTTTTCTTAGAGAAGGATAGTGTTACACATGATTCATGTTATTATTCATAACTTTATCCAGTTTCCCAAGTACTGTCAAGAAGATTTGATCACCCATTCCCATCATATCAGGCATATGAATATAGAAATCTTCTCATTACATATCCCATTTATTGGTGGAACATGTTTTATTATTTCCTTAAAATAACTAATAAAAAGAACATAAAATTATAGGGCTTGTATACATATCTATTTTGCATAAAAAAGAATCATTTAATATAAGAGGATAAAATAGTAAATGATAAGTATATCCTAACTTGTGATTCCCCAGTTTTAAATATAGGATATCCTTGATCTATTTCTTAACTTATATTATTATGATATTTTTTTTCATTCCCATAATAAGGGTTTGTCTAAGCTCTTGAATTTACCAATGTATATCACCCGAGAGTGTCAATCCAAGAGTGTAGCAAGGCCCGTTGTCATGCACCAGTTCAAGTTCAAGTCTAGATCAAAGTGGTGTTTTTGGGTTTTACCTCTAGATACATATGTTCTGGAGACACGTCTACCTCTTTGTATATATATAGGGATTTATTCGCTCAATAAACCACTTTCTATATAAATACCAAAATTTAGGGGTGTTTTCTTATACTTAGTCTCATCCTTAAGGTTTTTACTAAAGTTATCTATTCCTAATCACCAAAAAACTAGAACATCCACTGATACCAACTATATCAACCATATCCTTTTACACATAAAATTACATGATTTTTGGCATAATTATATATCAGAGTAATATCTAATGATCACAAAGTCTAGTGTCTTGGAATATATGGTACATAGAATTGAAAACATGGAACTAAATAAACCATTTCATTATTTAATATTCAAATTGAGCTCCTAATGTCCACTATTACCAAACATCTACAAAGGTTAACCTAGAGAATACATGAAAAAATGGATGATCATAATATCCTAGTAAGAAAATAACCATAAGAACAAAGCATTTGTACATGGGATAACGGGCTTCACATGATGAAATAATAAGGCATATAACATAAGGAATCATAAAATATAAACATGCAATCTTATAAACAGCGAGTAATAATAATTTTTCAGAAATATTAAACATGACTTTATAATGATTCAAGGCTAACCTCCAAGACCATTTCACATCGTAGCACAAGCCAAGGCTAACCACCAAGACCGTCGCACTTGGTAGCCAAAGCCAAGGTTAACCACCAAGACTGTCGCACGTAACATATCTTTTGACTCAACATTACCCAATGCATTGGAGTGGTATCTAGATTCACCCATCATAAATTTTCAAAAAAATTTGTTCCACATAAATAATCATACATAATGAATCTTACATAAACATGAGGGTTACTCCAAGATGGAATTGGGTACCATAACCATGTCATAAAGCATAAAAAAGGTTGTATTAAAAAAGTGTACATGAAATAATGGAAGTAAAAAATACATGGAAATTAATAAGGTGAAATAGTAATGTATCATGGAAAGTAATTTCAAGTAGAATTGGCAACATTTAAGAGAATTATTTAAGAAATGTTAGCATTTAAGTCTTTTTTTGTGGTTTTAAGGAAAAAACTATAGAGCTGTTAAAATAGAAAAGGGAAAAATCCTTCATATTAAAACAAAGGTGAACAAAGAAGTATTTAATAATATAAAATAAAAATTTTATAAATACAAAACTGGATTACAATATAATATATATTGAACTTGAAATTGGGTATGAATTCGGTAAGTTTCATCAAAAGAGTTTTTCATATCGGGAAGTTTTGAGGAGGGAATCACATGAAAACATGACTACACCCAAAAGAGAATGATGAAAGGATAAAAATAAATTAGTTTGGTAAATATAAATAGAATTTATAATATGCACATAAAAATATAATACAACATCATTTATGTAAACGTAAGATAAGGCAACCAGAGGGAACAAATGAGGTTCAGGTAGAATCCCCTACGGATTATCGGTATGGTATCTGGTGTGATTAAAAGGGATTAATGATAGAGAAAGGGGTTTATAATAACTTATAAATTATGAGGTAAATATGGGGTATTTGTGAAATTATACCCCATCATTGGTGATTACACATAAATTATCATAACATATAGTACATTCTTGAATAAAAGTGGAATAAAGTGGATCCCTTGCCTTATGTATGATGGTGTTCTCCAAAAGATATTAATGACCAGAATAATCAAATTAGGATTATTAATTACTAAATATATAAGATATTATATATTTAAAAGATTTATTATAACCTTATTGTGTTCATTCGTGTTATTTTTGAGGAGTTTTGAGGTTCAATTTCATTGTTAGGGAGAGTTTTCTTCTTTGGTTTTAATGATTGGTTTACTTATATTCTTGTTCAGATAAACAAGTAGAATGAAAATGGTTGTCTGGAATTGAATTTATATGAAATTGGGGAACATATAGATGATTAAATGGTAAAAAAAATATATTTTTATTTGTATTTAAGGTGAATCAATATAAAAAACAGTAATAGTAAACTCTTTGATTACTTTGGAGATTTTTCTCACAATTATCTTTTTGGTATTATTATGTTACATGATTTGTGTAAAATGATTCCAGAACATAAAATAAGATAAAATAAAAATTTAATATTATGGTTCTATGATAAAAATGGTTTCATAACCAGAACTGATGATGGTAAGAGAAATTGATAACCAGTTGCCCTTGAATGTGATAAATTAACACATCTAAGACGGTGTTTTCATTTTTTTCATATAAAAGGAGGGGAAATGAGATATGATATTGAATTATCCAATTATAATAAAAAAACTACACTAAATTTATTGTATAAGATTTGTAATACCATTTGGATGAGGAGAGTTTAGAAAAGGAAAAATAACAAAAAAACATGAAAAGAAAAATGAAAGAAAAGAAAAGAAGAATTTACCTCTTGATTTAGTATTCCTTGAGAGCCTCTTGAGTGGAGATGATTTGGACTTTTATAGAGACCAAGGGTAAATAGAAATGGGGGAGCATATTTGGGAGTTATTTGGGAAGAATTTAGGGAAGTCACATGGCCTGATATGAGTGATGAAAAGAGATAAAGAGGGGTACTATATATTGTGGAGGAGAGGAGGGTTTTCATAATATGTAATTAATTAGTTTATTAATTTACTTAAAGACCTTAAATAATGATTATTACATGACAAAAAATTGTAATAAATGAATATGAGTAAGAACAAGTTGATATTACATCAACATAACACCATCCATGACCCCATAAATCATGTATTTAGATGAATTTTCAAATTATTGTATTTTACTATTCATCAAAAATTGAAGTATTTTAGAAAGAATCTGAAAATTTACCCAAACCATTTTCTCAAAACATAGAATCCAAAAATGAACTCCATTTTTCAAAAATAACTTTATAAATATAGTTAATTTTATTTTTAATTAAAATCATAATTTACTTTAAAAATGAAGATTTTTAAACTATAACTGATTTTATAATGATTTAAAAAACTATATATATGGTAATATAAAATTATCTTAAAACCAGAAGACCTAAATTTTATAATTTATGAATAAAAATTAGGAAAATAAAATTTCTTTAAATTTAATTAATTAATTTTAATTATTTATTTATAACATACAAAAATATCAATACTTTTACTATGGTCATATTTTCATTTATAAGATGACTAAATTTTATTTATACATTAATGGGTGATGTTACTATTCTTAGAGAGGATGTAAAATTCGTAGGGTTCATATTAATATTCCTAAGGGTAGCTTGATATTAATAAGGGTAGTTTACAATTCACAAAATATTGTGTCTGTTCCATCGGACTCCAAACATCTTACCGGTCACTACCATGTGTTTCAGATTTTCGATATTCGATTCACTAAAGTGAAAATATTATGTTTAAATATCACATAAGACTTAGTAGTTAATTGTGTTGTGATATCATGTTATTATATGAAATAATTGTTAGAATATAATTTACATTGATGAAACATTGGGTTGTTACACCCAACCATTTCCTTTTTACTAAAATGGTCATCACTTGCAAACCATTTGTCAAATCGACAAGGTGTTTGTAGTTTTGGGACCCACGAGACAAGGAGTTCCTTTTGAAATACATCATGTGAGTTTCCATGGAGGATTATTTATGACTGATTGATTGAGGATTAAATTCTCTTTGAACCAAGCATGCTACGAATGGAAATCCTACGATTGTTTGTGACGAGGATGAAGTGTTGAGTGGAATTATATGGCCCGAATCACAGGTAGTTGTGCTAACCTGAGTGGCCTGAAATAAAAGTTTATGTAAAGACCTGTGTGGCCTAGAAGACAAGCAGTAGCCGAGAAGACCTCAGTGGATAGGTAGTCGAGTAGTATCCAAGAAGACCTTAGTGGCCCCGAAGATGAGCAGTAGAAGAGTGGACCCCAGTAGCCCTGCTGATGAGCAGACCGTTGTGACTCATCTAGTATGAGTCCCATAGTAGTACAATATGTTCCACATTATAACTAAATATGTTTACTTTGGGTAGTTCTCAGTTAGTTATTTTTAGGCAGGGAAGAAATAATCCAAACCACATTTCATAGGTCTCAGATGACTCGATGGCTTAAGGAGGAAGTCCTCCTGGGACGAGCGTGAATTAAGAAAAATCCTATGATGAATGATTGGATATGATAGCAAGTATTCATATCTTAGTGAGACTAGACATCCTATGGAAAATCTGTGATGTATCGAGACCAAATGTTCTCTTGGATACTTTTGGTAGTAATTCTCTACATGGCTACGATCTGATAGTTCAAGGAGTGGGATCTCTCAAAACAATGCATGTTATGCATGGAACCATATGGCTGGTAGTGGATAAGACGTTGCATCTTGTAATCCTTTATTATTATACCTAGATGATATTGTTATATTTTTTGATGACATATACCAGTGGTTAACTGAATGCACCTTCTTGGTCATGTTTTCCATTATGGTCTTTTTCATTGTGGCTTTCAGGATCCCCTACTGAGTTTTGTTTTAGCCACCCCTAAACGGTCCTTTCCCAAACATGTTGTGTCTGGTGTAGACTATCAAAGCATTGGTGAAGTATTAGATGGAGGAGGACTAGGACTAGGACCAAGTGGTGCCTTGTGAGATCAGATGAGCACATGTGTTTCTAGAATCGTCATACAGTAGCTTTAGTACCTTTTTTTGTGGGTCGGGATTCAAATTTTTCATTCTTTTTATGGGACTATATTTTGTCCCAATTGTACTTTACTGCATTACATTCTACCATTCTCTATTGTTTGGTTGTAGTTATATACATGAATTTTCTTAACCTAGTGTTTTCACTCTCCATTCCTCCGGCTTTCAATTGGGTCTGTCTGTGTATGTAGGTTCATAGGAAAATGCCTCCCATTTGTGGGATATTCCCACATAGCATTAGCTTCCAGCCCCTGCCCTATCGGAGGTGGGATTTGGGTTTTGACGACACGGGCCATGGGGGACAGGTTGTGAATAAAAATGTACATATTTTATGTTTGACCTTGAATATGGAGTCTCTATTACATAGAACTATTATACCTTCTTACGAATTTGACCATTTTTATAACTTTATTTATTCCAAATGAATATATTCCATTATTGTAAACTATTTTAAATTTCTTAGGTATTTATATAAAACATTTTATATATAAGTGGTTATTTAATCCATTTTGGAAAAGTACCATTTTTGTGAATAATTACTTTTTTTAAATGTAATTCCATTATTTGAAATGTATTTCCATCATTTAAAATGTGAATCTTGAATTTATAAATTATTTCCATACATTGAAATGTAAACCATGATTTTTTTAAAGATGCTTTTGAAATGAAAAACCTGTTTATTTATAAATTGAATGAAATTTCATAGATATAATGATATTTGAATCTTGTAATTGAATATTTGGGTGAAATACCATGGAGATTTGGATCATACCTTACGTTTTCCTTTTGGAGTTTGTATATTACCTCTATCTAGGATCAAACAAGGGAAAATGTTCATTTGGAGGTGGTTCTTGCTATTGATATGTGGACATGGTGACTTGCATCCATTGGGACTTGGGTTGTTTTTCTTGTTTCTGGTACATGGTTTTAGTTATCTGGGTTGTTATACCTATTTGACATCTGGTACATATCATATTAGATTTTATTTTTTATGCATACTTATATGTTATGTTTCTTCCATATTGTTAGTGGAAAAATTGTTCCCACTTACATTTTATGTGGTTCCAAGTGATAGTTGATAACCCATAGGGAATGAGAACACCCTTCATACTATATATGGATCGGCTTGGTTATCATATTTCCATGGTACCTAGGATTTTTCATGACACACATGACACACATGATACCTTTACCATCAATATCTATTCTCAAGACAATTTAGAACTACTAGGTAAAACCCCATATAATTTGGCCAACTAATTCAACTCATGAGACTACCAATGTATCAAAGGGAAATAATTAAATGGGCCACACCCATGTTTGCATGTCCAAATAATTATTCATATATATACTAATTGATTTAATTTAATGAACAAACTTCTCGATCATCAAATAACTGTATTGACTAAATAATGCATATTTATTACATGAAAGTGATTCTTTCAATATAAAGTTAACAATCGGAAAATAAATTGATATTGTACAATATCTTTTACCTTTTGGTAATTTTCAAGTCAAAACCCCTTGGATGAAATATTTAAAATTAAAATGTACAATACCATAAAAAATTCTGTGTTAATTACATTACATATAAAATGTTAATTATTTATACTACATACATGTGAATTTTTTAATAATAAAAAATAAGTCTCAATTGAATGTAAATTGAGATGATATCCCTTACCAAATGCATCTATTTGGTTGAATTATCTTTAAACTCATGTATAATTTTAAACATATTATTAACTTATTATAGAACCATATTAATACTTATAATATAATATATGATACTTTTATGACATCTTATCACCTTTTTGTCAACATTCATTCATTATTTCCATTTACTTCTTTGTTAATTGCCTTGTTTTTCGAGTATGTTTCCTATTGTTATTTCTCCAATTTTATTACATAATGATTTACTAACAAATTGAATTTCAAACATTATTTAAATATAAAATATTTTCATCATGTATTTATTTACAAAAATCGTTAAATTTTGGTTATATGAAATGAAATACATCGTTCACGGAGATGTTAAGTCATTTGTACACATGAAAGTTGCTTTTATTTTATTATCATATTGAAATAAATAAAAAAATGATTTATATATATATTCTCATAATAGTTTCATTTCTTATTTCATATATATCACATATTTTTATTAAAGACATCCATAATACAATAAGTGTTATGTGCGAATTAATTGCATCACTTCGTGAGGTTGTAGTCCGTCCTACACATGAAAGTGTATATCGTATTCCCACAAAATAGAAAACATGAAGGTATGGGTGATATATTATTGACATAATTATAATAATACAAAAAATATAATATAAATTACATACAAACTAGAAATCCGTCATTATTCCGAACCATGAACTGTGGGAATCGAAAAATGAGCGACATCGATTTGCGAGGTGACAGTCTATCGTACGCATGAAGGATGATTTTCTAACCCATTTAATAAAATTGTGTGGTGTTTTAGTTTTACTCCTAACATAATTAAATCCTAGTATATTTATGATTCTATTGATATTATATAATCACATTATAATGTAAATTTATGGAGGTGCAGAAGGAAATAAAATAAAAATATGCTTTTAGAAGAACCTTGTCTCCTTTTAAGGTATCCTCCTTAGGTTTTCAATAAAACATTTCATAGGAATTCTTTTTTATCAAACTATGGATTATACGGTGACTGTAAGGGGATTTATGATATGATTTTTCCATGGTTTATTAAATCCAAATGGATTAATGTTTTTAATTAATGGGGTCAGTGAGTTACCTTTTAATGTTTAAAAGGAGTGCCATTCTTGTAAATGCTAAAATGTATTCACTATTGGGAGGTATAACATACCTAATATGGCCCAAATATTGATTAATAATGGGGGTAAGGTTTTATTTGGTCAATAAACCACTCAATCATACAAAAATAAGTTTCCCTTTTATAATGTTATACCATAACTCGTATGTTTCCCTACTTTTACATTTTTTGTTCTTAGACAGGTAACTAATTTTATAACCTAGGGAATTTATTCCTAAAGACTAAATTAAATTGATAATTGTTACATACTTTATACCAAATAATTCTAAATATTATAACCAATTTATATAATAATAATTTCATGTTCATTAGAAATTAATTTTTATAGAAGTGGAAGTAACATTAAAAACACCACTTTAACACTAACCATGCTATAATCATTTTGACTATTTAGGGGTTAAATTGTTCATTATAAACAATAAATTGGTACATTAATGGATCATATGGTATATTAATTAAAATTAAAAAATTAATTTTAATTCTATTCTATTTTTTTAATTTTAATTAATTTAATAAAATATCATTTATTATAAAATTACATTAATAAGATTTTTGACATTATTTATTTAATTTGAATAAAATAATATCATGAAATGATGTAATTTAAATATATTAATTTAAAATGAATATAACATTGTATATTAATTTAATAAATTAATTTCATATTGTAATTCAATAAATTTAATTCACTTTTAATACTTTTAGTATCATTTAGTTTAGTTATTTATTAACTAAATAATGCATGTGGTGGCGTTTCTTAATAATTTAATGAAAATATTTAATATGAAAAATTAAAAATTAATTATCTTGTTATAAAAACTAATTTAAATTGTAAAATAACATTTATATTCATAAATTTTATTTCTTTTAACTAACAAAAATATTTATAAATATTGAAGGCGAGGAAGGTTTCTTTTTGGTCATTTTCCTTACATTACATATTATATTCGTAAATTTCATGTAATGTTCTTCTAATAAATCATATAAATATTTAATATGGTGTTAATGGTAAAAATATCTCTAGAAAACAGTTGTGGTAAAAGTTAATATGTCATTTTACACATTATATTCTATGTTTTATCACTGAGTGAACACATTTTTTATTTAATTGATATAATTAATCTCAAATTTTTACATTAATCATTTAGATAGTTTTTTTACCATAATAGAGATTAAATATTATGATGATTATAAATATTCAATACATTTTGGAAAATTATACTTACATAATTTTTAGGATTTAATTTAAAATTAATCCTTGAGACGAGATGAGAAAGCGGGTTTTTAATGTGAAAATATTCAAAATTTTGAAAGGTTTTTATATATAAATTAAGTATGAAGATGATTCAAATGAACTAAATTTGAATAATTGATAATGAAATATCAAATTTAACTTTATGACCAATTATATATATAATTTTACCTTCTAAATTATATAAATGAAAATGTTGTTTTCAATTAAAATTCAGTATTTTTGTGTTTTCATAAAAAAATTAAACTTCTCCTAAAAATAATAAAATCATAAACTGAGATAATTTTTTTATTCTTAATTAAAAATGATGTTAATTTTATCATATAAATTTTATAATATTTGAAGAAAGTTTTTTTAATTTATATACACATAACATGATTACACAACCTTTTTAGAAACAAATTCTATTTTTCAAAAAAGATTTATTTTTCTTTAAAATGATAATTTTTTTATTTACAATCAATTTATAACTAAAAAATGTGAAAAAATTATTTTTTCAAAAGATATTTCATATTATTTTTTACATCTAATCCATATTCTTGAAAATAATTTATATAAAATAATAATTTAAATAGTATTTTATTGTTTCGTAAAACATGGTCATTCATACAACGCATGCTAACTCAATTATGCATGTACAATAAGATAAACCCAATGTTTTGTGCCACATTTTATATTGAATAAAATTTTATTTATTTATAATTTTCAGGGAGTTACAATTCCTTTTATTTCATTATGAAATAATACATAAATAATTTTTAGAGGGATACGCCTTTGTTTTTCCTCATCATGTTTTTGACACATGTGATAGTTTTACATCCAGAGAATGTATTAAGTTGTTGTAGTAGAAATATCATGTTTATGTATATGTTAATCAGAATCATGGAACTCATTTTTTGAGTTCATGGGACTGATGGACAAATATTTTCATGTATGAGTATTTCAAGGAGTGAATTGGGTATTTGTGGATCATTATTAGCATTACATGAGTGTTTTATCTATGAAATAATCTATCACAATGACATTTCTAGATATTTTATGCTTTTATTGAGTCATATTGACAAAAATTATGGAGTTTTATTTTTCATTGATAAATATTGATGTTTTAGTGATTAGATTTTCATATTTGTATCGTAGTGATTAATGGAAATTCATTTAAAAGGGAAATATTCTATTAAAACATATTTACCATGTAATATGAAGTGTCATGTATATGTTTCATATCCTTTCATATGGCTAGTTCTATCATAAGAAAATCATGGTTTTCTTATTATATTTATATATTATAGTAAAATTTGGATTTATAATATGCAAGAATAAGATGAATACATCCATAATGTAAAATGCTACATGGTTTCCTTAAGTTATGATTGATGAGATGAATCTATTAAGGAATCATACATATTCATTGAAGTGTTGATTTAAGAACACCCCAATGACATGCGTTTTATGGGTTATCACTTGAAATTCATTGAATGGTGGATGTTATTTATTATATGAAAAGTGTAAAGAATTCATATGAATGGATGAGATCTATTATTAACAGGTAATCAATGTGAACTTGAATCCATATCCAAATTCCAATTCTACCTGAAATGATGTTCATCAAATCTCAGTGTTGATGTGAGTACCCATTTAAATTTAAAGAATTATTAAGAAGCATTAATGGATTAAAGAACCAGTGGATTACCTATGGAGGTGGTAAATATAAGTTTTCTTCTCCTTTTACCTTAATCACGTGTATACCATTTAAGTATGGGATATAATTAGGATCTACTACATTATAAATATTCATTTTATTTGATATAACCATACATGTAATTTCTAAAGGATTAATTAGAAATTTTTTTGTTTTGTTTCTTCTATTTTTTATCATAGTATAATCCTCTAAAATTAATATATGAAATAAAATAAAGATTCATCAATTATTTATCTTGTTTAAACCATTGTTTTTTATCGAATAATATATCATAATTTGATTTTAGGTTGTATCATAATATATTGTACATTAAATAATGTTTTTTTCAAACATTAGAGTAAAAAATGGATCATATCATATATTATGATTTTTTGGTTTTGAATTGTGGTTCATTTTACAATATAAGATATCAAAAAATTCATTCCAGGTTG
The DNA here is from genome assembly GCA_963277665.1 of Viscum album. Taxonomy (NCBI): domain Eukaryota; kingdom Viridiplantae; phylum Streptophyta; class Magnoliopsida; order Santalales; family Viscaceae; genus Viscum; species Viscum album. Next base: position 1,875,852,201 of record OY728122.1, on the reverse strand, counting down.
GAATTTCTAAAAAATGGAGCTCTATATAATATTTTAGATATTGTGTTGTATCATTAAATATACCTGGTGTTACATGATAATGCTTATATTAAGAAACGATATATATAATATTTTATGATTGGGAGCCATATTGCAAAATATGATTCATAAGAAGATCATACTCTTTCTTATATCAATAAAATTTAATTATAGATAGTCACTCATAAGATACAACTTGTGTTAAAAATATTAAAATTAATTTATTTTTAATATGTTTAATTATGGTTTATATGTTGTTTATAAATTATAATTATTATGAATTATAAGAACTGATTATCATTCCTAAATAAAACATGAAAATGTTAAATTTATTTATCATGTTTAGAAAATTAATAATTTGTTTATTAATTAATTCATTTAAATTTAAAAAAATTTATAAGTTGTTTTTATAATGTGAATCATGTGTATTCTTAAATTTATATTGTAATATTCTTTTAGGAGATAGATCACTCCATTATATACTAGGTACAACTCCCTATGATTTACTACTCATCTTCCTCAACCTCTATTTTTTAAGGGTTTATCGAATTTTAAATTGATATTGAATATTATATGTGTATATTAATTTCATTAGATATCATGAATTAGATTATCTCTTATGTATATTCGCCTTTTGGAGAGGCACTTGCGGTAGGTCAACCCACTATCCTAAACGATTTCGACTTAATCTAGAAAGGAGAAGGGTTAGAAATATATCAATATGGGGTTATTCATGTAGATATTATCAATCTTATATACCTTAATGATTTTATATGATAATATCTTTACATTATATGTGAGATGCATTTGGATATGTATGAATATGACTAGCTTATATTTTTAGCAAATTAACACAAATGTATGGGTTGTATAAATATATAGACATTAATGTGGGGCGAACAAATTATTTTAGTGGATGGAATAATGAATACAAAAAATAAATTCTTATAATTATGTATACACAAAGTAATGAATATGTTATAAAGTAAATATTTCATAAGGAACAATAATTTTAATGTCCATTCAAAGTATATTAAAATAATTATATTTTTTAAACAAACCCATAAAAATATTAATAATAATATTCCTTCCAAATAATACTGCAGTAAATATTAATAATTTTGTATGGGTGACTCTAAAAAAAATTACCCATTAATTTTCTTTTGTAATGAATGCCAATAATAATATGGTTTTTGGTCTTCAACAAGGCTTACACCCTGAGAGGGGACGAATAAGGGTGTGTAAATTAAAACATTCAACTATAAATGATCTTTTCCACAATTTATTAGGGATTATTCTCTCCTTCTCCATCAAACCTATTATATTGAAAAAAATAAAGAAGATACGAAATTTTTCATTTTTAACCATAACAATATAATCCAAGGATCATCTATGGAAATGTCATTAGAAATCATATATACTAAAGGTCCCTTATTTTTATTCGATTACACAATTGAGTGGTTTCGCTAACACTTCGGGATTAAAATATCATAATAAATGAAACAAAAATTTCTCTATTTCACAATGAAATGTTATTCTACTTTAATAAAATTCTTATCCATGAAAAATTGATCATTAAAATACACCAGGTTTGTGTAGCACATTGGTACAAAATTAGAAATCTTTCAACGTGATCATCTCTTTAAAAACTCTCCATTTCCTTCAACATTTCAGTCATGTGAATTCCTAGAACTGTCCACTCCCATTTTATTTATATCCATTAAAAATTGGAATGACTAGCTATGAAATCATTCCATAAAAAGTTATTAATAATTATTACAAAATACCTTTTCCAAAATTTTCACTGACAAAATGAAAATATTTATTTTTAATCCCTAAGAATAATATCCTTTATTTTGATTTGTTATTTTTTATCATTATTTTATCATCATTGAAATAATACACCTCCCAAATCTAAAATCATAAACCTTCTCAGATGAAATCATCACCCAAGAACCAAATTGTTCATATTATAGACAACTGGAATATTAAAAATAGACCCATCATGTAGTTGTTTCACCCTCTCAATTAGATGTCTTCTTTTTCTTGAATTATTTTCATTTAGGTTTCCAAAAAACTAACATAAAAAATCCATAAAATAATGAAAATAAAATTTATTCATATTCCCTTATTTATAGAGTATATTCAAACCTTCAATGTTGTCCAAAACATAAAGTCTACTATATGATTAATAAAATCAACTATAACTACTGGAAATGGTTAAGAAACTCAGAAATGATGTTTTTACATATCATGTATAATGTGAGTCTCTAATGTTTATTAAAATATAATTTGTACTTATGGTTCCCCAATGATGATATTTATATAGGATAGGCTCATTGTTACCTTGGAAAAGACTGATGCATACACCAGACAAACTCTTGTTTACACATTCTGAGGATTCTGTATACATAGAATAAATGATCATTATATAGATCATGATTCTACTTTCATTCAGATGAATAATTCACATAACAATTAAAAAATGATGGTTCCAATAATATAATTCATCATTTTTAATCACTAGTATATTCATACATATACCATGATACTAAATCATATTCACCCAGAACATAGTAAAATTTCTAAAACTTTTTTTCTCAACTATACTTTCATGAATTCCTTCAAACCACACCAGAGCCTATCCCAGCTACTTATATACTTCAAGAAATGAACACCAAAATACCAAATATTTCACATTAATAATTAACTAAAAATAATTTTTAATAAATATACCCCAATTATCACTCTTAGGGGATCTTTTTTAACAATATATCCCATTAGGTTTATTGAAAATTCTAAAACCCTTCAAGATAGTTATTAAGGATAGTAAAATATCTAATATGAAAAAAACTTTTTAATGAACTTTTTATAATATGTGTAATAATTATTTAACAATAACCAACTTTAATCATACATGATCGATGCTCTATGTGAGAAATAAAAGTAAAATAATTTTATCATCGTGAAAACAAAATATTGGGTTTCAAACGTTGTCATTTCCATTAAAAACACCACTTCCCATAATAAACCATGAAGATAATCTATCCCTTCCTTAATTTATGTACTTATCCAACATTTATGTAGAGTTTTTGTTCACTTATCCTCCTTCAGAAATGAACCCAAATACCATAACTATGAGTGATAACAAGATTGGATTATAAGTTCACACATTAAAAAAAGATAACTTATTCCATACTATAAAATCAATCACCATTGGGGAGTGAGAGAACTAAGGAAAACACATCTAATTGGAGGGATTTAGTTAGGTTAAAATATCCCACTAATGATTTTTATAATCTATCTTGTGTAGTATTGTGGTAATTATATCATAAATTTGATCTTTATTTGACATATACTACAAAATCACAATTTTATGTTCAACCATATCCTTGATTTAATTACATTTTTTCTCGATATTCTTAGTCCACTAATGATAAATAAAATTTGTTCTATTGAGTTATCACATATGATCGTAATAGGAATGCACACTTATATCCCAATGTTGTCATGTTAATGTATCATCCATATCAATTAGGTTCAAGATTCAATGGATATTACATATTCACAATCCTCTATACATAAGTATATTTACTCTTTATTTTTTCCTAGACTAGTTATACAAGAACTTATAAGGTATGATACACATCCAGAATTTTATTTTTTTCCATCCACTGAAACTTCCCAATCCACGTTTATATAACCTAATAACTACTATTGTGAATTATTATAAAACACATATCCCAAAATCCACTACGTGACTAATATAACGAAGTATTCTCTTCATGGATAACATATTTATTTCATTGGGGAAGATTTAATAGAGGGTTACATTGAATTTAGAAAATATTATATTTGAATGAGTTTCTTTCAAATAAAAAAATTCAAATGATATACCTATAATAGGACATATCATCCTCTATTACATCTTTATCCTTGGATTATTTAATAATGGTTTCTTTAAAACTAATCATCATCCTAGATTATACTATATAAATCATTTTATGAACCTCATTGTTTTATTTTTTAGAATTAAATGTGTGTTCATTCCCTTGAACAACCTATAAGACAAAGAATATTATTAGATCACTAATCGAAGACATACATAATTTTCAACTCATCTTATATGAAAATTTCTTCCATTATTGTCAATTTTAATGTCTAAAAATTATTCCATCCACAAAAATAAGTAGCAAAATCCTTTGATCCTTTTCCTTCTTGATAGATAGATTATGATGTACTCCACCTATCAAAAATATGATCTTCTTCGTATATTGTTCATGTTATTGGTACCAAACCCATCGTTCTTCAATTTGTCTATAAAAGGCCTTTTATAACTAGAAATATTTATTTTCATCTCCATAAACAAGAAACACGTTGGTTTGTTCAATGTAGACATAATATATAAGAAATCATTCCAAGAATTCTGATTTGACATCTACTTTATATACATTGATTCTATTTTCATAGTTATATATAATTATATTATTATGACTTAAAACATGTATTGTGATTCAAATATTTCATTAATATCAATGTCTTCTATTTGTTAATAGAACTTTTAGACTAGATTTTCATTGTAAAATATTTATTTATCCATCTTAATAGAGTAAATTTCAAAAAAAAAACATGGTTCTAATGACGTTTATGTTCTTTGGATATGGAAAAACATCCCAATTTTTGTTCTCTTTATTCTAATCAGGAACCTAATGCAAAGTTGTGAACCAATAATTATCTCTAGTAACCCCTTGGATATTTTTTTTGTTCCATATGAGTAATACAAATGTTTTTTGAGTCATTATTCATATTGTTTGAAGGGAAGTTTTTTGGTCACCAAAAATATAGTTTCCCTTAATTTTTGCCTTTGTAATTTTCCAATTTGGATCTCCTGTTCTTGATATATAATCCTCGAAATCGACTCTTTCATCAAAGTCTTCTGAAAACCCTTGAACTCAATATAAGACACAACCTTAATTTTTCATTTTTCATTAGTTTTAGTGTTTTCTTTTTTAAAAATATTCCCAATAGTTTAAAAATTCTAATATTTGTTAAAAATAGTTTCATCTAGGATTTTAAAAATCTTCCCTAGCCATTTGTTATAGAAAAATGTGGATTTACTTTGGATGAGGATCCAAGGAAATTACCTTTATCATTTAGAGAATCAACCATCTAATGATTGTATTTATTGAGAAGACACCATTTTCTTCCAAACACAAAAAAAATTTGTGTTGGGTTCTTTGAATACAACATTTTTATGGGGACTTTCCATCACTTAGATACAATAAGGACCTATTGAATTTGTACAATGACATGAGAACTAATTAAATCAGAGAATATTCTAGAAAATTCAAATAAATAAGAATTGTTGAAACCATTTTTTTATATAGTTCCTCTAATAAGAAACTCTATTTTTTTTAAATCCGATAGTACAAACCTTCAATCAAAATTCCTTGAACATAATGTTACTCTTCTAATAGAGTATTAGTAAACTTCATACAATTATCAATTTAGAGGTCTTTAATTTTATTCCTATAATTTTCTCCACTAATCCACTATATATGATGACACACCATACCACATCATATATTTGATAGTTTACCATTATACATGACATCATGTTGTAGTTTTCAATGAATAATGCATAATATCATTTTTTCTATATGACTTTTGGCTTCATTCACCCCCATATAACCACATGATCTATCTTGATCTACCATATTAATTTTTTATTCATTTTCTTGTATTTCTTAAACAATATCTTCCCATTTTAAAAATTATCACACATATGAGTGTGATCATATTAGTTTTTGGGAATATCTCAATATCCTATAGTATCGTCATCATTCTTCATGAAAGTTCAGCTAAGATTCCAAATTCATTTATGACACATTTTATTATCTACCTATTTGGATAGAGTGTTCTAAAATTTGTTACTATTGAGATAAATATTCCCTTTACTATGTCTTCCTTGTAGTACAATTGGTCTATCTAGTATATTGATAGTGAATTTTATCTTTCAGAATTACACTACATGACTTAAGTCACACAATTAGATTTCCCTGAAATTATTGTGATCGAAACCTTATAACAATTGAACATTGATCTGACCTAAGTATTTTCTACAAAATGTTTCTTTTGAGACCTAATAATCCTTATCAACTATTCATTTTGAAAGAATAGAACTCCATACCTGTTGTATTTCACACTGCTGATGAGGTCTATATATCTCATTATATGGGAATTAAAACAGTAATCCAAAATCCATTTTATAGGCATATATGTTCTTTGGATTTTTTACATTAGAAATGTCTGAATTCTTGTGTCTTTATATTTTTATCTATGACTACTATTTAATTATTTATTTGATAAAGTTAAATGTTTATCCACCACTATATTCTCATTTATTCCATCATCTTTTAAAACCTCAAAATTTTTTGAGTTATTATTTTTCTTATTTATGATTCTAACAATTATTTTCCAGATATTCTGTTATCTTCATGAATATTAATTCATAATTTAGACGATAAACCCACATCCTTGTGACCAGAACCATCACATTAATATCAATACCCATCAATAGTATTCATAATTTATGAAATAATTATCATGTTTCATTTATTTCTCGTTCCCCTAAGTAACATATTTCAAGGGAGCACACATATTGGGTGTGTCACAGCATTCCAAAACTGTAACACATAATATATGGTGTCTTAATTTCTTCCATTATTGTATTAATTATAGTTTTTTGAGTATCATAATGATCATTCTTCCTTCATTTTATCGATACTTTTCGTTTTTAATTAACTAAAATTTCATTTTTTGGTGATCTTATAACCTCACTGACATTTCTTTTTTTAATAAATAACTACCCTAGAGGGAATAAAATAGATTCTTTAGTGGACACCCCATAAACATACATAGTGGTTAATACACTTCTGTTCCATGACACTGCACTAGGAGATTAGAGCCTTTATTGATCATCAAAATTATGTTATTATGTGAAGACTTATTTATCATGTTATTTTATACATTTGGCCCACTATCTAAAAGAATTAGTCAACCCAACAATGATTTGTTCATGTTAATCAACCCTTATCCTCAAAAAAACTTTTTTTTGGAGATTCCATAAATTCTACATAAATTATTTACAATATATAAAATTATTTAAGAATTTTAATCTTCTTGTTGAGAAATATAAATCATGGATTCATGCATAACACCATGATCATTCATTTTTGAGATCCCTAATTGTCTATTTCATTAAAAGATGATTAAATTTAACATTAAACATTAACTCCAACATTTATTATATCATTTTTATCATCCTTTTCCACCTATGGTTTCTTGTTTAAGTTATCTATAAGGACATCATCACTGAGGTCTCTAAAGTGCTTGACCTCCCCTAATTATGATTCCCTCTAATTTTCATCCTCCTTATATAGAGTGTTTTTAGTAAATAAAATTTTTTTTTTATTTTATTTCACATTCTATTAATACCTTTAATGAATTATTTTTTTGTTCTCCTTCCTCATCATCATCATCGAATTTCTTAGGACATCTTGTAACAATATTCCATATTTTACAAAATCAATAAATTGGGAGATTTAGCATGAATTTTACTTTTTCACATTTGAGATTAAAGGAAAAAGGTGATATCATCTCATCGACATTTTTATCCTTGAGTTATTATTTTACTAAGATTTTCATTATATCCTTAAATGTTAGATCTTGAGAATATTATTTTGCAAATAATTAGTTATAATTTATCCTAATTTTATATTCAATGAGTGTGATATAAACAGTACGAAATATTATTTCATTGGGGTCTTTCTATACATGTGATGAATAATTTTCACTTAAACATGGATGTAATATTATTAAGACTATTCTAACAATTTCACAGCATAGATAACGTCTCTATGTATTCAAATATCTTATACAAGATCATTTACTAATTTGAAATATATATTGATCATCACATTCAGGCTCATTCATATATCTTCAAGATTTTTTCAATTCACATTCAACATATCTTTTTAAAAAATTTAGTCTCCTTCATAAATATTTGAGAGACTTTCCAACATCACATGTGATTATTTTAAAAACAAATTATATGTTAATATTTTATTATTCAAAGATCCCCCCACAGGTATTTATTTCCATGGAATCTATATCCTATTATTTATGATCATTTTCTAACAATGCTTCATTATTCATATTTGTATATATTCTATTTATTGAATCTATATATACATCCAATCCCACTAAAAAAATAATGTTGAATCTTATTTTTTCATAGTTATATTTTTCTGGAAAAAAATAAGGATTCTATTATTTTTTAACAATATTGTCATCAAATATCAATGTGAGAGATCTCCATAGATACCTATCCTCTCATAAATTAATTATTTGTTATTAAAAATTAATACACTCTAATAATGTGGTATAATATTTTGTATCAATTAAAACATTCCATTATAAATGATCTTATTAATGATAGTGGTAACACTTATCTTTATACTTCTCACTACCATAACGAAATAAAAAATAGAGGAAAAAAGCAATTTAACTTGGTTCACCCAAATGGGTTATTCCATTGAGAAATCATGGTAATGTTTTTATTCACTCGAGACTCTAAGGATTATAGATTTCTATTAAATTACACAATGGAGTGATTATACTAACCCTATGAGCTTACAACCCTCAAATGAATTAAATAATTAATTTTTCTTTTTCATAGGGGAATTTAATTATCCTTATATAAACACATTATCCACTAAAAACTATATATGTTAAGGATACATCAGGTTTCCATAGCACTTCATCATTAAATTTAAAATTCCAACGTGAATTTCATTTCAAAAATCCACCTGATCACATTCTAATATTAAGGAGTGTGAATGCATAAAATGCTATTATAATATTTTCATTATTTTCAAGAATAATTGAAATACCCATGTAAAAGTTATTTCCTTAATAAAATAAATATAAATCTTTAAGAATCCTCTGTTTTTACATTCACCCTAACATACCATAAATTTTCCTCCTTAAGATTCAATACTTACATCCTTCCTTTTTCCTTATTTTGTTTCTATTTTCTATTTTATTTTCACAACAGACATAATCCAAAATCCAAATCAATAATTTTCCACCTTCCATGATACGATATTCAACAAAAAAACAAATACTAAATTCTTACAAAATGATGTATTGAATATTACCCATCATGTAGTTAGTGTGCATTCCATGTTCCATGTCCCTTAAACTTCAAAGTGAAATATATTCTTTTTTTTTATAAAATCAAATTAAAAATCCAATTATATAATATAAAAATCACGTGATCTTCCCCTAATTCTTGGATTTATTCTATTCTTGTATGTTGGTGTAAATATTAGAGATGTTTTATGATTCATTAAATACCCTATAATTGTTATTGTTGGTTGATATTCTAAAAAATGATTCTTTCATAGATCACTTTTACAAATAGTACATGATGGTAGGAATCTAATATTTTTCTTATAATTCCCATAAAATTATGTTTACATTGGATATGCTCATGTTTTTTTATGAAATTATTTATTATTAGAGAATAAATACTCATGATTACACTATTTTAGGATGATCTATAAATAGAAAATTTTATTATTACATAGCTCATGATAATGAATTCACATGATTAAACAATTATTACATATATCCAAAAATTATGTTTACATAGAACCCATTTATCATTCTGTATCACTAGAAGATTCTAATATATAAAATAAAAATAGTGCTTATGTACTAGAGACTTAGTTAAAAATATGAAACATAATTCTCAATTATATTTTTGAAAATTTCTATCAACCATACCAATGATAGGAAAACCCACTTTTTGAATTCAATAAATATACTCCACAAGAATTCATATTCTCGATTAAATATTTATTCCACTTAATTGTAAACAAACGCAACCCAAAAAGCACTATCAAGGAATTTTTTATAAAACTAGCCATAATTCTTAGGTTCCTTATTCATTGTGTTTTATTTTTTTTTTACTAGCTAGGAAACCGTGATGGTTGGGATACTAGAGGAATATAGTTGAGTAAATTCACATAATTTATTTGTATAATGGGTTTATATATATAATTATACCAAAAATATATATTATATGATTGAAAATGTTTTTGTCTATGATATATATTAATAGCTTATTTATTTGATCATAATTTTGTAATGTATTATGATTTAATGTTCCGGGATCTTTTAATATATATGATGTATGTGGTGATCAATTGCATTGGGGGTAATTCTAGTAAATAAACTAATAGGAACACATAATTCAATATACTTACCCATAGATATATATTTATTTGTAGGTTATAAATTACTACATGATATTAATATTAAAATCACTTTTTTAAATAACCTATTAAACAATATGAGATTAATATTTTTGGCCGATTAGTGTTTCCAATATAATGAATTCAAATATTTTCAATGTGAATATTATAGAATTAAAATACATTAACTATTGATCTTGTTTATAGGATATAATGTGTGTTTCATGAATTTTTTCTAAGAAAAAATATACTCAAATATTTTAAAGAAATAAAACAGGATGAAGTGGATCGTGGTGTTCGTAATGGAGCAATAGGTTTTGATTTAGAATACATCACTTATAATATGATTTTACCAGGTGTATTAATTCTAGAATTGTACCATTATTATTATTTTATTTCCATAAATAGAAATTTTATCTTCATTTATTTTTTGGAAAAGAAGATATTCTCACTCACTATTATGAAAAAGAGTTCTTATATATATATTTTTGATATGTTTAATGGAATTATGAATATGAAAAACTATTTTTATTTTGTAGATATATATACTCTTGTACCTAAATTTATAAATAATATCGTTAGGGTTGATCCTAATCCAAATTATCATTTAAATTATCCCTGTTGATATATAAACTAGAAATGCATCCAAATACTCTAAGGAGTTGAACTCTCAAATCCATTTGATTATGAATCATTTGAAAATTTAGAAATTTTTTTATTATGAATCGCATCGAAGGAAAATTTTAGTGTAAAAGGTTAATCTTATAGTGTATTATTGTATCTTTTACATAGTTATGTATGCGGGACAATGAGTACTAAACTATGATGTGGTTTTAGGTACCTTTTTACCTTTATAGATTAATTTATTCAGAAAAGTTATGTTCTTCTGACGGAACACAAGTATGAAACATTTAGAAACTTCCCCGAGATTTATAAAAAATATAGAATCAACTAGTAATGATTATTATGATACTTTTATCAAAATTTTTGGGTAAATACTTGATCCAAAAATTTATTGATCATCGTAATGATTATAGAATATTTTCACAACTCACTCATTGTAAAACATTGTAACGGAATGGTGTGTCTTAGAGCAGGAGTCATACCTTTTTGGACATAGGTTGATCAATGATGAGTTAATGTGACCATTCTATTTCATTTTTGGGGTATTCTCTATAGGATTATGCATTTAAACTAATCCATATTCAAAATTAAGTATTCATAACGAAACAAAACCATATATGATTGGGAAATATCCCATTATGTATTTTTATAAATTTAATTATGTAATGAACCAATGTGATTTTTACCATTAAATATGTTTGAATCTAAGTATAATTATTTATTTTATATATATATATATGTATATATCATTGAATATATTAGATATTGTTCTATTATCCTATTGAATAAAGGTTTTTTTCATCCCACCATGTGTTTTCCATGAGAATGAACACATAAGACCAGGAGTTTGTGGGGATAAATTAGAACTTGGAGAAGTTTGAGGCAAATAAATAGGAAGTATTCTTTGGGTGGAGGGTTATATTGTACCTAAATATTTGTGCAATAATAGATGCCTCATTCTAAATAAGAAATATCAATGTTTATATAGGATTAATCACAAGATCATGCTATTTTGATTTCTCACAGCTAATGAGGAAGAGGTGGTCTCTATAGATAATGAACCTACCACCTATGGTTAGTATTTTGAGAGTAATACTTTCATGAAATTGTTAAATTTCATGTAATATAAAATAGATTTTATGTACACAAAGAATACATAGAACATGGTGGATGAACCTAAAGGGGTTATACCCATTATGTGCAAGTTTTATTCCTATTAAAAAGAAATGGATTTTTGAGTTTATACCTATAAAGAATGCATGATTGAAAAATTTATAAGTAAATTCATTATATTAACAACGAAGATACATTTTCACATGTTGTGATGATAATGTTTTTCCATATTTTTATTTCTATAGAAAACAATTTTGATTACGAGATATATAAAATGGATTGAAAAACTTTTTTACTTCATTAAAATTCAACCATGAAAATGTATATTGAACAACTACATTGTTTTAAAGTTACAAATTATTCTAATAATGTATTTTAGTTGAAATAGAACATTTATGGATTTTAAAAACCATCAAATACTTTAAAAAACTAGTTTCAGGCCATGATGAAATAATTTAGTTTCATTAAAAACAATCCTGATTTTTTTTATAAAATTAAATTTGTGGGAGAGTAGTAAATTTTTTAATATTTTATATAGATGATATAATATATGTTTTAAATAATATACCTAAAATTAATTCTATGAATATGTGGTTGGTTAAATTAATATTTATGAAAGAAATGGGTGAAGAAACTTACATAATGGGTAAGGATATCTATAGATACATATCAATTATTTTTATTTATTTCAGTAAGGAAACATACATATATAATTTGATAAATTGGTTTGTCATGGAGAGATATAAAATGGTGCCATTAGAATTGTTATGTGGCACGAGTCATAAGAATATTTTGGATCTGTCTAAGGAGTTAGAAAGCATTGATATAATTCCCTATTAATATTCCATTGGTGTAATCAATTATGTCATGTAGTGTACAAAATCCAATATCACATATAATCTAATATTTATTTATTTATTTTAGTCCCATCATAGTGGGAGGAATTGGATTGTTGTGAAGAAAATTATAAGGTTAATTAAAAGGACTAAAGATATGTTCTGGTTCATTTGAGGATAGGATGAGCTCTCTATAAAGTGTCACACTGATATGAGATCCTAATATGAATGATATGATATAATATCTCAATCTAGTTTTGTGTTTTTCAATAATGGTGGGGCTACCAGTTAAACGATTCTCAAAAAAATCCACCTCATTGCAAACAAAATTATATGTACAGATATCAAGGTTAAGAATGTTGTGATGGAATATTTTGGGAAATGGAATTTCATCTCTCAACTAGGTGTGAATCCTAGTTTTAAGGGATAAATCTAGATTTACTAGGAAAATAATGCAGTTATCTCTCATAAAAAATATACATGGTTTCACCAAAAGCCCAAACAAATCCTTCTAAAATAACATCTTATTTGAGTGATCATTTAGATGGATGATGTTAGGATATATTTAGTAGTTAATAAAGAAAATGTATACATTCTTTAATTAAATCATTTTAATGTTAGAATAAGGGTCTTCTTATAAATTATCTTGGTATATGATACTTAAAATAATGATTTAATGGTTTGATAATATATTATTTTAAATAATAGAGGACAACTTCATTTATCATTCATTCATGTGTGGTATAATTTTATATAAATAAATGATGTAATAACAATAGCCCCTTAATTCATGACATTGAGTTATCCACAATCAAATATATTCATGGATTTGTATCTGATTTTTTAATATATCAATACTTGTGTGTGTAGTGCACTAAAGAGATATTAAGTGGGGACTTATTATTTGGATAGACCCAACAAGTATATCTCCTTGAATTTCATAACATAATCAATTCCAATAGGTTTGTATCCTTGAAATAAACCATTATTACATATGTTTGGTGAGATATATTTCATGAGTATCATTATACATCAATACAATTATTTTAACAATCATTTCAACTTAGATGAGAAGGGTTTGGTTTAGTCTGTATTTGATTTTTCATTGATTGAAGAATGACCTGGATGAAGCTTTTATACACGTATAATAGAAAAATACATCATACACTTTATTAAATTATACTTTTTAAAATTATTTCCATGATTATTTTACTAACATGAAATTTTTCCAGCTATTTGGATGATGGGAGTGTGATGTTTTTATAAGATAGATGAATGGTATATTGTGTATTCATTAACCAGGTCAATAATTTTCAAAATAAAATGAAATTATGATATTGTATATACTAGATTATAAATGTTCCATATAAAAAACACACAATGTAAACATAAAAGGGATTATATTTTTATTCATATGATGTATATGATAAAAATGTTGGTTTACATGTTCTTATAAGTTATGAGTATTTTTTATTGATATCATAGAAGACCCATTAGTAGTTTCTGTAGCATAGATGCTTTACTAGATTATTCCCTTATATTAAATCTATAAAATATAAATTTCATATTTGTATTCAATGATAATAATGAATGTATGGTCACACAATTATACCTTTGTATAAGGATTATGTTTTGTAAAAAAATCCAAAATGAAGAGAGTTTGATAACCCATATGAAATGGAGTTATTGAAGGATTAAAAAGAGTTTAATAACATTCCATTAAGTCCTTATAGATTTTAAATTAAAGATGTATATTTATAGATATTAACTTCAAATGGGAATAACATATTCAACAATAAATAAAATATCATACATAATAACAGAGATATTATACTTGTCATGGATTAAAATTGTTAAATCACTAGAGAAACATGAGATGCTTATTTATCCTATATTGTATAGTCTAATTAATATTTATGATATGAATTCAAGAGATTTTGGCATCCTCCATGTCATTTCTTGTATGGATTCCTTATGTTTTGATCCATTAGATGGATCATTTTAGGCATTAAGAATCTTTATTTACATGTTCTATGAAGAAGACCCTAATGGAATGAAATGTATGGGGTTTCACCCAATACGCATGGCATAGAAAATGATCATCACTAAATAAAGAGTTTAAGGTATGACAATAAATGTATGTGCGAAATTATAAATGGTGTTCTAATGTTAATATGAATCCATTATTGAATATTTATTCTACCCAACAAGGTGTACATCACTTCTCAATTAAGGATCTAACACCACTTTAGCGTAAATGAATACTAAAGAACCATTATTATATTCAATTGCTAGTGTATTTCAAATTAGGTAGGAATCCTACATTTGTTTCTAATTTTAACTTCATCATGTTTAGTCTGTTATAAGAATATATAATGGTTGTCACTATAAATTTACAGGTACATTGTTTCTTCAATATTATTATAAATTTAAATCTTTAAAGATAGAACAATCATTTTTTGAGTTTTTTCTCCTATCAATGGGGATATGATGATCCCATAAACCCCATAATTGATTTTATAACTCACTATATTGACATGAAATGATGACATAAATGAATAATGTATGAAACATTGAACCTAACCTCTAATTAGTAGGCTCTTTATGTGATAAGGAAAGATATATTTGGTTCAACATTAATAAATAGTGGTGTTCCAACACTTTTACTTATTATGAGAGAGGCGTATTTTTTAATACATATTTCATAGATAATCATGAAAATAATTTATAAGGGGATGGAAAATAATTTTTTTCATGAAGGTAGAGAGGATATAATTCTCCTCCTTTGGTGGGTAGTTGGTTTCCCCTAGTTATTAATATTAAAAGTCACAATATAATTTTGAGTGAGGACCACCCCATAAAACATGGTCCTAGGGGGGTTATCTCGAGTATAGATTTTTTTAGTATTATCATGTGGAATATTTGGATACACAATAGAGAAAAAATCATCAAAGGTCATGGTTCTTAATAAATTTGGTTCTTTAGGAATTTATCCACAGGTTTAGTTGTGGAAATAAATGTTCATCTAAAATTTCTTGACCATCCACTAAGGATTGTGAAAAAATTAATTACCATTGAGTAGTCATATGCTCTCAGACTTATTGAGTATGCTAGTGTTGTTTCATGATATTATCTTAATAAAATTATTTAATGGAGTTGAAACAATTTTCAGATTATTATTTCTAGAAAATGAAATATTTCTTATAGTAAAATGTTAATATGTCAGGACCCCAGGGATGTTTCAGGAAGTAATAGAGAAAGTAATATTTTGTTTCCCATCTTAATTATTAAATAATCATTGGTTCAAACACCTTGATGGTGGTAGATGGGAAAAAACAATTGATGTCCATCAAGAACATGATACATAGTTGTCTATATAGATTCATTCCATAATCTTCATTATTATTATCCTAATTAGAGGTTTACATGGACATATTTTATCCATGTGACAATCATTTAGACCTATCTTTAAATGTGTGGATACCAATGCCAATGTAGAAGTTTTTTCATGGTTAGAAACCCCATCAATGTGGATATTAGTGGTTAAAGGTTTCATTTTGTTCCCTTTATTTTGAGTATTATTGTGTAAGAAATATATGTTGAGTTAGGAGGATTGATGAGACTTACTAAATGAGATTCTATTATTCTTCTCAAGTATTTCATTGAAACGATATTGAGTCTGTATCTCTTGTATTGTGGTCGAATATTTAAAATGAATGGTTAGATATATGTATTGTAAGGTAATATTCATTTCCAATATGATTGTTTCCCAAGTTCTCTTATATAATAGCTCACCAAAGGAAAATAAATTGCGTGTGATGATTGGTTTCTTTTCACACAATGTTGTTCAAGGAGATTCTCAATTTTTTATATTCAGTTTTCCCTTTTCAAGGATGAAATGTTCAAAAGTGGGGAGGATGTAGTAAATTTGATATTCTAAAAGTGATACATAGATCATTTTCAATTGTTGAAGTCTTAAGTACATAAAAAGTATAAAATGATAATTTATCAACTATAAATAACCTCAAAAAATCTGTTTCATTTTCTTAGGATATTATATTTAACATTAATATGGTGTTTGATAGTTTTTCATATTTTTTATAATGTATATTTAATAATTATATAATAAATAATTATTTTCATAGCACATGTTAATATTGATAACTCGGAATCGGTGCCTTATATGAAAATTATGACATTGTGGTTGTGTCTAGAATGTGGTTATTTCTATTATATGGATAAATTATTTTATCATGTTATGATCCATGACATTATAAAAATTAGATAAATTTTCTAGAAAAATATATTAATATTTTAATTTATTTGATTCTAGAAACGTGGCATTGGTATGAATGGGTGGTTATGCCATGGATTATTATAATAATTTTATTTAAAATATTATTATTTGACATACTATACAATTATGAGGGGAATATATAATTATGATTAAGGGGGTAGATATCATGATATATTATTAGAATATAATTTATAGGTATATTTTGGAAGGATAATTTTTCCACAACCCCCCCCCCAAAAAAAAGAAATAAAATCTATCATTGACTCTTTTATTTTGTGGGAGAAATCTATAGAGTGATCATCTTTCTCATTAAACAATGATGGACCATTATAAAAGAAGGGGAATTTTATGATTGATAATAAATTCATTATATTCAGGAAATCAATAAACACAAATTGGTGGTAGTCAACTTTGTTATCTATGTACACTCCATTCTCAAAATAGTCAAACACATACCTCTTAAAAATGGATTTCATGTCTTAAAAATCATTTTATTGGGGTCAAATTAATTACTAAATATGAAAAAGAAAATTTATAATTGATTATGATTTAATTTTGAATTCATTACTTAGTTAATTGCGGTTTTAAACTCATGATAATTTGGTATATTAGATTTGGAATTTAAACTTTTAAAGAAAAATATTCAAATTTTGCTGAAAAAAATTATTTCTAAAGAAAGTAAATATATTATTAATTTGAGAAATATTTAATATATCCCTTTAATTATCTACAATCATGTGTTATTGAATTTTATTAAATATTAAATCATAATTATTCATGTTTGATGGATTTAATATAATTTGAGAGAATAGAAAACATTATTAATGGAATTTAATTTTATATTTCCTTAATAATGACTATTAATTTGATAATGTGTATGATAAATTTTTTTGGTATATTTGAATAAGTAATATTTATAAATTTTCAAAAATAATTTCATTGAGTTAACCCTCCCCTGATTAGTTCATCAGTGAATATTAAATTAAATCCTGATTTAAATCCTCTAAATTTTATAAATCCTAAAAATGAACCAACTTTGGGTGGCTGGGATTCCCACTAACCTCTATTGTTCTTCTATTTAAACCTCTCAATTTATCATTATACGGTTTCATTACATAAGGAAGGATCTACAATGAGTAATGATCAATGACTCCGGTTCACATTGAATTGTTGGTTCATGATAATAGGGACCCTAAAATGTTTTTCGTGGTGGTTGTGATAAAATTGAAAAAACTGATGACTGAGAAAATGAGTGACTATAAAAAAACTCCTTTAAAGGATTTATGTGGAACTTGTGGAATCAGGATTAATAAAATTGGAGGTAACTATACAGGTAAATCCAACCACATAAATCACAATATGATATTTAAAAAAATTAATGGTGTTCTCATTTAGTAATTTTTCTTACTAACCAAAATGTAATCCCTCATGTCACAAGATATGTAATTAACCATTTATGGTATATGTTTTCTCATTAATTTCATGAAACATGTATATTTTTTATACATGTTTCTTGTTTTGGATTCAATGGTGCAAGAGTTCCATGCTAATATAAATATCACACTATGCGTCACCTCGGGTCAAACACCTTATATCTATGGAAAAAAGTTCTCAACGAGTAATTAAGAATTTTTTTAATAAATTTCTATGTCCCACACACCATGAGTTTTATGAAAAACTATATGTATAACTAAAATTAGGACATTAAATCTTCCCATAGTACTTTTCTACCATCTCACATGCATGTACCATAAAGTACATGACATGTACCTCTGTACATGACTTGGAGTCCTATGTTAGTTTATTGATAGTTGAGAAAAAAGATCATACACACAATGTATCACTATAGACACATTATTTTAGTTCATTACCCGATAAATTGGGTTTTAGTGTCTTGTCATAATCTATTGTCAAAATCTACACATTAGACACTCATATAGAACATGTTGTGTACATGATGGTTTAGTGTGTATATAATATCTTCTCACTCAGGTATCGGGAATAGGAAAATAAATAGTCCATTATAATTAATTTTCCATGTTGTACCTGGTGGATCTCATATTTTCATATATTATTCTTTTGTTTAATGTGTTTTTTGGAATATTTATATTCTTATCCTCAAGATGAAAATAATGGGTTGGGAAAGATAATTTTATGAACCACGTAGTTATAATCCCCATAGAAGAATAATGAAAAAACTTTATAAGTAATATAAATAATAAATGAAGTAACCTATATATTGTAATCAGGTGTGGGTTTATTACTTATGGAGTTGATGTCCCCCTTGATTGATGAATATCTAAAAAATGAGGTGTTGGCCCCCTAGAGAAATTGGTAACCTGATCTAATAGTTGAAACATTTTTTGTGATGAGTGGACACTCTACTATAGTAGAGAGGGATGGTGTGGTTGATGTTTCAATTAGGAAAATAATAAATGAATTATCTTACAATCTCCCATTGGGGGAATTATTCCCGGGATCAGTATATATTCCTATAATGAGGCATGATTCCACTATGTAGTAGGATATTGGTGGCATAAGGGATTATAAGGTGCTATATTATTTTGGTTCTATGAAATTCATGGACTCATTTGACATGTGAACTATGATTAACTATGCAATGGTGAAAAATGGAAATTGTATACACCCTAGATTTCAATAGAGGTGTAACATAAAACAAGGTTTTTGGAATTGTTAAAAAAAATTATTACACTATCTTTGGTGTCCCTAGATACTTATAAGATATTATTCTGCAACAAGATAAGTTGATATTATGGGGATATTTATATATACTCTATATTAATTTATTTAAAATACATATTTAGTTTTATTCATCATTTTGGTTATCTCCCCTATTTCAAATAGTTGATATGGCTTGTTTCTTCATCTTCTAATTGTATTTTTAAGGAATTCTGCTAAGGGATTTTAAACATACCCTTGTGTGGGCCATGTTATAACACATTTTTAATCTATGAAGATATCACAGAGTTCAAATGAGGTTAGGCTGGATGGTGAGTTAGAGCTATTAATGTGAAGTTTGTTCTTAATAGTGAGTGGAAGTATTTGTTGATGAAAGTTGTTTGGAAAACTTACTATAAAGAGTTTATAATCCATTTTTTAGAGTGTAGCTTTATCATGTGTAGAAATATCATATATTTTATTGGTATTATATTTATTTTCAATGAATACATTTTTATATAGATGATTATTTTATTCCTATCAATGGTGGTTGTTGGTTACATTTTTCATAGTCTCTTAAATATCTATAATGGGTTGAAACTGACTAAGTCCATCTGTGTAATTTTAATCATTCTTAGTTATAGTAATCATCCCTGGGACTATTATAGGGATTCTTGGGGTGGAATACTTAGCTCATTTCAATACCTGGTGGTGTCAATATGAGTCAACCCATATCATTTTATAATTTTACAAGAATTTAATATTAAATCATAAAAAAGAAAAAAAATATTATGTGTTAGAGAATAAAAACATGAAAAAATATCTTTCTGATAATTCTACTCAACAATGATATTATTCTTATAATATAAATATAAAAATTCACATTATGAATATGTATTGATTATTATTTATATAGATCCCAATATTTAAATCATACATTAGAATTTGGATTCTTTGGTGATGATAGACAACCCAGATAGTCTCATTCAATAATAAACTAGACATAATATACTTCATGTTTAAAAGGCCATATTTAATTTTATGTTAGAAGAGGTAATGTGAATATAAACACTATTAACCAATATGATTGATTATTTAAATGACTTTGAGAGATTTGGGTCACCAATTAGTTTTATCTATCTATGGCCTTTACTTTTCAATCACTTTTAAAATGATTTGGATTGTTTTTATGAATTATAACATGAATGATTTAAATAAAAATTATTCATTATCCTCAATATATTCAAAATTTTCATGACATATAAGGGTGATCTAAGAAAATTTATTGTATGATCTAGTAGAAAATAAGGGCTTATATGTTTTTAAAAAATAGAAGAAAAGATGTCATGGATAATCCTTATCACAGTTCACTAAATTTAATAAAGTAGAGTTAATATAATAACAATGTTTCAACTATGGGAAACTATGAATTAGAGATGCAATTATAGAAAATAACTAATTGTTTTAAAAAATATGGTGATTACAAATAAAGTATTAATATTACATAAATTATTTCTCTTATTTTGAATGTTATATAAAACCAACTATATATTAAAAAATTATTTTCAATATTTATAGAAGTTCAAAATTAAAGAAGGGATGCTGAGTATAGACTGAAGTATATATCTGAGTGGTGAAATATGTGGTTAAAAAATCATGTAGTTGGATGTATTTCATTACATTTAATCTAAGTGAACCAGAATAGAGGATTTGAATACTTCATCTTGTTTTGTATTATTTAATAGGAGGGACATTTTTAAACAAAGAGTTGTTATGAATAATATGAGATAGTGGTTTTGATACACATGGTTTATGATTTATATTTTTCTATAACATAACTTAATATGATATAAAAAATTTAATCTAGGATAAATGGGATCATCCATGATATCTATTAAAATTGGGAAAAAGTTCCCCCAGCCCAATAACATTATATTTTAAAGAAACAAATATAATTTTAGGAATATTACATCAAGAATATAATATTCCATATAATATATGGTTTTTAATATATAATTTATTATATATTCTCACATAATAAATAAGTGTTGTTTCTTAAAAAAATTGATTGGGTCTTATAAATATATTTTATAGAAAATAAATCTTCTTAGAGGAATGTGGGAGTATATTTTAACTTAGATATGTTTATAATATAATAAATGAATAATTATACATTTTTAAATCAAAGAGAGTGCCACTATACATCCAAAAATATTTAAGGGTTTGTTTCTAAATAATAGTATTAACATAAAGAGTGTCATTAATATTTTTAACCAAATAATCTTACTGAAATGTTTAATAGGAAGTTTTCTAAAATAAAGTTGATAAAAATTTAGTAATAATTTCTAAGTGATTAGTTAACATAAGTTGTGAACAATATAACAATAGATTTTGTTAACTAAAGAAGATTGAATATTGTGTTTAATTAATAAAACTTGAGGATTATTAATCAAAATATATTAGTTATTCAAATAATATTTGTTCGTAGGTATTAATCCATTTAAAAAATTTAGTGGTAGGATTTATTAGATCACCGTATAGACATGTCATAATAATTTCATAGTAATGTTGTGAGTTCAGAAAAACACTAATTATATTGTGATAATAAGGCCTCCCAAGAAATACAATATATAATATATTACATTACAAGATGTTATATATAACTTTTTAAGTATTTTTATAAAATTTGAAGAATATATAAAATACATAATGTGATTCCAAAAGTTGAATAAACTTTTTATTTCATCCATAATAATTGTATATATTTTTTTATGTAAAATTATAAATAAACACTCAAAGTATAACTTTGATTTATTCATAATTGATTGTATTCATGGAGTGTTATAGGTTATAATTACAATGGAGGATTAGAATGGGTTGAGTTTTTATACATAAATGATAATCGCTAATGGGGAATAAAAGGGGTTTTATGTGATTAATTAACCACTACATATAAAAAAATAGTATCATGCACATTTTATTTGGTAATAAAGGGCTTTATGTTTCATATTGAATCCTTTTACCAACAGTTTAAAATAAACCTTTTATGATAACCATCAAACTTTGATACATTTTATATACTTTTCATTAGTCTGATCTAATCCGAGGGTGATTTTGTAAATTATTTATCATGTTATTGATTTAGATTTAACAAATATGGGATTTTTTCCAAATGTATGGGGATAATAAAATTAGTTCCACAATTTATGATATCCTATGGAGGTATATTAACATACAGTGATGAGTTACATGTGATGATTTTATATATCCTTGTAATGAGAATGTGATATTCACAATTTATGTGAATCACATGTTATGGTACAATATATTTTCTTAGTCTATTTATATTTAATTATTAATGAATTTATAATCATTATGGGATTCACATACTATGTTTCACATTGTTTTTCAATATCTCGGAAAAGGGTTTATATGATAATGCATACAAGTATATAATACTCTTTTTAGTCGTTGGTGTAGATATGTGTGTGTTTGGTCAAGATCAATCTATATCCCTTTATAGTTTTTGTTTCATTTATTCTTTATTAGATACCAATATATGTTTAAAATTATCGATTACAAACTTCATAATTACTTTTAGTTTGTAAAACACCCTTGGTGATACACATTGTGTGTTATGAATGATGAATATTGTTTTAGTGATATTTTACAAAACATTGAGTTCTATACTAAAACAATATTTTTATGTATATTTAAATCATATATATGATGTAACATATGGTGAAAATGGATCGTGAATTTTACAAAAGTTGTTGCATAATATATATAAGATGAGTCTTGTGTATAGTTTTATAAGTTCTTATATGTGATATAACATAGGGTGAATGTGAATAAAGACTATAATAATATAGTTAAAGAGGGTGATTGAAATAAAAATGGACTAAATATAAAACCTATTTGAGTGGTATAAACCTAGACATATATTGTTTCTTAAACTCGGATGTAGTGATGTTCATTAAACCATGGTTTAATAAACAAAATTATATGTATCATGTGATAATGCATGATTCAACACCTTCCTCTAAATATAAGCTCACATGTTCTGTTCAATCATCAAGTGATGATAATTTGTTGAATATGGATATATAAATAAATTATTTAAATATTAACTGATTGATCATAATGATGATATAGGAGTTAAAAAGCATAATAATATTCGTAATTATTTTTGAAATGTTCCATTTATTATAAAAAAATTCATTATTTTTTAGAATGAAATAATTTTCCTAGAATTAATACAAAAATAGGCTAATTTTTTGAATTTATTTGTTTACAACACTATAATTTGATCATTGATACTCCTTTGGGTCTAATCTTGCATGCCATATCTCACTCATTATCATTAATAGAAATAGTAAAAAACTCTAAGGAGCATACCCTTCTTAAGAAATGGTATATTCATCCAAACCTAGGGATACCATAGAGTAAATTATATCATAGGTTTCTTCTTAGTGATCCCTATTACAGTCAAGTGGAAGATCATGGATATATTTGGTTTAATAAGAATGATTGTTCACTATCAATATTTATTTTATTCATTTTAAAAGTATAAATGGAAATTTTGAGGAAAATTCATTTGTGTTAGTTATTTACACTTCATTTGGATAATTCTTTCTATAACACCTGAATATTTTATGATATATTTCTTTTTTAATAAATTTTAGGTGATAAATAGATTTCATAACATGAAGCACTGAGCATTAAGAAAATTCTCACATACTATATAAATATTATTATTTGAATAATATCATTATAACATAGTTAATTAATTTGTTGGTTTGAATAGGAATAAAAAAAATATAAAAAAATATAAAGGGCCTATATAATTAAATTTTATTTATTTATTCATAATAAATAAGTATAAAATTTTCAGAAAATCTATTTTATGCCTCCAAAAACAAGTACTATTCAGAAATCATTTTTATTCTATTTTGTTAATGACCATTATAATTAATTTATAAAAATATTATAAGTTTTACTTGGAGAAATTATAATATATTTTTAAATAATATTTTAAATATTATCTTATGGGGATTTTTAGGTATTTTTCAAAAAAAAATATTTATTTCTCAGTGAATAGTTAAAAATACTCATTTTTTGTAAAATTGTCATTTATTTTCACTAAATAAACAATGTTAATAGAAATTTTATTTTTGAATTTTTATATTAAAGTGAAATAATTATCCTTTATTTATATATAATCTAATTATTTTCATATGAACGGCCATTATAATAAATATTTTGTATAAGATCCTTTTTAGGCCTAAAACACAATTTCCTAAAAAGTATTTTTCATTTCATTTTATGAATTTATAATAGAATTTATTTACGAGACTTATATAAATTTTATTATTATAAATAGATTCCAAATTTAGAATAAAAATTTCCCATCATCTGTTATTAATTAAACTTCATTTTTTCTGTAATGAATAGTAATAGTATTAAATATTTTTAACCTATGGAATGGTAAGTCTGGTAATTAAGGTTAAAAATAATGTTATAAGGAATTAAAAATCACTCTAACACCTAAATTATTTATTTTATATGAGTCTAGTTCAACCATAACTATCCAATATTCTAATATTTTTTATATTGGTGGACTTTTTCCTTAGTAATGACCTTAATGTTATTTTATGTAATAATAAATACAAAATATCACTCCCTTTGTTTTATTATCTGAAATATATTTTCATAAGGAAGAAAATAGGTTATGTTTGGATATAAATTTTTATTTTAAATATTAATTTTATTTATTAGGGTAATTTATTTTTAATTTTTTATGATTTAATAATTACATTAAAATATTACACAACACTAACACTTTACTTGTTCATGTAATTGAAAAATAAATTAAATTATTTTAACGATTTTAAAATTAAAAAAATGGAAAAAATAATTTTTTAAATGACTTTTATTGTTAAATATTCTATATTAGTTATTTTTTTGAATTTTATATATAAAATAAATTTCAATATTTCCATCGTTAATGTGAAACTATGTAGATAGTCTTCAAAATGGCTGGAATTGTATCTAATGTTAACTAATATTTTATTAAATGAATTAAAATTCATAAAAATTAATATATTCTTCCATGTTAAATGGATTTGTAAAATAATATCATTTGCTATAAAAATATAGATCACTATTCATTTTATATTATCTTTTATGTTCCTAGACTGACATAAAAGTGTTTTTATTATTATGGAATCACTTTTAATGACATCACATTTGTTATCAAAAGTGATAAAAAGGGTTTAATACTAAATGATATTGGTTAAAAATCACCTAAACATGTATATATTTTATTATATGGGAATATTTACAAAAATAATAAACGTATATTATAAATATATTAATTTTTTTCCACGTGAATTTCAAAATTAATTTATATTAATTTGATACTCAAAGTAATTCATAGGGTGTCCCTCCCCTCACTTATAAAACAAATCCTCCTCACATCCATTTTTCATAAATTTTGAGCACCCAATATCATCCAATCCCTATCCAAATTTTATAATATCTTCCTTAACTATATCAGATTGTTTATTTTCTATCACAAGTACAATCTGATAGATGGTAAAGCTATAAGAGAATGGGGGTTTCACAACGAATAGGTATAACTCTGATCCGAGTACTTTCAATTTTATTTCTTCATATACCACATATAAACCTATAGTTTCCATTATAAATTAATTAATTTTGTGTCATAAATATATTTAAATTTTTTTATGATGATAGGAAAACTATAATCCAACTCCTTTCTATCTAATATTAAACCAAAACATCATTCATATATAGGTGTGGACTACTACCCCCCTGAAGCCATGCACGTTGTTTTTCAAAAAATCTTCACATTTATGGTTAGAATTATGTATTAAATGAGTATATATGATATTTATGATATTTTTATATTATTTTAAATATTAATTATTATTTAATTTCCATTTTTTCAATTCATTAAAATCTAGAAACATCACTCATGTGTACGTATGGATTATTATCTAGATGGAGTTTCTTAATTAAATTTTTATCACCCTTTATATAAATAGTTAAAAAGTATATATTATGATTAAATATTATAATATTGACATGATTCAAATTAAATAAATTATTTTACCATGATAAATGTTTGTGTACTAGAACTTCCAAATCGAAGCATGCATGAAAAAGATAGTTATCGCCTAAAATAGTTATTTTAATAAATAATTATTAATAAAAGGGTGACTAAAGTAGTAATAAAATCATATATTATTTGATATGTATTGATATTATTATAATAAATATTTCTAATAAATATTCATCTTTATTATACAATATTTTTAATGTTGGATGAATCAATACGGCACTTGAGGTATGGAATTTATGTTATAATTTCATTTCTTTTAGGGATTGTCTTTGATAAGATTCCAATGAGGAAAATTATCTGGATATTTTCTAATAAAACCAAAACATTACATTATAATTTAATTATTATTGTACTTGATATGTATTATTTAAATTTTTCATTCTTCATTACATAAAATAATGACCAAATGTTTTTTAACGAAATGTTAGCCTTATTTCCTCTTCCGTCAATGAAATTTTCATCTATATTCATTCTTTCAAAAATGTTTTATGATTAGTTATACATATAAAATTAATGTTTTAAAACAACCATTATTTTAACCTTAAAATTTTTTTACTAGGGTTAAAATTTAATTTTTTAATTAAATTTTTCTACAATAATTTATTTTTGACATTTTTCAAAAGTGTGAAAAGAATGACCTCTTTTAACAAGTACATTTTAAATAGATTTTCCCACAATCATGAATATTTATTTATTAGAAGAATATATTGCATGATTACATTATTATTTTCAATGAAAATAATATTCTCTATACATTAAGAATTTTACATTTAAATTTATTTGAAGGGAAGGTATATTTTTCTTAAGTTTTCAATGAAAATTTTGAATTTTATTTTGAACGTATTTTTCATCTATGTAAACATACTTTAAGGTTTGTCATTTTTCACTAGAGATATGACTCTATAATTCCAAAAAAAATTATATATGACTCAAGATTATTTTGTTAGTATGATTACATGAAACTCATTTCTTTCCCTTTTGTTAATTAAGTTACAATTAAATCATTAAGAAACTTTTTTATTTTCCCTGGATTGGGATATCATAAAATGAGGGATTATTAATGAAACATATTTAATTTCCATAGTTTATGATATTATAAATATTTTTTGATCTTGAGGCATAAATATTTATGTTTTTCATTATATAATGGGTCAACCTGAAATTATATAGTCCTTAAATGCATTGATTAAAGATGGTTATCTCATTAGATAATGAGGAAAATAATGGAGATTGAACTCAGTTTATTAAGGTAATCTCTCTACAATGTTAGTCTTAGTAGTTAGCATTGGAAATGGAAAAAAGGGAATAAATAGTGAACTCAATCCACTCTGATTATCTTGGAAGTGCTCCTTGAATAAATAATTATTATTTTTTGATTATGTATATACCAAAAATTTATTTCTTTTGCTTGGGAACTATATTCAAGGCCCGTGATTTATTATGGATTTTTCCAAACTCTTATCAATTTTTACTATTATAAGGAAAATAAATCATTCCATAATTAATGATTAAATATATTTAATTGGTTGGGTATGACTTTCATATGTTTTAAAAATTTTCTCATATCCTTATTCTTATTCCATCTTATGGTCATTGATTGATATCTCTTTTATTTACCCTTACTGATCATTTTATCTCACCCTTTATTATATTTCTATTCTATAGGTTATTTATAATGGTTTTATGTTTGGTATTTATAATAAGGGAACAATGATATAAAAACATTCATTGTGATCTTGGATATCATTCAAGAAATAAATTGTTTATGTATTTAGTTTTTAGGGACATTTAGCCTTTATAGTTATAGAGCATGTATAATTGATATATGTGTTAAATATTAATATAAATGGATGTAATATTTATTATTTTTAAGATCATGTCACATCAGTTGGTATCTAAGTTGGTTTTAGTTATTTATAGAGATTAGTATTAGAGAATTGTTTTTGAAATCGGGGTATTAGGTATAGGTATAGAGGAACATCCCCTGTAATATTTAGGAATGGAGTGTGGTTTTCCTAGAAAATACTTTAATATATGGATTTAATAATTTGTATGAAATTATAGAAAAGATTCCCCTTGTAGTAAAAACTCTTAAAGGGGATGACTAGGTATTTACTAGATCCTTACCAATGATTGATGAGTTAGTCTAAAATTGGACACCATGTTATACACTCTTGGATGATATGATATGGTTAATTAATATTCTCTTTATAAAACATTATTATTGATGAGTTGATAGAACCTATGACAACCGATGATAAGATATGGTGATAAGAGATGAATTTAATGTTTCATGGGATTAAATAAGCTATAATAATGTAAGAATATATAAAAACTATTTTCCAAACCATATGATTTCTTACTCTGATTATTTACGTTTGGTACTCACACTATATTTAGTCCATTGATTAATCTGGAAGGAATCTTGTCAAAAAAGATTTTAGGGAATATAAAATTACTATTTTCATGAAAACCCATATGAAATTAGAGTTGAAATATAAAACCTTCTAATTTTGTGTAACAATCAATCATGATATAATATTAACAACCACACAATTGGTGAGTTTTCTAACACACCTAATAAAAAATGTGTTTTCATGATAACTATAGAGGAATGAATATTTGAATGTCTATATGTCAATAATATGAGAAGAATAACCCATGTAAATGTCTCAATGTAATTGGATGATGTTTTATGCTAAGAATAGAATTGTTTAAAATAACTAATTTCCACGTAAAAATAATTATTTAAATGGATGTAAATTAACTTTTCCAAGGGCAATACAATTAATTCAATATCTTATGTGTGGGGATCATGGGAATTGTCTAATTAAATTCCCTAATCGAATGGACAAATCCTTAACCAATGACGAGAATATTATATACCTATCAATGAAGTGAGTTGTTATATTTATGTTACACTCCATACATGGGTATTTCAGATATATTTTTGTAAGAATATGCCTATTGAAAATCATGTTGTTCATACTTTAGTGAAATTTGATGTGATTTTGAGCATTGAATAGCTCTATCTACGTAGATTCCTTACAAGACTAAGGAAATCAAATTTCATATTCTGAATCAAGATATGATCTTCCTTCAGTGTGAGGGTTAATATGAACGTAAAAAGGATATGACATTTATTTTATTGTTCATAAAACATATTCAAAACATATAATTACCTCAAATGGTTAGGGAGAAACCAAACATAGATGATATTTCAATTTTTAATGGTTATAGTGATGTATTTCGTAGATAATTTATAGGTATTACCTCAAATCATAATGTTTAATTTTAAATAAAATATATTTTTTGTTATTCAACTATTTCCAATATTTCATTTAGAATGTCCCTCATTGAGTATCCGGAATTAAATAAGAAACTATAATAAAATATTTATAAAGGATTTATATGGACTTGTATTTCACCATGGGGTTCAACGGTTCATTTTTTAAGAAGATATATGGGTCAATATTTCATTTCATTAATTATTGTGAACATAATAATATCATTATATGTAAGAAGTATCATTTAACATAAATTGATGAATAATTTGATCTTTTATGAATATTTTAATACTTTTAAATCATTTAAATTCATTCTAAATATCATCAATTAATGCTATGAAGGTGGATATTACCAAGAAATCCTAATGTATAAGTTTTGGTAACTATGAATTTATAGTGATTAAATTTGGACATATCAATTCCTCAACTATATTAATGGACTAAATGAATAGATTCTTTAAATATTACCACATTTATTTTTTTAGTCATTATAGATAATATTCATATATAATCAAAAAGAAAATAATTGAATAAATATCATTACAATATTGTATTAAATACAGTAAGGGAGGATAAGTTGTATACCAAATTTAAAATGTGTTAAATCTCACTGTAAAAGG
This sequence comes from Viscum album, assembly GCA_963277665.1. Classification (NCBI taxonomy): domain Eukaryota; kingdom Viridiplantae; phylum Streptophyta; class Magnoliopsida; order Santalales; family Viscaceae; genus Viscum; species Viscum album. Next base: position 1,875,821,258 of record OY728122.1, on the reverse strand, counting down.
ATTCACTCTTGTGTCATAAAATCTATTGTATGGGAATATTGATAAATCCTTTAACGATGAAAGTGATTGAGCAAGGGTCTAGATCAACTATGTTGACAGTTATCTATATTTTTATAGGTAGGGTGGATAATGATGATATTTAATGAGGGATTAATTATGGATATATATTACAATAACATAGTTGACATGGTAGGAAGCTAATATCCTTTGTATATATGAATGAGTAGAAAATTTAAATTAGATGAAAATAATATTATTTAGTGAAACTATGCATACACTAACCATTATTATAGAAGGGTTTCTAATATATAATGATGCATCAATGTAGGTACTTGTATTCATATTCATGAATAATGAGATTGTGGTAACATATTACTCACACCAATTGAAAATTCATGAGAAAAAATTACCCAACACATTATTTGGAGCTGGTAGCGGTAATTTTTTATTTCAAAATATTGAGGAATTATCTTTATAGTGAAATTTGTAATGTATATATATATATCATAAAATAATAAATATATATTCATCTAGAAACAATTAAATGTCCACCAAATATATGTTTGGATTTTATTAAATATTATGACATCCCAATACACTATCACCCTAGTAAGGTGAACAAGGTGGGTGATGCTCTCAGTTTGAAGTCTGTGATGTTTTATCATCATAAATATTGAAAGAGATCTAATATTTATGTATTTGAAGACAATTTATCTTGTAATCATGATGAATAAGAATAGATCATATCCTTCCAAAATGAATGTTCTACAGACCATCCATATGAGGATTAAGGAGACATAGACAGAATATTTTGAAATAGATAATAAGGTGAGAAATGTTACTTTGTTAAACCATTCTATAATTGAATTATAAGGTTTTTAAACTATGTATGTTTCCCATAAATGTAATACTTAAAGAAGGATTGGGTGGATTAATATGAAAGGTTATCATTCTCAATTCATCCTAGGAGTATGAATCTATAAAGATACCTAGAAGAGTATTTCTAGTGGGATACCAAGAAAAGGGATATAACATTGTATGTAACATGATTCTTGGCATATCATAAACATAAATTTTAGTGATAGTTGTAAAAGAGGATTTGAAAACCACTACACATACTAGAATATAAATAGGAAGGCAATGACTTGGATTTCATCACTATACTCCACAAAACATCTAAATGGACTAATAATATTTTGGTTGCAGATGACCGCCTTCCAATTTAAATTTATGGTTTTACTTTTATCATGATATCCCAACTTCAATAAATGAACTCAAATATGTAACCACATATGTTAAATAATTGAAAAATATTACTATTTAAATTGTCACAACCATAAATAATTTCTAGTCACAATATGTTAATCAACTTCATCAAAAATCATTTTACATTTCTACTATATTTGAGTTTTCATCTCCCTAATTTCTTCTTATTTATTATTATGTTTAAACAATTCCCATCACAGGGGAATAGATCTCTACAAAAAAATATTTCCTTCTAAAACAAAAATTTTTAGCGGGTGTTTCAATAAAAGTCATATCACATTCCAGGTACATTTATTTTCAATAAAAAGTATGATTTAGATACTATAGATATCAATAAAATATATTCCCATAAAAGAAATTATGAATTATACAAAATCACTATGACAATTAAAACAAATACACTGTTTCACATTTCTATTTTAAAATCCTAAATATACCCACATATCTTGGTTCTATCATTCCTTTATTTCATGATCCAGGATATCCAATTAGAAACGTTCAAAAAAACTAAAATCTAATTGTCTTTGTCATACATTTTCATATTAATTCTATTAACGTTTCACCAATTCCATTTAATTTCAAATTAATTTAATAACAATTGTTATCTGTTTTTCCAAACATGTTTGGAAATATGATTTTCCATTAATTTAAACCAAATATAATGGTTATTGATAATCTCTACTATGTAAATAATAAAATTATTTCATACAAATTATGGAATTATAATTATTATTATAGGAAAATTCAAAAAAAATAAACTTTATATTTCCATGATCTTCTAAAATAATGTACACATTCTTGATACATATCTTCCAAAGTCCTTATACTTATCTCTATATCAAAATCTGTTTGTGGATAAATTTTTTTCTCACTCTCAATTGAGTACCAATAAGATTCTAAAATACCTTCCAAATGAAATATATAAATTTATAATACGTTTCCAAAATATTAGACATGAGAACTACTTTGTTTTTTGGTTATCTAATGTTTAGGTCTACAAAATTAAACCCATATATTTCTAATATATCTTAAATTGGTTCAATATTATTTTCATGAAAAACATAATAAATAATACCTTAAGAGTATCATGATCCATATTTTACTCTTTGAAAAATCACTTTTGATTGTGACAACAAAATAAATAATCTAAAACATCTTAATTTATAAGGAATTATATTCATATTTGGATCCTTTTTCATAATTATTGGATCCCACAATTTTTCATGGTGTTCTAGGACCTTCTTCGAGTAGAGAAATTGAGAACTATGAACATTAAGAGAGATTTATCTAGGATATCTGGCAGTAAGGGTACATCAATGTAAGGGATTTTATCTATTTTGTATAATAGGTTTTTAATGAATTGTTTCAATGAAATGGAACCTATAATTCCATCTCATAGAATCAATAACATTTTACTTCCTATTTATAAATATTTAAAACTATTTAAGCACTCTATATAATTAGAGTTTATTCATTTAATAAATCAATTCCATAGATTGATATCAGAAGGAAAAAATTTTAAGACATCACATTTATGATGCAATAGCTTATATATGGTAATAATTATCATACACTTTGATATAAGTATATAAAATAATTAAAGAATTAATATGGTATAAATATATTATATCTTATGATATATATCTGATGCATTTCATTAGTTATTATATAAGGTATATAATACCATAATATTTACCCTTTAATTTTGTTTCTAACAGTCGCTCATTTGTACGAAAAAACCCATAATGAAATTATGAAAAACATCATATATCTTTCTACTTCTATCCAAAAAACTTTTGGATATAGTTTCTAAAATTATCATTTTATATAAAATTTATTTTTTCCATAATATGATCCTTCTAAAAATTTCTAATGCGGTGACCCTGTAGGCCTTTTCATGTTTATCAAAACATATGAAATACCTACTTCATAAATGCAATAAAAGAGAAGGCTCTATAAAAACATTATTTCCACTAATTCTATAAAGGGGTTTGGTGTGATCTCTATCAATCGTACTCATATCATCAAATTAACATATTCACCATAAGATAAATCATATAAATCATATGTTTACTTATATAATACATTTTCCATGACATCAAGTGACTAATTGACCTAGAACATTTTGAATATACTTTGCTCCATCTCACTCTTTCAATATTCTATGAAATAGATCAACTATGTTGATGAATACATTACTTTTTATTCATCTACTAGATGGTCACACCACATATCCATCATCCATGTAGCTCTGACCACTACATGTAACTAAATTAATCATGGCCAAGCATTTCATTAGACTAATTTAATCGAGGGTCAGATGTCTTTTCATTTCATATGAGTGGAAAAATCTGATCTTGGTTGAGCTCCAACTAATGATATAATTAGTATTATATGCAACCACAAACTAATTAGTTTATCCTAAATTCTTATGAATGAATTATATCAATGTATTAAGGTTTTATATTTAGATATCTAACCAACCATAGATAATAAGGATTCATAATAATATTAAAAATCTATGTATATGGATGATTATATGATATTGCACAGGATATAATTTGGACGGTCAATCTATATCATATGTCTCGACTTATTATCTCATGAGTTAGATACTCAATCTAGTCTTAAAATTTCAACACACCCCAAAATACATTTTTATTATCATTAATTAGGAACACCTCAATGTCATAGATTGAGGGGACATTATCATCAGCAATTCAACTTAAATTTGTTGGATCATGTGTGAATTATTGATAAAAATATATTTCAATCATTATAAAATCATGATACAATATTCAAAAATTAAATTAATTCCTATGTGTATCTTATACCGAGAGATTCAACATCACCCTCTTTATTTTATAGTAGTAATTATTTCATTAATAGAATTAATACATTCTATACTATATCAACCATACAAATATTTTCATCACCATTCTAAATATTAACACATTTGAGATTGTAACAACCAAGGATTAAGGTACATTCCCATTTTTTTGATGTTATATAATACCAGGGTTGAGTTTTGGGTGTTTCTGGTTAGTTTTGATGTGTTTTGGATGTGATTCTAAGGGTGAATTATTTGAGAATGGTTAGAAGAAATTATGAGTTTTCCCTATGAAACCATGTGATGTGGTTAGGATGAGAGAAGAGTGTACATGGTTTTTCCAAACCATTAGGGTTCCTAGGAGAAACCATCAATGTGGGAAAAAAGGTAAAATTATTGTTGGTGCTTGTTTTGAAAAACTGATAATACCAATCGTGTGAGTTACTGGTATGGAGGTAGTATCATGTTCTTGGATAGTGAATTGATTAGAAAACTATGAATAATAACCATTATATGTGAATTTAATTCTATAAAAACTCAGTTTTAACTTAGTTTACCCCCCCCCCCCCAACCCAAATTCTTCACCTCACCTCTCAAAATCATAAACTCTGCTCCCCTCCTAAGCATTCTTTGTGGTTCCCTTTTATTCAAAAGCTTGTTTTTATGGATCTAAGTGTGTTGAATATATGGAATCAATGGTAAGTGACTATTTTATCTCTTTCCTTCTATATATCATCATCTACTCTCATAAAAATGATTAATATAGTATTTAATGGATACATTTATCATACATGATGTGTTTTTTATGAGATATTTGTTAGATCTAATGAAGAAAATGAGTTAATGTCCCAGATCTAGATTTTTCATTACATATTTATTCATTTGGACACCTTTTGAGAAGTAAATGACTTCTCTATCTTCTACTATTTTTATAAAACAAGATGTTTTGATATTTAAATTAATTTTCATTTAATTCCCTAGGAAAATTAGGTTTATTTCATTTTGGAAACCCCCTTATTTGATAATTTTTAAATTTAGGAAATTTATTTTTTTTAAACAACATTAGATTATGATTTTAAATCTATAGTTATGATTTTATATTGGAATTTTGTTTTATTACATGATTATTATGAATACTTTATTTAAGTGAAATGAATTGAAAAATGATCTTGTATTATATATTTTTGTGTGACACTATTTTCATTAATGATACTCTAAATAACGAGTGTGGTTCCAAACTATAGGCATCTATAGATTGGTCACCTAATGATGAATTACTGGATTATTGAGTATCTTCTCATGAGTATGGTTATTTCACCTATAATAAGTTTATATGTGAGTGGATAGTTGTGGTTTGGGTATTCCAATTGTTTTTAATATATAATTTGTTCGACCTTAATTTAAAAAAATACCTTAAATTGGTAATATTAATTAATATACCTCTCTTTGTTTTAAATTATATTTTAAAATCTATGGAAATGTGTTATTTTCCTAGTTGAATTATTTGGGAAGTCTCATGGTGAAATCCTAATGGGTTTGATTACTCACCCCATGCTTATTATCTATGGTGTGTCTATAGGAACCATTCATTATGATTTATGTAATGTCAGGTTCTCTTATTTATCATCAAGATAATTATGATATTTTTTTCTCAACATGTTGTTTCAAACATATATACATCTCATGTAGTGTTTGGAGTGATTCCACATTAGTTTTTGTTGTTGATTCTTCCGTTGGTTTTATTGAGTCACATTGTTTTACATTTTTTTGGCTACTCTGATGTTTTTAATTTTATTAGATTTATATTTTATTTGTATTGTTTATATTTCAGGTATGAAATATATTTTTGGGTTGATTTTATTTCATTATGGTTACTGAAATTGTTCTAAAAGGTAATGTCATCCCCTAATGTTTAGGTAATACCTTGGTAATTATTTCCAATATTTGGTGGCTTACGGATGCCACATAAGGTTAGTGTTTCTTCATTTCTTTAAAATCCAATGGTTAGGGACATGATATTCCAAATGATATTTTTCATGGTCAGTCCCACATTTTGGGGTGATATAAATGATAAAGGTAATTTTGGTACTTGAAATATATGTAATAAAAATATGAATCTAACCTATGTATACTATAATTCAAGTTACTAAGGTTTCTCAGGTACAAATATTTTCAAAAACATTTTTTTGAATGAAATTATCTAATCATCACGTGTTTAGTCTATGTGTATATCTGATCATACATTAGTACTGTGACTTCCCACTAGGACTACATTGTTCATATTATGTTTTATTATTTATAGAAACTTGATGGAATGATTTTTTTTTTCTTTTGTGAATTGAGAATATTCCAATCCTTTAGTTTATTACTAATTGATGACTATGTTTTGATTCACTATAATTATAGATGAATGGAACTGGTTAGATGAAATAGAATCCCATAAGAAGAGGAAATGAAAAATGTGTTTGAAAATAAGCTACATTTGAATAAACAACGTATCCAGATAATTGTTTATGAATTTTATGATTTTTATAATGTGAATGGAAATGGGGAACCACGATAGAAATAAAATTATATAAAATTTAAATGATATAATCCACCAATATTTTCGAAGGATTTGGAACCTAAAAAGGTTGAACAATGACTAAATATAATAAACTGAATATTTTATATCATTAGAGCCTTGGTTGTTCAAAGGGTCATTTCAGTATTCTATATGTTGGAGGATCTTGTACAACCTTTTTTGGATTTAGCTATCTATGTTAAATTCCACCAAGGCCTTACATGGAAAGGATTTAAATACATTTTCAATAAATAATTCTACTAACACACAATCAACTTAACCATAATGATGTATTTTTTCAAAATTAAGATAGAAAATATATCATTTTGGAAATATGATTCTAATATTATGAACATAGTTATTTTTTACCATATGTAGCCCCATGTTCATCATTGAAGGAATGAATCTTTGAGTCTTGATTATGACCAAAAATTCATTCTCATATAGTCATGATCTATATTTATAATAATATAGATATAGTTAATAGTGTAACAGTGGAATAAAGATATATCACTAAGAATACTACTAGGGGTATGTTTTTTATACAGTAATAGGTGGTAACTCTACTTTTTGGAACAAGAGGAAGTAGGATACCTACTTCTAAGGAGTAAAAAAACACTGAATTAGAACATTTGATTTGATAACATTACTACACACTCCAGTACCAAACCTATTTGTTTCTGATTTGTTTCATTAAATAATAAGAAGTGATATTTTTTGACACCACCCAATGTTTGTCCCAATTGTAATCATATCAGACCTATCTAGTGTTATTTCCCAATTTCTATAAAGGTTATTCCTTTAAATACATTTAATTTCTCTCAAAAATATTATGATTAGCAAATATCATCATGTCATAAAATTTTTTATCCTCATTAACAATTTAAATAGGGTGGTTTTAGGAATACCATCACCCTTAATATTACAAATCCATGTCATGGAATAAAGGAATAATTCTATGCGAGTACAAATATGTATAGTGATGAGAAGATGATAATGTAAGACCAATCAATTATTTTTACTGTATGTGGTGAAATAATACTTAAATAAACCCTTATATATGGTTTTTCTGATACTGGTGAACCCACAATATTCATTTATTCGCGTTTAATTAATCAAATGGGGTCATTTATTGAGACGATGGGTATCATGAAACATGTTGGGTGGTGAATGAGTATATGATTTAAATGTCCACCTTCTTTTATATGAATCGATGGATTCTAGTTTTTTGGGACATTTTAACATTATATATATATATATATTTGACTTCATCATGGTAATGGGTTAATTTTCATCCTTCATAGATCATACTTATTTTTTTGCATGATGAGTAATGTTTAAATATCATCAGGGGATAACACATCTATTTAAAGGAGGATAATGTGAGAATCTGGAAATTAATAGAATATTTAGCACTAAAGGTTGAAACTATTTATTATCAACTAGTAGTGGTTCCCTTTTGAAATAATTAAATAATTGAAAATAGAAAATTTCATATGATTTTGGATCACTATATATATGTTTTTCCTAATGATTTAACAAATTTTCCACATAAAATTGAAATGGAATAATTTGATGATCCCCTTATGACGAAAAATAATAATTTACTTGCATCATATTGAATTAAACCAATATAATTTAAGGAATTAAATGTCTAATATGAGGAACTTGAAAGTTATATTTTTATATTGTTGATTATGTCACCATAGAGTGACCCATTTTTTCAAGATGGAGAATAGTTTTTATGAATGTGGATTGATTATTATTAGGTGAATTAGGTTTTAATAAGGAATAGATATAAACTAACTCATAATGAATAGACTTTTTTAATAATTTAGGGGAGCCTAATGGATCTCTAAAATAGATATATGTTCTGGATATCACCTTCTCAGGGTAAGGAATGATGGTATTCCATTCAAAACATTTAGAATCTATTGTGGAAATTTTTAGTATATTTTTATTCCCATTTATATTACAAATTCATATTAATTTTTCAGGCAATGGAAGAATATTGTATTTATTTGCCACCTAGAATCTTTTGTTTTTGTATTTATCGATGAAATCCTGATGTATTATTTAACTAAAAATAACATGAATAACATTTATATATTATGTTGATCATTTATTTAGAGAATAAATTATATGAAAAAAATCTCAAAATTTGATTTTTAGATAGAAGACTTTTGACTCCACGGTTATGTTATTTCTATGAAAGGTTTATTATTAATTCCTAAAAATATAAAACTTGTTTTCACATAGTAAATTCTTAATAAAATCTTATAAATTCAAATTTTTCTAGTCATACATGGTTGTTATCATCTATATGTTAGGGAATTATTAGGACATGAATCTCATATGAATACACTCATCCTAAAGGGTGATCAATTCCATTAGATTGAGGATTATAAATAATTTTTTTGAGCATAAGTCTAGTCTCATGATTATAACAATTCTTTTTTCTATAACATGGGAAATATTATGTAGTTTATTGTGAAACCTTTATATTTTTACATGTTTTTGTATTAAATAAAGGAGATCATGTCATATATTTTGGGTCACGATTGTTGAAAATTCATGAAAATGACAATCTGAACCATTATTTAGAATTATATTAATTATTTCAGGATTTTAAAATATGGAATCATTATCTATTTGGTGAAAAATTACCTATATTAAATGAACATAAAATATTGAAACATATATTATCATAAATAATAATGAAACCAAGAAAAATATTATGGAATAAATATCTGTAGATGTTTGAGTTTAACATTGATTATGCACTTAGAAATTGGACTTTTATGATAGATGTGTTAAGATAAAATTCATTCATTTTATTTTCCATAGAAGATGGTGATTAGCTAAAATTTATTAGTATGATAGAAGGCTTAAATTTGGATTTCCCTGTGAAAAATGGAGTTCTGATTTTCTCTCAAGGGACTCTTATTCCTGACATGGTAGAACAAGTCAATGATGATCTGTGGTTGAATTCTTATTTCCTTACCATTTCACCAAGACCTAACGGTGGTGAGACTATTGATGCATGGAAAAAGTATGTGAACTATGTGATTATTTACCATGATCAAATGTTTATTCCACTATCTAATCAAGAATGAATCTATTCTTCCTATAACTACTCAGAATATGGGGTTTAAATTGGAAAAAAAAATTAAAAGGCTCTAAGAGAAAAAACTTTGTGCGAAATTATGAAATAGAATCTTGTATATTTTATTTCAAATTTACAAAAACTCTTGTAAGGTAAGTAAATGAATCAATGAACATATAGAATAATTCATTATTTTCCCTTACCTATATGGAAATGAAATAAGACAGCTGATGAATTTTTCATTTTTTACTAATAATTGTTTGAAGTAAGGATTCAATTCGGTTGATAGTGGACAGACTCCCAAAGTCATCCCACTTCATCCAATTCATTAATCCAATATGGAAAACTATATAGTAAATAAAATATATTCAAGAAGTGGTAAATTATAATGGAATACTAGTTTCCTTCACCTCTAACTAGGATCCTCATTTTGCCTCTGAGATATTTCAATCGCATCAAGAATAATTGGATTCCCAATTGACCAAGATAAAGGATAATCTTCATTAAATAGATGGGATGCCATAATAAATTATTTTGGAACCATAAGACATTATCAAAACATATTTTATGTATATTGGTTTGTCATGCGAGGATCATTTATCTTTAATATATTTTTCATATAATAATAGTAATCAAGCCATGATACATATCGATCCATTTTAGGCAATGTATAGTTGTCCTTTTTCTCTTCTTTGTTCGGTAGACACTAGATAAACCTCTCTATTGGGATCTAGCCTTATTCAAGAGACAACTAAGAGAATTATAATAATTAGGAAATGGATAGATTCATCCTAAATACATCGCAAATTTTATTTGGATAAAATATATTCCCTTTATATTTTATCATCATAGATCATCGGTTCTTGAATGTTTTTCCAAGGATGAAACATCATTAGTACTGAATGTTTTCTCTTGGGTATATTGGGCCCTTTGTGATTCATGAACAAATTGGTTATTTTTCTTATTAGTTGTATTTACTGCAATATTTCGATATGTTTTACAATTTTTTACATGTATTAGAACTAGGGAAATACAAATATGATTCTGGACATGTGATTTGGTAGAATCATATTGATATTGACCCAAAAGATAAATGTATTAATGTTTCAATTGGTATCTAGGATGACTAAGTTAATATCATTTATGAGAAACATATTCTTTTATAAAAAATTGAAACATTAAGATATTTATGTAGATACATGGGAACATGGAAAATATATGTTTTAAAAATGGCCAAAAACATTCAAAATGATTATAAATATCTGTCATTAAAGAGATGAATAACCTAAGAGTTGATATAATTTAACAAACCATTCATTAGGTACATTACCATTTATACATATATATTGACATTGTATAATATTGGGGTTGATTTTTATAGAATTTTGGATTTCTTTGGTTCATTTTACAAGTGTTTATAAGGGTACATAGTTTGACCACAATTAGGGGAACCATGTGATTTTCTTTAAGAAATCATGAAGTTCGATTTGGAGGATAAGAGGTTGTGCACTATTTTCTCCAAACTATGTGGGTTCCTAGTATAAAAAACTAAAATTTAAATAGATAAAAAAGCATGGTTGGAAAAATTCTTGTTAAAAAATTAGACACACCTTCTGATGTAGGGGTCTGGATGCATTATCATGTGCACGGTTAGAGCATTATTTGACAAGACATGCGAGATAAAAATTATAGGATCATTTGATTCCCTAATAATTAGATTTTAACATAGTTCAAACTATTAACGACTAATTTTTTACCTATCCTCTCAGGATCTTGAACTCCAATCATATCCTAAGACCATTTGGTGGTTCCTCTTTATATATAAGAGACTTTTTAGAGATTTAAGAGTAATGGATTTATGGAATAAATTGTAAGACTCTATATAATCCATCTCTTTATATATCACCATATCCTCTCACTAAAAATTTTATATATAATATGTTATGGAAAGATTTATGATATAATATTTTTTTATAATTTTATGGATGTATCTATTGACAGAAAGCAGCATCTCTCCAAGATAAAGAGGTTTTATTGAGTTGATATTAATTTTTATCCCATGTTGATATATATATATATGGATTCTATATCTTCTCTACTTATTCTAGTAAATCAAGGAATAATATATAAATTTAATTAATTTTAATTTCTAGGGAAACATGTATAGAGATCCTATTATAAATCCATTCATTTGATAATTTGGATATCTTAGAAATTGAATGGTTTTTTGGAAACCCCAATTTATTTATGATATTAAAGTTATTATTTTGGTTTAACATGTGAAATATGTTTAATTACATTTTTAAATGGAATGAATGATTTATGTTAATGAATTGAAGTAAAAAATATTTCATACAATGTTTTTGTTGGTTTATTTGCATTTATGTGACCCCAAATAAATGGTGTGGTTCCATATTGTATGAACATAAATTTTTTTAACCTAGTGATGAATTGGTGAATCGGTGAGTAATTCGTCAAGGGTATGGGACTTACACCAGTTATGTGTGTTTGTGTGAGTTGATGGATGTGGTTTGGGTATTTCAAGTGGTTTTAATGGATAAATTGTTCTTATTTAATATAAATAGTCATAAGTTCGTAAACTGTTTTGAAGTTAATCTCATTGATGAAAAATATATATTGAATTGGGAGATAATGTTTTTTGCCTGAGTGGACTAAGTTGGGAATTATCATAGTGAAAGACTATTGGGTATGATTACTCGCCCCCAAATGATTCATTCAAGTGCCTATAAAGACATCATTGATCATGAACTAGGTTACACATAGGTCTCTTATTTATCTAGTAAAGCATCATGATGCTGCTTTATCAGGATGGTGTTTGGATCTCAGATTAATCTCATGGAGTGGTTAGTGTAATGTCACATCAATGTTGTTGTATCAGGATTCCCTTTAGTTTTCACAAGTCTACTTGTTTTACATTTTTTTGATACTCTATTTTTCATTTAAATGGTTTTACAATTGAGTAGTTTTTTTCATACTACATCCATCATATAGTTAGTTTTCTTTTTTATTATTTGGTATTGATAGGTTTAATTGATTAAAGGTGTGAAACATCCCCAAAGGTTTCGATAATCTAGTTGAATTTATTTAAAACATTTGGAATCGTGGAAACATCACTTTTAGAAAGATCCACCCTAGATCTTTCCAAGAAAATTATTGAGGTCATAATTTTATAGTTATGGTATTTTAAAATGGTTTTTTAGTCCATTAGTGACATCAGGGTTCCTTAACCTAATTAGTGACTCCATTGTTATCATAGTAAAGCCTGATTTCTCCCATAATTTTAGGAATAAATCCATGATTTGAAAATTATTTTTTAATATAAACTAATTACTTATCATATTTTAATGTACTCATATACACTCCCACTATTTTCAATTATACTAGGGTGTCTTATTTTGTACTCATCCAATTGTTTTCTCCACCATTCACGAAAAATCGTACATTTTATTGATATCTCATGTAATATTTGTTATAATTGAAAATTGAAACTATGTAAAACATTAAACAGATCATATCCACCCGTCCAATGACCAAAAAAAATATTTACGGTTCTTCCATGGTACTTACTTATCTATCTAATAAAAATCCAATAACTCTCATCATGATTATATTATTAGAGACTTGTAATTCCCATAAAATAATTGATATCGAATCTAGTAAAAAATAATCAATACATGTTGTATCCTACGGCAGATATATAATGACATTTATCAATACATTATACCTCTTTGGAAGGATCTTCAATATTTTAGAAATAAAATCCATGTAACACCTATAAATATCCTTTTTAATAGTTTAGAATTCCCAAACACTTATGTAATTTACCCATATATATTTTTGACTCAATACCATAATCCTCTTGGATCAATATCTATATATATCTATACAATATATATAGTTTGTTTCATACATATTTTTCATGAAGGATCATTTACCCAACCATATATTTACAAAGTGTAATTTAGATAGATAATTTCTAATAATAAGTTTGTATACCACATACAATATTAGAAATAAAAAAATATTTCAATAATGTCTCTTTTATATATAATAATTATTTATGTTCTTAATAAAACTCAACTATTTGATTACATTTTTATACACCATATTACATCTATGAGAAGTTTCCATAATCCATAAAAGGATTGTTTCCACTTTAAAATTTATTATACTCATTTGGAACATCAAAAAAATCTCATATAAACATCATATATTGTATTCCTATTAATGAAAAGGGTTTGTACACCCATTCAATATATCTCATAATGAAAATGAGTTGTTATGGAAATAAATATTTGAATGGACTTTACCATTATAATAGATGAAAAGGTATCTTCATATTAAATATCATGAATTGATTTTAAACCATTCCCCACTAGTAATTATTTTTGGGTATACACTCTAACATATATGTTGTTTTTGTTACAGAGAACCAACTTTCACCCTATGGTTCATACCCTATCAGGTGGATCCAGCACATTCCAAAATTGATTTCTATACACATAGTCCATTTTAGATGACATAGGTTTTAATAATTTCTCATAATGAAAACTAACAATGTCCAACAATTTAGTATTAGTTTAAACACCTTTCAAACTAGTACCTTGATATTTTAAAACAACATCATGTCTAATTGCATACACGACACACAACACTGATCTGTAACGATCCTGAAATATTATTATATAAATATGATATTTATAACCTAGCCATTAAATTAATGAGTTTTAATATAAGTAACCACATCATAAAATATATTTATAAATATCCTACTCAATAAAAAAATATTTATTAAAATTATGAATCGGATGATCAATTTTTTAGTGAAGTCACTTTATAATTTAATAATACTTCTTCAAAACTGGTTTTTATATCATCTTTAAAAAAATATAATAATTTTTTAAAATTTTATAACATTTATTTGATAAAAAGGATATCATTTTTGAAATAATCATTTCAAAATTATCTTAGGGTAATTTTTTTTATTTTTATGAAAAGAATAATTTTTCAGTGAATAGTGAAAATATATGGTGTTAGAGAAAATTTTTATTTCTATTCAAGTATTTAGAAGGACCCATTTCATTTTGAACTGGTTTTAAAATTTAATTAGTTACTTTTGATTAAAAATTATACAATTAATTAAACTAGTATTTATATTTTTCTTAACTATTAAAAAAATCTGTATATACATAAAAGTTCATTTTTATGGATAACCATTTATCTCCATTTTTGGCGGGTTTATTTTAGAAATTATTTTTTCCAAGTATATTAGAATAATATGATAAAATTTATTTAGTATTTTTAATTTGAATATAAAAAAAATTGGAAAACTTCAGCATTATTTTTTGTCAAAATGAATAGTAACCCCTTTAAAATTGTTGTCACCAAAATAAGGGTAAATTGAGTAAAAAAAAGATTAAATTATGAAATTTGGATTCAAAATAATCTATAAACATATATTTAATCTATTTTATGAGTGGATATATACCATCCTAATCCATTATTCTAAAATATTTCATTTTGGAGCCATTTTAATATATAGAGTCCTTAAAATTATTTTATGTAAAGGATAATTTGAAAATAACACTTCATTTATTTTAATATGACTAATATACTTTAATATTGATACAAATCACTATAATGTTATAAATTATTATCTTCAATAAGAATAATTTTTTTATTTTTATAATATATTTCATGTTCTTAGTGATAAAATAATTAAAATAAATACTTACGCAACAAAGACATAGTGCTTGTTAAAAGAGTACACCAATATATTTTATGATTTTAAAACCATTACACGTAATGATTTTTTGGTAACTTACAGTGATACAATAATTTCATAGAAAAATATTTTTTATTAGTGATTTTTAAAAATTATATACATCAACTAAATTACTATTGGATTTTTTTAAATTGAATTAATTAAATATTTAGGAAATTATAATTAATGGTATCTTATGTTAATTAAAATTTTATAAAATGATTTAAAATTAATATCATTGGTCATGATAATGGGACTTGATATATAATATAAACCATTTTCAATTTATTTTTCACTTTTCGTTTTTTTATAATTTTATTGAACCTAAAAAAGAAAAAAAGAACGTTATTGTTGTGAAAATCATTAAAAGTATTAAGGGGTGTTAGAACTAAGATATATGGGTAAAAACATCACCTATAAATTTATAAATTTTATTATATGATATATTTCCAATCAGCCTCATCATATATTGGAAATATATTATTTTTGGCCTTTTTTCAATAAAAAATAATTTATATTATTTTTATAAATTAAGAAATTCCAAGGACACCTCTCCCTTCACTTATAAATGGACACCACCCATCTTATATTCCTTACACTTATTGAACAATTTATCAATAGTAAAATCTAAAAAAAGAAATTATTAAATTCATATTCAACATTCTATTGGTTTATGTTTTCTTTAAAGGTCGTCCCTAGTGTCCTTAAGAAGAGATCTAAAGGAGGTTCTTCAAAGATAAGGTCATCATTTTAACTAAGAATTTCCTTTTTATTAATTTTTATACAATCTTAACTTCTATCATATCCATTAAAATATAATTACATAATTATCTCTCAAAAAATGATATACTATTATGTCAATTTAATACCCTCATTCATCTCCCTTTCGATCTATTTGTAAACAAAACCATTGTTTATGTTTATGTACAGACAACAGCCTCACAAACCAATATATATTTTTTATCATCACAACATTCCATGAAATATTATTAAAAAGTGTTTGATGTATATATATTTTATTAATTTCATAATATTCATGGAATATATCATCAATCATGATTCCATTCCAATCATTACAAATAGAATTATCACATTTGCATACATACAGACTATCATATCCATGTAGTTATATATTTAATCTCTCAAAAATCAGCTCTCATGGATTTTAATGAGGATAGATTTAATAAAATTATTTTTTTATATCATGATAGTTATTTTTGAAATATAATTTTTTTTTAATTTTATTATTTTCCATCATACTAAATGTAAAAACATTGCTCAAGTGTACGTACAGACTACCACCACATGAGAAAATGTATTTTTTTCATGGTAGTTTTCCATAAATGAATATAAAATTTTATTTTATGTATAAAAATGATAAATATTTCCCAGTAATTATTATATATATGAAGGATCCACGAACTCTTTGGGAATAGTTAACATATCAATGTTTTTTTTTGAAATTATGAACCAAACACCATCAAAACATCAAATATGGAAATAAATGAATAAGTAATCAAATATATCAATGAAATAAATGAAATAAATAATTTAATGATATTTTGAGAAACATTTAAAAGTTTACTAATCAATAAAAATAAGAAATATAAGTTTATTTTATTAGGGTTAAAGGACATACATAGCAAGTTGGGACTCGAGGTAAGGGTTTTCATAACTCAATTTCATTTCATTAGGTTGTATTACTTATTAATTTTTATGTTATAATGAAATTATGTGTGTAATTACCTCTGAATATTTTATGATTCATTTCAATTTTTTATGTGTATTTAATTTATTTACAAATAGTAACTTCATTTATAAATTCTCTGTTCAATGTTATGATCTTCGTACGGGTTTCTCATCTCACTTTTTTTATTAGACATATGACATATTAACTACTTGTTTCCTTCTTGTGGTGTATATACTTCCATTTTGAAAGGATACATCATAAATCTATTGATATTCAAGATATTAAAATTTTTATTTTATGTTATTAATTTCATTGGGGTACTGTTTCAAAATATACTGAAGCGATAAGGGTTTATTCCATAATCTCATCCTCAGGATTATTTATTTATATTTTCCAGTGGGGGTAAATGATGATATTATATCCTAAAACCCATATATTATATTATTCTTTGGTTATATCTATAAATTAAAATTTATCCTTTAATTTTTCCCTCTTTATGTACACAAATGTATGGAAATAAATTATTAAAAACTATCTTTTTTCTATTCAATCGGAAATATTTTTCTATAATGTCATTATTTTTTAAAAAATGTTGTCAAGATTGTTATTTATTCTCTAATGATTGATAAAAGTCATTTTACCCATGTTTTACTTTCTATTAAATGGTCTAAAAGTAATCTTTTTGTTTTTTTTATAAATGAGGTAATTTTTTTAAAGGTTTGAATAGAATTTTTATTTTAACATATAACACATGAATTTATTTTACCCCACCCCCCACCCAACCATAACTATTATTTAAATTAATTTTTAATTTACATATTACCATTTCTATTTTTAATGAAGATATTTTCCCAATATTTTTTGGAATTTTTATTTTTTAATAGAACTAATAGAAATGGGCATTTTTCGCTTACATTCAAATAAATTATTTAAATGTACTTATAATTGTATTTTAATATATGTAAAAATCCATTAATGATTAA
Source organism: Viscum album (assembly GCA_963277665.1). Classification (NCBI taxonomy): domain Eukaryota; kingdom Viridiplantae; phylum Streptophyta; class Magnoliopsida; order Santalales; family Viscaceae; genus Viscum; species Viscum album. Next base: position 1,875,803,035 of record OY728122.1, on the reverse strand, counting down.
TTTTACTCACTGGGAATATAATATTATGATACCATAAATATTCATTCTCATGTGTTCCTGTAATAATTCATTTAAAGTCACTATCATGAAACTGAAATATTTTCCACAGGTAAATCAGGATATAATAAAATGTAAGTTTTTTTTATAATATTGATGATAAAAATGAAATATTATATATGATACATTCATGTATGGTACTTGTAAAATATTAATTATGAATAGTTGATACATTATAGCTCATTTTTATGGGTGATCATGATATAGCTTATATGATGGGTGAGCCTTATATAGTACTCTAATTAATTGGGTAATATTCTTTATCCTTAATGAAAAAAGGATAGAGTTAACTCCAGAGTATTATCCTATGTACTTAACTGGGATATTTTTATTTTTTACATGATTGGAAATGGGTTATGTATATAATGTTTCAAGATGAAAACACATTTTATATATTCTTTCTATGAGTTTTAATTATTCATTTGATTATTTTTTCCATCACATGCCTTGTGATTCTTAAATACTAGGACTCTTGTCTTTGTTAAAGAATTATTCCAGGTCACATGTTTATTGACAAAATTTTTAATGGGTGTGATTTATCTTGTGTAATTTTCATGCACATTGAATATGTTCTCATAAACTTATGCTCATATTATTATTATTGAATATATTTATATTTTAATATTGTTGTTTACCCTTATTATGAATTATTACTCACCATTATTACGTTTATTATCCCCAAGATATAAATAAATATGGTAAGTGAGATATTTCTAAAAGGTTTTCATGTGGGTAATGTTGTAGACATAATTTGGAATAAGAAAATATTGGTATAGTGGAGAAAATTATCACATAATGACATAAGAATTATTATATAAGAGTATTTCCAAAACCTCTAAAACACCTAACATAAATTGGCCATCGATATGTAAGTGATAAAATATTTTTGTTTTATTGTTTTTTTAGATGGATATATTGGGTAAAATTTATCAGTATAAAATCCAAATATGTAAATATAATATTTTTGTATCAGATTAGAGAATACAGTTTCAGGGTTATTATATTTTTTATTTGAGCCCTGTTTAGATTAAATTATAGATTAATATATTTTCATGTAAGTTTTTCGTAAGAGTTATGGATGTGGTCATGGGATTATAAATTTACGATTGATAATAATTTGTAAGGAATAGATTCGATTTTTTAGATTGTAAGTGATAAGATTTTAAGGTGATTAATGATAAATTGGGAGTTTTTTTATTGGGTTTAGGGATGTGTAACACTAACATATATCATTTTATTTAATATGATGGGATGTTTTGAATGAATTACAACACTTTTTGGGGATGCGGGTAAATTTTATAAGAAACAATTATACGTTCTTTTGGATATATTGTTAATTTTTTTTCAATGATTTAATATGAAAAATAGGTATTATTATTCAATTTTGGATTAAATTTATTATTTCGTCATATTAATGTATATTAATTTTGGGTATTAGATTAACATATGGTAATAATTTTGGATTTTTTATAAACATGAGTATTATCTTTTTAAACCTTTCTAGATCATTTGATCTATTAAAAGTGTATGCTTTAGAAAAAAGAATGAACCATCAAGGATACTAATCATTTGGAATAAGGGATGTTGTAGAGCTGGAAACTTGTTAAAACACACATACCAAGGATGAAATTGATTTTATGAATTTTAAAATAAGAAAAGTATGTATATTTTCCTACATCCTTGGTCAGGATAATAATAGAATCCTATATAAATTAATAATTTTATCTTTTTATAATCATTTCAGATGAATTTATTTCTTTTCTCCCCTCATATTGGTTTATGATTTTATTGTCATTAACGTTATCATTATCATATCCCTATCACTCTCCACAATTATTTATACATTACATTTCCCCATCCCATTTATATTTTCACATCCCGCTAATGTTCCTCAATTTGGGAACCTAGTTATGTAATGTTCCATATGACCTTTAAATTTTGCTTTTCCTCCCTTTAAAAGGATGTTTTATTCATCCTTTTTAAGATGTGGATTTTTGAAAAAATATATGTTCAAATATTAAACCCATGAATTAACAAAATCATGAAAAAATTATTAGAATGAAATTTATTAAATGGGTAAATAATCTAATATAACAATTAAAAAAAACTATGTTTGATAGAGTGCACGATGCGAAAAATCGTGCATTAACAACCATAAAATATTATTATTTCAATATTACCTTTATAATCTACCCATTAAATTGGTGTGTATTATGAGAATTAACTATATTATAAAATATATGTATAATGATCTTACTCAATAAAATTTCATTGGTCAACACATAGGAAATAAGAACTCCATTTTTTAGTGAAGTCATTTTATACTTCAATAGTACTTAATATTCAAAATTGGTTTCTATTATTTTTATGTGATAAAATATTATTAATAATGAATAAAACATTTAGAAAGTTCATTTGATAAAAATTATCTATTTTTATAAAAAATCATATCAAAATATTCAAAATATGAATTTTTATTATTATTATGGAAATATTTATTTTTAAATGAATAGTGAAAATACTAGTTTTATAAAATAATATCATTTCTTGCCAAGTATTTAAAAGTAAGTTTTTTTTAATATGTACTAATACATAATTATTCCCTTTTTACTAATAATAATCCAATTAATGTCAATAGAATCAATATTCTGTTGAATTTTGAAATAAAAACTATCTTAAACATAAAAATACAATTTTCTAGAAACCTATTTTTCATCATGTTTTTCATATGTATTTTAAAATTAATTTTTTACACTTATTGTAAATACATGATATAAAATGAATTCCATATATTTAATTATCATATATAAATTTTCAAAAATGTTCAACATTATTTTTTCTATAATGAATAGTGACCTTGGTAAAAATGTTCTCATCATGGTAAGGGTAAAAATAGTAAAAGAAGGTTAAAAGTATGAAATTATGCATCCAAATAAACCATAAATATGAATTTAATATATTTAATTAGTTTAATATGATAATACCCTTCCAGGTTTTGAAAATATTGCTTTTTGGTGACATTTTTCTTTGAAAATTGTCTTTATATTATTTTACGTAAATAATAATTCTGAAATTTCACGTTATTGATTATCATATATATAATATTTTTTTGAAAGGATAAAAAATTCATTATAGTTATAATTAGTTATTTTTGACATGAATAAATGTTTTATGATTTACTTTATTTTTTATTTTTAATGGTAAAGTTATTACCATAAATGCTTACACAATGCTGACAAAGTGCCCATACAAGTAGTTTAAAAATAAATTAAATAATTAATAAAACTCTAAAGGTATTTTATTTTTTTCAAGTTGGGGTGTTCCAATAATTTATTAACACGTAATGTGTTAAAAGTGAATATTTCAAAAAATTTATCATCTTCATATTTTTAATGTCAATTTATCAAATAATCCAAAAAATTACATTAACTGTATCTTATGCTAAACAATATTGTATTAAAAGATTTGTTATTATAAAAAATATTATCATTGGTCATGTTAATTGTATATGGTTGATAATATCCATCATTTTCCACTTTTGTGTCTCTTTTCCCTTTATAGTAACTTTATTGACTCCTAAATAGTAAGAATAATTTTTATTATAGTAATCATGAAAAGGGAAAACTTTATATTAAAATAACTGATATGGGTAAAAACATCCCCGCAAATAGCTACATTTTATTAGATTAGAGTATTCTGGATCATAAATGACCTATATAATAAATATTTCACTTTTATCAAATCCATGAAAATTAATTTATATTATTTTAATACGTTAGCTAATTCAAAGGATGACTTACCCCTCACCTATAAAACAACATTACCAATCATCTCGCCCATAAACTTATTGACAAAAATAACTCAACCAACGCTTATTAAAAAATTATTTACACCATATAATACATTATAGTTGTTATTTTATTCCTAAACGGTCATTTTAAGGGACTTTATGAAAAGATCCAATTGTCGTTCTTCGAAGAGAACGTAATCATCATAACCGAGATTGTTTATTTTATGCATTCTTCAACCTCCTTCAATTTTATAATATCTATTACAATATAATAATTCAATTATATCCCAAATACCGTGATTTTATTATGTTAATGTAATGACCTTATTCATCCCCTTTTCATTAAAATAAAAAAAACATCATTTGTGGGTACGTGGGGATTAACACCTCATGAAACGATATATTTCATTTAAATAACAGGATTTCATTACTAGTTATTTTGATTAATTTAATGTATATATATTATATTAATTCCATAATTATGATTATTTAAATATAATATATTATATATCTTTATATCATTTATATCATTAAAAATAGAATCATTGATCATTTGTGTGTATGTATTATCATCCCTTTATAGTGATGTATTTTATTCTTCAAAAACTACCTATCATGGATGGTAATAAGGAAGTATATAATAATGATATTTTATTTTTATAACATTTTAATGATTCATTAAAAATTTTATTTTATTTTATTTCATTATTTTCCATACAATTAAATTTAAAATCATCACTCGTGTGTATGTGTGGACTACCACCTCGTGAGCCGATATATTTTTTCATGACTACGTTTCAAGAATGGAAATAAAATTTTAATTAATTTATTAATATTATAATTATTTCCTAATTATTATTGTAGATATTAAGTTCACATCAACTATTTTACCATGGTCATAATAATGATTTTCTATCAAATTATGAATTGGACTCCCTCAAAACATCTGATGTTTGCTTAACCGATTATGTAATTAAATGTGTAATTTAAATAATTCAAATAACTGATTGAATTATAAAATAATAAAACTTTAAATGGTTCTTTGAAAATTAAATATTAATTTTATTTTATTCTACAATTGTTTATGGTTGTACATATTAAGTTTGAAATTGAGGTGAGGGGTTTCATAACTCAATTTCTTTTCATTAGGTAATATTAATTATTCATTATCTAAGTTATACCAATATTATATGTCTAATAACCTATAAATATTTTATGTTTTATTTCCATTTTAATTATTGGATTTAAATTTCTTTCACATAATCCCTTCACTCATTAATTCTCACTTCAATGTTATATTCATTGTAAGGGTTTATCATCAAAGATTTTTTTCTAGAAAAATTCAATAATAACCACTTTATTACTTGATTTAATATATATAGAAACCATTTGTTATGATATATCTAGTATTACATTAAATTCGTGGTATTTTACATCAGATTTGACGTTATTTCATTAATTGGGATTATGATTCAAATTGTACTAAAGCGGTAAGGGTTTTTTTCACAATCTCATCCATATTAAGGATTAATTATTTTTAAGTTTCCATTGGGGAATTATATGATGTTTATATCTTAAACCCCATCTATTATCTTATAATTTTGTTATATATAGGCTGAATTAAAATTATATTTTTATTGATAATTTAAGATTCCATTACAAGATAAATTAAGGGGGACTAAATTGGTGGAGGGAAAGGCATCTCCCGGGAGAATTTGATTACTGTCATTTGGAAGGGAACTAGTAAAAATTGATTTTGGTGGATCTTCAGGATCAAATTTTTTAGAAAAGGAGTCTATTGAATAATTACCTACCCTCTAAGTGTGAGTTCTCATAGTGTTTTAATCCAGGAGCATTCTATATTTCCGGATATGGGGCAACAAGTCCCATGTTGGACTCTTTTTTTTAATGAAACTTGACTATCACTTTAGAGCTAGATTCTATCACTATAATATTGATATTAATGATATGGAACATGTGTAATATACTAACAACTTCTTTTCATTTTTCCCCAAGGTAATCACACATCACATAAAATGTAATGAAGCTAAAGAGTACTAATCCCCAACCATCCCACATGATCCTGACTCATCAAATATTCCCTTCTATACACGGAAATTCAACATTGATACTCAGATCATGCATAGGGGTTTACCACCTCATCCAAATACCTATTCTATTCCCTTATCCTTTATCTACTCACATTGTTTACGAGAAAATTATCATCCAAAGAGATATATATTTAATACCATTAGGGATAAGAACAGCAAACTCAACCACCAAAAAACGGGTACGCACCTGAAGGAAATAATATAAGAAATGATAACCTTATCTTTATCCATTTCATGCCTCGCATATGATCCAACATATTGTAGCAAACTTTATACTATAGGATTTCTTTTCAGGTCTATTAGGTTCAACATTGTACCACCGACAGTTTCTACTATGAAAACTTTAATTATATTTTTTATGAATATAATGTATAACGGTGGATATTTGGGATAGTTTAGAGACAATTTTTATTGTTTTTTGGGATTTCCTACAAGTTCATGGGTGGTGCATATTTTTTGGAAAATGTGAATCACATGTAGGAATACTTGACCAATAAGGTAGGGGAAAAGGGAAAGGTTCCCAGGTTGCACATGGTTTGTCCAAACCATGCATAAGACTAAGAGAAACCATGAAGTGTGGTGAATTTGTTGGTCAGTGTGCTTTAGCATGGTTGGTTAATGGTTCAGTAACTGTGTAAGTCAACCATGTGAGGTCCATCCTTAAGGCAGTGGCTAGAATAAGGTTAGCAAAATGTTTTTATAATAGTGTGACTAAATGATTCCCAGGTCAATGTTTGATTCATAAATTGTGGATATACCTCATTTTTACCTCTACATACCTCATTTTTTCCAAAATGGCCCTAACTTAAGATTTTGGTCCCTCCAAGGTTGGAGAACCTCTCCCAAGAAAATTGGAATTGAGCCAGAGCCTTTCATTTGTGCGTTGAGTCCAGATTCATAGGGTTAAGCTTTCTTCTTCATCGTTCATGATGAGTTTTCATAGATCTAATTAACCCTCACTCTCATATTATTTGATTTATGACCTTTAAGGATAGATATAAGGATATGGATTCCAAATATGATTATATTTGGTATTTTTGTAGATATGGGAAGAGACGTAAGATGGGTTTTAAATGATTTAACCCAGTTTTGTGACATTTTTCTCATCGTTTATCATTTTTTCCAAAACTCCCAAGGTTGGTGGATTTTTTTCTCGAATACTCTATTTTAAGACATAAAGGATTGGTTTCTAATTTTTTTCAATTATTGAAATTGATATTTTTTCTATTGTGAAATTGTTTATTAAAACCATCGTGAGTGACGGTTAGGGGAAATTGAAGAAAATGGTGTGTTATTGGAAAGTGTTTTGAGAAAATGATTTTAAAATATTGATTTTAAAATATCTTCTGGTTTTCCTACATGGGAGAAAATGGGGTTCAATAAAAATAATGACTTTTTAATGAAATTTCTAGAAATCACATGGTTTTGGCATGAGTTTGGAATGGTTTTGTTCATATGAATCGGGATAGATAAGGGTGTAATGTACCCCCATCAAAAGGTTGGTATGGATATAGGCGTGAAGTAGACACATGAAAGTGGTCCACTATGTGATGTCTAAGTCCAAGGATGGATCTCCATTAAAAATTATAGGGAGTTCCAGGGATTACATGTGTGGATGGATATATGGTTGTGTATAAATAGATGAGTTATGCCAAAATATAATGTTAAATGATTTAATGAACTATTTATGAACTTTTAATGGAAAATAGGTTATTCTAGTTTGTGTTTATATTTTGATATAAATTGTTTTGAAATTTACTTATATAAATTTTTTATATAAACTTTTTTAACATGTTATATCCTTGTGGAGTGAGTAGGGAATTCATCAGTGAAAACCTATTTTGGTTTAACACTCACCACCACTTTGGAACTTTGGTGCTTTGTAGATGGCAACTACCATGACATGGGAAAATGTAATGTATCACGTGTCTTTAGTACTACATCATGATACATTTGTTGTTTAGTGAAGCTGGAGAATGAGTTACTTGGATTTTGGAGTCTTGGGGTTATCTTGGAGTGTAATTATTTTGTCTTCCACTCATTACCTTGATGTTTTATTCATCCATTGTGGACCTTTTTTAGTAATTTTTAGATTAATGAAATATAGAGTTGCATTTCATTGTCATATTGTATCATATAATAGTGGTTTGGATATGGATTGTTTTGTTAGTGATTTTATTCATAAAGTGAAAATTTCCCCCACATGTATTGAATCCCTTGGGTATTTATTTCTAGCCTTTGGCATCATGGGGATGTTTTTTAAGGACATGTAACACCCATCCACCTATTAAGCCATTGTGAATGGGTGGGATGTTACAAGTGGTATCTATTTTGTTTGATCCAAAATCATTTTGGGACAAGTGGTCATCAGTGATGTAGATCTTGGAGTTGAATTTAAATCTTGTCAATTCCTTAGTTTGGGATCAGAAAAAGAAGTATGAATATTAGGAAATTAAATGTTGAGAATATAAAAGATTATCTATCCTTTTTGTGTTCAAATTCATGTTACTATGGAGTTAATTATGTAATTGTTTTGGGGAAACATATAGGATTTTGAAATGTCATCTTCAGGGGATTAGCTAATGAGATGAGCATGCCATAAATTAGAGTAATGAATTCCCACTTGGTTTTCATACATCAATTTGAGTAATAATTTATGTTTTGTGAAAAAAGTTATTATTTAGGAAAAAAATTAGAATGTATTTTCAAATTTTTGTTTTTGAAAAATAGAATAATGTATGTATTTGGAAAATGGTTTGATTTTCAAAAATAATGTTCACAAGTTTTCATAAATTGATGAATGTGGATAGGGATGGTTTTGGAAAGGAATGTTTTGATAGTTGATATGGTAGAAATTTAAAATTTAAGATATCTGTTAATAGAGAGTGAGATTTTAGAAGTTTTTTTTTAGAAAATGAAACTCGATATGCATCATAGAAACCAACCGGATGGACATGTGGAGAATGTGGTTCCACATGAGCCATAGGTGATCACGAGCTTGTTTAGAGTATCATCCAAGCATTTCAAGCAATGCACATAGGGAATCAGTGTTATGGGCCAAGGAATTTGGATCATTCCATCCAATTCCAAAAGTTGGATCCACCCATCATCATAGGTGATTCTGAACCATAAAAGGTAGAGGTGTGGCTGAAAAGGATGATTCATATACTCAATATCATTAGCAGACCAGCATATCTGAATATCAAACTAGATACATATATTCTCAAGTATCTTTCACGCCAGTTAGTGGATCTAGTGGTGCTAGCTAAATCAGATCAAGGCCTTAGTTTGAGGATTTTGAGTAAATTATCAACATAAAAATATATTCTCATTCTTTCAATATTTAAATAATGATCAAATTTTTCTACCTAAAGCAAAAAAATATCATTGTCCCAAAGTATTTAGTTGAATTCATGAATTTAGTATGCTTTACACTCAACGTTGAGATTAGTGCCTCTTTGAAGGAACACATATTTGAATTGGGGTTAATGTAGGTGATTCACTCTATGATGGATTTTCTCTATATTACAGACTATACAGAGATGGTGAATAGAGCGATGCTATCTAAAAGAGACATCTCAAGAGCTATGGGAGGAGAAAGAATTTTGATACCCATGGGAAATGGTGGGAACTCTAATTCTAGGAGCAAGAAGAAGAGGGACAATTACTTCCATGGTGGGAGTGTGAATCAGAATTAGAGGTTTGGATCAGTAAACCTTCATCCACACCCTAAGAGAAAATAAAGCAATATCTAATGTTGTTCTCTTGACATCATAAAGAGATAGTGTATAATACAACCTAGATCTTATCAAAACTACAACCATATGGGGAATATTTTGTGTTATTGTCACATTTCTCCAAGGTTAAGTGCTTGGGAAACTTCCTAGGTGTTGCATAAATTGTAGGATTCGATGGAAAAAGGATAGTAGAAATAATCTGGTCAGTAGAATAGAGCTATACATGTTGATTCTAGGAATATCATGACTCATCAGGTAGGGTAATCTCAATAGGGAATCAAATAAGAAAGCATCATGATAAAGAAATTATATAGAGCTGACCAGTTGATTGTGAATGATTAGATGGAACAATCTATGGTGATTGGTATGATTCTTTTGAATTATACCCCTATGAACGTGTTTCTTGATTCTGGTTCATCTCTTTCCTTTATTGCTTCTTTTGTTTTTTATTTTCTATTTTTGAAACATGATACGATTCCCTTTTCAATAAAACCTCAAACTCTTCCTGGTGAAAAATAATGTCAAGAGTTTCGGTGTAAATAATGTTCTATAACTGTTGATAGAGCTGAACTAAAATGGGATTTCTATATTCTGGAGATGGATTTCTATGATTTAATCCTGGGGATGGATTTGTTAATAATGTTCTCGTTTAAGGATCACATTTATTAACATAGTAGAATTGTATGTTTCAAGACTGAGGGTGGTGTCAAGGATATTATTAACGGTTAAAGAATTATAATTTAGGTGGAACATTCTAGTTATAACCTTTAGTTGGAATGATATCCTACCAGATGGAATCTTTGACATTGGCATGGAGGAATTGGATCATGAATTGTAGATTTCCAATAGTCATGGACCATTTTCATAATTTGTTTCCTTATAATTTCTCTGGGATTCCACCGATAATGGAAGTAGTTTTTTTATTGATCGCTTTATGGGGACTAGTTATATCTAACTTTCATCTTATCGAATGTGACAAAAAAATTAGGGCAACTAAAGGAACATTTGAAAGGGATGGAAATCAAGGGTTTCATTCGACCGGGCATGTCTCTGTGGGAAGCACTAGTTTTTTTCATGATAAAAGATTATATAACATTTAGGTTATGTGTGGATTATTATAATATTAACCAAGTTATTAGAAAGAATATGAATCCACTTCAATGAATTGATGATCTTCTTGATCAACATATGGGATCCCAGTGGTTCTAAGATATTTACTTGTTATCAGGATATCACCAATTATGAGTTCTAAAGGAATATATTCTAAATACATCATTCATAAAAAGATGTAGTCATCACGAATATGTGTTAATGTCTTTCAGTCCTTCGATTGAACTAGAAATATTTATGGAATTGATGAATTGGACATTTTAGTGATATATAAATTCTTTTGTTATTGTATTTGTGGATGACATACCAGTGTATTCAAGTAGAAGGGTTGCGGATGAGAAACAATTGGTGATACTATTAGAAATATTGAGATACCATCTTTTGTATTCCAAATTATCAAAGAATAATTTTTTAAGTCAAGATTTATTCATTAAGGGCCATATAATTTATGAAAGAGGTGGTTCAGTAGATTTGAAGAATGTATATGTTGTTATCTCTTGGAAATCACTAAAGAGAATCATTGAAATTTAAATTATTCTTGGTCTCACAGTTATTACCATCACATTATGTGTGACATTTCATATCTTTCTAGGCTAATGATATCTTTGATAAGAAAATAATTTTTTTCCCAATGTAGTGTGGAATTATAGAAATATTTTCAAGAGATAAAGGTTTACCTTACATCTTCAACAATCTAGATTTTCCTGGAATCAAGATAGAGATATGTGGTGTATTACGATGATTTAGGATCTGGGTTGGGGTGTGTTCCCATGTGAGGATACAATGTTATTACTGATGTATCAGGTTATTTTAGAGTTCATGAGAAGAACTAAGAAACATATGATTTGGAGTAATCTCCAGTCATCCATGCCTTAAAAACATGGCATCATTATCTCTTTAGTGAGAAATTTATTATGATCAGATATCATAAGAGATTAAAGGAACTTTTATCAAAATATTATTTAAGTATGAGGAAAATATGATGGACGGAGTATTTACAGATGTTATAATTTGACTTGATGTATACACTGGGTAATAAAAATTCTGTGGCTGATGCATTAAGCCTAAATATGTATGCTCAATTGGAAAAATAAAATTTATATGAGTGGTAGCTGATGGCGTTCATAGATGACATGTATGTGGAATGTGATTAGCAAGTTGATGTTGTGGTTTTTTTTCAGTTTATATGGTTCTTGATTTGGTAGATATGGTAAAGTAGGCACATGCATCTGATGCATCATGTGTTTCACTGAGCTCATAACTCAATATTGGGGAGACCATTGAGGTATTTTAGCTAGATGAGAGGTCAGTTTTGTGGTTTCTAGATCATATGGTTGTGACGAGGACGTTTTAAGAGAAACTAACTCATGTTAACCACCATTTAAGAAGAGATTTCCATCTTGTAATATAGATGTTGTATAAGGCAGCGAAGGCAATTTTTTGGGGGATCCTCATGAAAAAAAAGTTTGTTGAGGTTGTTTCTGGATTCATAAATTTTCAGCAAGATAAGGTAGAACATCAGCGACCAATAGGTATTCTATAGTATTTAACAATATTACTGTTGAAATGGGTGGAGATAGCCATGTATTTTATAATAGGTCTCATAGGAACGGTTCTAAAGCATGATTTCATATTGGTGATAATGGATCAACTTACCATGTCAGCCCATATCATCCATATTCATGAAAATCATATGGAAAATGATCTCTCCAAAATTGATATATGAGAAGTGGTAAAGAGGCACAAAATAATATTTTCAATCATGTGAGACCGAGGTTGGAGGTTTACCTCCAATTTCAAAAAATCTCCCTAGAAATACATTAGGACTCAGTTCACTATGGGTATGGCATATCATCCTCATATGGATGACCAATCTGAATGTATGATGCAGACTTTAGAAGACATGTTTCACACTTTTTTAACAAATTTTGGTGGCTCATGGGAAGAGAGCATCACCTTAGTGAAGTTATCATATAACAATATCTATAAGGCCTTGATACATATGTTCCATTTGAAGCATTTTATGGGAACACTTTTTATCCTCAAATTTATTGGGTGTAAATAGGTGAGAGTTCACTAGTTTGTATGAGACCTGTTCAAGAGAAAACAGAAAGATTTATTTTATCATAAAAAGATGAAGATGGCTTAGAGTCATCAGAAACTGTTTGATGATCATTTTAGATGACTGTTGTAATTTGTAGTGAGTGATCATGTGTTCTTGAGGATTTCTACAAGGTTTGGACATCTACATTTTGGGAATATGGGAAACCCATCTCTTATATACATATTCCATTTTGAGATACTGGAATGTGTGGAAGAGGTGGAATACCGGTAGGCATTACTACCATGTTTTAGTGTGATTGAAATTTTTTACCATGTATCTTAGTTAAAAATGTATCACCCTTATCTTGAACATGTGATCTGATGTGATCACGTTGACCTAGATTCTTATTCTTCATTGGTACATATCGTGATGTAGATTATGGATAGGGAAGAGAAATCCTTGCATGGAAAAAGTATTGGTCTAGTGCGTGTTTTTTGGAAACATGTTCAAATTTAGGGAGAGTAAATGGAATGAAATAAGAATATTAAAGAGAAATGGATGGAACTATTTCTACTACTTATGGTTTTTTTACTTTCTAGAGACACAAAGACCAAAGGTGGGTAGAATATAACACCCCCAATTTCTAGTAAGCATCCTTTAATTATGTTTTGATGAATATTAATTATAAGGGTGAAGTTTGGGATAGTTTAGAGAAATTTTTGAGAGTTCTTTTGGCTAACCTATAGGTTCATGAGTGGTTCATGGTTTGTGGAACCCATGAAACACCTACAGGAAACCAGGAACAGTGAGGTAGGGGAAAAGAGAAGGCACACAGGCTACGCACGATTTGTTCAAACTGTGTAGAATCATAGGAGAAACAGTGAGGTGTGGTTCATTTTTTTGGATAGTAATATTTGGAAATGTTGGCACAACATTTAGAAACTATGAGACCTAACCGTGAAAGCTACATCATTAAGGAAGGGGATGGGTAACAATTATTTTTTGATTTTCCTAACCATGAGACTATGTTTTTCACTTGTCAATTTAAGATCCTTAAATTGTGGATCAAACATTCTTTTACCTATAAGATACTTTTTTTCTTAAAAACGTCCCTAACATGGAATTTTGGTCTCCAAAACATTTTAGAACCTCTCCCAAAAAAATTTTAATTGATCTGAAACCCTTCCTTAGTGCATTAAAGCCTGATTCTTATTGTAAGGCTTCATTCTTCATTGTTCTTGATGCATTTTCTTATATCTAATTCACCAATTCTCTAGGTTTCATAGATCTATTCCATATTTGGTTATATATATGGTTGTGTATTCTAAATATGTATATATTTGGTCATTTCGTTTATAGGGGAAGACATCTAAGATGGGTTCAAGAAGATTCAACATGGATTTGTGATGTTTTTCATGTTATTTATAATTTTTTCCAAAACACTCAAGGTAGGTGGCTTCACAATCAAAAAATCTATTTTAGAACATGAAGGATTAGTTTAAAAAAAATCGTTGATTGAAATTAATCATTTATCGACTATGAAATAATTGTTAAAAACCACTTGAGTAAAGGTATTTGGAAATTGGGGAAATTGGTGTGTTATTGGAAGGACTTTTGATAACATGATTATAAAATGTTGATTTTGAAATATTTTTTGATTTTGTTACATGTGGAAAATGGGTTTCAATAAAAAGAATTATGTTTTAATGATATGTATGGAACCCAATTATTTTTTGTTTTATTTTGTCATGATTTTGTAGTGTGTGTTTGTATGCATTGGGATGGAGAAAGGACTGAAGTACCCCCATAAAAAGGTTGGGACAGATATGGGCATGAAGTAACCCCATCAATTAGTTCCACTAAGTGACATATTAGTGGAAGGATAACTCACCACTCAAGGATATAGGTAGGTCCATAGATTTTAGGCATTGTTTTATATATGGTTGCGTGGAAAGGGATGGGTTATGCCAAAATGTATTGTTAAGTGATTTAAAGAAATATATATGTGTGAATTGCATGGAAAACTAGTTATTCTTGGTTTTTTTTTATTTTGAAAAAAAAATATTTAGAAATTATCTTATATATAATGTTTATATAAATTTTTGTAACATTTTCTATCCTAGTGGAATGAGTAAGGAAGTAATTAGGGAAAACTTACAGTGTTTTAGTACTCACCCCTAATTCGGCACTTTGGGGATTTTGCATATGTCATCTACTGGGATATGGGAAATGGAAATGCATCACATGCCCTTATAAAAACTTCATAATATTTGGGCAGTTTGGTGAAGTTGGATCATGGATATTATGGAACTTGGAGTCTTGGGGTTATCGTTGAGTGTTATTAGATTCTCTTCTTATGTTTACCTTGATATTGTAGTCTTTCATTGTGGAACTTGTTTTTAGAATGATTTTGATAAATGAAAATTTTATTTTTCTTTCATTTTTATCATGCATCATATCATTGTTGTATGGATATGGATTGTTTTGACAGTGGTTTTATTTTTAAAGGGAAAATTTTACCCTATATGTATTAATTCCATTCAATATTTATTTCCATCCATTGGTGTCTTGGGGGTGACTCTTAAAGAAATGTAATGATTTTTTGCCTCTCAATCCAACAAGAAGGTGTGTGTTGTTACATGAACCATGGAACCAGGATTCTAAAAATACAATGAGGTTGTAGCCATTACCAAATAATTCCAGGATATTTTATTTAGTGATCCAAATAAACCATGCCTAGTCACCTTTGAAAAATGGGTGCTCAACTTTTTCATGGATCAATGATGAGAAGCACCAAAAATAGGATGTAAGATCGATTCATTTCTACTGTATGTTGTTGTTAGTGAAAGTGTATTTGTTACCCAAATTCTAGACCTAAAAGATCATTTTTTATTGTATTTTTTGGCACCAAATTGTTGTCTCCCAACCATCAGAACCATTACTGACATTAATAGCTTTATAGTAGTACCTATTGGAAATGAATCTGGAAGAGTAACGCATGAAGGCACAATGGTTTGGCTCATCAACCATAATTATTTCCTATAAAATTAGTTTCTGGTAAGCATCGAGAGTAGTGTCGAAGAAAGAAGGAAAGGTGGTCATCGCTATAAATGAGATATTCAGGATAAAGCATCCTAGGATGAAGAGAGGGACACTGGAAGAATTCTATTTATAGAAACATAAGTTCCCCACTAACTACCACCCATAAATACATATTCCCAAGGACCTTCAGATTCTCAATAATCACCATGAGGATGCCAAAATATCTCACATACCTAGAATCCCACTCTCTCATGTTATCACCAAATCTATTTTTCATGAAATTTTACCAAATTTTAATTCTTATATAATATCCCAATATAATATATCCTTCATCCATTTCATGGATTTTTAGAAATTGTGAAATATAATTCATCCTTCTACAATTTTTTAATCCATTATTTTCTAGCTTACCCAATGGTACATTCCATTTTTGATGGAATCATTGATGGATCAAGTCATAGTATTTTTCAATCCAATAAATAGTCTAATTTTTTATTTTATAATGGCTAGTATGTTAATTTGGTATTGATGTTAGCACAAAATTCGTCAATTTGATTCTACCCCAAAGGAGAGGAACTGATTCTTCCAGTTGGTAATACATCTTGTCATCTGGTTAAGGATTCCTTAAAATAGTTCCTTCCTGGTCCTCATATTTTATATTGGATCCCCAATGTATTCTATGAGGTGGTTCCATATTTTCAGACCAATCATTTCATAGATAATTTTTCAATACTGACTTAATCATTTTTTGGATGTATAAATATTTCTCTTTACTACATTGGTCCATTTCCAGCTTTGTTCTCAATATCTTCCCATAATTTTTATAAATCCTTCAATGTATTTGAGCCTTCCAATAATGAAAAATATTATTTCATCATCATACATCAAAATAGAAATTATACTATAACCATACTTGTTCTTTAAAGGAACAATGGAACCCTCATCTAACCCACATTTAATTTTCCTATTGAGAGCCTCTTGGGATAGAATAAATGGGGTTGGAGAGATCGGGTAACCTTGTCGTAGAACCAAAACTATCTTGAAAAACCCAAATCCTTTCCGCATAAATAGAAATCCATAGTGAGGATTAGTATCTAATGATCATGTCATAAAACCAACCATTGGAAGAAAATATCCTTAGTTCTTTGATAATAACGCTCCATTCAAGCTTGTCTTAGGCTTTATCAATGTATAAATTAATGATGTTATTGAAACTAATAATCTTTTTATCTATGTTATCCACTATTTCCTTGGAAATACCTTCTTCTCCTTGGATTCCTCTCCCTTTAATGAAGACATGTCGCTCTGGAGAAACAACCCTTTGAATGACATTTATTATCCTCTAGTTTAATATACCTTAAAGAATTTTGTAAATGACGTGACATTGTAAAATAGTGTGATATTGTATAATTGTCCTGGGATTATGAAAATTCATAATTATAACTAGTCTTGGAGAATAAATCACTCTTGGGATAACTCCTCCATTGAAAAAATCATACAGAGATCTAACAACCTAATATTTTCTAATATCCCTTCTTTCCCTTTAAATGGATCTAGGAAAACTGTCTGGCCCAGCTACTATATCGAGATTCATACTAAAAAAACTTCTTTTATTACATCTTACCTAAGGTTAAAATCCAAATATTTGTTATCCATCCTATCAATCATGTTTGGGATGAAATGAAAAATCCTCTGCACATCTAAGGAATAATTTCTATGATCAATAAAACAACATTGGATTTCTGTAAACTACCTAGAAGTCTCCAAGGTCATTTTACATACAATATCAATATCCCTCATATAAGATCTATCTGGAAGTTTTAGGTTGACCATACTAGCAGTATTCATTTGTTTGATACACGCCTGTAAAAACCTAAATTAGAATTCACATCATTCTACAATCAGATTCCAACCTTTTCTATGTATATAGTTTCAACCTCTTTCATTTTCTCAACATATTCTCTTTGTTTATCCATTAGGCTAATAAAAATGTAATTGTCCCATATCTATTAAAGTCTGGATTCAAGATTATCAATCTTCCTATTGATGGATTCCAAGCTATTTCATGTATTGAGTCTATGAGAGTCCCAGTCATGCATTTTCTTCCTCAAGAACCTTAGCTGCATTAGAATCCCAACCCAAGGGTCACCAGAGACATGATAATTCCACGATTTCCTAAAAATATGATTAAATACATTCGTCCTTATAATAAAATTTGAGAAGACAAAACATTTCATTTACTTATGGTTCTTCTTTATACTTATCACCCGGGGATCATGGTCTGAAAGAACTCTAGGAAGGTGGGTGATAGAGGTCAGAGAGAAGAAATCCAAACCATGGAGATTGGATAAACATCGGTCAAGACTACTCCTAATGAAACTAATCCATTTGAATTTATTAAAATCAGTATACTTGCTTCCTATTAAACTAATATCAATCAGCCTTCTAGATGCCATTAAATTCTTGAACTGATGTGTCACTTGGATATAGAATCCCCTCAAATCTCATCTATGAGGTATTTGCGATGGTATTATAGTCTCCCCATATAAAACACATAGTGTACCCTAGTCCGAAGTCACATAGATCATACCATAAAACATCACAATCACCTATGACACATTTAGCATAAACAATAGCAAATAAAGTGACTAAGTTCCCTACAGAAACTTTTGTTATGCTAGACTTCTCTGAAGGTGAACTAAAATTGAATGATATATCTTAGTTAACTAATAACAATATATAAAATTTGCATGCATTAGAATGCATGTATTATGAAAAACCCAACACCTTCCAAAAAAATATTCTATATGCTCCACACATTCCATGGGTTCCTGAATAGCCATCATAGGAACCTACAAGAAACAAGACACCTTGACTATATAAGTGTTCATAGACAACACACCTAGACCCCAAGAATTCGAGATCAAAAAATATATTAATAAATAAAATATAGGGTGGCCTTTTGGGAAAAGGTAGAACCGCCAATGGATTCCATGTTTATGGAGAGGGAATATTTTTATTTTTCACCGGAAATATGACCACTAGTAGTAGGAGTCTATCCATGCCTTGAGATTATTTTTCCTTGGAATCTTACCCTGACAGAGTTGAGGAAGCATTTCACACCATCGCATATTGTATTATTTGACTTGTAGAGCATAAAATACCAATCGATGATTGTCCGGAAGTACCATGCTGGATAAATTTCTCATGGAGAGGGTTTAAAAGGGACTCCTGAGGGGAAGAGGAAAAATATGCATTCCGTTTGGGAGAACTAGAATCCACAGGTTCCCTAGAAGGGTTATTTGAGTTATCTGATGAGGAATTTGTTTCCAGAAGAGATCATACTAGGAAAATATATTTTCGAAGTCTAAGGGATATTTTAATCAAGAGTGGAAACAAGGTTTACTTGGGACTTCGTGATGGGCCTCTTTAGAATTATAAAATTTGCATTTAGGATATTCATTGGCACAACTAACATGTTGTAGGGAATCAAGGGCAGGATAGGTGTATCAGACATCTCTATTGGGGGAACCTGATTTGTTGAAGGTCTGTGAGATGTGTGAGACTTGGTATCCAAATTTGATTTGAATATATTCCCACTTTGGATCTATAGTGATGCAACCAACACCAAAGGATAAGTATTCATTGAGTAAATATCATTTTGATCAACCGTATACAATTGGGATCCTATAGTATCTTGATCCATACTCAAATGAAGCACCATAGAACCTACAAGAAGGGATACCCTCATGCCTCTATAATAATCCAATGATTATCCTTATCTATAGCACTCAACATAGTAGGGAGGTGGAGCATGGGAAGACATCCTTTTCCACCAATCCAGGTCCTCTCCTACTATGATAAGAATTATTTGTGGAAGCAGATCAGACAGGTATAGTTCCACACATAAGCATAGAACCAAAGTAGACTGAATGAATCAGTTATCTTATTGCAAACCAAGGATCATCCCAAAACATTTCCCAACGCCTGTAGCATCGAATGGTTTCAAAGGGAAAGTGGGAGACAGAGAAACCTGACCCCAATCCCTTCCATCCTTGAATATAAATACAAGTGAGTTTTCCATGGCCATAATGATAAAGAAAAGTACCATGAGCCACATTGTTGGGAATACCTAGACTATGCTCACATAAAATCATCCCAGAAAAATATGTGGATGTAGAAGGCCGAACTGGAAATACTCTACATGGATGCCTGCAGTTAGAGGCCTCGGGAATCCATGATGTTCCTGAATAAGTCGAGTGGAGGTTTATCATAGTCAAGTAGTACACAAAGGATATATTGAAAAAAGAAATTATAGTACAAAGTTCATCCAAAGGGAAATTAACTACCAGATATATTTTTACTCGTTCTGAGCATCTAGGGGAAACTAAAATGGGTGGGATGGACGATAAGAAATCCCGAATAGATCTGGAAAAACCCTCAAGTGTCACTTTTAAGGACAGAAGTCCAATGTTACCTCACTTAAATAAAGGACACTCCACCAAGGGAGATCAATATTTGAACTTATTGTATTCCTCTGTCGACGACGCCCATGTTACCACTAAGTAAGAATTTGAAATATAGATGGGAGAGGAAGAGCCGAGAGTGCCATCTCATACTTCAAAAATAAGGGCAATCCCTTAATTATTATAGCTTCCTCTATAATAATATTTATAAATTACATGTTTCCCTTTCATTTTTTACTCTATATGGAAAAAATTTTGAAATAGAATTATTATAATAAAAATAGACTTTGTTTTTATATTTGTTCCAAAGTATTTTTCATACATTTTAATATATTATTTAAAATGTTTTCAAGATATATTTCCTTATTTTAAAATGATCGATTATATATATATACCCCATTTTTTCATATAAAATGTTTTTGAAATATTTTTTGAACATTTTCAAAATGATGTAAATTTTACCAAAGGTGTGAATGGAATTTTTATTTCAACATAGATTAAATAAAAACATTCCTGTAATCATAAATATTCTTCTATTTGATGTTTTCATTACAATTTTCTAAGGATATTTTGAAATAAAAAACAGTACTCAATATTTTTTTTGAATAGTTAGTTTCTAAATGTTTCAAAATAAATAGTTATTTTCCACTATCTTCATAGAGATGTTTTAAATGATATTTTAAATCTAATTTTATATATTTCAACATTGTATAATGATTTATAGACATTATTGACATTATGATGGTATAATCCCATACATATTTATTCTTTGGAAAATTATGTTGATTTTTAATGATATTTTAATGAAACATGTTTCTTTTTCATGATTAAATAATTCTATAATAGATACATGTTGTTTTTAAAATATTTATGATAAAAATTAAATATTCCACATGTTATATTCACGTTTATTACTTGTATATTATTGATGAGAATTGGTTAGACTACTCTATCTCATTATGATAGATGAGCCAAATATGTATTATATAATTGGTGAAGATAGCATATCTCTCTAATTCATTTGGAAATTTTCCATTAATTAAGGGAATGAATGAGGGAGTTAATCGGGGAGGTTTCTCCTATTGATTTAACTGTGGTCTAGTTACTTTTTAACTAATTAAACAAAGGTGATAAAGATAGTGATCCAAGATTTCATCATGATTTATCAATGATTTCTATGGGTTTTAACGGTTCCTTTGATCAAGTTGGAAATCACATGGATCATGATTATTGATTCTTATGAATCTATCCTTTTTATAGATTTATTCCATGTAATATGTTTAATTATCTCAGTTTTAATGGGTATGAATTCCCTTTTTTTATTCCCACACACCATAAATATGTTCTCATACCATTATTCTCATCTTGTACTCACCCAAGATATTCAGTTGTTGATGCCTATTATTACCCTTATTAAAAATTTTAGCTCACCCTTATTAGGTTTCTTTTCAATAGCTTATAAAGAATGATTTTATGTATGATATGACTATAGTGATTATCATCTGGTTAAAGATGATGAATTACTATGGCATAAAAAATTCTGGTATAGTGGGAAAGATCGTCATTATTGAAATAGGAATTATTATGTAATAGTTTTCCATACATCAATTAAACACTAAAATTAAAATGTCCTTGGGTAAGAAAGTGATCCATTACTTTTGTTTGAACTTTATGGTTTATATTGATAAAATTTTGTCACATTTATTGATATCAATGAAAAATGTAAATTTTATTTTTTAACAGTCGAACTAGAAATATTGGTTTCTGTTTATTATAGTGAACATTTTGTAATCATCATTTTATATAAGAAATATATATCTCTTGGGATACTGATGAATTATACCAACCATTTGAGGTTATTATATATCAGGTTTTGATTCTTCTTCCATAAAACATTATATAATTGGATCACCTTACATCATAGGAACATATCTTTTCTATCAGTCTTGAAAATATCCAAGCTAAACATTCCTCCCATTAACTACTCAATTAATTTTTTGCTTATCCTGGAAAAAATAAAACCAAGATACAAACACATTGTGTTTTGAATATCTATATAAATAATAACACATTATTTCCTTTTGATATCCAAAAAATAATAATTTCTCTAATTTGGGGGAAATCTTATCATTATTAAATAATTGTTTGATTGTTTCACAATCCCAATTCCACATAAAAGATAAACTAGAATGTTTAGAAATCCATATATCAAATGTTGTATTTTAAATAACATTATATTGAATTCCATTAAGTATTAATGAATCAGTATCCAAGGAATATCCATAGAATAAAATATGAAGGTTACATTGATTTATCATGGATAAAATGATGTCTAATAAGGTATGATTCCATCTCTTAGACAAACCATTACACTATAGTGTTCTTGAAGGAGTGAGTTTTGGAACAAATATATAATCTATCATATAATTAGAGAATTATTTTCCCATGTATTCACCAACCTAATCACATTGGATTATCATAATACTATTTACAAATTTAT
Source organism: Viscum album (assembly GCA_963277665.1). Classification (NCBI taxonomy): domain Eukaryota; kingdom Viridiplantae; phylum Streptophyta; class Magnoliopsida; order Santalales; family Viscaceae; genus Viscum; species Viscum album. The sequence goes on along the minus strand of OY728122.1, from coordinate 1,875,780,178 downwards.
TTTTCACTTCATTCTGAATCTCTTTCAACTTTTCAAATGTTTAATACTTTTGTTTCAGAAAAAACATATAACCATTCCATCTAAATTTATTGATACAAGTAATAATGTACATAAATGAACCCTTGTGTGAGTACTCATTAGCCTATTTAAATCACTACATATAATATCAAACATTACAGTTTCCCTTTCACCTTTTACACTAAAATGTTTTTTTCTTATTTTACTAAATAAATGGAATTCTAATGTATCAACTATTTCATAGTTTAATGGTTATAATAATCCATCTCTATAGATTAATTGGTCGTTTTCCTGAATTCATATATAAGGAAACAATGCCAAAGGTATGTGGGATTAGAATCAATCATTTCATTCTTATTATAAATAATAAAAATATGATTATCCTTATCTAGAAAATATAGACTATTCAATGTATTCCCATTTACATAAAAAAATTCATTCACAAACTCAATAATGAAAAAATTGCATTCCACAATACAAAAAAAAAATTATGTTTATAGAGGGAACATAAAAATAGTCTTCCAATTTAATTATTAATCCACTTAGTAAACATATATTATATGTGTTGACCTCTAACAATAAAATTCTTAACCATTTCCAACACATAGATATACATCATCCTATTCTAATTCCCTCTAATTTATGAGTCTATGTTTATCAAAACAAATGTGTGATGAACACATGATATAAAATATCCTTGATCGATAGTTATATAAATTGATCACTATAACATTCACAATTAAATGCTTAAAATGAAAAAAATTTAGAACACTTATAAACCATTGATATAAAACTATATTTGTTTCCTAGTTCATACATATAAGACATATCAAAATAATATTCATAATTCATGACATATTATAAATTGAATACATATTTATAGGTGATTGTCAGGTTTAATATCATTTCAATATGGGATTTTAATAAAATTACTCCCATTAAAATTGTTGACCTCACACATCAGATCAATTTAGTGATAAAAGGTAAATATTTCACTAATCTCATATTCTAGTTTAGTGTTAATATAAAAACATTGATATTTAGGTTGGATAAATTTCCCTGAATATCACATGTGATTATGGATAGTTGAGTGATAAAATCCTTTATCTTTCCCATCACATGTATTTATATTATATTTTTATTTCATTCATGTATTTTATGTTTTTTTAATATATTTATTTGTGTATGAAAAGTGGTGTGATTCCAAATTTTTAATAATGATCATGGAACACTTCAAAGGCACATAACTAAAGAACCACAGTGATAAGATAAATCTAGATAAGAAAACTGAAATTACACATTTTGTAACTCATACACATATTCAAATGGTGATACTCAATTAATTAATTAAAATTTTTTGATTTGTAGGTAGAGGTCAAATCCCTAGAGATGTTGAATTAGTTTTATTAGGTTTTAAAATGATTTAATGGTATTAAATTGATGAAAAATGTGATAAATGATTTTTTTATTAATTTGATGAATGAATATTGAAAATGAATCATATTTACTGATTGGTTTGAAAACTATTTTGAAAGGTGTGTCAAATTTTTGCAATTTTTGGTTTCAAGTGTAAATAGATTTTCAAAAATATATTGATTAATACATTATTGGTGTTAAAGTTATGATAAGGTATATCCAAGGGTCATGGTATCCCCTCCATGACATGATAATCCCATATTTCCCTTTATTTGGTAATTTGGAGTCTCGCCAAATCATTCTCATCTCAATACTATATTTAAACCTAAATCCCCTAAATTTTACAATAGTAGTGCCTCTTTTAGGGAAGTTAGTTGTACAATTTTAAATTTACTTTTGTATTAAAATACCGGTGGTCATGATAAAAGTAAAATAAAGGGATCAAAAGTTGATTGAAAAATACTCAATAAAACAATGTTGAAATTCAAACAACTCACCATTTGAAGCTTATTCACTTTGAAATTTTCTGGCTCATGTGGAAACAATCAATTAATAAAGGAAAATATTTTATTTGTTTTATTAAATATTTTACTCTCATTTCATGAATTATGTTTATGAAACATAAATCCAAGGCATTATATAGGAGTGAATATTTTTGGAGAAGTGCATAAAAATAGAGTACTTACTCTTTGAAGATGATTCACACTAATAATGGTGCAAATTTTACTATTACAATATTTATAAAATATATTGAAAATCATGGAATTCATAATTGATTCAATGCACCATACACACTACAAAAAAATGGTGTGGTTAAATAAAAGAACATGTGTCTTGTAAAGATAAATAACATAATATTATTAGAGAATTAAACATTTCATTATTTCTTGAGGAAATATATTATATTAGGTATTCATATTAAAATAATTGTAATTATAGGAAAAATCATTACATGCCATCATCTGAGAAGTATTATAATAAATCTACAATCATGAAATATTTTTGTGTGGTTGGTATCCCCTGCATTATCAATGTTAAATTAAATAAATCTTAGAAACATTTAAAGTAGTAGTGTTAGTGGTATCTTCCGTATTTATCCACAAAATAGAGGAGTATATAATTATTACAACAAATATATATGTAAAATTATTGATTTTGTTACGTAAAAGAGATAGAACACATAAATTAAGTGAACTCTCGTGAAAGAAAAAGTTTAAAAGGTGTTGATGATGAATCTTGATTATCAATATGAAATTTGAAGGTTTAGGGAATTTTGAGAATAATAATTATTTTCATGATGAGAATATGCTTCGGAAAATTCATTCTATGAATAGAAATATTTTTTTACATCATCCTAGAATTATAATGCATGTATGGGTCCCACATATCAATGCAAATAAAGGGAAACAAAATTAAAACTATGTGAAATTTGAAGATAAAATCTCATATTTAATTATCCTCTCATATTAAAAAAATATGTGGAAGAAGTAATTAAAAATAAAGAGTTGCTTAATGTAAAGAATGAAGATATGGAACAGATTAAAAAGAATAAAAAATTGGAGTTAGTATCCATGACCATTGAGGAGAAAATTGGAACCATGTGTGAATTTCAAAACAAGATGAATGAAAAAGGTGAATTTGGGAGAAATAAATCAAGATTTTTGTGTAATAAATATTTCTAGGATGATGAATTTGACTTCAAAGAAACTGTTTTACCATTTTCATGACATTAATGTATAATAATGTTTCTTTATATTTCAGAAAAAAGATATTATACTATCTACTAGATGGATTTAAATTCATCTATCCTCAATGGTGAATTAGAAGTGGAAAAATATATTGACAACCCACGGGGTTTCTTACTTGATGTATATGATAACTCTCTTCACATGATAAAGATGGATTAATATGGGTATGAATTTTCCAAGAGCATCACAATCCAATCTGGGCACCATCCTGTAGAAGTAGAATTTCCAAAAATAGAGATTTGATTGAAATATATTCATCAATGTTGATAATGATTCATTTCCCATTTTTGTTGTTTATATAGATGATATCATTTATTCTGAAAATGGTTAAATAATTTTTCAATATTTTTGTTCTGAAATGAATACTATTTTTTATATTTATATTCATGGTGAGATAGATATATTTCATGTCTTATAAATAACTCAAGAAAAGGATTATTTTTTTCTTTCTCAAGATAACTATACTAATGAAATGTTGAAATAGTTTGGAATGGATTATTTCAATCCTATTTATATGAAAATTTAATTAAGGAAAAATTTAGTAAAGTATTAATAGGGAAGGAAATTTGATCTAAGGTAATTTGAAAGATGATTAGATGCTTACATTCATTGAAAAATTCAAGGCTGAATACAATTTATGTTGTTAAACCTTGTTCGATGTATCAAAGTGAACAAAAAGTGTCTCATTTTGTGGATTTAAATAATATATATAGATACATAAAGGGAACATTATATTTTTGTTAGAAATATTAATGAAAATGGATGCTTGATCTATTTTCTATTCAGATGTAGATTGGGTAAGATGTATTGATGATAGAAGATAACCATTTTGTGGATATTTATTTCTTGGAGAATCACACATCTATATCCACTCATGGAAGAAAAATATAGTTACTCTAAGAACATATAGGGATGAAGATGTAATTTTAACTCATAGAACAACACAAATTATGTAGATAAAGACTTAACTATAATATTTTAAGGTTTAAGTAATGTTTTTATTACTTTTTAGTTGTGATGATACAAATTTTATTAATCTTTAAAATAATTCTTTTTCACACTGAAGGACCAAGAATGTGATTTAAAACATCACTTAATTAAAGATAATGTGGTGAAGAATGTGTTAATGGTAAAAATTATCCTACATAAGAGAAAATGGAATATGTTATTATCATGACACTTTTAAAAGAAGGATTTTAGAAATTGAGGATGAAATTAGGTGTTCAACCTCATTTTCAATAGGTTTAGGGTAAAGTGTAATTTTTTCCAATCTCATGTTTTCATTTTATATTATTTTCAAAGTGGGAGAATAATTTTCAACATAAATCTTTCATTTATGTTTATCTTCATATTGTTGTTCCAAGGGGTAGTATACAATATTGGGTAAGTATCCATTCATATGTGTTACCTTTAGGGGAATCATATATTTTGAGAGAGTTTTTTAAAATCTGTAATCTCTGATTTCAGAATGAATGATCTATTTTAATATTTTATTATAAGTGGTTATAGGAATCTTTTAGGGTTGAAAGAATGGTTGATGTGATCATCAAGTTCATTTTGATGGTTGTGATGTTCTTGTTTATGAATGATGTATATAAGTCACTAACTTAAGGAGATAATTGTATTATGTATTCAATGTTATGGTTTCCTACATCTTGTTCAGTCAGGTTAGCTTAGAATTATAGAATGGTGATCCAATTTTTATTTTTTATATTATATTTTTTTATGCTCTTTGGTTGAAAATAAAATTCTAAGAGGAGATTGTTGAGAACTAGTGGTGCATCAATGGTAGTTTTTATTTTTTAGAATGATTATTTAGAGAAGAGGATACGAATAAGTATATTGAATTTTATTTTCAAAAAATAAATCACATTCTATGTGTTTTTAAATCAGGTGATGTAATGTTACCTATTCTTAGTAATTTTATGTCATGAATAAAGTTATAGATGAATGTTTTAAGGGAGGAGAAACCATTAGTGGAAAAAAACTTTTAACATCTATTTTATTCCTTTTAATGGTAATTTTAAGGTAATGTTACTATTAGAAAAATTAAAAATGGTAATTTCCATGTCAATTTTTATAAAAATAAATTGAAATAATTATTTTGGATTCTTCTAAAGTTGGATATTCAAATAACATGTTAAAAAATTAAAACATTCACCTATCAAAAGTGATTTTCCTAAATAAAAATTGTCCTTTTATATTACATTCCTTGTTAATTTTTATAATTAATTACATTAGATGTGCAAGATTTTTTTAAAAATATTGATACATTCTACTCACTTCGAGGTAAACATTAGAGACACAACCTCAAAATTATTGAAGACAAATTACAAAAAAAACATATAAATATTCAACATAATTTCATGTCTTTTATCAATTTACTTTGAATCGATTTGTTGTTTATTGATATTACTCTTCTTCATTGGGAATAAATTATTCACTAACCACAAATGTTATTGGTATGGATTATTTTTCTTCGATATGTGAATCTCATGTGGAATTTTTTTATTTAAAACCATATTAGAAGAATACTTCTCCATAATAAGAAATTTATTATTGATGTTTATGAATGAAGGAAAAAATAGTAAATAATTTAAATGATGAGAATAAATAACATATTAAAATTATCAATTGAAGAAGAGAAAAATATTTTATGTTGATCAATGAGGTCAAAAATATTTTTGGATTGAGAATTAGAAGTTACACAATGTAAATAAAAATATGTATTGCAGTGATGCATTAAAAAATTTGTGGGCATTAAAAAATTAAAAACAAGTTCTAGAAAAAATAGAAAACCATATCCCATGTGTATGAAATGTTAATATTAAATCTAGGTATATATAAAAATAATATTAAAACCCCTCTTGCATTAGGGTTTTTACATTGGTTATACATATAAACAATGGTAAAATCCAACATAAAAGTGTTTCATCCTCTATTATACATGTAATTGATGTTAAAACTGGAAGGGGATGGTTTTTTACTTTAGTTAGATATAAATCCAATGTAAAAACATTTTTAAATTTTTTATTAAATAAATAATAATAAAAACTATTTTATACTTGTGAGTATAGATTTTGGAATGTGGAAGATGTTGTAGAACAGACCACACTGCAGTATTAGTTACAATAGTGATGTATATATTTTCATGCTGCAATGTAGATAGTCTTAATTCCATAATGAATGACCCCTACATATAGGATGATGGGTTGGATTTTGGTGCCTATGAAGATTTTGTAACCTCCATGTCGTAATGATTTTTCCATGCTATAAATATCTTATTCTAGATTTTAGAAGATCTGGAGTTTTGGAAAACTCCATGACAAACCTCATAATATATTCCACAATAAGGAGAAATTGTTGGGGACTACATCATATTGAAAATACCCTACCATAGATAAGTATTTTCCTACATTTTTTTAATTTTCACAATGTAGTGACCTCCATTCTGAAGCATAATGGATACAGAATATCCTTTATGGAAAATATGTGGAAACTACTGAAAACAAAAATGCTATGCCGTAATTCTATAGGCCACACTACAGCAGTGGGTTTTCGAGTAGATTAAAGGTTTCTAGATGAAAAGGTTTCATCTGAGGAACATAGTGGTATTTTAGTCTATAATAACTACCAATTAAAAATTTTATGATGTGAAAATGTTTATCAAATATCCCAAACCATAATTAAAAGGCATGTAGTAAGTAAAAAGTTTTATTTTTTATTTCAAATTCAAAATAGAAAAATAAATGAGATATATTGCTATGAAAATGTGGGAATTGTGTATGCGAAAAATAGTAAAGGGAAATGTATAGAGAAGAATAGGGGAGATTAAGAGGAGAAAGATAAAGAGATTATTTTATCATATTGGAATAGATTTAAGATATAATATATGTGTTTATATTGGTTGTAGAAGAAGAAGGGGAGGAGAACTAATTTAGAATTTGAATGCTATGATTGGTTAGATTTAATTTTTAAAAAAATTAATACTATTATTATTTTCTTATGGGATACAATATCATAATTGAGAGACATTAATTAATGTGATTTCAGGTATAAACCCTACTTGTTTTACGTATATATTGAAACTAGTGGGTCATATGAACATAATAAATTATTATATATTTAGGGACTAGACTTCTCATTTTGATAAGTGATCCTTGTAAATTAGGTGTCCCCATATTTTTTATGTTTTTGTCTTGAATATAGATCAAGAATAAATTTTACTGGTGATGAGGGTTTTACTCTAATAAAAATATACAAGGTTTTGAATCACTGATTCACCCCCCTCTTAGTGATTCCTTAGTTATCTAGGAGGTTCTTTTTTACTATAAACACATTATATTGGCTATGTAACTCTTATGCTTCCTTTTGAATGTTCATGTAATGATTTCATGTTGGGTTATGTGCTTTTCGGTTCACTAATGGATGTTTTAGATATGGTGGGTGACCTTGTATCACATGATGGAGATCTTATAGTTGTTTGGATTTGTGTTTTGTTCTGGGTGTTCATATATCGACCACTTTATCCTCCATTTTATCTTGGTCCCTCTTTTTATTCTTTTTATGTGTCCCATTTATGTTCATATTCAATAGTTATATTTTTCATTTATATTAATCATGACTCATTTGGTTTGTTTATTTATTTGAATCTATTTGTTTCATATTCATAGAATTCCATTGTATAGACAGTATATAAAATATTCTTGTTAAGAGTGAATTTTTTTAATGGAGAAATAAATCCAAATGTGTTACATTTCATACCCCTGGGTACTTATCTCCATCCCAAGTAAATTATTAACACACTTTTGGATTTATGGAGGATCAGTTCATGTAACATGATAGGTTGGCATGAGAAGATTTGTTACATAATTAATAAATTTTGTATGAATAAAAAATATTCTTCTAGAAGGTAAAATTATATCATCATTATTATTAATTAAATATAAAATAATAAAATAAAATAAATCATTTTATCCTTTCCTCTATGGAATTGTAACACCCTGTATTTTAATTAAATTTACCCTTATATAAAGTCCATATATATTGTAAATGAATATATTGTTTTGAAAATAATACTGATCAAAATGAAAAATGATATATTTTGTTAATGTAAAATATTAAAACCTAAAGATAAATAATCATTATAATTTTATAAGAATCACATATGTAACATTATTATAAAAAATAAAAAGAACATTTAATACAATTAAATAAATATTTTATAAGCCGAAAAAATTTACTTATAATCCCCCACACGAATCATACCACTGAGTATAAATTTAAAATGAATTAAAAATATTAAAAATAGGATAAAAATTCTAAATAGAATAATATGAATTATTTATTAATGTATCTAAGGAACTTTATAAACTTTTAAAAGGGTAATGTGACCATAATCAATTATTTTAGTAAATATGTATTTATTTGATATAAAAATAGTCAATTGTTTTATTTAACTTATTTTAATTGACATATATTTTATATAACTAAGTCACTAATTAATTTGAAAATCATATACTCTACATTTATAGATAAATAATTAACATCTATGGAATACTTTACGAAAGATAATAAATAAAAATATGATCCATCATTATCGAAGAAATAATTTATTATAAAAACAATTATTTAAATTTATTTATTTTTATTTATATGTTAAGATTCTCTTATATAAATTTTCAAATATATCAAAATTATTCTATATGTATAATATATAAATAAAAATTGATAAATGGAAAAATATCATTTTTTGGTAAAAAATAAATTATCAGTCTGAATAGTGAATTATGATGGTGGCTATAAAATGATAAAAAAATTTGATCATAAAAATAAAATATAAAATTTTAGGTAATAAAACAATTATCATTATTTCCCTTTATTGATCAATTTCCAATAAAAATTGCTTCAATTAATCATTAAGAAGTGGATATTCATCAAAGTATCTATCAATTTGATCTATAAAATGACCTTCTACCACCCATTATAAACCTGCCCACAATTATGATTTTATCAATTTGATACTCCAAAATTTAATCCATTAAAATAATTTCTCTAGTTTGGTTGAATTTTATCATAATAAGTATTCCAACATTATTTATTACAAAAAAAATTCTCTAAGGGAAGATTCAAAACATCAATGTAAGTATAATCTATTTTATAATATTTTTCCTTCCTTTATTTTACATTCATAAATGTTCCAAAAACAAACTATTAACTTTAATAAAATAAAAATAAATTATTATACCACTGAAATAGTGTTATAAATATGATATAATGATTGTCTCATAATCATTGTATCTTGTTAATAAATTTGGGATTGGTTTTCTTTAACTACTAACATGAATAGTGCCTCTATATTTTCTAAAGTATAATTATGGGGTGTTAAAACATAAATAAAGGATTTACATATAAATTTATATGACATTTTATAAGCATTTATGATATTTTTTTGGTATATAATTGAAATATATAATTAAATATTCATTATTATGTAACACTTTATGTTTTATAAGATTACAAAAAATGAGTGAGTTATGAATTTATTATTTGAGAAAATTACTTGTACCTTTCATATAATGGATATCATAATTTATAAATCATTCCAGCATTCATTTAATAGAACCTTCACTATGACGAACTGATAAACAATGAATAGTGATTGAGACCATCGTACCGAGACAATCATGGAGCCATTGGAACTACATGAATTAAATGATTGATATAAAAATGCATAACAAATGAATATATAATAAATTATATTAAGAGAATGTTATTATGGTAAATAAAAATAAAAAAGTATTGGAAATATTTTATTTTAAAAAAAAATTATTATACAATGAGAAAAAGTTTATTTTAGAATGTATGTAGTTATGGAAATGGTTTTTTTCTAAAACATTATTCTTCTTAGTTATTCTCTATATTTATACTTACAATAGAAAATATATTTGAACTTTAAATTAATGTAATCATATTGATTCTATTCTAATTATTTTGGGGATTTTAAATTTTTTATTAATTCTCCTGTGATTGAATAATGCTTCACCCATTACAGCATTTAAAAGTGTATATTTTCTTTACAAATATTTTGGATGAGATCATTCTATTTAATATCCATTTACTTATATATATATATATATATATATATCTTCAATATTATATATCTTATACCCTAAAATTTATTTTAATAGATGTTTCATATCTCTTTCAATTAATTTTATCTTACTAATAATGTTTGAAAGATATTCTTTTTATCACTTTATTTTCATTTCCCATTTATTCACTTTCTCCCACATATTTCATCCATTTTAGTTATATATATTTATTTTTATGTTCTTTATTTCATGAAAATAAAATAATTCTCCTTTTTCAATTTTCATTATTTTTAAATTTATTTATTATTAATTTAATTATTCATAAAAATATCAAAATTAAAATGGTAATTATTATTAATTATTAAACAATTCAATATCTTCCTGTAAAGGATTTTTCAACAAGTTCAACACTTTATTATAATATACCATTTTAAAAAACCTTATCTTATATTTCATATATTTCATTATGTTTTCAAATTATTTATATATTTCTATTTATCATATTGATTTATTTTTTAAAAAAATAACTATTATGTACCCTGTTTTATTTTCACATTTTAAAAACGCTATGAATTTTATTTATATATTGTTGTATTAATTTTCATATATCATGTATATGTTTTTATATATTTTTATCACAAATTTCATCTTTGAAATATATATATCCTGATTATTAATTGGATAAATCTTCATATATTATGGTATTATTTTGTATATGAATTATGATGTTAAACCAGTGTATTATTTTATGATTTTATTGAATGATAGACATTACATATACTTATACTACTATATACTTATATTAGTGTCACATTTCTATAATATATTAAATATTATAAGCTTTCATTTTATTCAATAGTGATTTAAATACTATTATGTTATATATATATACTTCTCAGTAAATCATCTTTAATGGGGTGAAGTGAAGAATTTAGTTTTCTAATGAATGTAAAACCATTTAAATGAAATAAAAAAATAAATAATTTTTAGATAGTCCAAAATAATGTAATAAAGTAAAAAAATAAAACATTTTGTAAATGTATTTAGATATATATATTTTTATATGACTTTATACCATTGTATTGAAATGGTTGTGAATATGAATTGGTATGATGTGAAGAGTGACGTGGATGGAGTTGCTTTTTAATTAATTCCCTAACATGGGATGTTTGTTAAGTTGTTCCTACTATCAAAAAAAGTGTATCTAATGTTTATTGTACTATATTTAATAGAATTTGACTAGTATTTAAGAGTGGATATGGGCTATAGTCACTTTAGTTATATTATAATTGATTAAATAAATTCAAGGATTTATATGTCTTGGAAATTTCACAAACTCTCGATCTATGTATAGATCACCTACCTATGATGTGTAATAATGAGGTTATTCTAAATACCATGAAATTTATAAGTACTACTCTTTATAATCATCATCTATATTCTTTGTAACTATCATTAGATTAGGAATGCAAAAATATTTTTCATTGTATGCATCATCTTATTTTATAGTCATTAATCATTGTTTGTCACAAACATCATTCCCTCAGCTATATAAACATCATCAAGGAAAGTGTAATCATAAATATATATCTATTTAAGAATCTCTAGGGTAAAAAGAATTTGTCTAGAAATTATCTTTTTATATATCATCAACTATACGTAACCATCAATGTTTTTTATGTATTAATTTTCAAATTGAAATGTGGAGTTTCAATATTATATAATCTAGATAGAAACTACAATCATTCAATTCCAAGTCCATTATTTATGGAAATAAATATAAAATAATTACTTTTTATTTAATAATTAATTGAGAATAAAATTCAAGGTGAAGTTTCATGTACAATGGGTGATTTATTAATATTGAAAATCAAATTATTCATAAGAATAAATCTGAAAATTATTGTGATCAAACTATAACTGTCTTTTTATGTTCATAATCACCTAAAAAACTCACGGTTCATGATATTCTTGTTGATTATCAACCATAAGTGAATTATTAATGAGACAAATGAGTTTATGGATTTTCTAAAATAATGAATTATTTTACATGTTGATGCTCACGTTTTTCATCAATGATTATATATCACAAAACCATTTTTGACTCATGCTTAGTTGATGATGAATAATTTTTTTGATAATAGGAAGACCAATTGAGATAATGGTTGAAGATGAGATGGATAGTGTTTCGCCACAAACCAAAATATTCATCTAGTGAATTTATATTTTATTGTGTTTTTGTGTTTATATAATTGAAGATTATTTCAACTTTGTTTTCATTAATAAGATAATAAGACATTAATTTTCTTAGCTAAACTCAAAATTTATATCTTCTACTGTTAGTAGAAATATCATGAGTTTATTTTTGGAAATCAATCTTGAGATCTATTCTATATTTGATTATTTTAATAAGAACATAAAAAGAATATAGGGAACCAAAAGTTGTTAATCTACGATTTTTCTTTTGGATCGAGGATAAAATGGTTTCATAGAATTCCATTTCTAAATAAAGAAACCTATGGGAGTAAATTAATATTTGTAACTATATATTATGGGTGTAAAATAATTATGAAAAGTGAAAAAAGAAAATTATGGGTAAGATAAATGATTTCTTTGTGATTAAGAGGATATGAATAGAAGATCCAAGGTAATAAAAATAATTTAGTTAGAATATAGTGAACTGAAATCTTGAGAGAAGGAAAAAATCTAGAAACATGACACATGAAATGTATCTAAGAGTAGAAAGAAACATGGTAACGATGTCATGAGTTCATTTGAAGGAGATGAAAACTTAAACCTCCAAATATCCAATGCGATGAGGATGATCTAGACAGTTTATTATCTAAATAGACTTTTTATGATAAAATAAAAAATTAAGAGAATTGTATTTTGACATTAATGAAGGAAGGTACATGATCATACCAGGTATCCTTCCTTTATTGGATGAAGATCAATATTAGCTAGTGAAAAAAACCAAGAATTTATAGAGATATTTCTTTTTTTTGGATCCAAGTATAAAGTGGTTTTCTGTGTGAGGTTTCACACTTCCGGTGGAATCTATTTTCATAATACAATTTGACTTAGTGTTGGTGAGTTAATAATCATGGGAAAAGATTAAACTACCCAAAATTGTTTTAAAATTTATAAACATATTTATATTGAATAATTCATTATTTTGGGTTACTAAATATATAGGATAAGGAGTTTTATTTTTTGGAAAAACCTTGTAAATATTTGTGTGATGTGCTGATTTCATTGTTATTGTATATAGCATTAGGGTGTGTTATTTTAGATTTATTGGATTCACATATTAACTGAAAAAAAGAGGTTTAGTTGTAGAATATAACTTTTAAAAATAAAAATGGATCACTAATTCACGAATCCCCCTATTATAAATCTCATAAATCCAAGGGAACATCAATTGGTATCATAGTAATTTATTCCTCATAAATATCAGAGATTTTGATGATTTAATATGAATAATAATTCTATAAAAAAGTGTTTCTGATGTTCGAGTGTAGGAATTATCATAGATTTATGAGTTGGATTCTTCCCTATATTTTTTCACTTGGCTGGGAAGTGGGAGACATTATATTGAAAGGATGTTTAATTATAGATTAAGTTTCTATAATGAAATATATTAATAAAAGAAATATTAATGTAAAAAAATATCAAAATTCAATATAGATTTAATGATCAGGAAAGTTTTACAAATAATTCATGGGACATAAAATTGATATTTAAATTAGGTAAAAACTTAAAAGTATTTATAAAGTTATCATCAATGTGAAGGAATCCAATATAGTAGTATATTAGAGTAGGTTTCAAGAGAATAAATGTCCAGTGAAGAAAATATTTATGACTATTTTACTATAGTGAATGGGATGGTCTTCAATATCTAATGGTTTCATAAATTTTTCAATAATTATATGATTAAATAAATTTAATGATAAACATTCTAGTCAGATTTCATCCTATTTTTTTATTTTTTGTGATATAGAAGATAATTCCATGGATGAATATCATAAGACTCTCATATAATGTGAGATGATAGAATCCATAACTTTTAAAATAAATGTAAATAATGTGATGGATTTGGAAGCAATGAAAAAAATCCAAGATAAAAAATCTCTAATATATTTATTTTTAAAGTGATAAATATGTTTAACCCTTTAATCATATTATATAACTTCTATGAGGGAATTTTAGTTGAGGAAATAAGAAAAGAAAAATGTAAGCAACCGCTATGATATTATTACTAAAACTTAATTGCACAATTTATAAAAAAATTCTAAATAAGATGTTTATAGAACCTAAAATAGATTATCATGATGATAAATATTAAAAAAATATAAACTAGATAAAAATATTCAAGAACAAATAAATCTGAAATTGATGGGAAATAAGGAACAATATCTTTTTAATTACTCAACAATATGATGATGTTATCTTCTTTTCTCATGTTGATATAGGTATTGACCATTGAAATAGTGATGATGAAGAATATACAATAGAACATATGTACATGTTAAAACAAAACAAGGATGAAAATATTGAGAAAAATAAAAAACTCATGTAGTTGAAAACAAAATTTTTCATACAAAATGAAAATCCTGTTGTTAATAAAAAAGAGTATGAAAAAAAGGAATTAGATCTTATCAATGAGAACAATAACAATAGACTGAACATTTCCATGATAGAGAATATGTTCAATAATTTGGAATAAATATTAGATGAAGAGGAATAGTATTTGACAAAGAAACAAATTATCTATCTTTTAACTAAAAATGAATTAAATAAATTGATATAAGACATTTGAAAGACAATGGATATAATTTATGATTATTTTGAAGTTTGTGAGATGAAGCATTAAAATTATCTATTAACAACTACACCCTATATGTTTCAAATTTATTTTTTTCCTCAGATTTTGTGTCCCAAAAATAAATCTAAGGTTTATTAAATCAATAAGTAATGTTGGATGCCCTATTACACTTCAATATATGGGTAGAAAATTCAATAAAAACATTTCCCTTGGAATAAAAATGTATATCTTGAGAAAATACACCAATATATAAAATCTTAACATATTTAATATCAATGTGAATGATCCCTATTTAGAGGATATTAATTGTTTTTGTATGGTTTGGACATATAGAATATTCATTCTATGAAATTATGCCTTTAATAAGAAGTAAGAATGAAACCACTAGTTATAACACTAATCAAGAGATAAAAGGTTTTAAAGGAAAACAATATAAGAATCAAAACACTTCAAATAAACTTATGAAAAATATGTTTGAGTAAATTAATGATACTTAAGAATGTGTGATAAAAAATTACATAAATATGCAGAGTGGAAGATTAGCCTATTTGGAAAAAATATTTATTTTTAAAAAGTAAAGGGAACTCAAAATATAATAAAACAATCTAGACCAATCAAGAAGTCTAAGAATAATGAGAAATAATTCATAATATTTTGAAAACACCAACTAGATAATGATATAAAAATGGTAAAAACATAAACATATGTTGTTGCTAATGGAATTTAAGTTGATCCATGAGAGAAGGATGAAGTTTTTTAGATGTTGTTTGCAAATTTTTATCTTAGGAAAGGCATTGTTCAAGATGTGGAAAGCGTTGGGTGTGGAATAAAAGATTGTTAGAATAAATTACCTACCCAAGAATAAGTTTTTTATAATATTATTGAATCATAAAATAAGTAGTATAATTTGGTGGCTTAGGTGGAGAATTATCCGCCCCATAAGGAAGTGGATCAAGGTAAGAAGAGATATAAGTAATTTATTGAGACTAAATACTGAAAATTAGGTATGTATAATTCTTCCCATATTTATAACAAAAGTAATGACATGTTTTGGTTTAAGATAAACTCTCAACATTACTACTATTATTGAGGATCTGCTATATCCCTTATTATTCACATATTTCTTATTAATATATGTATAAACATTGGGTGTTAAACCTCTAATGTTCTTATAATACAAATCCCTTAATGTTTTTTTGATTTTATTTTAGTTATAGTTTTTAAAAATTATCAGGGGAAGTTAATAGAATACGATAATTCATAAATTGGTGCATTGAGGACTCATTCTAAGGTCCACACTTCCTTTAAACACCAGATAACCATTAGAAAACTACTAACTAAACAATATAATAAATATAAGTAGTTATTGATCTTTTAATCCCACCATCTTGATGGTGTATCTCACTAGCCATATTATAATGTAATCATCATCCTCTGGAGCTACCAAAGTGTCACAAGAAATACTATTAGATCATCTCTATAGATAGTGGCACTAATATAGAAAATTTTAAATGGAATTAATTTTTAGTTAATAAGATTTAACTCATCAATTTTATAGATCCACTATACCAATGGATCCTCTAGCACCAATAAAGATTATATATAGACATCAAGGATTGAATATCAATTATGTACACAAATTGTCATCATTTGATCCTTTATCAACCAATTATGGTCAATTTTTAGAGATTCTAAAGTGAACATCAATTACAAATGTAAATTAATCCTCATCTTCTTCAATCCTTTTTCTTTTTTCCCTTCAATTTATGACTTTTTCTATCATTATAGTATTTTATAAGGCTCTTATTTTATATTATATCTCTATTTATCTTCATTTTTCATATTTTTTTTATCATATTATAAAAATTTATTGATTATTATGTTTTTTTAAAAAAACCAATCCATACATCATCTTCTATTTAGGATCTCACAGACATTAAATTGAGGGATTTTTTATTTATTTCATTTAAAATTAATGGAATTATTTATTCTTTGGTTTTTTAATTTCAATATATTCCAAGCGATTGCATTCTTTTTTGGTTTCTTAACCTCTATTAAATCCAAGGGGGAAATACAACTCTCCCAATAATTCTAAAGGGGGGGGCATGAAGGGGCTCATTATTGATCTATTTTAGAACACATTTATCAAATTGTTCGTTTAAATTTATAAAATTTATTTTTTGTTACACTTTATGATTTAGTTTCTTCAAATATCACATCACATTTATTTATTATATACATAAATCTACTTCTCAAATGATAATCACTATTATTTTATATAATCATTTTAAAAAATCAATAGAAATTCACCCATGTTCTATTTCTATTTTATCCAACTCTAACCTATATTTGGTATCAAATGGATGATTAATTTTATTCTAAAACTAGTTATTATGTTTTATTTTCTAATAATTCCTATTTTTTAAATCATAACTTCTTTTAGAGTTTGATATTTTTAATATGTAAATATTTTAAACACACATGGTGGTCACAAAGGGAGTTCTATGTGTCATTCCACTTGTTTTGATTTTACCATCTATATTAATTGGATGAAATATAGGTCAAACATTCTAATATGTAATGGATATACTATATGGAAATATTTTCATGAATGGATATAATCAAACTTTTGAAAATTAAGAAAAATAGACATCTAATGACATCACTACTTTGGAATTAAATGGTAAATCTATGAACACATAACATTATAGTTTAGAAAGAAAATGATATTCATCATATATACATGCAAAATACTCAATAAATATATAAACTCTTAGAAGGTACTCATGATGGAACAAATAATGTTTTAAATATTATAATTGATATGTAAAGGAAATATTTTAAAATTTATATTATGCAACCTAACGAATCTGTTACTAATATGTTTACATTAATTACTAATAAATGAAATGGAAGAAACCCTCTAGGGTTTACTCTTATAATTAAAACAAATATGAAAAAAAAATCTGTGTACTAGTAAGTAAATGGGAGCACAATATAATGGAAATCCAAGAATCTAAATATGTAAAGAACATTTCATTTGAGGAGCTCATCATGTAGGATTGAGATAATATCAAATATTCACAAGAGGGGGTGAATTTTTTATTTTCAAAAATCTATGTGAGATAATGTTCTGTCCTTTATCTTTAATCAAATAGATTAATGCAGCGGAAATATGAAATACAGGGACACATGATATATAGTGGTTCGGGGAACAGAATTCCCCTAGTCCACTCCATCAATGCTCTACTCCATGAGCTTGGCGATTTTCACTATCTGGCCCTCATCTCAATAGTCCTTTCAACAACTGAATGCAGGCAGTTGACACCTTTAAAATATAAGGAAAAACACAGCCTTCTGGTTCAATTACAGAACCTACACAGCTTAGAATGAGAATCTGGTCACACAAGATAAAAATTATTTGTTCTATGAAAATACTCTTCCAATTGTTCTTCATAATTACAATAGAATGTAATTGACAATAAATGGATCGTCGCCTTAAAAAAGAATGATCTTTATAAAAGAGGCATTCTAAGTCAATCCTGTTGTAGTAGATACAGAAATATAAATTGAAAATTCATCAGAAGTAGATTCACAATTGATCTTCAATGTCGAATAAGTAAATCTTCTATCATGTATCTTCTTCTTTAACAAACAGATCTTTCATAACTCTTCATAGTCAATAGAAATATAGATCATGATTGACACTATTTTTTTTACTAAAAGTCATACAGCAGATATCATATTTTGATAGATGTATTTTCTCTTGTGATCTTGATCACTATATTCAATTCATACTTACACATACCTTAAAACATATATATAATGAATACTTCCTCTACAAAAAAAAGATCCACAATCTTCGCCATTTTACACTCGTAATTCAAACATTTGAATTTCCAGAGTAGTTGTAACTCTTCTTGTAATTCTACATGAAAATATCTTTTTAATTCTATCCTTAAACTACTCTGAACTTGTCAATGACCCGCTTTAAAATCGGATTTTAATCCAGCTTAAAATCAGCCTGATAATTTTCTTGCAGATCCTTGAATAATAATATCATCATTAAATTCTCTGACGCCAATCGTAAGGTTGAGTTGTACAATATTCATACTCTAAATGTAATGTAGGTCATAAATGTAAGGTTGATAACGTAGCCTTCAAATGTATGGTTGATGATGTAGCCTTCAAATGTAAGGTTGATGACGAAGCCTTAAAACATAAGTTTGATGATGAACGTAGGTTTGGTCATCCGTACATTTCTCTTCAACATTAAAACGAATGATAAATGAACTATAATTTTCTAAGAAACCTAAGGTTTTCTACAAAAGTAAGGTTGATTAACCATACTTTTGAGAAACAAATTTAATGTTTAGCACTTACATTAAGTTCTCCTTCCATACTTTTCTAATATCGAAAAAATTTAGGGTTCTTTCCTAACGTAGGGTTCATTTTCATACTTTTCTGATAATGTATGGTTGATTAACCATACTTTTCTGATAACTTGTAAAGTAAACAGCGGGTTCCTTTCTTTACACTTTGTTTCCACACATAGGGTATGAACAGTGATTCCAGAACCTGCTTAAGCAATTCCCAAATATGTAGAGCATGAATAGTGTTTCTAGAATACGCTAATGCAAATACTTTAACAATTAAATCTCATTGTTCAAGAACAGAAATATTTCTTCCAGGAATAAAAAAATAAATAATAATTTCCTGAAATATACTTAAAAAAATCATTAGAAAACAATTAAGGGTATTTTTGAGCATCAAAATCATCATAAAGAGATAGAGTATTGTTCTCAAAAATCACCCTCTTTAAATAAAAACATTATGTATTATTGAAAAAAACACATGCTCAACAATCTCCCCCTTTTTTATGATCACAAAACACATAAAATATTAAATGAAATTAATTTTCAAAATTAATTACATATAGTTTAAAATTTTGATTAGATAAAGAAATATTTAAATTTAACAAGATTATTTCAAAAATAAACAAACATTGTGTTATCTATAATCATAAAAATAAATTTCTCCCCATTTTTCAAAAGTGAAAAAATAAAAGTAATGAAAAAAAATTATATCCCCTTAAAAAAAATTAATAAAAAATCTATTTGTAAATAAATAATAATAAAATATTTATCCAAAATTCTCCCTTTTAATAAATTTTAAATTAAAATTTTTTATTTCTCCATCAATAAAAAGAGTTTTTTGAAGATAACTTTTCTTCAAATTTCTCCCTAAAATAACATTTAAAAAAATGTAAATGAGTTAAAATAAAATATTCTGTTTATCCAAAAATCTCCCCCATTTTGTGATATAAAAAAGAATGACAAAAAATGTAACATAACACATATTAATGTAGAACTAAACTAAAGTAAATTCTATATCTAACTATTTATCAATTATTGAATTGGGATTACTAGCATATCTAATCCGAGATAGTAAAACAAACAAACAAACACAAAAATATATAATGAAACAAATTGTCATTGAAAATATTGAAAAGTAAACAATTTATAAATACATGAATCAAGGGTTGGTCGGGTTTTAGATAGGGTAAATCTTGTTTGAACGACTTCCTTGATTTTTGATAGATGCTCCCTTAGTCTCCTTATCATTCTATAATCAAGCATAACAATAAGATCCTTATTCTCTTGATTCATATGAGGTTAATTATTCAACTAAAAACATTTTATTGTCTTTCAGCACTGAAAGAGGTGCAATATTGCATTGAAAATCATGCAACCTATCATTCATATCAACTAAGATAGTTGTTATTGCCTTAATTCTTCTGATCAAATCAGGTGAAGTATCTGAACCAGTGGCCTCATCGATCCTGAAAGATGCCAACTTTGTCTCCATAAAAGATTTGAGATTTGATATATCTGACTTCATAACCATTCCAAACATTAATTTTTCAGCCTCATTCTGCATATACTTCTTAAAAATTTCAACTTCTTGATTTGAAATTGTACTATTCATTAGCCTCTGGAAGTTTAAATTTTCTTTTTCCAATGCCCTCCTCAGATCAGCATTCTCTTACCTCAATCTCTGCAACTCCCTGTATATTTCTTCATCTTCTTTATTTTCTGATTTAGAGGTTCTTTGGGCTTGATTCTCCTTTTCAGCATGAAAGTTATGAAATAGCACTAGGGTTAAGGATTCAACATCTTCTTTATCCTTATCTTCTCTTACTAGTTGGACCACGTTTTTTCCTCTTAGTCATTCCCAGACACTTGTAAAGAAAAATCCTCTTGAAGATCTTCTGTTTGTACATTTGAAGGGTTTTCATTCTGTACATCATCAATAACTTCTTCTATTTGATTCTCTTGAAAAATTTCATCTTCAGATAATTGAGGACTGGACTCATCTACTCTCGTAACTGCCTCTTTTTCAATTTCAACATCAAATTCTGGTTCTGTTCATTCAACATCAATTATTTCAGGTTCAACTTCTGTAACAGCCACATCCAATTCATGATTCTCTCCATCAGCTTCTATTTTAATTCTATATTAAATATGTGGTTCTTCCACTAGTTTCGACCTTTCAACAAATTCCATTGATTGTTCATCAACAGCTTCTCTTAAAAATATGTAACTTAGTATATATTGTGAGGTTAAAACATTTAAAAAGTTCTCTTCCTAAGCAGTATAATCTCTTCATATTTTTACATAATTTCCTTCTTGACCTGATTCCTCTGGAACAATCTCAACTTCAAAACATGTTCTTCTGGAAACAGAGCTAATGTTGGGTGTAACTTGATTTTCCTTTTACTTTTTCGGCTGAGCTTGATCTCTCTCTTCTTCTACGTCTTCATCAACTCCCACTGGCAGGATTTTTCCTTTTACTGTACTCCATAAATAAACAATTTTTCTTAATGTTCCAGCATTAAAAACATTACTATGGTGACAACATGTTCTAGCCTCAATCAGTCTCACCATGTCTTTTTTGAACAAGAGTTTTTATATGAATCTACCAAAATGGTAGAAATTCATTCAAGATTCACTTTGAAAGTAGTAACTCAGGTACCTCACCATGTACCTAGAAAAATTTAATTTTACATCACTGAGAAGTAGATGCATTATGTACATGTTTGGATATAGTATCTTCTCCATCTCTGACATTCTGGGTGCTATCTCTATTTGTACAAATTTCACAAGGAACTTCTGATCTGTTTCGAAATATTTAACTAACATTTCCATATATTAGTAGATCCAAATATAAAGGACATAATGTATTTAGATTTATGCACAAAATCTTCGATACTTTTCAAATAAAAATGAAACACTCCCTCATGAGGGAAGTTCAGTATCTGAATAATTTCAACTGAAGAGATTGAAAAGTATTTATATCTATCATAGCCAACATGGTGTCATAATCATATGCCAACATAAATGGACCAGATTTAAAGAAATATCTAATCTCTACTTCATACAAGAATTCATTATTTTCACTAATGAAGGTCTGTTCGATATTCCGAAATGACAGGGCTTGTTTTAACAAAAAGTTCATCTGAAATAGCCATTCTAAATCAATCACCTTTCCCTGTAGGATTTGCATTCCTTCTAAGGGCTGTTTCTTGGAATTGATGGTATTGGCCTCATCATCTCTCTTGGTATTTTCCATTTCTGTGAAAATATCTTATGGTTTGAAGGTTAGGGTTTCAGAGGATTGAAGAATTGGTTTGATAAGTATTGGTGCAATTTTTAGGGTTTGAAAGGTTCTGACAGCCTTGATTCCCGTTTTTCAATGATCATTACATAAATTTTAAAAACAAATAAAATTATCCATTAATTATATAAAAATAAATAATAAGTTTATATTTAAATAGAAAAAAACTTATTTAAATTAATAAAATTAAAAATTTCATTTAAAATTAAATAAATATAGCTCCCCCATAATAAAATCAAACCTTACAGTGGGAAGTGATTTAGTAAAAATCTCTACTAATTGAATTTCAGTACTTACAAATTCCAAATTAATATCCTTTTTCAGAACATGATCTCTTAGAAAATTATGGCTGGTATCAATATGCTTAGTCCTAGAATTATTAATAACATTTTTTGAAATATTTATAGAACTAGTATTATCACATAAAATAGGTGTATTATTAAAATTTAGACCAAAATCCACAAGAGTGTTTTTCATCCACAACACTTATACACAGCAAGTGCCAGCGAAAATATATTATGCCTCAGCTGTTGATAGGGCAACTGAATGTTTCTTCTTACTTGACCATGACACATTGAATTTCCCTAAAATGTGACAAGTACCCAGATTTCTTTTCCTTTCTAATCTACAACTCCCAATGTTTTCATCTGAATATGAAATTAAATTAAAATCAAAAGTTTTGGGATAATGTAGAAATTGAAAAATAGTTCCTTTTGAATATATAAAAATTCTTTTAGTAGCTTTTAAATGAGATTCTTTTGGATTTGATTGAAATCTAGCACAAAGGAATACTGAATACATTATATTTGACCTGCTAGCAGTAAGATATAATAAACAACCAATCATACCTCTATATAATTTGTTGTCAATTGACTTTCCAGTTTTATCCAAATCAAGTTTTATATTAGTACACATATGGGATGTATATGTCTTGTTGTTTTCAAGTCCAAATTTCCTTTGTAAATCAGTAATCTATTTTCATTGAGTCGAAACATTTCCAAAATATTTTTGATAAATTTGAAGTCCGAAAAAGAAATTTAATTCTCTCATCATACTCATTTCAAATTATTTTTGCATTTTAAATTAAAACTCATGACAATGGGATTTATTTGTTAATACAAAAATTACATCATCAACATAAATTTGAACCAATAAAAGATTAGAACTTACAGTTTTCTTAAATAGTGTTGGATCTGCCATTCCAAAAGTAAAATCATTTTTCAAAACAAAAGAGAGTAATATTTCATACCAATCTCTAGGTGCTTGTTTAAAGCCATACAGAGATTTAGTAAGTTTAAAAACAGAATCTGGTTTTTGTAAATTTTCAAAACCAAGAGGTTTCTCAACCTAAACTTCCTCTATTAAATAACCATTTAAAAAGGCATACTTAACATCCATAAAAAACAATTTAAAATTCATATGTGATGCATAGACTAAAAGGATTCTAATATCTTCTAACCTAGATACAGGTGAAAAGGTCTCATCATAGTCTATACCTTCTTCCTAATTTTATCCTTTTTCTACAAGTATTTCTTTATTTCTAGTTATTATTCCTTGTTCATCTTGTTTATTCCTAAAGACCCATTTGGTTTTAATCACTGGATAATTCTATGGTCTTTCAAATAATTCCCAGACTTCATTTCTCTTGAAGTGGTTTAATTCATCTTGCATTACTATCATCCAGCTTTCATCATCTAAAGCTTCTTCAATAGTCTTAGGTTCTATTTGGGATAGAAATGTAGATAATTCTAGAAGATTTCCTATATTTCATCTAGTTTTTATTCCTGTTCCTAAGTCACCTATTATAGTTTCTAAATGGTGATTCTTTATGGTTCTGGTATGTCTAAGTAGTACACTTATAGCTTTTTCAATATCATGTTCTTCTGAACTGGACTGAATTTCATTTATATCTTTTTCAAAATAATTTTTCATGTTCTCAAGTCTCATTATATTATTAGGGTCAGATTCATCCATTTGATCTTTCTTTTTCTCAAAGGGATCAGATTCATCAAATTTCACATGAACTAATTCTTCAACAATACTTGAATTATTATTGTAGACTCTATATGCTTTGGAGGTAGCTGAATATCTTAAGAAAATGCCTTCATCGTATTTTGGATCGAACATACCATGACTTTCCTTGGGGTTCAAGTTTTAAAAATTTCACCCAAAAACATTAAAGTAATTTACATTAGGTTTTCTGTTATTCCAAAGTTTATAGGGTGTATTTTTTAAAATGGTTTAATTAAAACTATATTCACTATATAGAAGGTTGTGCTTACAATTTTTCCCAAAAATAGGTAAGAGGATTGTATTCATTTAGCATAGGCCTAGCCATTTCTTGAATAGTCATATTTCTACTTTCAATAATTCCATTCTGTTGAGGTGTTCTTGGTGAAGAGAAAGTATGTTTAATCCTCATGTTTTAGCAAAAGGAATTAAATTCCAGATTCTCAAATTCTCCACCGTGATCACTTCTTAATGAAATTATATTAAAACCTTTTTCATTTTGAGTATATTTATAAAAACATTTAAATAAAGTAAAAGTGTCATTTTTAAATTTCAAAAAGAAAATCCATGTAAATATAGAATAATAATCAACTAAAACATATACATATAATTTACCAGCTATGATTTCTACCCTTGAAGGTCCAAATAAATAAATTTCAATAAGTTTTAGAGGTTTTTTTGTGGAAACATTATTGTAATATTTGAAAGATGATTTTTGTTGCTTTCTAATTTGAGATGCATCACAGAATCAGTTATATTCAATCCTATGACTAGGAAAATCATAAATTAATTGTTTCTTAGATAATTTATGTAAAACATAAACATTACAATGTCCAAGTCTCTTATACCAGATCGAAGATTCATTCAATTTAGAAGTTAATAAATTTACTTGTTGTTTATACAATGATTTTAAATCCAGGTTGTATACATTATTAGTTCTTGCTGCTCTAAATTTAAGAAGTTTATTTTTAAAAATAGTACAACAATTATTAGAAAACTCAACAGTATAACCATCATCACAGAGTTGCGAGATACTTATGAAATTGTGTCTCAATCCTAGTACATGAAGTACTTTATTGATTTAGACATCTTATGGATCTCCAACTGTTCCAATAACAATAATTTTACCTTTGGCATTGTCACTAAAAGTAACAAATTCACCATCTTTTTGAGTGAGTGTAGTGAAATTATATGAGTTTCCACTCATATTCCTTGAGCAGCCACTGTCCATATACCATAGGTCCTTTTTCTATTTTTTGACCTTCTTCCTATAAAGGCATTTAAACAAGTTTTTTTGGTACCCATATCCTCTTGGGTCTAGTTGTGTTAGCCAGTAAAGATCTGGGAATCCAGACATTCATTGTTTTTCTAAAATCAACAGAATTAAATAAATTATATGAAACAACAACATTATTAATACCACTTATTTGAGGTTCTTAAAAAACAGTTTTTAGAAATATGTCCCCTTGGTCCAAAGTAATTACAAGTTAATCTTTTTGAGCATGGAACAAAATTATTCTTGTACTGCTTAGGTTTTTCACCTTTACTTCCAATTCCAAATCTTTTTTCCTTAATAACAGTTTTTCCATGAATTTCATTAAATCAGTATTCTCATTTGGAAAAAATAAGGGAAACACTTTTATATGTTTCAATTTTTTTTCAATGTTTTTATTTTATCTTCATGATCTGTATAGTCAATGTTAATTGAATTAAACTTATCAGTTAACTCCTTAAATTTATTTTGAATTATATATATTTCATCTGAAACATCCTTGTGAATGTTCTTTAAACACTTATGCTTCTTAAATATAGAATCATATTTTTCTTCAAGCATATTACATTAGGCTAAAAGTTTTTCTTTAGAGTAACTAGATTCAGAAATAGAGTCAGAAGAGTAGTAAGATTGTACCACATCTGTTTTTTCCATAAAACACATGTTGGCTTTTAGATTTACTTCTTCCATCTCTAAATCTGATTTAGAAGTGATACTGGAGTCTTCAGATACACTCCTTGTAGATTTGATTGATTTCTTGTACTTATACTCATAATCATTCATTTTGAAGAACTTCTTCTTATTTTCTTCCTTTAACTGTGGACAGTCAGGTCTGATGTGACCCATTTTCATGTACTCATAACATATGACTTTCGTGTCATGATTTTTGAATGATTTTCTGAGGCCCTTCATCTTTTTATATAATTTAGTGAATTTTATATCTATAGGAGCCAGTTCCACATCAGAATTTGATAAATCAGAACTTTCTAATTTAACTTTTACTCTTTTCTTCATCTTTTTTCATTGTGATTGAAATTTCAAGGTAGTTTCATCTCTCTTGATAAAAACTTTTTGTTCTTTTTCTTTATCTTGAATCTCAACATCATACATCATTAGTGTTCCAATCAGTTCTCTCATTGTTAAGTCTTTGATAGGTGTTTATTTTATGATTGTAGTAGAGATTCAATTCCATTTAGTAGGTAGTACTCTCAATACTTTTAAAGCTTGATCAACTTGTTTGATTGGGTCTCCCAAAGTTGTTATATTATTAAAAATCTTGGTAAAACATCCATTCATTTGAGTAATTATTTCACCTTGAAACATTCTGAATGTGTCAAATTCAATCTTAGTAGTAGCATATTTCATTTCCCTGATAAAGTTAGTTCTTTCATAACCAACAGCAATAGTTTGCCACATCTCATATGCAGTCGGGAATTGAGATACTCTGTTAAATTCATCAGGTCCAAGACCACATATAATTTCATTCATTTCCTTTAAGTTCATATCATATTCTGCTTCCATAGATGCAATCCATGTCTCAGGTTTTTCAAGTATTTCATATGGATTTAGTATCCTAGAATATACTCTCTATCCAAGGTTTTCCAGATATATAATCAATCATGACTTCCAGCACCCATGGTTTTCTCTATTGAAGTATGATGGTCAGACCATAGACATTCCCTCTCTTGTATCAGTCATCTTGCTCTATGTATAATCCTTAATCACTTTTATCTTGTTAGATCACTATAAAAATCCCAATCCCCTGATTCCAACTGTTGGATCGAGATTATATCAAATATACACAATAAGGGGGTGAATTGTGTCTTTTCAAAAATCTCCACAAGAAAATTTTATGTCATTTATCTTTAATCCGATAGATTAATACAGTAGAAATATGAAATGTAGGGACAAATGATATATAGTGGTTCAGGGAATAGAAGTCCCCTAGTCCAATCCATCAATGCTCTACTCCATAAGCTTGGCGATTTTCACTAACTGGTAATCATATCAACAGACCTTTCCACAACTGAATGCAGGCAGTTGACACCTTTACAATCTAAGGCAAAACACAGCCTTATGGTTCAATAACCGAACCTACATAGCATAGAATGAGAAGCTGGTCACTCAAGATAAAAAGTATTTTTTCTTTGAAAATACTCTCTTGTTTCTTCTTCACAATTGCAACAGAATGCAATTGACAGTAAATAGATCATCGTATACAGAAATAATGATCTTCAATAAATTGTTGTTCTGAGTCGATCTTGTTGTAGTAGATATAGAAATATAAATCGCAACTTCAGTAGAAGGAGATTCATAATTTATCTTCACTATCGAATAAGTGAATCTTCTGTCATATATATTCTTCTTTAACAAATAGATCTTTTATCACTCTTCGTAATCAACAGAAATACAGATCACGATTTACTCTATTTTTTGTTCTAAAAGATGTATAGAAGATCTCGTATTTTGATATATGTATCTTATCTTATGATCTTGATAACTATATTCAATTCATATTTACACATGACATAAAAACACAGATCTAATGAATACTTCCTCTGCAAAAATCATATCCCAAATCTTCACCTTTTTACTCTCTTAATTCAAACATTTGAATTTTTATATTTTTTATAACTCTCTTTATAAATCTCCATGATAATTTATTTTTAATTCGATCCTTAATTGACATAGAACTTGAAGACCCACTTTAAAATCAGCTTTTAATCCGACTTAAAATCAGCCTTATAATTTCCTTGCGGTTTGTTCAAATAATAATATCAACTTTAAATTCTTCGACGCCAAATGTAAGGTTGAGTTGTATAGTATGCATCCTCTAAACATAGCATAGATCATAAATGTAAGGTTGATGATGTAGCCTTCAAAAGTAAGGTTGATGACGTAGACTTCAAACGTAAGGTTGATGATGAAGCCTTCAAACGTAAGGTTGATGATGAACATAGGGTTGGCCATCCATACTTCTGACTTAAACATTCAAACAAATGATAAATGAACCATAATTTTCTAAGAAACATAAGTTTTTTTACAAATGTATTGTTGATGAACCATACTTTTGAGAAAAAAATGTAACGTTTAACACTTACGTAAAATTCTCCTTTCATACTTTTCTAATATCCCAAACATAGGGTTCTTTCCAATCATAGGGTTGTTTTTCATACTTTGTCAATAATGTTTTGTTGAGTACCCATACATTTCTGATAACTTGTAATGTAAATAGTGGGTTCCTTTCTTTACGCTACATTTCCAAACATAGTGTATGAACAGTGATTTCAGAACACGATTGAGCAATTACCGAATATGTTGAGAATGAGTAGTGTTTCTAGAGCACACTAATATGAATATATTAACAACTAAATCTCGTTGTTCAAGAACATAAATATTTCTTCCAGAAATAAAAAAATTAAAAAATAGATTCCTGAAATAAATATAAAAAATAAAATCATTATAAAAAAATTAAGGGTATTTGTGAGCATCAAAATCATCATAAATAGATAGAGTATTGTTCTCAACAGTCTCCCTCTTTAAATAAAAAATTTATTTATTGTTGAAAACAACACTTACTCAACACATCAGACCTCTCATGGCTTATAATATCACAATGAAGTAGAAGGATGAAAAGGAATCCAAATAAGTCAAAGAGAAAAATATGATTTATTTTAATAATTTTAATTGCGACCCTTATTATGGTGATGAAATGGCCCATCTAACTAATAATATAAAAAAATTGTAAAAATAATTAAATCCTACCATTGTATAAAAAAGTATATTGGTCAATGTGAAAAATATGTAAAAAGATTCTAATGAAAACTTTAGGGACACATAATGACATAATACCACTTCATCAAAAAAACACGGAGAGTAAAAATAATAGATGTAAATCCGTAAAAGATTCTACATAGATCGTAAGTAATGATTCAAATTCCTCAAGAAAATTAATTAATGAATAAACCAATTTTCACATTACTGATGTGGAGGATGGTAATGAAGTAAATTATAACTCCTATTATTCATCCTACACATATTCCTCTTTATCCTCTCATTATTCCAATATCAAATGACACAAATGTCTAAAATATTCTCATGATCAACTTGATAAAGGTTTTTTAAAATTGAATTAAAAATATTACATTAAAATTTATTGTTATCAATTTATTAATTAAAAGGTTCAACTTACTATCATTGTATATAAATTATTAACAAAATTGAATTATCATCTAAATTTTATGGACTTAAAATTGAATAGTTATTATCACACATAATATCTCTTCATATTAACCCATATAAAAAATATATTAAATAAAATATTGTTTTTATAATGAAATAGAAAAAAATGGAATCCTATTTTTCAATAATTTGAGTTCTTCAAAATAAATTTGTAAAATGGGTTACTCTAAATAAGATTCATAATGTAAAAATAGAATCTAATTTAGGAATATAATTTTAAATGTTCTTGACATAGTAGGTTAAAATTTATTAATATTTAATATCATATTTAATCCCTAAAATAATATTCAAAACAAATTTTGGTACTAAAATCCCTCTTGGATAACATTTTTTTACCCAAAATCCAACTACCAAAAGAATAATTTTTTGGTTCTTTAAGAAATATGTCTATAGTATAAATCTTTAAAAGTGTAGGGGAACTAGGATATTATATTATCTTGATACATTTTTAGAGACCCCACTAAATTTAATCACCCTGAAAATTATTGGGGATTCATGACTTTTAATGATAATTCAAGAAGTAAAATCAAATATGTAAGTACAATAGGTTTTCTCAATTGCTCTCTTATAAAAGTATTTTTACTCATTTATTATTTAGAATAGTATTTCCTAAGAGTTCAAAAAATATTTATAATTGTTTTTAAATTCTCATTGAGAATGGTTCTTTGAATGGTTTTAAATCTAAAGGAAAACAGTTATTTAAAAGTTTTTTTAAAAAATAATTATATTATCAACTTAAAATATACTTATTCTCAAAATGTTAATTATTTTAGCATTCAAGATAGTGATACATCAATTTGGAAATGGATAATAAATCATTATATCCCCCAAACCCTCATTAAACTCAACTAACATCATCTAGTATTAGGTTTTCCAAAATTTCATTTTAAATATAATTTCTTTTCTAAACCATTACAACTTGGTTAGAAACCCAAAAAATCTTTTCAGACTACAAAATAAATTTTTAATATTAATTCAGTTTCTCTTGTTCTACTTGATCTTATTTTACAAACATAATATAAAATTATCATAGGATAATCATATTCATTTTTTATTAGTGATGATTTTATAAAACTCATGTTGAAATTTTTCATGGAACATAAAAATTAGTCTTCTAATGTATTGATAATATTTTCTAATAAGTTCATAAATGAAAAATGAAAAAAATTATTTCCATTCAAATTAATAATGGAAGAGAGTTTTAAACCAAAATTTTGATTAACATTATTCTCTATAAGGATATAATCAAACGTTTTATTGTCCTAGAATACCTCAATAAAATGGAATTGTTTAAAGATAGAATAGAAATATTTAAAAAAACCCTAAAATCTCTCTTGAAAATTTTCAAATTTCCTCAATATATTTTGGTGGAGGTAGTCAGTACTTCTTTTGATATCATAAGTCATTATCTCATAAGACTGAGACTCAAAAATACCCTTTGTGAACATTATAAAAATAATATTACAATAGATGGATTTTAAAAATTATTTGGATGTAAATTTTATATAATTAATAATGAATATAGCCTAGGGAAATTTGACAAAAAAATATGATGATGTGATTATTATTTGGGACTTGAACTCAATTAAATCCTACTCTATAAATATTAAAAGAACCTAAACATTTCAAGAATCCATTAATATCAAATTTTATGAAAATAAATCAAAATCGAAATTAAAATTCAATGATTTTATTTTTACCTAATAAACATTAAATTTTAATGAAAAAAATTCTCCTAAACAAAACTTCAAATTTAAATATACGTCTAGTCCTTCACCTGATTATTTAGAAAATTAAAATACCTTTCTAAGAAAATATTCTAATTTATCTTTAATCTTATACCCATCTTATATGTTCAATCATAAAACAAGTTGAGATTCATTATTCTATTTCTTATAGAACATAAAAAATATGATAATGTTCTCAATAATGAAAATTTTGTTTTTCTATGAAATTGATAAACCAATTCCAATGGAATAATGGTTTTACTCTTGTTTAAATCCCTAATAGTCATCCTACTATTTGTACAAAATGGGTTTTTATAAAAAAATTATATGATCAAAGTAATATCACATATAGAAAAGATATACCCATATAGAAAATATATTATATTGAAGAAGGAATTTATTTTCATGAAATATTTTCAATTTTTTCTCAGCTAAAATCCATTATAATCTTGTTTTCATTTTCCACTATTTGAAATTTTAATTTTTTTCAAATGGATGTTAACATTTATTTTTTAAAATTTTTCATTTATGAAAATGTTTTTGTCGATGAATTATCTAGTTTTGAAAATTAAAAATATAAAAGTTTCTCTTTCATGTAAATGAAGGCCTTATATGGTTTAATATAAGCCACTTAAGATTTATATGAAATATTAAATAAAATTCTTTATCAATAGTTTTTGAAATTTAAAAAATTCAACATTATTTCTAAAAAATGTTTTGATTTATATATTAACCATTCAAAACAATGTTATTAACAAAATTATAAATATTTTAATTAATCTCATTGTCATGAATTTATTAAATCTTGTGAGAAAATAATTTAAAATGTGTTTATTGCTAAATAATAACTCATTCATGGTTATAAAATATCTCAAAATGATAATGGAACTTTTATGTGCCGAAGTAGAATCACTAATGACAATATAAAGAGTTCTGGAGTAGATCGACCAAAGGGAATTAACACACTTTTGAGTACTTCATGAATGATATAATTATATAAATCATCACATTTTTTGACAAAAATATTTATAGAAATGTGGTTGGGAGTTTTATTTAACATACCATAACCTATTCAGTCATTAGTATTGTTGTTTTTTATTACTCTCGTTTCCAATCATGTCCTAAATAATTTCATTTAAAATCACTGAAAATTATTTTTCATTTTTTATATGGTTCAAAAAATAATGGATTATATTATTTTAAAGGATCCTCTTTTAATATTACATGTTTTTCATGAACCAATTGAGGGGGATTTCCCCTAGATATGAAAAGTATATGTTTAAATTTCTACCTTATTATACATTTCCTAATCTCATGTAGTGATAAAAAAGAAAAATTCATTTAATCCTTATATATCCCAAGAAGAATATATATATGATGGTACTTTTTTACTAAAGTCATATGGATAAAATAAACCCTCTATGATTTTTGTGATAACATTTTATCATGTTCTAATTAAATATGGTAGTCCAAGCTCCATAAGCATTTATAAAAATCTTATTCAGCACTAACACACTAAGAACATGGCTATTTGGAATCACTTTTTTAGATAACACATTCAAGAAGAAGATATCATATTAGAATATATTATCATGGAACAACAATTATCCAATATCTTTGTAAAAATTACTTTCATACAATTATTTTAGTTTTATTAGTGAGTTAGGAATGGTATTCTAGTTATTATTTTCCCCTAAATATTTTTTATCTGTTTTCTATTTTCAAATCTTGATTTTTTTTAATCTTTTGTTTTCTTGTGTTTTTAAAACAACTTGTTAAATTTATTAGATTCATTTTGTATGATTAATTTGATTATATTATATAAGTTTAATATCTTATAAATATAAAAATGGTGGATTATATGTTTTTTCCTAATCAAAAAGGGGGGAAAACTCATATATATATATATATATATATATATGGGATAGTAAATTTCTAGTGAAAAAATTTTTTTGATTTAAATGGAGTAAAATTTTATGATAATTTTTGAATCCTGACCCTAGATTCCAGGATTTAGTTTCTAATTTATTGTATTAAAACTAGATACAAGGAAACATTTCTCAATGAACAAAATAGTTTAGTATTCTTGGTAAACTAGATACATCCTTGGAAATTAAAATTCCATTTTAATACATAAAATACATAAATAATTTCCATTTATAATACCATTAGTTCCCTTATTTTTTCCCTCCATATCACCCACATAACACATCATCCTATATAGGGTAAAATTAAACAAAATAGAGGGGTGAGATTAGATGCTCAATAAGTGTATGCATAGAACATAATCTATGAATAAATAAGGAATAATCAACATGTAAAGGTACACATCTAAAACACATGACATTTAATCAATAACTTGAGTATAATATAGAAGAAATGAATGATGATCAAATAATTCCATATAAATAATCACCTGATCTTGAAACGTAACCATGTATATTCTATATAATCGATTAATCACAAGTAATATTAATAAGATAATTCATAATGATAGAATTCTTAATGTTGGGAATCTAAAACATACGATTGTGTCTTGTGCCAAAAAAACTATTACCATTGGGGATTTTGAAAACACATCTAGTACATTCAAGGATAGTTTCAAGCTATCTGATACAGACAATGCTAGTGCCAATACAACTATGAAAATGGCTAAGGCCTTAAAAAAATTTCATTCTTGCTTGTCTCATGAGACCTACCGATGTATGAAGGGGATAAAGTGGGCCTCACCAATCAATTATAAGGTTCATTGACTTCCTTATATTAAAGGGGTGAAGCATAATTCATTTAAACATTCGTATTTAAACTATAATATAAAATATAAATACATCACATTGTTAATTAACATAATCATAAACCCTAGAGAGTAATGTAAAAGGTATCAAAATTGTACATCATTAATTTAACTAATCGTAAGTCATCCAAATAAAAAAAATAGGTATTAATATAATAAATCCCTAGTGGATCATATTTACAATAATGGATTGATTTTATTGATGAACATAAATACTATAAAAATATATTTTAAAAATATTCTTAAAGAAAATATAATTTTTTTCACGAACTATCCCCCAGGGCCCGTGTCGTGACTACCCCAACCCTGCCTTCCATACTCCTTGGGTTGGTGACTAGCACTAGAATGGTATATCCAAAAAATGGGAAGGTATTTCCTTTAATCTTACAGACACAAAGACAAGGTACACAACAAGAAAAAACTCCATAGTATAACTGAGGAAAGTAAAATTGTGAACTAAAGTAGAATGGACTAGAATAAAAACTCATCTAAAAGAAAAATATAAAAAAAAAGAAAAAATATCTCCAGAGTTCATCCACCAAGGATCTTACCTGAAGGGTAGGTATAACTTGTCTCTACGGCTCTCCACATCAACTGGTCACCTCCATGCATCATCTAGTCCGGACTCCCTAACCTCGGTCAAAGTTGTCTGTCATCTGCACAAGACGCAATAAGTTGTGGGTGAAGCCTGTACAGGGGTGTGTATAACAATACCCAGTATAGTCCTCGGGACCCCTAAAGGTCTCTAAGAATTCCACAAAAGGAAAATCCAAAAATCATGATCCCAATCACAATGAAAAAGTAAATATTCATCTCAAACTAGGTATATAACATAAATAATGAGAATAAAGATGAGTATTCATAATGCAATATCATATTTTTATATTGAGAGGTTTTTCCGGCTGATCTTCACAAGGTCGCTAGGTGCTGACCCACAGAGCTTTTAAAGGTGCTAACCCACAGAGGATCTCTAAATGATGACCCATGGAGGATCACTACATGCTGACCCACAGAGGATCGCTAAGTACTATCACATAGAGGATTGATGGGTGATGACCCATGGAGGATCACTCGGTGATGACCCATGGAGGGTCGCTAAGTACTGACCCATGGAGAATCTCTAAATACTGACCCACAGAGGATCTCTATTCCTTAATCATGTCACATCCTGCCACTGGATTCCTGTACTAAGCACACTTGATTCCAAGAGGATCGTCTCCTCAAGCCGTTGGTTGTACCTCAACATCAATGAAGTACCATAATGAAGTAACTAGATTAATTTACATGTCATAAGGGATCCAATTAAATTGAAAACACATAAATAATATGCCAGGTTTGTAAGTTGTAGAAATTTTATTGCTAGGAGGAGTTTAGATTTGAGTCTGATCCAACCTGGTCGTACTCCATCTTTCTTCAAAACCCATGTGGAATATCTAAAAAACTGTTTTGTCCCAAGGTTCTCGGTGCCATAGATAGTTTCCCAAATAATCATTCAGTTTTGGAGATATTTCCCTTTTACCGAAACTGGGCTATATATGGGCCAGGACCAAAGGGGTTAGGCTCAGCCTGGTCTGGGTAGTGGGCTAGGCCCCCTGGGCTGTTGGTTCAGCCTGGCCCACCAGGCTAGGCATGGATCGCCGTGCAATAGAACAGCCTAGACCGTAGGCTGACATACGGTTCTGCTACCCTCCTAAAAAGATTAGACATTCGGGTCATTAAAACATCAATGCCAATTTGCACCACTCCACCTAGATGGTCGACATGGACCAGTCATCTACAGACCCATGGGTGAGGTTCTGCCTTCCTCCATGGCTCAGAAGCGCATCCCTCCTCAGCGGCATGCCACCACGGCACGCCGCCTCGGTACACTGCCCAGATTCAACATGACCAGGAAAGGTTGGTCACCCCTTTCCACCATAGTGACTTTGGGAACCACTATCCCTTCATGGCCGACTAGAGCTAGCTACTGTCTCCTCTAGTCACCAACGTCGTCACATCGGTTGAGCTCCCTTGGACCATCGGTGAAGCTTTGGTTGTTTGATTTTCTTCTCGTCTGCACCTACGGCCCTATTGAGATTAATCTTACACTACATGGCCCTCGTTTTCATATTACTGCCATATTGGTTAGTCAACCAGAAATAATGCAATCAATCAACGTGGGAAGAGGTTTTGGACCTTTTTCGGTTCATCCTGTGCCCTCTATGTTTGCGTTATAACAAAGAAAATGGTTTGAAATCATTAAGTGTAGATGAAACATAAAACTATTGGAAATAAAACTAGACAAACCCCTATCATTAATTATTTTGAGGGCACTGCAGAGGAGGAAGAAGGTTTTGTGTTCGAATGTTTTCTTTTATAATTCTCCACAGACTATAGTTTCCTCTAGTGACCATCGATCGTTCATCGTTCATCATTATAGAGGAATGTTGTCGGTGTTTCGTCAGACACGCCTCTCATAGATCTCCCAAAACCCATTCCCAATCTTTGATTAAATAGGAGAACAATCCCCCATGTGGTGTTTAGTATTATGGTTCATTAATTAACTTTAATTAATGAGTCAACTAAACACCTACACGTTGTCATTGCAAAACCAAATAAATGATTTTTTTAATACATTTAAAATTCTCTTAATTAATATCTGATGTTTCAATGCAGTTATACTGCCATTGCTCAATGGTTTAAAATAGAAAATAAAATATCCTTTAGTTAATTTATTATTATTTTGGAAGTCCAAAAATTAGCTTTTTTGGTCCAACTTTTTCTGAACAAGGTTAATCTTCCCTTAAGTGAATCCAGGAACTATGTATTAAACTGTGCCCTCAGATTATTCATTCAAGCCCTGTTTCAGAAGATAAAAATCGTCGCCTACATGTTTATTGAACGTAACTTAAATAAATGTAAAAAATATGTACTGAGATCTTTGAGCATCAGAATCGTGTGCCATCAATTTTCGCAGACTCTTAAAAATATCAAATAATTTAAAAAAATATATGGAACGTTTGGGTCTATATATTCCTCCCACATTAGGGTTTTTTCATCCCTGTATGCCATAAAAAAATTTGGGAAATAAATTGGGGTACTGAGCATGTATCTGAGCCTCCGTTTCCCATGTTCTCTCCTAGAGGTTCTAGAGTTTTCCACCGAACATCTACCAGAGAAATCAACCACCCATGAAAGACCTGCTCCTGTCGATCCTCTATCTTCCCCAGGAACTCTACTAACATCAACCCATCATCAATGTCCAGCTCACCCCAGTCAATAATGTGTGATTTATCCTACACATACCTCTTTCGCTGTGACACATGGAAAACATTATGCACTATATGCATCTGTGGGGGAAGAGCTAGATGGTACGCCACCTCGACCACTCTATTGAGAATCTGGAAAGGTCAAATGAACCTCAGATAAATCTTGCCACCCTGGCCAAATCATCACAATCCTCTTCGGGTTGAGACCCGTAGGAAGACATGGTATCCCTCTTTGAACTCCAAGGGTCTTCATCTCCTATAGGCATAAGAATTATGCTGGATATGTTTATACTTTATCCACTCCTAGATGATCTTAACTTTCTCATTAGTATATCATACCAACTAAGGACCCATAAGTGATGACTCCCCTAGGACTTCCCAGTATGGAGGTGATATTCATGGTCACCCGTACAAGGCCTAAAATAGAGCCATGACAATGGTGGAGTCATAACTGTTGTTGTATATGAACTCCACTAGTGGAAGGTGGACCTCCCAACTGCATCCAATATCAAGGACATAAGCACGAATCATGTCCTCAAGAAACTGTATGGTTCACTCTATCTGACCATCTATCTGAGGGTGAAAGGCAGTGCTCAAGCTTAGTTGAGTCTCGAATGCCTCCGGCAATCCCATCCACAAAAATGATGTAAAAATAACGTTATGATCTGAAACAATCGTTGATGGTACCCTGGGAATCTATACAATCTATTGTACATAGAGGCATCACAATACCTCTAATGATCCCTTCTATCGGATGGGTAGGAAGTGGGCCAACATGGTGAGTCGGTCAACGATCACCCAGATGCAATCATAGCCCAGGACTTACATGGTATCCTTGTCACAAATTCTATGGATATGTCATCCCACTACCATTCTGGAACCTCAAGTGGATGTGCAAAGCCTACTATAACCTAATGCTCGTCCTTTACTTGAGGAAAATTGAGGCATCATGACACAAAATCCACCACTTATTTCTTTATCCCTAGCTACCAGTACTGATGCCAGAGGACCTGATACATCTTTTCCACTCTAGGATGTACCTCCAAAGGGTATGTGTGGAACTCTCTCAACTCCTCCTCCCATTGCGTCACTGGTACCATGGTGCATCCTCTGAAAAGGATGACATGAACCAAACTTCAGAAAATCCTTGAGGATCCCATAATGAGGATCTTTGAGCATGTCGGGCCTCGTAGTCAACGTCCCCTAGTTGTTCCACCCTCACTTGCTAAAGGAGTGGGGGATTAACTGACATAGGCTGAGAGTAAGCTGCTCCATTACTATCCACGAAGGATAACTGTAAGGTGGCCAGCTGCTCTGTTATCTCACTCCGCAACTGTAAACCATACCTCCTACTGAGTCTATCTTCTACCGTTTTCCCCTTCCCCATATTGTGGACTATCTCAAAGTCATAATCCTAGAGGAACTATCGCCATCACTGTTATCTCAAGTTCATGTCCTTCTGTGAGAGGATATACCTGAGACTCTTCTGATCAGAGTAGATGTTAAACTGTTCACCCATCAAGTAGTGCTAGCACATCTTCAAGGAAAAGACTACTACTTCTAACTTCAGGTCATGGGTAGTGTAATTATGCACATGTTTCCTCATCGGCTATGATCCATAGGTGAACACATCTTTCTCCTATATTAGGAAAAATCATGGTCTGGTCCCTGATGTGTCGTAGTAGACTACATACCCAACGCCCCCTTCTAGTATCCTCATGTTGGGGGAACTCTTCAATCTACGCCTCAGCTCTTGGGAACTCTGCTAGAATCTCTCTGTCAACAAGAAAGGAAGTCACTTCTTTTTTAAAGCTAACAAGGGTGCTTCTACTTTGGAAATTTTAAGTGTGAATCTCTAATAGTACCTAGCCAATCCAATGAAACTCCGC
Organism: Viscum album; assembly: GCA_963277665.1. Classification (NCBI taxonomy): domain Eukaryota; kingdom Viridiplantae; phylum Streptophyta; class Magnoliopsida; order Santalales; family Viscaceae; genus Viscum; species Viscum album. The sequence continues at coordinate 1,875,740,217 of OY728122.1, read as the reverse complement.
ACCTCGGTCTCACTATTGGGTAGCTCCCAAGCAAGCACAACCTCTATCTTTTTAGGATCCACTACAACTCCAGCCTCCGAGATATCATGTCCTAGAAGTGGACCTATTGTATCTAGATAAAGCACATCGAGAGCTTCCCATAGAGTTTGTTCTCTGGGAGTGTATCTAGAACCGTCTTCAGATGTTTAGCATGATCATCCTATAATTTTGTGTATATCAATATTTCATCAAGGAAAACCACAATGATGCAATTGATGAATGGATGAAATATCTTGTTCATGATCCCCATCAACAATACCAGAGCATTGGTCATGATGAAGGGAATAACCGAGAACTCATAGTGTCCATACCAGCATCTGAAGGGTGTCTTCAGAATGTCCTCATCTCGTACCCTGAGATGATGATATCCTGATCTGAGATCTATCTTCAAAAACCACTATGCACCCTTCAGGTGGTAGAAGATATTATCAATCCTCAGGAGTGCATACTTGTTCTTCATTATCACTTTCTTCATGCACTGATAGTCCATGCAGATCCTCAAAATCTCATTTTCCTTCATGGTGAACAAAATTGGGGATGACAATGGAGAAACACTAGGCCATATGAACTGCATACCCTGAAAGTCCACCAGTTATACCATCAAATCCTGAATCCTTGCAAGATCTATCCGATATGATGGTGTTGATATCAGTGTTGTTCCAGGGTATTATTTGATGTAGAATTCTACTTCTGGGAGGAGGTAGTCCCAAAAAATCATCAGGGAAAATATCATTATACCGGTCCACCACTATAGGATACCTTAGACTCCTCTCATCAAATTCTCTGAGGGTATGCTAACCAACTGATTAGTGATCGGCTGCACCCTCCTCCGAGAAAGTCCATCCTAATATGAAAAGTTTTCCTTATTTCCTATGAAGTAAAACCTAGTCCCATATAACTGACACACCAAACATTGCGCATAAAATAGTAGATCTGAGCATGGACTGTGGATAGACAGTCCATACCCAAGACGATTTTGTAAGGCCTAAACGCTGCTACTATGAGATCACAAATCCCAAGCACTCTCCTCCTAGAGTAATCTCACTCTACCGATGCTAGTGTGTAATCATCGAATCCTCTCCAATATGAGTCTTTGTTCGTAAGGATCGAGCCAACAACTCCATTGGAATCTCTGAGCTCCAAACGAGAGTCATGGTAATAAAAGATTGATTGAAACCTTTTTATACAAGAATTGAAGCTAGGGTGGAGTATACATATATTGTACCTCTAATCATCTCTAGAGAGCCGTGGTCGTAGGCCTCAGCTGCCTGAAGCTAAGCTCGTCTATGTTCATCTACTCCTTGTGGTCGGGGTGGAGCAGCTGGCCGTGGTGGTGGTAGAACCTCAAACCATCGTCCACTTCCTACTACATGGCTTTCTCCTCTTCCATGTTCACCAACCTGTGGATCTCCTCACTCAAATCTAGGCCACTGCCTTGTCTCTCCCTCAACTGTTTGTAGATCATCAGTATGTTGGGTCATGTAATTGTGATCCATGTGACATTTCCTGCCACATGTGAAGGACAATATGCTCTTTTGCTAACCCCCTCTGTCTCGTGAGCTTCGCACCTCCCACCCAACATCTTGGGGTCACCCTCAAGAGGGTCTGGCCCGCTTCGACCTCTGAATCATCTGTCTACTACATGTTGTAGATGCCTTAGCTACCTTTCATCTAGTGGTGGCACTCACTATCAGTTCCTACTCACCTAGAATGCTCTGCACCAATAGTGCTCACTCAAGCACACTAGCCAACATTGAGATATTGAGCGATATCATCGACACTCTGATATCCTATTGGAGACCATGCCCAAAGGTCTAGTTCCTGATGAAAGGGTCTTGTACCATGTCGGTGGAGTAGCGAGAGAGGTCAGAGAATCTCACCGAGTACTAGTCCCCTGTCAGGAAGCCCTACTATAAGTTTAGAAGCTCTGGAATATTCATAGATCTTAGAGTACCCGGTATGAACTCTACCTTGAAAAGCGTCTCGAAGTCCAACCAGGTGAGTATCACCGACTCGTGTGTCTAGAGCTTCGGGCTCCACCATCTCCATGTTGTTCCCTAAAAGAGGCTACCAGCTAGGATCACCATCTGGTCTTCTACTGTATCAACAAAACAAAAAAATAATTCCATAGCATCTGGCCAGTCCTCAGCTGCCAGTGGTTAGGTCTCACCTCAAATCCTTGGAGGCCTCTGTCTCTTGAACTTGTGTAACACGCTCAGTTGGATTTCATGGTTTGTTGGTGTGGATTTTGGAATCTTTTTTTCTATGGGTTGTGTTGCTGGTGATGCACCACCCTAAGGTGCTATTTTCGTAAGAGGGCCCTGCACCGAAGCCTCATCACTCAGTGGGACATCCTTGTGAACTCTCTCTGGAATCGCTGATGGTAGTCTATGCTGTAGTATCTGGTAAGGAAATGGATTTTCCACGTTCAATAAGTTATAACTTGTGATTTGACTGAAAGTGACAAAAAAATGAAACAATATTTTTAAACCACACGGAACTAGTTTTTTTGTGTACTGATTCAGAAATCATAATTTAGGGTTCTGGTGTATGGATACGTCAACCACCACACTAAAACTGGAATCCGCAAACTGAAACCCAAACTCCAGACACTTAACACTATTTCTCTATTGAAAACATGGACTCTTAGTTATTCTGGTAGAACTGCCTGCCCTTTGATACCACTTTTTCATAACCCTCCCCTAGGACCTGTGTCGTTAATAACCCAAGCTTTCCATCCATAGGCCATGGGCTAGAGACTATCACTGGAAAGACATATCTATAAAATGGGAATTCATTTCCATTAAACCTTCAAAAAACACAGACTAGGTACACAACAAGAACAAAACACTTAGTATAACTACTGAAAGTAAAAGTGTGACCTGAAGCAGAATTAGCCAGAATACAAACCCAACTAAAAGAAAAATAAAGAAAAAAAGGAAATACATCTCTCGAGGTTATCCACGAAGGATATAACCTGAATGGTAGGTACTGCTCGTCTATTCAGCTCTCCACATCAACCAGTCACTTCCATGTACCATCTGGTCCTGTCTCCCTATCCTCGGTCAAAGTTGTCCATTGTATGCACAAGACACAACAAGGTGTGGGTGAAGCCCGTGTAGGGGTGAGTATAAAAATACCCAATAGAGACCCTGAGATCCCCAAAGGTCTCCTAAAATTCCAAAAAGTAAAAAACACAAATCATGATCCCAATCATAATTCACAAGTAAATACTTAGCTCAAACAAGGTATATAACATAAAAAATAATAATAATTATGATTATTCATGATGCTATATCATCTTCTTCTAACAAGAGGCTTTTTTTGTTGAACAGTACATGGTCGCTAGGTGCTTACCCACAGAGGTTTGCTAGGTGCTGACCCATAGAGGATCTCTAGGTGCTGACCTATAGAGAATTTCTAGATGTATACCCATGGAGGATCACTACGTGCTGACCCACAAAGGATCGCAATGTGATGACCCACAGAGGATCGTTGGGTGTTGACCCATGGAGGATCGCTCAGTTCATACCCACAAAGGATCTATTAGAGTTGACCTATAAAGAATCATGAAGTTCTGACCAAAAGAGGATCACTAAGTGCTGACCCATGAAGGATCTCTATGTGCCGGCCCATGGAGGATCCCTAACTGCTGACCCATGGAGGATAGCTATTCCTTCAATATGCCACAGCCAGCCACATGATTCATGCACAAAACATGCATGATTATTTTAGGATCCTCTCCTCAAGCCATTGGTCATTATTTAACCTCCCCGAAGTCCCACTATATAGTTACCTATTTATCTTCCATGTCATAAGGTTTCTAACACAATAAACGACATGTCAATCTGATGCCCAGTCATTAAGTAATAAGTATTTTAGTGCCGGGGGCCCGGTTGGATTCCAGTTCGATACAACCCGGGCATACTCCAAATTTCCCTAAAACCCAATTGGAATATCTCTAAAGAACCACATAATCCTAAGGGTTTTGGTGTCTTAGATATTTTGTCAAAAAATAATCCAGTTTAAGAGATATTTCCTTTTAAGAGAAACTGGTTCTTAAGGGGGCCCAGGTGTTGTCTGACCTGGTCGGACCGACCCAACTCGGCCCACTGGCCTCGAACTGATGGGGTTGGGCTCAGCCTAGTTTGGTTTGGCCCAGTACAGCTAGTTGGGTCATAGGTTCCAGCTAGCCCACCTGATTGGGTGCGGCCCATCAGGCCGCAGAACCGCCCATCCTGCTGGCTAGCGCAGGGGTCTATTCCCCTCCCAAAAGGCTCGGTCTTTCGGGTCCTTTAGTCAACGATGTCAGTTGATGCCGCTCCACCTGGTATGTTTGTGTGGACCAGTCATCTGCGGACTCGTAGGTGTGAGTCTGCCTTCGACCATGGTTTGGAGCCGCCGCTGCGCACATCCCACCTTCAACACGGCCATCAAAGGCCAACATCACTTGTCATCCATGGCACCTTTGGGTGCCATCGTCCCTTCACTGGTAGTGGGAGCCGGCCACCGCGTCCTTTGGTCGTTGGCACTGTCATGCCGGTAGAGCTTCCACGAGACACCTGTGAAGCTCTAGTGGTTTGATTTTCTTCCCTTCTACGCCTACATCCCTCCTGGTATGGTTCCTACCCTACGCAACCCTTAGTTTCATGTTTCCTCTATATTGGTCAATCGCCAATGAAGAACACAATCATGAGACATTGGCGGAGGGTATGAGCCATGTTCAGTTCGTCTCGTGCCCTCCGTGTTTGTGTTATAACAAGGAAAGGGGTTCGACATCATCACGAGTAGATGAAACATAAAACTCTCACAAAAAAAACAAAACAAACCCCAACCATTTATTCATTAGAAGGTGCTGCAGAAGTGGAAAAAGGGTCTCTTTCCGAAGGTGTTCGTTAGTGTTCACTTTCGCCCATCATTCCCTCCAATGACTATCACTTGATCACTATTCTTTATTAGAGCATAAAGTCATCGGCATTTCTTCAGAGCCACCTCCCATAGATCTCCCAACATCCATCCATAAGATTTTATTATATTGGAGAACAAGCCCCCACATTGTGTTTAATATTATGGCTCATTAATTAATCGTAATTAACGATTCAATTAAGCACACAAACATTGTCGTTACAATACCAAATAAATGAGAGGTTTAAGACATTTAAAAGTCTCTTAATTAATGTGTGGAAACCGCGGTCCCACCAACATTGTTCAACGGTCGAAAAAAGAAAATGAAATAACCATTAGTTATTTTATTATTATTTTGTAATGTCAAAAAATTAACTTTTTCATACTATTTCTTAACAAGATTAATATTCCCTTATGTGAATCCTGATGCTGCATATTCAATGGTGCCAGCTGATTTTTAATACGAGAACAGGTTCAAAAGATAGAAATTGTCACCCACACATTTATTGAATGTACCATTAAAAAATTTTAAAAATAAATTTCGGGCTCCCCGTGCCTCAAGATCACGTGCCGTCAATTTTTGCAGCCTCATAATAATGCCAAATAATTTTAAAAAATATATGGAAATTATGGGTCTTTAAAATTATCATTTTAAACTAAATGTTTATAAAAAAATTTGAAAAAAAACTTGGAAAATAATAGTTGAATCATATAAAGAATGTCTCAAAACATTGGGTGGTCATGATGGCATGAAATTTCGTACATTTTGAGTATAATAAATAGACAATTCACTTAACTTTTTTAGTAAAATCAAAATAGGGATTTTTTTGAAAATGATGTTAATATTAATTTGAAGAAATTCTTGTAAACTATAAAATGGGTAAAAATGTATTTAATGAATATATTATAAAATTTTGAAAACATTTTTGAAAACATTTATAGTAAACATGGTTTTAGATAAAAAAGGGATTCTGACTGAAGAGATAAAATTTTTAGAATATTATTAAATAGATTTTGTAAATCATTTTATGTAAAAAAGAGTTGGAAAATTGTATATTTACATAAAAAAGATCATGAATGATCATATGATAAGAAAATATATTTATTTTAATATATAATTAAAAAATAATTCTCCAAATTTATACTTAATGAAAAAAATATTGGATAATGATGATATTGTGAAATAAACCATTACCACCTGGGTAACTTTTGTATCATAAGACCCATCAAATATCTTACATTTGATGAAACATTAAATACCTTGAGATAATTTAATTCTTTATAAAACTTAAAAAATAGAAGTATATACACTACAGAAAATAAATTACTGGTGAATATGGATTATGTATCATGGAATTAAAATTTAGATGAAAAACCCTTACAAAGAGTTTGGTTCGTCACATATGATATTTATCATTCATAATAATTACCATATTTTACATATTTACATTATTATGAACCTTTTTAGAGTTTTTTATTTCTTTTATTTAGTTTATTACAATTTTATATATGATTACTTAATCAATTAAGTTTACATCAGATGTTTCGATAGTATTTGGATTATGTGACAAAAATAACTTTGGTAGGTTGAATATGGTCAAAGATTTTATTATTCAAACATATGAAAAATAATAATCCAGAAATAATTATCTTATATTTCAATAAATTATACTTTAATTTAAAATCATGAAATATTTATTTACAAATGAAGTACATTACGATCAAGGTGACCATAGGTCATACATAGACATGAGTAACACATCCATTTTCCAACGTTCATCGTGGAAATGAGGTAAGTAATGTATTTTCATTTTGTAATGGTAATAATATAAAAATGATATTATTATTTTATTAAATATACATATATATATATATATATCATCGATGTTGTTTGGTGATTAAAATAGATACACATCAATTTGTGAATGTTGTAGTCCACACTCAAAAGAATGATGTTCTCATCTTTTAATGAGTGAAAATATATGTAATAAAATGATATATTATCTTTTTCTAATGATAAATATTTCACTAATATAATAATTAAATAATTTATATCACATTTAATAATTAAATATTTTCTAATCACCATTAATATTAAGACTTAGTGAAAGATGAATCATATCTCTACGTGTGTCGTCAGTATGCTAGACACATAAGAAATGTTATCGTATCCCCAATAGAATAGAAAGTAAAAAATGTAATATATGATATAAGGAATCCAAATATATAATTATGTTATAATTATCATATATATACATAGTATCTATCATCATGCCTCAATGTGATATTTGGTAACGGAAAAAATGGCCTCGATTCGTGAGAAGGTAGTTCATCATACACACAAATGATGATTTCATAACTCATTTTATGGAATCGAGAATAGTTTTAGGTCATGAACATAACATAAAAATATGATTATATGGAAGATACATATTTTATTTTATAATATTAGTTTAATTTAAATTTAGTAAGATTTAGGATAAAATAAAATAAATACATTCAATGAAATATGTTACCTTTCCTTCAGATAACCTCGTTTGGTTTTCCCATAAATCCTTCCATTGTTGGATTTTTTCCAAACATAAGAAATATAGTATTAGGGTATATAAGTTTTGAGGTCTATTTTCAGTTATTTGATAATTTAAAATAGTTTTAATGTGTGAAGAAGAGATAATATAGGGTGTCCTTTTATAAGTGAGTTGAGTGGGACACTTGTAATTAATAAAAATAAAAAGTTGTACCCACATTTTTTATTTTCAAAAGGTGTCCAAAACAGATTATTAATGGAAATTATACATGAAAATTTCTAAATATGACCATTAAATATATTTTAGGAACTATTTTTGGTTATTTAAACCCTTATCATTTTAATTTAGTCCCCTTATAAGTTCATTTTACCTTAACCATGGTAAATAATTTTTACTATTTTTAAGGTTAGTTAAGGTAAAAAATTAGGTTGACCATGTTAAATAATATAAATAATTTTAATCAAAAATATTAAATCCTTTTTTTCAAATTTGACTCACATAAGTGGTAAATTTTAATTTCAAATTATTCATGCATACGTGACAAAAAGTGTTTCTTCAATGATAAAATGTTCAAAAGTATAAATGATTTTTATTTAAAAATAAAAAACTAAATATTGTTAAAATGACATAAATTGGATTATAATATATATAAATTACCTAATTTTAATTATAAAACAATTAAAAATACAATTTATTATTTTAAATAATGAAAAAAGAAATATTTCAATTGAATATATGTATTTTTCACTATTCAACAACAAAATTAAGCATTTTAGAAAAATCCAAAAAAATTAAAAATGAGATAATTTTGATTTTATAATTTCAAAAACTAAATTTACTTTTTCAAAAAAAGAATTCCAGAAGTGTTAAAAATTAATTATAAATTATTTGTGGGAAGTAGGACTAAACCATATTTTAGAGAAAATACAGTTTTCATAATGAAATTATTTTTCATTAAATTGATTTTTATTTTTTCAAAAGATAATAAATGATTTTTTTATATTTTTAAAATTAAAAATTTCATAATCTAGTCCGTACTATATATAATATCCAATTTAAAGGTTTATTTATATTGGAATAATATATTAGTTTTATTTAGACTTGGGGTTTCGTTTTTTTCAAACAGTTGAAAATAATATTCTTCTTTCAAAATCATAGGGTGTTACATTCTCACTACATTAAACAAGTCATGTAATTTAAATTTAAATTTCATAATGTACTTATAAATCGTGGATTTTTTTATTTAAATTCATTTGTTTAAACCCAAAATTGTAAAAAAGTTAATAAAATATCCTCTTAATAAGAGAGAAAAGGAAGTACAAAGTTTATCTGGAATAACACAAAACTAGGTTTCCATCTAGGAGAGAATAGATGGGAAATAAAAACATGAACATAGAAGAGAATATTAATTCCCCCAAGTTAATATAGAGTTATAGAGATCACTGATCACTAGAAAATGGGTGATCCAAAGAAGGTTAATGACCATAATACTATAAATCTATGATGATTTAAAATTCAATTTCATTCATCTTATATGAAGATAATAGGATATGTTTTTTGTTTCAATATATTTTTTCAAAATTTGATGAATTATTTTAATAAATATTAATATAACGAAATATACTGAAATGATATGAATCTATTTCATAATTATATTTTTATCCTTTGGTTTTATTTTGACCAATTTCAAATTCATCACTTACTCGAAGAAATGAATATAAGAAAATGATTTTATTAATTTTTGAAGAACTAAAATTTAAATTTACTATATCATATGATAATTAATATAGTTATAATTCAATAATGTGATCTCTAGTAATTATTATATAAAAATTATTATCACATTTTATCAAATATTCATAAATCATTATATACTAAATTAATACATTAATGTCTGAAACCTCATAAAATGTTCAACATAAACTATTATATAAATAGTTAACCTTATGAACCTTCCAAAAGATTAATTTTAAAAACAAGACAAATACGGGCCCAAAATTTCCATGTAGAAATTATCATTCATCTTCAAAACAACATGAATTATCTCTTAATATTTACATCGAAAACATGTGAATACCCTTATATTATATTTTCATGAAGTATGGTAATTATTTGAATTCCCATAAAACCTTATTTTAAATACACAATCATATTCCTTCAATAAATAAAAAAATTATTTGAAATATTCTTCAAAACCAATAATGATTTTAACTCCATTAATGAAAGTATAAACTAATTTTTCAATAAGTCATTAATCAATTCCAAGGTAGATAGTAATATGTAATTTAATTTATCCATATAAATCATCTATTTATCCCAAATTCATTATCTGAACATCAGGAACATATTAGTGTTTATCCTTCCATCAAGTATGTGTCTCTCAAGAAGTTCAACATTTCACTGATCATTTTTCTTTTTCGTCAGTTCCATTCAACATATTCTCTCAAATACATTATTCAATTATACTACATTACAATAATTATAAATTTTATGATTATTATAATGATAATTTTGTTAAATGGTATACTCCTATAACATAATTCATGAATCTAAGCATAAGAAATTAATCTTTCAACTTCATCTATAATAATACTATAATCTTGACTTTGATCATTTATCTTATTCTAATGTATATTCCCTTAACGCTTGGGGTATTCAATTTTATAGTTCCCCATATAATTATAGTGGAATAGTTTTATATTATAATATTCTTTATTTCTCTTTCAATAATTAAAATAGTGGAATTTATCCCAACACATGAATAAAACTCCTCTTTTTTAATGCAGATACCATGGTATTCGCATCCATAAGTATCACATGATGTAAGATTCTTATTTTACTTATTCCTTTTATTGGTTCTTTTCTTTGTCATCCTCTTCTTCTCTCACGTACCATTGAATCCCTAAGACTTGGAGATTTATTTATATATCTTGATAAAACATGATACAATGTCCTTATATAATGTGAATTGTTGGGATATTAGTTCCCATCAAATTATTAGCTTAAGATCATAAATAAGTATTCAATATTACTCTTTGGATTAGGTTTGTTATCTGAAATTTTCCCAGGTAACCTTGTAGAGATGTATTTATACATAGAAACATTTTCCTCTTCATTGTATCTTATACTCAACAATAATATATCCATACCCACTAATTACTCATGAGAAAGGTATTTTTCCAATATATATACCCTCAAATCCTTTGATTTTATTTTTTCTATTTATTCTTCATATTTAGTGTATTGAATCAATTCCCACCATTGGTTTACATCTCCTAAGATATGATAAAATTTCATGAAAACATTCAAAGTTTTACTACTTTCTATGGTGAGAAATAACTTCTATAAGGAACTTATCCATCTCCCATAAAAAATTTTATTTTTAGTACCCTTGAATGATGGAGGTTTATGATTAATAAAACGGTCTAACATTGTCATAATTAGTGATGAATTCACATGTTTCTTTATAAGATAAAGGTTATTACTTATAACATGAGACATATTACCTAATATAGTTATAATTTATCACTTCTATTTATTTATCTATCTATATATTCATTATAATTCATAGGATGGAAACCCATACATGGAGAATTTGTATTGATGAGATTATCATTCCTTATCTTAGGCACCATTTCTAAAAAAAATTCATACACTATATTAGATTATAATATTTTGAACTCTAATGTACAATCCCATAACTATTGAAACACTTAACAAAAATTGAAAATTTTATGCATTGATAATCTCATAATTAGAAAAATGAATTCATTAGGGATATCTTTATTTTAAAATACATTCTAATTGTTTAAAAAAATGTGATTTATCTGAAGAATATCCCATGGGAGTGTCAAAATGGTGAGTATAAAGGATTTTTTTTCATTCAGTATGTGATTATTGGGTAAAACCCAATACACCATTTTCAAATTTGTTACCCCTAGGTAGAGCTATGTGAGAACCATGTCAACTTTTCATATCTATACATGGATGTATTTCATCGGATAAACACAAAATATATTAATTAAAAAAAAGATAAACATGTTCAATGATACATGTCCTCAAATCCTATAGTAGAGTTATGTTCGCTAATCTATGTTTTCTTAAATATAGTTCCATAGTTTATACTAAACTGCCTCTGAAACCAACTGTAGCGACCAAAACCCAGTTTCCTGGATCTGGTATCTACTTTATTATATTATCATAAGATATGAGGGATCACATCCTGAAGGTGAAAATAGATTAGTAGTCCAATTAAACAAGATACATACTTTGAAATTCATATTTCATTTTAAAACATTAAATAATTTTCTTTGATAATTCCATTATTCCCCTTTGTGTATCCCAACATATGAGTCTCAAAAAAATACTCATATCCTGGGGAAAATAACAGATAATAAAGGGGTGACCCTAGATGATTAGTAATGGTAAGAACATTGTGTAATATATTAATAAATAATGTATAATAAATATGGAACGGTAAATAAGAGAAACAATTTTAATTTATTCAATAACATGAGCATAATATGTTTGGAATACATTACGAACAAAAAATAAATAATTAATAATTACATATGCATGAAACATAACCATGGATATTCTAACTAATCGTATAATCACAAGGGATATAACTTGATAAAGTCATAATGATGGACATCTAAAACATAATATCAAGTATTGTTTCAAAACGTTTAATAATGTTAAGGCTTGTGCTAATAAATCTAATATCATCTTTACTTTCTTCGAAGACATCTATATAAATCGGTAAGGTATCAGCCAAAACCCAATGTATTTTTCCTCTTGAGACCTAACGATGCATCATGGGACTATAGTGGTACCTATCAGTCACATATAATTTCCATTTCATTCTTCATATTAAAGTCATGAACATAATGCACACAAAAAAATTTTAAATAAATTTTAATTTGAAATGAAAATATATTCCTTAATCAATAAACATAATCATAAACCCTTGAGAGTAAATTGAATGGTATCAACACAATACATCCCCAATTAAACAAATCATAAATCTTCCAAATAAATAATTATTATTATTTAAATACAACATGTCCCCTGTGGATCCTATGTACAACAAAATATCGATGACATTGTTTAATAGAAAAAACATACAAATATCTTTAAAAAATTTCTTTTGTAAAAGATATTTTCATTTTGAAAATCACCATTTAAAAAAATCACAAAACATTTGAAAAAAAATCATTTAAAAAACATTGAAACATATAAAGTGTGTTTTAAAATTTGAAGAGGTAATGAAGGGAAGAAGCATTTTATGTGCCGAGTATGCTATGAAAAATATTCTATTCACTTTTTCGGTAAATTCCAAAAGGGAATTATTTTGAAAATAACATGAATATTTCATTAAAAAATTGAAATATAAATATGGGTAAAAATGTGTTTAATAAATAATTTCTGAGTGGTTAACAAAAATTTGATTACATTTTATTAAAAATGGTTTTTGATGAAGAAGGATTTACAACCGAATAGTGAAATAATGTTGAATTTTATGAAAATAAAAATTTATCATTCATTTTACGTAAAAATTAGTTAAAATGGTAATATTATTTCAAAAATATCTTAAATATCCATATTATAAGAAATTATATTACCCTTATGAAAAATATCTAATAATTCCCCAAGAGAGACTTAAACAAAATCTATCTAGAATAATGATGAAATTTTTAAAAAAACCAGACCACATTTTTTAACTTTTTTATCATAACCCCCATGAATGAAATAATATTAAATGTAAAATTAAATACCATAAAAATTAATATATAATTTATATAAAAAACTAAAATTTCATTATATACGACCAAAAAAATAAATCACTTGTGAACATGGCGTATGTCTCACAATAGAAAAATTTAGATGAGAAAGCCTTACCTTGATTCTAATTCATCATATACAATATTTATCTTCCCCAATAATGGTTTTTTTGATTATTTACTTTCTCAGTAAAATTTTAATCATTTATTATTCCTTTTATTTCACTTATTAAAATTATATATATTATTATATATTCAATTATGTTTATGGTGAATATTTATATGATATTTGGATTATCTGTCTGAAATGACTATGGTATGTTGACTACAATTAAAGAGAATAATATTTAAACATAGAAAAATTATTTCCAACATATGATTTTCATATTTATTCCAAAATTATAATTTTAGTTATAATAATTAATGATTTTTTGGAGAAATTTTGTATGTTATGATCATAGAGATGGTGGGTCATGTGTATGAATGGGTAATGCTCCCATTTTTTCAACGATCATTATGGAAAAGGGATACATAATATTTTATATTTTAAAAATTATCACAATAACATAAATACCATATTATTTCATTAAATAAACTTTTATATATCATCCATGTGGTTTGGTGATGAAAACAGGATCGCATCACTTAGTGAAGGCAGTAGTCCATACATACACGAATGACATTATCATATTTCAATGAGTAAAAAGTTAAGAAATAAAATGATATATTATATTTTTAGAATAAAAATTATTTCATTAATATAAAAATTATTTCATTTATATCACGTATTTTGATTAACTATATCCAAATAACCATCCGTGTTAAACTTTAGTGAAAGAAAAATCACATCGCTTCGTGAGGTGGTAGCATACCATACCCATCAGTGATGTTATTATATCCCTTATGAAATGGAAATTAAAAAATTTATATATGATACAAAAACTATATATTTTTAATTATTTTATAGATATCATATATATACTTTTCATCCATCATTATACCCAATTATCAGTGGTGGTAATGGAAAAACTAATGTCATCTTTTCCTGGGAAGGTAGTCTGACAAACACATGAATGATGATTTCTTAAATCATTTAATGGAAGTGAGAATGGTTATATGATATGATCATAACAAAAAAAACAACTATATGTAATATAATTATATTATTATATAATCATTTTTTATTTATACTTTAATTTGTTGGATAATGAAATAAAATTAGAATACTCAGTAAAGAACTCTACCCCTTATCCAGGTAACCTACATTGGTTTTCACCAAAAAAACTTCCATGGTTAGATTTATATCAAAAATAAGCCTTATAGAATGAGGGTATGTGATTTTATTGGTCATTATTTTATGTTATTTTCTAAAATAGAATGGGTTTTTTGTGTTAAATAAAGAGTGATGAGTGGGTGGCCTTTTATAAGTGAGGTGAGTGGCGCATTTAAAACTTTTGAAAAGAAAAAGGTGTACCGATTTTTTCACATGCCACATGGGTCAAAATATGATAATTATCAAGAATAAGACATTATAAGGTATTAATATGTCCATAAAATATATTTTATTCAATTTTTAGGTCATTATAATCCATATCGTTTTAGTTTAACCCCTCGGTAATTCCATTTTTTCCTTAACCGTGGTAAAATATTTATATTATTTTTACTATTAATTATGGTCAAAAATTAAGTTGAACATAATATATAATAAAAAAATGATGATTAGAAATTTATAAACCATTTTTTCAAGTATGAAATCCATTTTTTCAAATTCCATTCATAGAATTAGAAAATGTTAATTTTAGATTAATCCCGCAAACATGATGGGAAAGCGGATTTTCCAAGATAAAATGTTCAAAAAAATTCATTTTTTATATCAAAATTAAATATAAAAATGGATCCAATGAAATAAATCATATTAATAGATATAAAATCAAACTAATATTACATTAAAAATAATTACAAATATAATATTATTTTATAAATAATTTAAATGAAAATTTAGTTTTCAATTAAAATTCAATATTCATCACTATTCACCAAAAAACGAATCTTTTAAGAAATATACAAAATATTAAAACTAATATAATTTTTATATGATTATTTAAAAAATTAATTTTATTTTTAGAATCAAGTTTCTAATTTTTTTAAAAAATATATTTTAATATATGGGCACAAAGTGCGACTAAACCATTATTTAGAAAAAACACAGTTTTTTAGAAAACATTTCTTATTTATTTTATTGATTAATATTTTATGAATAGAATACTAATGAATTTATTATTACACGTTTAAACCATATATTTTTCATAATTTAGTTGAAATTATTCATACCAATCAACTTAATGACTAAGTTATAATGGTATATTATATTATGATACATTTACACTTAGGGTTGGGTGTTCTCTAAGCCATCAAAAACAATGTTATTATTTTAAAATATCTGGGTTTTATAAAAAGTGAGTAATGTTACATAATAAAATGGTAATTGTAATTAAATAATGTAAGCGTGATATCAAAATGTGGTGATATCTTCTTTAAAATGGAATTGTTTGAAATTAAGGTAATTATCTGGATTCTAAAAGAGAATTTTCGTTCACAAAAATGATATTCATAAATATTATTTATATTCAATAATTTATGTATTATTTTCCAAAATTCATATTCAAATATTTATTTTATTTTATTTTAATATTAAATGAGTTTTTTTATGATCAAGAACTGATATAATATTGAACGACTATTTGTTTTTTATGCTCACAATCACTTAAGGTGTTTTCTACTTTTATTTTGAATGTATTTTAGTTATAGTGATTGAATATCATTAAGGGAAGTTAATATAATAATAAAATGAATCAATGGTGTCATGTTGTATTTATTCCAATGTTTTAGATGCCTAAAATCACTAGCTAGTAATGTATAAGACCATCATCTAGTTTGTAGAACAAAGAGAAGTTGTTGCAGCTATGTCAACACTATCAGCTAGCTGATGGAGCTCACCGATCAAATAGTGGATTCTGCATTAACATGTTGATCTACAATATTTTCACCATATATTAGGTATTATTTTATGTATATAATTTTTCTTCCATCATTTAAAATAAAAAATTGTATTAAATGTTGTTTTAAAACCTTCGAATTGAATCTTTAATGGATGCAGTCAACCAAATGGTCCTCCGAAACGAAATAAATTTATAAATTGACATCAATGGATTCTTGGATCTCAACTATAAACACAAATTAATATCCATATATCCATGATCAATCCATAACGATACATTTAATGAAATTTTTAATTGATCTTCAATTATGAATCAACAAAAATCAATCAAGCATCATCTTCAATAATCTTTTTTTCTTTTGTCTACTAAATTTTATCCTTTGTCTCCTTTGATTATATTTCATAATTATCTTTTTCTATCATTACTCCCTCTCTATATTCTTTTTTATTATTATTCATAACTTTTAAATATATTTTATTGTTTATTTATGGGTTTTAAAAAACAATCCTCTCCCTTATTTATCTTCTTCTTTTTCTACTCCCCAATGCTAAAGTGTGGGTTTATGATTTATTGGATTCCATGAAAACCAATTGATTTTTTCCTCTTTAGTGTCTTGAATTCCACCAAAACCATTTCCTTTTTTCCATTATTTTTTTGGACTACAATAAAATTCTAGAGAAAAATATATGTTGGTGTTTTAACTTTGTTACAACATTATATTTTGATAAATTTCAACTCCTCTCATTTGATAAATAAATTTAAAAAAACAAACTCAGTTGTATATTATTTCACTTGTTTATTTATATTTTCTAATGATTTTATGTTTGGATTATACTATCCAATGAGAAAATATTTTTTATTTTTTAACAAACTACACATTTATTTTTTACCATGATCATATGTCACAAGTGTTAATTTATGTGATCTTATGTTATAGTTAAAAAATTATAAATCATTATGTTATTCAATTACACAAATGGGTTTTTAATATATTATATAATATAAATTTTATTTTTTGTTAATATTTTATTATTACTATTCTCATTATTATTTATAATTATTTGTCATTAAATATTGTGAAAAAATTATTTTTTATTTACTCATATGTATCCTTTATATAATTCTCTTTTTTATGCATTTTTTATAAATTATTTTTTTCCTTTAAATAACCCCAAAAATATTATGTTTACACTTAAACAATATTTAATGTACCATTACATAAGTCTTTTAATTCTAATTTTCCCTTATATAACCTTTTGTTTACCTTTATGTAACATGTATTAGTTCCTTTTAACCCTCACAAAACTATTTTCAGGCCCTTATGCAAGGTTTGTGTTTTGTTCTTTAAATTTATGTAATATTGTAGGTTTTATAATGTAAAAAAATTTATTTTGTTTATAACAATACATAGCGCTTGGTTTTTCCTCTTTACTATTACTTGAATCTTATACTATCATTATGCAAGCTCAAGGTTTTTCTTTCCCATTATATACACTATATAATATTTTGTATACCCTTACACAACTCTTATTTTACCCTTAATAAATGTCTATAATCTATGTTGTATCCTCACATAGCATGCTTCTTACCCTTATGTAATTTATATAAAACATTTTTACACTAACATAGTTATAGGAAATTTTACTTCACCCATATATAGGTTAATATATTTCGCTTACTTGAGTTAGTACCCTCATGTGAGTACCCTTGCATGTCATAATACCCTTATGTGACTACCCTTATGCAAGTCATTACCCTTATACAGGTTATATAAATTCAGACTTACCATTATGTCACATGTATAAAATATAGTTTCGTTTTACACATCCTTTTGAAATTTTTTCTTAGCCTTATGCAACCCATGTAAAATCATTTATACCCTTATGATATATTTGTATCCTACCTTTACAAAAGCATTATAAAGTATATACCACATTTACGAAATTTTTATAATACCTTTATATAGACTTTTTGATGTTATTATTACCCTTATATGAGTAATAAAAATACCTTTACATAATACCAATTTTTGATACCAAATTCTTGTGTATTCTAGAAATAGGAGGTCTATATAGAAATAGTACCAAGAATGAAAATTAGTGATTAATTATTGCATTTGACAATGATATTAAAAATAATGGTAATGATAATATTTCATCACATTTATTTCTAACTATTGATTTAATATATGTGCTGAAGAAATAGGAAACACTAACATAGTTAATATTCCTGATATTTCTAATGAATTGTTGTTTCTAGGGTTATATCTATAAAAAAATTAGTGAATGTTGTGGGGTGATAAAAACAATGATATTGAGAAGTACGATTTATAGATATTGAATTACTAAATAACTACATGATTCACAATGTTTCCTTATTCAATATCTATTCATGATGGGTTTAAGTTCACTACTACACACCAGCCTTATTCTTCATCATCTTCTAGAAGTATAGTTTGTTTTTGTACTATTAAAGTGAATATAATTCATTTTTTATACACATTAATACCTTCATTCGAATGGTAATGTCTGATTTTTCATACATGATAAAAATTAAAACACAATGGTTTTTATGTCCTGTAGAATTAACTATGTTATGTGTGATAATGAAATATACTATGTGATGGTCCATGGCTGGTACATAGAAAATATTGGGTTTTTCACTTTAACTAAAAAATTAAAAGGATTGGTTAATAATGTAATTGACTATGATTAGTCTCCACCAGTAAAATACTTTTTCTTTGTTTGTTTTATTGGGTACCATTTATCTTTTTGATTTATAGGGGTTTGAAATGTAGAGCAGGTTCATGGTAAAGTGAACTACTATAAAAATCATGATGTTTATTCTCATTATTTTTATTCCACTAATTAACTATTTTAACACCACACTCACATAATTTTATTTCATTTTTTGAAAAATATTACTCTTGTAATTTTATAATTAATTATAAATGTTTTAATAGGAATATTAATCCCCCAACTAGCTCAACCTGACATTGAAAGGTCTTAGCAATATTTAGTGTCATATTAGGTTCCTTCAAGTATATTTTTTTCTCTATTATTTTTGTATACGTTTTATCACTTTTGGATAGTTTATGCTATTTTTTATTATTTTTATTATTCTAATAATTTCAAAGACATAAAATTATATGTAAATATCATTGTTTTCATTGGAATACTAGGAAATTGAAGTATTCTATCCTCTCAAAGAACCTCAATTAAATAGAAGTGATTATATTAATTAAAATGATCTTATAGATTTATTTTTAAATAATGTGGTGAATTTAACATTAGAATATTATTATTAAAACTTATAAACTACCTGAAGTATATTTGGATACACATACTGAAAATGATGCTTCCATGTATGTGATAAATTATAAAGTCTAGTATTTAATTTATTTTTATTTAAGTAGAATCATGTAGAGTCATTTTTCATATGTAAAAGTAGATTATAAAATTTGGATAACATTAAAATCCACTCATCCTAGAACATATAAGTTATAGGGGACCAAATTAGGACTACATCTTGATAAATTTCATGAATTCATCATTCATAATCACAAAACAAATAGTGATATATATTGGGATTTACAAAATCATGAATGTCATGGTTGTTCTCAGGGATACTATAAATAATGAAGTAATTATTGAGAGACTACTTTGAGATTTAACTAATAAATGGAACTCAAACAACATTTTATTTGAATAAATCAAGGATTTCTCCCAATATACAATATATGAATTAATTGGATCTATTATTCAACATTATATGGGATTAAAGATAATAATAGTGATGTCTTTAAAAAAAATAAAGGTATAGTATTTCTACTAACAATTCTGATATAAAATCTGAGGCAAATTTAGGGACTTTGGTGGATAAAATAAGAAAAGGTATTTAAAAGTTAATTAAGAGGAAAATGTGGTTTTAAGAGATGATCCATGAATGTAAATAAGAAAGATAAATTAAAAGGAAATAAAAGTAAATTTAATATATGCAATAATTTTTCTTAACTAAAAGGTTTTGATTATCAGAAAAGGGGAAAATCAAATTTGAATATGAAAAACTGAAACAAGAAGGATAATACAATTACTATAAGAAGGTATTAAATTAAGAATATCATGCATGTTGGAGGTGTCCTGAGGATTCAAGATCATGTAATAAATATTCATGTCAAAAATATATATCCAACTTTTATTTCATGGATACTCAATAAAATGATGTAAGTAAAAAATAAAATCTATTTCATGTTATGAAACCAATTCTAATATAATTTGTTAAGATGAACTTGAAAAAGAAAATAAAATGTTAAAAAGTATATTTTGAATTATTTTAACTTTATGATCATTTAATAGAAATAAATAGGTATTTGAAAATGGAAAATAAGAATCTTATTCATGAAAATGAAAATTTTAATAATAAAGTTACATATTTTAATGATAAATGAAGTAAATAATTAGAAGTAATTCAAGGGGAATATTAGAAAATAAAGGAAGATAATTAAAGAACTAAATATTTTTATCTATTAATAATAAAGATCATGAAAGAAGAGATAAGAAAATAATGGATTAACCAACTAATGTGGAAAGTGAGTTTAACATGGCTAATCTATAGAATACTAAACAAAGAAATTCACTATCCTTCCCAAATAGTGAAATAGGAATAGATTTGGAAGGAGATCAAAAATAGTATGAAAATATAAGAATTAAATTTCTTATTTAGAATAAGCTTTTTAAAATTTTTTGCATGGGAGAGAAAGGTTGGATAAGATAATTTCCAATAATAAACTAAATAAGGAAAATTATTTTTTTTTATAAAAAATAAATACTAAAGATATAAAATACTTGTTTTGTTAATGTACCAATAGTAAAACATCGATTCATACATGTTTCTCGTTTTATAAGAAATGGAATTATGAAAATTATTGTTCCATCAGATTTATATAATAATTGGTTGTACTAAAACTATTATTTCAAAATATTAATTTTTTATATTACCTTACACTAAATTTGTTAAATATTTATGGGTACAAAAGAATTTCTCTACTCTTCCAATTGGACCGAATGTACCTTGAGTTCTAAAACAACGCCATTTTTAATTTTATTTTATGAAACCTACCATACAAGTTTTAATTACATATGTTATATTGAAATTGGTTTCTCAAACGACATTATGGTATATCCAATAATATTTATATCACTAAATCAATATTATGGGGCATCCCTCGGTTTTTTAAAAAATGGTAATGGTGGGGATAAAGGTTATATAGAAGTACATGTTTATAAATATTTTATAATATTTGAAGTTTATATTTTGATACACTTAAATAAAATTTAATTATTGTATCACATCTATGTGATGATGACATGATTTATAGGTTTTAATATAATAGATATATTGTAATTAATAATATAAATATTTTATTTTATGTGAATATTAAATATCAAATTTATAAAATTTGTTTTTATGATCAAAACAAGAAAAATATAAAGTGTATAAATTTCATTGAAAAGGATGATATTTTCTTGAAATTGAGACTTTTTCATGATCATTTTCAGTATTTTCATATATTATCTATGCATGGATAGGTTTAAGGTCTTCCCAATTTAATGGATATAAAATATTTGGTTTATGATTCTTATTTTAAAGGTATGAAACATAAAGTAAAATTTCAATGATTTTTTTGGACCTATGAGGAATTCTATTTTTGGTAAAATGTAATTATTTGTAATTTTTTGTGATTATATTATGTTTTCCTCAATTTTTTTTATCTCTTTCGAGTATAGAACGTTCTCTAAAAATAATACTTTATTTAAAATAATTTAAAATTAAAAATGGTATTTTGTTATTTTAATTATAAATGAAAAAATTGGTGAGTATTAAAATATGTATTTTGAAATTCATTGTGAAGGAAATGTATAATATCAAAAAAAATCAGTTATTATAACACCACAAAAAAAGGCCGTATAGAACAAAACAATTGAACTATTTATGAAATGTCTCAAACAATGTTACATGAATCTAATACAATAATTTTTTTGGATGAATATTTTAACATTTGAAGTTATATTATGAACATAGTATTTCTTTTATCATTTTTTAATAATACACCGTATGAATTTCGTAAGGAAACAAATCCAAATGTAGTTTACCTTAAGGTGTTTGTATTTAATTTTTCTATTCTAAATAAAAAAGATATATTAGATAAATTTTATGAAAAAATTAATGAAATAATTTTTACATGATATTCTACCAACATTAAATCTTTCATAGTGTATAAAAAGATAAAAATAACTATGGAAGAATATGTACATGTAAAATTTGATGTGAAAAAAGATAAACATAGTGTAGGTTTTGAAAATCGTAAAAAAGAATTTATAGATTTGAATGATGGTGAAGATGAATGTAATAATAATAATGTATAAATAAATGAGGGGAATATCCCCACTAAATTTTATCATAAATTTTTTTTGATTCACAAGGATCCTTCTATAGAATAAGGTATTATAAATTTCGATTCTGGAGACAAAACACAAATTTAAATTTGAAATTTATTCTCCTATTCTTCTTTTTTATCATAGATTGTACCTAATAATGCTAATGATGCTTTGAAATATTTTCAATGGATTATAGAATTGAAATAAAATATTAATAAATTTATTTCTAATAAATTTTGGAAACTTTTTTATCCCCTTAAAGGGAAATGAATCATTATAATTAAATTTATTTTCTCTGAAAAATTTGATGAACCTGGTCAGATAATTAAAAATAAAGTATAGATTACAGTTCAAGGTAATTGAAAATGGTAAGTAATAGTTGTTTAGAGTCTTCTTCTCTCAAAACTATAATTTATCATATAATGATTTTTATAGTTTATTCTTGTTTTCATGATTTTAAATTATTCTAAATGGATGTAAAAAATTGATTTACTTAATTGTGTTATTTATGGGGATATATATGCATATCAACTCCATGGATTTTAAAATAAAAAATTTCTAGATCATTTTTCTAAAATTAATGAAGAATTATTCGGTCTCGAGAAATATTTTAGATCATGGTATGAAGGAATAGTGAATTCATTAATTATGTTATTTTTTAGGATTTATATTCAATTTTTCCTCAGGGATTTTAAAATAATGAATTTTTAGAAAAATTTTCTAAATGAAATGAGGGAATTATATGGTCCAAATAATGATCTAAGATCTTTGTATAAAAGAATATGAATTTTTTCTAAAAAATAGTTTCAATAAAAGTAAATTTTATCCCATGTTACTCATTAATAATGTTTCTAATAATATTATGATTTTCAAAATAGTTGTTGATGATATAGTGTATGGGTCATAAATTGATTCTGTGTGTAATGTGTTTTTCAATATTATCACAAATGAGTTTGAAATGATCTTAATGGGAGAGTTAAATTATTTATTAAGTCATAAAATAATTCAAAATAATGATAATATATTTCATATTCAATCTAAATATGGTAGATAAATAGTAAAATGGTTTAGATTAGGTTTGTATAAAAGTATGAGAACCCCCATTATTAATAATTCAAAATTGGGTAGTGATGTTTCTGTAAAACCTATTGATGATAAATTATATAGAGGGATGATAGGTATTTTTATTTACTTAATTGCTTCTAGTATTGATAAATTATTTATTGTGTGTTTATTTAAAATGTATCAAGATAATCCTAAAGTGTTTAATATTAAATTTATTAAAAGAATTATAATATACATATAGTGAACTATTAATTCTATTTTATAAATTGAATTATTCTGTTTGGTTACTTAGATTATGAATTTTGAGGTTATATTATTGATAGGAAATGTACATTAAGTATGTTTCATTGCATTGGTAAAAATATAATTTCATGTAGTTTAAAGAATGAATTTTTACTATCATTATCTACAGTTGATGATGAGCATATAACTACTACTAATTGATGTGTCTAATTTCATTCAATCATGAAATCAATGTGTGATTTTGATGTATATTTTCAAAAAATACATTCTTAATGTGACAATAATAGTGCAATTTGAATATTTAAATATATTTTATAACATTATTGAACAAATAATGTAACACCCAGAGATTTTATGAAAAACATTCATTTTAATTTCATTAATGTCTTATGTTGTACACTACACCAAAAGGAGCTTGCACAACACGCATCCCTGACTTGGCTTGCATTACTCGCAATCACGACCTTCCACAATAGCGTGTGTTGTACGCATTACTGAGTTTCGCTAAACAACGATATGTTATATGAACTACACAATATGAATAGTATCAACTACATTTTGAATTTTATAAAATTATTATTCATCTTACAAATTTTCTAGAAAATCGTATGAGAACAAAATCAATTTTTCGAGTAAAATAAGTAATTTTCAAAAAATGTAGTTTTGCCGCCTTTTGATGGCGCACCCACGTTAAATCTTGTTTTTGACTTGTCTATAAGTTCAATTTGACAAAATAAAAATCTTCTTTGGAATAAGGATCTAAAAATTTACTTTTGATAAATTTTTCATATTATTCTCATAACTTTCATATTTTAATGAATAGTAAAAACACGCTATATTTTAATTAAAAACAACTTTTTTCATTGCAATAATTTATATGGTTAGATTATATTTTTAATTGGGTTTAAAGTGTAATTAGAATATATTTTTACCATTTAATCCAATGTTTTTCATTGTAATTAATTTCACATTGAAATTGGATATAAACAACTGTCAATCATTTGATAGTTATTACCTCTTAAAAACACGCTATTTGTTTTGACAACGAGAATTAATATTTAAATTAATTAATTCAACTTATATGTTTTTAATTTCATAAAATAGACTTCATTTTTGAATTCATAATATCAAATATAGATTAGGCGTAATTTTTTGTATTTTTCAGGAAACTTTCATTTTTTGATTAATAATGAAACCACTAAGTGGTAGTTAAAAAACTGAATTTTTCATAAAACTTAATTTTACTGCTTCTGTGAGTTAAATTTAAAAAATCCGAGAGACACGGTTAATATCAAGGACTAAAATGTGGTTCAAAGAGATGAAAATATTTTTTGGTGAATAGTATCTTTTTATTTTTATTTACCACGGTTAAAAGTAAATAGGATAATTAAGGGTAAAATGATATTATTATTACCCTAACACATGTCCTAATTCTATTGGATAAGTGTAATTCGACCAAAAACAACCTTAGGAATAAAATATGACCATATAGTCCCACTTGGATTAGATTAGGAAATTTATTATTAATTTATTTAAAGAAGGGTTAGAATAGTTAAAATCAAAGTTTAATAAGTAAATCATTTTTAATATAGGGATATACATAAGATAAATTCGACTATAAATATTCATTAGAAAGATAATACGATTTCATACATAATGGTATTTTATTTATAATTTTTAGACATTAAATATTTTAATTTATTTATGACACAAAGATGATACAGTTATTTTCTTATTAATAAAATATTGACATAATTGATGTTATAAATACCCAAATAAATGTAATATGAGACTTTTTATGAATTATACTAATTTTATAGGTTAATATGACATGTTATTAGTGATTTAAGTAACTGTTTTATAACTAATCATGTTGTTATGAGTTTCACAAAAATCATGTACCAAATAGTGTCAAAATTGACCTAAAATTATTTTTAAAACAAATATTATATTATAAATTGTTATTTTATTCCTAAAAATATACGGTTCGGCCAAATGACATAGATAAGGATATATATATTAATAATTAACTACTTGGGCTTCTTTTGGCTTGATATAGTAAGTTTATTAACCTTATAGTGTAAGAAAACAAGAAGACACGGTAAAAGTAAAATTATTTAACTTAAAGTTAAATCTAAATGTTAAGGTTCAAATAGGAACCTAAACTTGTCTAAATTATATTGTATGAGAGGATTTAGACCCATACCCACCTTATATTTGAAATATATCAATTTGGAGCTATTAAAAACCGAATATGACTTTAAAATAAAATAATATTTTTTGTTATTCCAAAGGTGCCCCTCTCCTCCCTTATAAAAGGGCACCTCCTCCCTCTCCTCCTCCCACCACATTGATCCTTAAAGCTCGGAAACCCCTTCCAAATTATCTTCTAAACTTACCTAAAAACATCCTAGTGGTCCTGGTATTCTTCAAAGACAAATTTTAGTTCCCTAAGTGGTGGTCTCAAAGAGGCGCTTCAAAGAAGAGGTAATATCTGTTACCGATTCTTTCAAATTTATTTCTTCTTCCACTTATTCTTCTTTAGTTGTTTCATTATAAAGTAATAACATCAGTATCACTCATATACTGATATGTTATTCTCAGTATGAAACAACCATATTTCACCATCTATCCATACTATGGAAAACGAAATCACCGCAAGTGCGTATGTATGGAATACCGTCTCTACGCCGTCGTGTAATCTACTTTCCACCACCACCTTACTTGGATGGGTATAATGGTGAAAGTAATAAATATATATGATTATTATAAAGTGATATTGATTCTTTAATATTATACATACAGATTAATAAAATTTTACGATCATGGGAATGATATCATCGCTCATGCGTACGTATGGAATACCGTCTCCACGACGCGATGAGATTCACTCTCTGTGATAACCATTCAAAAATGATTATAAAGTATATATAATAAGTAATAATGAAATATATGACATAATAATGCTACTGGATTTATGTATATATATATTTATTTCATCTACTTAATTCCATTCAATTCAATAAGGAAACGAAAACAGCGTTCATGCGTACATACGGCCTACCGTCTCCATGAACGGTGTATTTCTTTCCTTTTATCGATCTATAATATATATATATATGTATATGATGAATATATATTATATATAAATCATGTTTTACATTCTGGAATTATTTAAATCAGGATATAAGTAATAATATCAAGAACGACATGTTTTAACACATACGATAAATGAAATGATTTTTCCCAAAACGATGCTTTAACATGGAATTTACCAAAGAACGGGTAATATAAAGTCATAAGTGAAACATATATGATATAATAACAATAAATATGATTCTGTAATAAGACAATAAAATTATTTAAATTATTATACAGGAGGTTCGGATACGTACGAATCATATCAGACCTAAGGTAAGGGAAAATTTTTGCAAATCTCATTTTTATCCGAGATTTCTTATTCGTAAGTATTTACTGGGGTTATTGCTATTTCCATGTTTTATAAAAAAGTATTCATGTATGTTTAAAGTCCTTTTTACCCATTTTCACTTTTACCCCTTGGTGTGGAAGTAATCGTTCTTTTATTTACCCTACAAGGTAATTTTTTGACTTTTCCGACAAAAGTACGAGAATAATGTTTTTTAACGTATACGGCATGAAAGGATTTTTACGGTTTTATAAAGCCTGATTTTCATGAAGCTTCCTCCAAAATATTTCATGACTATTTTCAACAAAATCCTTTTCTTTTAAAATTGCATGACATTTTTTGAAAAGAAAATGATTTTGAAGAAGAAAGGATATTTTCCTCAAAAATTCATTTCAAGTGTTTTATCAAAACCATTTTTCATCTAAGATGAAATTATTTCATATGTGTATGTTTCAATAATAATGTCTCTATTATTTACATGGTTTCACTTTCCTTATTATGAAATGATATCCATTTCTTTTATATGGATTATGTAATGATGGGATGATGTTTATGAAACCCATTTTTTTATTGGGTTATTATGAATGATGTATGTTTATTTTGTGGCACAAGTAAGAATGATTTCATTATGATATGGGTGGGACCTGTATCTCCCTCCAATTCATTGGGTAAAGATTTATATCTCATGATATAGACATGGATGGAATGACAAGTTAAACCGGTTCAGTAATACAGGATTGGAACGAGGAGTGAACTCGATTCAGAAAGGGACTTTGTCCACTAAGATGGTCTTGGCAGCAATGCCTCGGCTACTATGGAAATCATATCATGTGATTAATGGTTTTCCACAATTATATGTTTAATTCCCAGGCTATTTTATCATGATTAATTTTTCTTTATAATCTATGCCTTACGTACATCCATGATTTATGTCATTTCTCAAGATTCTGATGTTTAAATATTATGTTCATGTTTTGAAGTTCAAATGTATATGATTTGTTTTATTTTATCCATGCTTACCCTTACTGAGAACTTGAGCTCAACCTTTATATTTTTTCTTTTCCCGAGGATTTAAATAAAGGTTTTAGGTAAGAAAACAAAATTGGGAAGATCTTATGGGAGATGTTGAAGATCTTTCACCACGATTAGATGATTATATTCCGAGTTTCCAAAGACACTAAACTATTACGATCATTGTGTGTCTATTTTTGTTATGTATTAAGTATTTCGGTAAAGTAATGTAATGTCCATGTACATCAAGCTTCAGGTATCTACAGTTGGTATCAGAGGAAAGGTTTAGTGAACCTTTGAAAACTAGGATGCGAAAACGTTAGTGAGATCCCTAGAGATATTTCTAAGGTATGTCTAGGGATGTCCCTAAGGATAAGTATATGTATAGGATATAGTCCTAGAACTACAGTAATGATCATATAATTTAACCTAAGATGTTAGATATTGAGGGTGCTCCCCCTTTACTATGTTGTTTTCCCTAGCATGATTTTTGCCTCTCAAACTATTCTTTTTGGGTATTAGAAAATGGCTGGAAATAGGAAGATTCATGATAATGGAGAATATGATGGACAATGGAATGATATTCTTCATGAGAAGCCAAATGAAACGGCATTTGGAAGTCCAAACATCGTTATTATTCCTAATCAGCTATCCCATAATATGATCAATAATCTCAACTTTGGTATGTTTCCCAACTCAGATAATAAGAGAAAGATGGAGTTTCATGATGATCATAGAGGAAAGAAAGTTCTATTTCCCTCATGTAAATCATGTGGGAAGAGGCATCAGGGAGATTGTTTCAAAGGAACTGGAATATACTTTGGGTGTGGTAAAGAAGGACACAAATCCAGTAAGTGAAAAGGAAAAGGTTCAGTTAACACCATGGATGAGGATAATGGTATTGCTACGACATCAACAATGGTTAAATGTTTTAAATGTGGAATGTACTGGAATTATGAAAACCAATTACCTAAGGGAAACTCTCATGAAGAGAATCAGTACGGTCGTATGGGTAGTATTTATGTTCATGATGAAGAAGAGACTACAAATGATATGTGAGATGAAAGAATCTTTGAATCTAGGCCAATGGTTTAAGAAGGCAGTGTAATGATTACATGTTTTTCAAGTGTAATGTTGTATAAGTTATCTCATGGTACTACTGAATAAAGAGACATCTAAGGATTTTTACACTGTTTTCTTTCCTTAAGTTTTAAAAGTGTATGATTAATGGTACCAGTAACCGTGAAATGTTATTTAGATATTTTTGGAAAGTAGATGATATGCACATAATGAAGTGATAAGGAGAAAATTAAGTGTTTGATAGTATTCATGAGGTCATTACTGATATAAGGAGAAGGTTATATCATGGTTTGAGTATATAGAATTTTTTGATTTTGGTATGTGGAAAGAGTTAACTTTTGGCAGCATTTATGTTTACACTAAGGTTTCATGGGTATTCATTTTTCAAGAAAATACATGATTAAGGTATTCACATGATTGGAATGTGACCAATAAGATATATGGGGGATAAATGATGGTATTCACATGCTTGGTTGATGAAATATCAAGTAATTGTTTTCTTTATACACTTATCTTGGACCGAAGTATTTTAGATAAGCCTAAATATTGGAATGGATTTTGTTGGACATAAGTTATTATTGTTTAAGGATAGAACTTTTTTCGATATTATTGATGGGATGTTATAGTAATGTAGTTTTATAAAAAGGACAACCTGCAGGATGGGCGACAGCCCATCGCGTCAAACAAGGTTGTGGGAATCGAACCCACAACCGAAGTGCAACTGGCCTTTATCGGCTACCACTGGCCTACAGGAAGTCCATGTTTAGTAGAAAATAGTTTTATTATATTAAGCAGTATGATATATAAAGTATAAGTCCATTTTAGGAACCATATATGATTAATCTCACTATAGATGGACTTATGTATTTTTTATCACTTTTATAACCTTTTGTTTGAGATAGATGGAATGACCCATCATTCTATCACATGATCTGCTAACACTTCATGAATGACAAATTCAACTTTATTTCTTTAAGATATGAAGTGGAAATTGTCCAAAGAATGACCAACGGTGAGACTGTAACAAAATCACAAAAGTATTTCTTCTAATTCCAATTTCATAAACTTTTGGGAAATGATCTTGAAAACCAAAAATGTTGTCCTAGTGAACTTATATCCAATGAATCATATGGTACCTTAGATCATCCCAAATCTATGGATTTATGATTGATGGATTTTTCATAGCCATGTTCTCTACCACTCTCCATCAGAACATGATGGTTAGATTTCTCCTCTATATCCATATTTTCACATATGTTCTCCTACGTGGAAACCTAGTGATGAGTTAATTTGGGTAACCTTTACATTTCATACATTAGTTTTTAAAGCCATGTTTTGGTATTCCTTTTTACGATGTGGGTTTCTATTAAACAAACTTTCGAGTAGTAAACAATTTATAACCCCGATGAATTTCGAGGGCGAAATTCATTTTAAGGGGGGTAGGATGTTACAACCCGAGATTTTATGAAAAATATTCTTTTTAATTTAATTAATTTCCTATGTTGTATGCTACACCAAAAAGAGCTTCCACAACACGCATCCCTGACTTGGCTTGCATTACACGCAATCACGACCTTCCACGATAGCGTGTGTTGTACGCAATACTGAGTTTTTCTAAACAACCATATGTTATAATAACTACCCGTTATGAATAGTATCAACTACATTTTTAATTTTATAACATTATTATTCATCTTACACATTTTCTAGAAAATGGTATGAGAACAAAATCAATTTTTCGAGTAAAATAAGTAATTTTCAAAAAATGTAGTTTTGCCGCCTTTTAGTGGCGCACCCACATTAAATCTTGTTTTTGACTTGTATATAAGTTCAATTTGACAAAATAAAATTCTTCTTTGGAATCAGGATATAAAAATTTACTTTTGATAAATTTTTCATATTATTCTGATAACTTTTATATGTTAATGAATAGTAAAAACACGATATATTTTAATTAAATACAACATTTTTCATCGCAATAATTTATATGATTAGATTATATTTTTAATTGGGTTTAAAGTTTAATTATAATATATTTTTACCATTTAATCCAATGTTGTTCATTGAAATTAATTTCACTTTGAAATTAGATATAAACAAGTGTCAATCTTTTGATAGTTATTACCTCTTAAAAACACGCTATTTGTTTTGACAACGAGAATTAATTTTTAAATTAATTAATGCAACTAATATGTTTTGAATTTTGTAAAATAGACATCATTTTTGAATTCATAATATCAAATATAGCTTAGGCCTAATTTTTGGTATTTTTCTTGAAGCTTTCATTTTTTTGATGAATAGTTAAACCACTAAGTGGTAGTTAAAAATCTGAATTTTTCATAAAACATAATTTTACCACTTATGTGAGTGGAATTTAGAAAATCCTATAGACACGGATAATATCAAGGACTAAAATGTGGTTCAATAAGATGAAAATATTTTTTGGTGAATAGTAACTTTTTATTTTTTTTTACCACGGTTAAAAGTAAAAAGGATAATTATGGGTAAAAATGATATTATTATTACCCTAAAACAAGTCCTAATTCTATTTTATAAGTTTAATTAGACCAAAAACAACCTTAGGAATAACATATGACTATTTAGGCCCACTTGGATTAGATTAGGACATTTATTATTAATTTATTTAAAGAAGGGTTAAAATAGTAAAAATCAATGTTTAATAAGTAAATAATTTTTAATATTGGGTAATACATAAGATAAATTCGACTATAAATTTACATCAGAAATATAAAAGGATTTTATACATTATGGTATTTTATTTATAATTTTTAGACATTAAATAATTTAATTTATTTATGACACAAAGATGATGCAGTAATTATCTTCTTCATAAAATATTGACATAATTGATGTTATAAATACCCAAATAAATGTAATTTCAGACTTTTTATGAATTACACTACTTTTCTAGGTTAATATGACATGTTATTATCGATTTAAGTAACTTTTTTCGAACTAATCATGCTGTTATGATTTTCAAAGAAATCATGTACCAAATAGTGTCAAAATTGACATAAAATTGTTTGTAAAACAAATATTATATTATTAATTGTTATTTTATTCCTAAAAATATAAGGATCGGCCAAATAACTTATATAAGGATATATATATTAATAATGAACCACTTGGGGTTCTTTTTGCTTGTTATAGTAAGTTTATTAACCTTATAGTGTAAGAAACCAAGAAGACACGGTAAAAGTAAAATTATTTAACTTAAAGTTAAATCTAAATGATAAGGTTAAAATAGGAACCTAAACTTGTCTAAATTCTATTTTATGAGAGTATATCGACCCATACCCACCTTATATTTTAAATAATAAAATTATGAGCTATTAAAAATCGAATATGACTTTATAATAAAATAATATGTTTAGTTATTCCAAAGGTGCCCCTCTTCTCCCTTATAAAAGGGCACCTCCTCCCTCTCTTCCTCACACAACATTGAGCCTTCAAGCTTGGAAAAACCCTGAAACATTCTCTTCTAAAATTCCCTAGAAACATCCTAGAGGTCCTGGTCTTCTTCAAAGACCAATTTTAGTTCCCTAAGTGAAGGTCTCAAAGAGGTGCTTCAAAGAAGAGGTAATGTCCGTTACCGATTCTTTCAAATTTATTTCTTCTTCCACTTCTTCTTCTTTAGTTGTTTCATTATGAAGTAATAACATCCGTATCACTCATATACAGATATGTTATTATAAGTATGAAACAACCATATTTCACCATCTATCCATCCTACGGAAAATGAAATCAACGCGCGTGCGTACGTATGGAATACCTTCTCCACACCGTGGTGTAATCTATTTTCCACCACCACCTTACTTGGATGGGTATAATGGTGAAAGTAATGAGTATATATGATTATTTTAAAGTGATATTGATTTTTTAATATTATACATACACTTTAATACAATTTTACGATCATGGGAATGATATCATCGCTCGTGCGTACGTACGGAATACCGTCTCCACGACTCGATGAGATTCACTATCCATGATAACAATTCAAAAATGATGATAAAGTATATATAATAAGTAATCATGAAATATATGACATAATAATGCTACTGTATTTATATATATATATTTATTTCATCTAATTAATTCCATTCAAATCAATAAGGAAACAAAAACAGCATTCATGCGTACGTATGGCCTACCATCTCCATGAACGGTGTATTTCTTTCCTTTTATCGATCTATAATATATATGTATATGATGGATATATATTATATATAAATCATGTTTTACATAATGTAATTATGTAAATCATGATATAAGTAATAATATCAAGAACGAAAAGTCGAAACACATACGATAAATGAAATGATTTTACCCAAAACACTGCTTTAACATGGAATTTACAAAAGAATGGGTAATATAAAGTCATAAATGAAACATATATGATATAATAACAATGAAAATGATTCAGTAATAATTCAATGACATTATTTAAATCATTATACAGGAGGGTTGGATACGTACAAATCATATCGGACCTATGGTAAGGGATAATTTTGTAAATCTCATTTTTATCCGAGATTGATTATTCGTAAGTATTTACTGGGGTTATTGCTATGTCCATGGTTTATAAAAATGTATTCATGTATGTTTAAAGTTATTTTTACCCATTTTGACTTTTACCCCTTGGTGTGGAAGGAATCATTCTTTTATTTACCCTACAAGGTACTTTTTTGACTTTTCCGACAAAAGTATGAGAAAAATGTTTTTTTAACGTATACGGCATGAAAGGATTTTTACGGTTTTATAAAGCCTTATTTTCATGACGCTTTCTCCAAAATATTTCATGACTATTTTCAACAAAATATTTTTCTTTTAAAATTGCATGACATTTTGTGAAAAGAAAATTATTTTGAAGAAGAAAGGATATTTTCCTCAAGAATTCATTTCAAGTGTTTTATAAAAACCATTTTTCATCTAAGATGAAATTATTTCATATGTGTATGTTTCAAGTATAATGTCTCTATGATTTACATGTTTTCACTTTCCATATTATGAAATGATATCCATTTCATTTATATTGATTATGTAATAATGGGATGATGTTTATGAAACCCATTTTATTTATTGGGTTATTATGAATGATGTATGTTTATTTTGGGGCACAAGTAATAATGATTTAATTATGAGATGGGTGGGACCTATATCCCCCTCCAATGAATTGTGTAATGATTTATATCTCATGAGATAGACATGGCTGGAACAACAAGTTAAACTGGTTCTGTAATACAGGACTGGAACGAGGAGTGAACTTGATTCAGAAAGGGACTTTGTCCACTAAGATGGTCTTGGAAGCAATGCCTTGGCTACTATGGAAATCATATCATGTGCTTAATGGTTTTCCACAATTACATGTTTAATTCCCATGCAATTGTATCATGATTAATGTTTCTTTATAATCTATTCGTTACGTACTTCCATGATTTATGTCATTTCTTAAGATTCTGATGTTTAAATATTATGTTCATGTTTTGAAGTTCAAATGTATATGATTTGTTTTATTTTATCCATGCTTACCCATACTAAGAATTTGAGATCACCCTTTGTATGTTTTCTTTTCCCCAGGATTTAAATAAAGGTTTTAGGTAAGAAAACAAAAAGGGGAAGATATTATGGGAGATGTTGAAGATCTTTCACCACGATTAGATGATTATATTCCGAGTTCCCAAAGACACTAAACTATTACAATCCTTGTGTGTCTGTTTTTGTTATGTATTAAATATTCGGCTAAAGTAATGTAATGTCCATGTACATCAAGCTTCAGGTCTCTACAAATTATATATATATATATATATATAATATTTATTTTCATTCGATATAATTTTAAAAAACGAGATATGGTTCTATAATTTTTTCTCACTAAAACAATTTGCTGACATATTCAATAAACTACTAAATGCAATAGGTTTTGAGAGAATAAATATTTAATTTAGAATTTTGGAAGAATAAATGCCTATAGTTGTTTTTAAAAAAATTGAAAATACTTTCCAAACCATAATATAAGAATACTTTTTAAAAAAATTACATAACCATAAATTTTTTTCAATGAATTATTTATTGATGTATAGTGATTAAACAAATTATTCTTTTTTATAAATTTCAAAAAGGTATAGTGAAATTTAGAAATTTGTTTTCGTAAAATATTTTTAATTTATAAAATGAATAGTTTTTTAATTTAAAAAAAATGGGGTGATTATTGGTTTTTGAACTTGGTTTGTGTTTGAACATAGTAAAAAGTTTTCTTTTGATAAATCACAAATCCTCTCATTTGATAAATAAATTTAAAACTAAAAATTATGTTGTATATTATTTTATATTTTTATTTACATGTACTAATCATTTGATAATTTAATTACTTTATCCATTTAAAAAACTTATTTTTTATTTTCATTCAAATTACATACATATTTTTTTCCAGATCATACTTCACAATTAATAATTTATGTGATCATGTGTTCTTATTTCAATTGTTTAAATCTTTATTTTTTAAAATTACTCACACGGTTTATTGTTTCTAAAAATAATTATTTTGAATTTAGTTATTCTTTAGTTTTTAATCATTTATTTTTATTATTATTATTCTGTATAATTATTTTTTGTTAAATCATGTGAAAAATTAATTTTATTTTTTTATTTAACCTTATGGATCCATTATATCTTTTACATTACTCTTACTCATTTTTTACATATCAATGTTTACTTTTAAATAAAACTTATAATATTATCTTTATTCTTATGAAACATTTTGAGTACATTTATATAAGCATTATAAATTATTATTTAACCTTATATAAATTTTGTTCTACCTTTATTTAGCATGTATTAGTTCCTCCTTGCCTGTAATAAACATACACAACAAAACCCACCTGGCCGATGGTTGTCTGATCCGCCACAACCCTAGGCCCACCTTCAAATCCTAGGGGTTGGAACAGAAATTGATAAGGTTTAATTTTAATGGGAGACCTTTTCATACACTACCTGTACAGATGGAAAAAACCATATCCATGCCAAAGTAAAGAGGACAAATAAAAAGGGTTGTAACATATAGAGTAAAAACATGAATGAAAGAACCTATAGGGAATACCAGAGAGTATAATGGAATAAAATAAATGTGTAATGGTGAAAAATATATTCCCAACAAGAAATGATGTCCTGACGTGAAAATAACTGGAATAAAGGAAAGATGAGAGTTACTAGATAAATATCTCAATGGCCAACCATCATATACATCATATGCACCCAATTATCTCAATGTTCCATAGATGTCACCATCATACTGTCTATCACCTGCATATGACATGCCATGTGAGAGAAAAGATCAGAAAAATGGGGCTATAAAAAAGTAATAGAACTCCCCGAAAACCAAAAAGGGATCAAAATAGTGATACCATAGAAGTTAATTCAACCTAAAAAGAGGTGAAAGCCTATATATATATATTCTCAAAATAAACCCAATGAGATTAAAATAGGATATCCATCGCATAACCCATCCTAGGATAATGATACTTCCTTTAGCTCTAGGGGACTATCATTAATACCCATTATCTCATGTTTCTTTCTTAAAGAACCATATGGAGGACCTGCACCTCACCACTGCTCCATAGCCCGAGTGAGAAAAATATACAACGAAGGACATTATCTCTCGAATAATAGGGGTATTACACTCTATTGATATAGAACTTCCCCACTATAATGATAGAGGGATGCTGCTTTGTATATGGATAGTTTAATAATTCCCTAGTACATTTTGGAGGTTACCCTCAAATCATGGAGGGTCTACACTGTAACAAGATAGGGTGACACTCAGTATGTATAGTTACTTTACTTGTTCCCTAATGTGTTAGGGGGTCCCACTCAAGGGGAATAGGACTAGTTCCCTTGTACTATAGTGTGGTTCCAGTAAAATTGTATAACAAGTATGGGGGGACCTAAACCCTAGTGTGATATGGGTGTTTTCAACCCATCCCTCTCTCTGATGATCTTTCCTAATCATTGCTATTGTTCCATCATCTCCTGGATATTTTTAATCCTCACAAAACCACATGTTGTATATTGAAATCCACTATGAATTCAACCATCATTTTCTATATGGGAAACTTATCATGATAGGATTCTTTTTTGAAATAATATATGCCCATATGAACTACATAGGATCGAGGATTTGGGGAAAAGTGCACAACATGTACTAGGGGTCAAATGGTGTGTGACCTCACCTATCATCCTTGTGGTGTCCCCATTAAATCATATATTGGCTTTCCAGGTAGTAGTACACTGCATGCCTTGGTACTAGATAGTTTGTCTCAGCAATTTAAGGCCTTCTAGTGTGCACCTGGTCATGCTTGTGTACTTCAAGTAATACCCATATACTTAGTCCAATACATAGTCTTTCCTAGGTACTTGTTCGTGTCTTTATAACCCTAGGAATTCATGTGCACTATATAATTTTACGGAATTTCATTCTACATGGGTTCATGGGAGTGGGTACCTAGAACACTACCTGGTTTCCAGAGTAGGGTCACATGGATTGTGGTTCCCAAAACAAGGTATGTGATCCTAAAATTGGAAAAACACTGGATACCATGGGATCCCAGACAATAAATCTTATGTTGCTTAGGGTATATAGAGTGTAGTACAATTTTCTTCAAAAACCCATGATATGATATAGAAACAGAAAATCACCATCACCCAAATCCATAAATCCAAGTTGATTCTCCCATAAATCACTATACAGAAAGTTAATCTCATGATGCCATAAATATGGGGGTTCAATCATGCTTGAACCTCCATAAAAATGAGGAACTTTGACATCAGGGGCCAACAGTGAATAATACAATGAAAGGTGGGTAGAAATGCACATAAAATTGTAAACCCTTATTTTTCCAAGTGTTCCTTCCCAATGATCATATAAACAAGAATATGAATGTATAGACCCGTAGCTTGACGTACTTGGACATTACATTACATTTGCAGAATACTTAGTACATAACAAAAACACACACACAAGGATCGTAATAGTTTAGTGTCTTTGGAAACTCGGAATATAATCTTATAATCGTGGTGAAAGATCTTCAAAATATCCCATAAAGATCTTCCTTTTTTATACCTAAAACCTTTATTTATATCCTGGGGAAAAGAAAACATAAAAGGGTGAGCTCAAATGCTCAGTAAGGGTAAACAAAAAAAATATCAATCACATCATATACATAAGCACATAACTTTTGAAAATCTTAACCTGCAAAAGAGATCATAATTTCATAACATGGGGTAAATCATGGCAGTGAAATGTAATCACAATAATAATAACTTAAAACATGAAACTTTGTGTCATTCACACATAATCATAGAGAATCTTTTCTTTTTAGTCAAGACTCATTGCCAAGACTATCTTAGTGGACAAAGTCCCTTTCTGAATCGAGTAACCCTCGTTTCAGTCCTGTTTCACTGAACCGGTATAACCTACCATTACAGCCATGTCTATCTCATGAGATATAAAATCTTTACCCAATGCATTGGAGGGAGATATAGGTCCCACCCATCTTATAATGAATCCTTTCTTATGTGTGCCACATAATCATAAATCATACATCATCGCATAACCCATGTAATAAAAATGGGATTCTTAAACAACATGACATCATAAAACAATTCATATAAGATAAAGGAATTCATAAAAAATGTTTCCATCACAACATAATCAAATCCATGTAATAATGGGGATAAAAACAGAACCCTTTTAGTATCTTAGATGGAAAATAATTTTGATAAAATACTTGAACTTCATTCTTGAGAAAAATATCCTTTCTACTTCAAAAACACTTTTCCTTTCTTAACATGTCATACAATTTTAAACTAAAAGAAGTTCATTAAAAATAATCTTGAATACTTGTAAAGGAAGCTTCTTGGAAATAATGTTTTAGAAATCCATTCATGCCGTATAAGTTAAAAAAAACATTCTTCGTACTTTTGTCGGAAAAGACAAAAAGTACCTCGTACGGAAAATGACAAAAGATTCCTTTCATCTCTTTTAATAAAACACAACGAAGGGTAAAATTGGATTTAAAAAAAATTTAGTTGGATGGAAATAATATTACATATTTATGAAACATGGATGTGGATGATAAAATACACCCCAGTAAATACTTACGAATAAACAATCTCGGATACAAATGAGATTGTGATATTTCCCTTACCTTAGGTCCGATTTGCTTCGTATGTGTCTGAACCTCCTGTATAATGATTTAAATAATGTCATTGACTTATTACAGAATCATATTCATTGTTATGATATCATATATGGTTCACTTATGACATTATTTTACCCGTTCTTTTGTAAATTCCATGTTAAAGAAGCGTTTTGGGTAAAATCGTTTCATTTATCGTAGGTGTTTTGACTTGTTGTTCTTGATATTATTATTACTTATATCATGATTTACATACTTCTAGAATATAAAATATGATTTATATATCATATATATTCAGTATATATATATATATATAGTAGATA
Source organism: Viscum album (assembly GCA_963277665.1). Taxonomy (NCBI): domain Eukaryota; kingdom Viridiplantae; phylum Streptophyta; class Magnoliopsida; order Santalales; family Viscaceae; genus Viscum; species Viscum album. Next base: position 1,875,700,160 of record OY728122.1, on the reverse strand, counting down.
GATAAATGAAATGAAAAACACCGTTCATGGAGACGGTAGTCCGTACGTACGCATGAACGCTGTTTTCCTTTCCTTATTGTCTTGAATGGAAGTAAGTAGATGACATACATATATATATATATACAATAATCCAGTAGCTTTATAATGTCATATATTTCATTATTATTTCTTATATATACTTTATAATCATTCTTAAATGGTTAACATGGAGAATGAATCTCATCGTGCCGTGGAGACGGTAGTGCGTACGTACGCACGAGCGATGATATCATTTCCATAAATATTGAATTGAATTGGAGTGGATTATACAATATATCAGAATCAATATGATGTTGTAATAACTATGTATAGTTATTCTTTACACCATTATACCCATCCATGTAAGGTGGTGGTGGAAAATAGATTACACCACGGCGTGGAGACGGTATTCCGTACGTACCCACGCACGGTGATTTATTTTTCCGTAGGATGGATAGATAGTGAAATAGGGTTGTTTCATACTTATAATAACACATCAGTATATGAGTGATACTTATGTTATTACTTCATAATGAAACAACCTAAGAAGAAGAAGAGGAAGAAGAAATAAAGATGAAAGAATTGGTAACGGTAATTACATCTTCTTTGAAGCGCCTCTTTGAGACCTCCTCTTAGGGCACTAAAATTGGTCTTTGAGGAAGACCAGAACCTCTAGGATGTTTCTAGGGAAGTGGAGAAGAGATTTTGGTAGGGGTTGGCTGAGCTTGAGTGCTCAAATTGGTGTGAGGAGGAGGGGGAGGAGGTGTCCTTTTATAAGGGAGGAGAGGGGCACCTTAGGAATACCTCAAAATATTATTTTATATTAATGTCAAAATCGGTTTATAATGGTTCCAAAGGGTCTTATTTCTAAGCTAAAGTGGGTATGGGTCGAAATAATATCAACCAATAGGATTTAGACAAGTTTAGGGTATTATTTTAACCTTATCAATTAGATTTAACTCTAAGTTAAATAATTTAACTTTTACCGTGTCTTTTTGTTTTCTTTCACTATATGGTTAATACACATACTATAACATGCCAAACGATCCCCAAATTGTTTATTATTAATATATATTTCCTTATCTAAGTCATTTGGCCGAACCTTAGATTTTTAGGAATAAAATAACAATTAATAATATAATATTTGATTTAAAAACTATTTTGTGTCAATTTTGACACTATTTGATATATGATTTTTGTGAAAGTAATAACAGAATTATATGTTCGAACCAAGTTGATTAAAGCAACCCTAATATATCATAGTAACCTAGAAAATTAGTGGAATTCATAAAAAGTCTAAAATTACATTTATTTTGGTATTTATAATATCAATTATGTCAATATTTCATTAATAAGATAATTACTGCATCATCTTTGTGTCATAAATAAATTAAATTATTTGATGTCTAAAAATTACAAATAAAATACCATTATGTAGGAAAGCTTTTTATATTTCTAATGAATATTTACAATCTAATTTATCTTATGTATAACCCTATATTAGAAATGTTTTAGTAAATAAACTTTGATTTTAACTCTTTTAACTCTTCTTTGAATTAAATAATAATAAATGTCCTAATCTAATCCAAGTGGGCCTAAATGATAATATTTTACACTTAAGGTTGTTTTTGGTCGAGATAAACTTGTCCAATAGGATTAGGACATGTGTTAGGGTAATATTAATATCATTTTTATCCTTAATTACCCTATTTACTTTTAACCGTGGTAAATAAAAGTAAAAAGTTACTATTCACCAAAAATTATTTTCATCTCATTGAACCACATTTTACTTACTAACATCAACCGTGTCTCTCAGATTTTTGAAATTCCATTCACATAAGCGGTAAAATTAAGTTTTATGAAAAGTTCTGTTTTTTAACTACCACTTAGTAGTTTCACTATTCATCAAAAATTGAAGGTTTTTAGAAAAATGCCAAAATTTCATCCTAAGCTATATTTCATATTCCGAATTCAAAAATGAAGTCTATTTTACCAAATTCATAACATAGAAGTTGCATTAATTAATTTTATAATTAAATCCCGCTGTTAAAACAAATAGCGTGTTTTTAAGAAACAATATCTATCAAAAGATTGACACTTGTTTATGTCTGGTTTAAATGTGCAATTACATCTAATGACCAACATTGTATTAAATTGTAAAAATATATTCTAAATATACTTTAAAACTACTCAAATTAATAATTTATCACTATTAATTATTTCGATTAAAAAATTTGTTTTTTAATTATAATTTAGTAATTTTCACTATTCATCGGAATATGAAAGTTATCCGAAATGTACCAAAATTTCACCTTAGGCTAAATTCGATACTCCGAATCCAAAAATGAAGTCCATTTTGAGAGCTAAAATTTCTAAAATTTTAAAAAGTGGTTATTACTATTCATAACGGCTAGTTTTAATAATATTTTAATAGTATATCGTTGTTTCGTGAAACTCAGTATTGCGTACTACACACGCTATCGAGGAAGGTTGTGATTGCGTGTAATGAAAGGCAAGTCAAGGATCCGTGTTGTGCAAGCTCCTTTTGGTGTATCTTACAACACAAGACATTAATAAAATTAAAAATAATAGTTTTCATAAAATCTCGGGCTGTTACATTCTACCCCCCTTAAAATGAATTTCTCCCTCGAAATTCATCGGGGTTGTAAATAGTTTACTATTCGAAATTTTATTTAATAGAAACTCACATCGTAAAAAGGAATACCAAAACTTGTCTTTAAAAACTAAAGTATGAAATGTAATGATTACCCAAATAAACTAATCATCGGGTTTCCACATAGGTGAAAATATGGATATGGAAGAGAAATCTAACCATCATGTTCTGATAGAGAGTGGTAGAGAACATGTCTATGAAATATCCAACAATCACAAAGCCATAGATTTGTGACGATCTAAGGTACCATCTGATTAATCAGATATAAGAGCACTAGGACAACATTTTTGGTTTTCAAGATCATTTCCCTAAAGTTGCTGAATTAAAAGAAATACTTACATGATTTTGTTACAATCTCACTGTTGTTCGTGAATTGAACAATTTCCACTTAATATCATAAAGAAATGAAGTTGAATTTGTTATTCGTGAAGAATTAGAAGATCATGTGATAGAAGGATGGGTCATTCCATCTATTTCAGACAAAAGGTTAGCAAAAGTTATAAGTCTATCTTATAGTGAGATTAATCGTATATGGTTTCAAAAATGAACTTATACTTAATATATCATACTTCTTAATAAAATAAAACTAGTTTCTACTAAACAGGGACTTCCTGTAGGCCAGTGGTAGGCGATAAAGTCCAGTCACACTTCGGTTGTGGGTTCGATTCCCACAGCCTTGTCCGAAGCGATGGGTTGTCGCTCGTCCTGCAGGTTGTCCTTTTTCTAAAACTATATTACTATAACATCCCATCAATAATATCGAAAAAACTTCTATCCTTAAACAATACTAACTTATGTCCAACATAATCCATTCTAATCTTTAGGCTTATCCATAATACTGCAGTCCACTCTCATAATATAGTGAAAACGATTACCAGAGATTTAATACTGTCGTTGATCCCCATATATCATAAGATATGTCTTTTTGGTCACATTCCAAACATTCAAAGGCCTTAATCATGTATTCTCTTGAAGAATGAATACCCATTGAACCTTAGTGAAATCATGAATACTGTTAAAAGTTAACACTTTCCACATACCAAAATCCAAAAACTCTATATACTCAAACCATAATATAACCTTCTCCTTATATCAATCATGAGCTCATGAATACTATCAAACATTTAATTTTCTCCTTATCCCTACATTATGCACATATCATCTACATTCCAAAAATATCTGAATAACCTTCCATGGATACTGGTAACATTAATAATACACTTTCAAAACTCAAGGAAAGACAATTGTGTAACAATCCTTAGATGTCTCATTATTCCAACATTACACATGATAAACATGTAATCATTCCACTACATTCTTAAACCATTGTCCAAGATTCAACAATTCTTTCATCTCAAATATCATTTGTAGTCTCTTCATCATCATCAACATAAATACTTCCCATACGACCATACTGATTCTCTTCATGAGACTTTCCCTTAGGGCATTGGTTTGCATAATGCCCGTACATTCCACATTTAAAACATTTAACCATTGTTGATGTCGTAGCAATACCATTATCCTCATCCCTGGTGTTAACTGAACCTTTTCCTTTGCACTTACTGGCTTTGTGTCCTTCTTTTCCACACCCAAAGCATCTTCCAGTTCCTTTGAAACATTCTCCTTGATGCCTCTTCCCACATGAATTACATAGGTGAAATTGAACTTTCTTTCCTCTATGATCATCATGAAACTCCATCTTTCTCTTATTAGCCGTGTCAGGAAACTTACCAAATTTTACATTATTGATCATATTATGAGATTGCTGATTCGGCATAATAATTATGTTTGGACTTCCAAATCCCATTTCATTATGAAGAATATCATTCCATTGTCCATCATATCCTCCATTATCGTGAATCATCTTGTTTCCAGCCATTTTCTAAAACCCAAAAAGAATAGTATTAGAGGAAAAAATCACAATAAAGGGGGGTAACTTCAATATCTAACATCTTAGGTTTAATCTAATATCGTTACCATGGTTCTAGGACTATATCCTATACGTATACTTATCCTTAGGGACATCCCTAGACATACCTTAGAAATATCTCTAGGGATCTCACTAACGTTTTCGCATCCTAGTTTCCAATGGTTGACTAAACCTTTCCTCTTATACCAACTGTAGAGACCCGTAGCTTGACGTACTTGGACATTACATTACATTTCCGGAATACTTAGTACATAACAAAAACACACACACAAGGATCGTAATAGTTTAGTGTCTTTGGAAACTCGGAATATAATCTTCTAATCGTGGTGAAAGATCTTCAAAATATCCCATAAAGATCTTCCTTTTTTTATACCTAAAACATTTCTTTATATCCTGGGGAAAAGAAAACATAAAAGGGTGAGCTCAAATGCTCAGTAAGGGTAAACAAAAAAAATATCAATCACATAATATACATAAGCACATAACTTTTGAATATCTTAACCTGCAAAATAGATCATAATTTCATAACATGGGGTAAATCATGGCAGTGAAATGTAATCACAATAATCATAACTTAAAACATGAAACTTTGTGGCATTCACCCATAATCAGAGATAATCATTTCTTTTTAGTCAAGACTCATTTCCAAGACTATCTTAGTGGACAAATTCCCTTTCTGAATCGAGTAACCCTCGTTTCAGTCCTGTTTCACTGAACCGGTATAACCTACCATTCCAGCCATGTCTATCTCATGAGATATAAAATTTTTACCCAATGCATTGGAGGGAGATATAGGTCCCACCCATCTTATAATGAATCCTTTCTTATGTGTGCCACATAATCATAAATCATACATCATCGCATAACCCATGTAATAAAAATGGGATTCTTAAACAACATGACATCATAAAACAATTCATATAAGATAAAGGAATTCATAAAAAATGTTTCCATCACAACATAATCAAATCCATGTAATAATGGGGATAAAAACAGAACCCTTTTATTATCTTAGATGGAAAATAATTTTTATAAAATACTTGAACTTCATTCTTGAGAAAAATATCTTTTCTACTTCGAAAACACTTTTCCTTTCTTAACATGTCATACAATTTTAAACTAAAAGAAGTTGATTAAAAATAAACTTGAATACTTGTAAAGGAAGCTTCTTGGAAATAATGTTTTAGAAATCCATTCATGCCGTATAAGTTAAAAAAACATTCTTCGTACTTTTGTCGGAAAAGTCAAAAAGTACCTCGTACGGAAAACGACAAAAGATTCCTTTCATCTCTTTTACTAAAAACTCACCGAAGGGTAAAATTGGATTTAAAAAAATTTTAGTTGGATGGAAATAATATTACATATTTATGAAACATGGATGTGGATGATAAAATACACCCCAGTAAATACTTACGAATAAACAATCTCGGATAAAAATGAGATTTTTATATTTCCCTTACCTTAGGTCCGATTTGCTTCGTATGTGTCCGAACCTCCTGTATAATGATTTAAATAATGTCATTGACTTATTACAGAATCATATTAATTGTTATGATATCATATATGGTTCACTTATGACATTATATTACCCCTTCTTTTGTAAATTCCATGTTAAAGAAGCGTTTTGGGTAAAATCGTTTCATTTATCGTAGGTGTTTTGACTTGTTGTTCTTGATATTATTATTAATTATATCATGATTTACATACTTCCAGAATATAAAATATGATTTATATATCATATATATTCAGTATATATATATATATATAATAGATAGATAAATGAAATGAAAAACACCGTTCATGGAGACGGTAGTCCGTACGTACGCATGAACGCTGTTTTCCTTTCTTTATTGTCTTGAATGGAAGTAAGTAGATGACATACATATATATATATATACATTAATCCAGTAGCTTTATAATGTCATATATTTCATTATTATTTCTTATATATACTTTATAATCATTCTTAAATGGTTAACATGGAGAATGAATCTCATCGCGTCGTGGAGACGGTAGTGCGTACGTACGCACGAGCGATGATATCATTTCCATAAATATTGAATTGAATTGGAGTGGATTATACAATATATCAGAATAAATATGATGTTTTAATAACTACGTATAGTTATTCTTTACACCATTATACCCATCCATGTAAGGTGGTGGTGGAAAATAGATTACACCGCGGCGTGGAGACGGTATTCCGTACGTACGCACGCGCGGTGATTTCTTTTTCCGTAGGATGGATAGATGGTGAAACAGGGTTGTTTCATACTTATAATAACACATCAGTATATGAGTGATACTGATGTTATTACTTCATAATGAAACAACCTATGAAGAAGAAGATGAAGAAGAAATAAAGTTGAAAGAATTGGTAACGGTAATTACATCTTCTTTGAATCGCCTCTTTGAGACCTCCTCTTAGGGCACTAAAATTGGTCTTTGAGGAAGACCAGAACCTCTAGGATGTTTCTAGGGAAGTGGAGAAGAGATTTTGGCAGGGGTTGTCTGAGCTTGAGTGCTCAAATTGGTGTGAGGAGGAGGGGGAGGAGGTGTCCTTTTATAAGGGAGGAGAGGGGCACCTTAGGAATACCTCAAAATATTATTTTATATTAATGTCAAAATCGGTTTATAATGGTTCCAAAGGGTCTTATTTCTAAGATAAAGTGGGTATGGGTCGAAATAATATCAACCAATATGATTTAGACAAGTTTAGGGTATTATTTTAACCTTATCAATTAGATTTAACTCTAAGTTAAATAATTTAACTTTTACCGTGTCTTTTTGTTTTCTTTCACTATATGGTTAATAGACATACTATAACATGCCAAACGATCCCCAAATTGTTTATTATTAATATATATTTCCTTATCTAAGTCATTTGGCCGAACCTTAGATTTTTAGGAATAAAATAACAATTAATAATATAATATTTGATTTAAAAACTATTTTGTGTCAATTTTGACACTATTTGATATATGATTTTTGTGAAAGTAATAACAGAATTATATGTTCGAACCAAGTTGATTAAATCAACACTAATATATCATAGTAACCTAGAAAATTAGTGGAATTCATAAAAAGTCTAAAATTACATTTATTTTGGTATTTATAATATAAATTATGTCAATATTTCATTAATAAGATAATTACTGCATCATCTTTGTGTCATAAATAAATTAAATTATTTGATGTCTAAAAATTACAAATAAAATACGATTATGTAGGAAATCTTTTTATAGTTCTAATGAATATTTACAATCTAATTTATCTTATGTATAACCCTATATTAGAAATGTTTTAGTAAATAAACTTTGATTTTAACTCTTTTAACTCTTCTTTGAATTAAATAATAATAAATGTCCTAATCTAATCCAAGTGGGCCTAAATGATAATATTTTACACTTAAGGTTGTTTTTGGTCGAGCTAAACTTGTCCAATAGGATTAGGACATGTGTTAGGGTAATATTAATATCATTTTTACCCTTAATTACCCTATTTACTTTTAACCGTGGTAAATAAAAGTAAAAAGTTATTATTCACCAAAAATTATTTTCATCTCATTGAACCATATTTTACTTACTAACATCAACCGTGTCTCTTGGATTTTTGAAATTCCATTCACAGAAGCGGTAAAATTAAGTTTTATGAAAAGTTTAGTTTTTTAACTACCACTTAGTAGTTTCACTATTCATCAAAAATTGAAGGTTTTCAGAAAAATGCCAAAATTTCATCCTAAGCTATATTTCATATTCCGAATTCAAAAATGAAGTCTATTTTACCAAATTCATAACATAGAATTTGCATTAATTAATTTTATAATTAAATCCCGCTGTTAAAACAAATAGCGTGTTTTTAAGAAACAATATCTATCAAAAGATTGACACTTGTTTATGTCTGGTTTAAATGTGCAATTACATCCAATGACCAAAATTGTATTAAGTTGTAAAAATATATTCTAAATATACTTTAAAACTACTCAAATTAATAATTTATCACTATTAATTATTACGATTAAAAAATTTGTTTTTTAATTATAATTTAGTAATTTTCACTATTCATCAGAATATGAAAGTTATCCGAAATGTACCAAAATTTCACCTTAGGCTAAATTCGATACTCCGAATCCAAAAATGAAGTCCATTTTGAGAGATAAAATTTCTAAAATTTTATAAAGTGGTTATTACTATTCATAACGGCTAGTTTTAATAATATTTTAATAGCATATCGTTGTTTCGTGAAACTCAGTATTGCGTACTACACACGCTATCGAGGAAGGGTGCGATTGCGTGTAATGCAAGGAAAGTCAAGGATGCGTGTTGTGCAAGCTCCTTTTGGTGTAGCTTACAACACAAGACATTAATAAAATTAAAAAGAATAGTTTTCATAAAATCTCGGGCTGTTACAATGAAAGGGTGAATCTAGGTTAAAAAAATATAAATTGAATACTAGATCATGAGATAAATTGATAAACACACATCAATTAGTAGATAAAAAATATTCATGATCAATCTTTTAATAAAAGGGTAAAAACATCAATTTATGAGTTCTTACAGAAATTGGATTGATCAGTGGTGAAGATTGTGTTCTCCAGTGATAAAAATTAATTTCTTTGTTCACTTCCCATCAAACCACCTTTCTATATTCATTTTTCATCCTCTGATCTCGATCTTCTAATAAAAACATCCAATACCTCCTCTCAAAACCACTCTGGGTTATTCAGCTAACCATATTGATTTGTTATAACATATTATAAATTGAATAATTTTGTTCATGGTATTTAAAATAAAATAAATAAATATAACTAATTGTTTAATATAAACCCACTACCAATTATTTCCTAAACTGGGCATCCAACACCAACCAACCATAGGTCCATCCTAAGATAAATATCACATTCTAGAATCATCCAAGGTGTTAGATTTTATATCTAAGGTCATGGACAAAATAAAAATTAATTTCAAATGAAATTATGTTTGTACATGCATTAAATTATATTAATATTTAAAATATATTAATTTTTTCTTGGGTCACCAAACATCATGCCAACATTGAGTAAAAATCATTATATATTCAGAAAAATACTAAAAGTATATTCCATCATAACTAGCATAGCTATATTATCTCATCCTTTAATACTTTTCATGAAAAAAGTATAAGATAAAAAATTTGGGGTTCTGTGTACACATCATACACTCCCAACTGTCAGGATATCTCATATACACTCTCATGCAGAAACAGCATATAAACCAAGGGAATATTCCATCCTTGTATATTACTTTCCTATCAATCCTTGATCGTTATCGGGTACTCTAGGAAGATGGCTCCGTCCTTGATGCCCATATTTCACTATCTAATAATGTGAATCAATTCTTGTATGTATATTTTTAATTTATACACATTGATGAATTCATTATACAAATCCAAGTGTGGGGGAATGGCTAATTGGTAAGAAAACTATCTAACACTCGGTAACATCTCAAATTTCCTGATGAACCTCAAGAACAATTTTCCTCTACAGTAAAATCATGAAAATCTGTAACATTGGGAGACTCTCAACAAAAAATGGTCTCCCTTATTGAAATCCATGTTCCAGTGAAGTCAATCTATAAATTATTTTCAATTTATCTGGGTTTTCTTTATATTCGTGTGGGTCACATGAATTTTCTCTTTAATCGCTTTCACCATCTCAGGACTAGTAAGATATTCCTATCCAATTTTAGTGCAACATAAGGGTGACATGAAGTGCCTCTCATAATGGGCCTCAAAAGGTTTAGTAATGATAGTTGATTGAAAACTATTGTTACAATACAACTCTACCAATAAAAGTTATCCTCCCATCTCTGAATGATGTCCAAAAGACACTCCCTTGTCATATCCTCTAACACATAGATAATTCACTTTGTTTTCCGATCCATCTGGGTGTGAAATGTTATACTCATCCTCTACTGGGTCCCAAAATTCACCTATAAGCCTCTCTATAATGATAAATTAAACCAAAAAACATGGCCAGATACAATAAATGATGGTAAACCATTGATTTAGATGATCTCCTTCATGTATAGCTTCCCCAAACTCTCAATCATACTCTACTATCTGATGTAAAGGAAGCGAACTGACACGGTATTTCGTTCAAATATAACCTAGTGGAATAATGGACTCACACTATCTATAGAAACCCCATCATGAATTCCATGGATATGTAAATCCATTATCACATTCGGATTTCAATCATCATTTTCAAACCTTCTTAAACCTAGTGTTCATCCTTCATATACTAACATGTGCAACATTGAGGGATGAACTCAGATTCCATCCACCTATTGTCATCCCACCCAAACTACCACTAAATTTATTTTTAACTCTTTAATAAAATGTTTTTTCATATCCAAAAGGGACGTTTGAAACTCTATCGTCACCTTCTCATTCAACATGACTGGATCCATCATCCATCAATAGAAAAGGTTAATTTTCTCTCATCCTTCATAGAATTAATTTGTTGCATCTATAAAGGGTATCTAGTCATACTTAAATCCATTTCCATTGTATGAAAATTAAGACTCTCTTACAAAATAATTTATAAGAGGACTCACCAACATCATCTAAATAAAAATGGAACCCCTCTCCTCTCCCAGGTCCACATTAAATGAATCCAACTACTCATAAACCTCCCCCACCAAACTAGAATGGGACTTCCTACTAAGTAAATCTTCCAACACATTTCTCTTCATAGGAATATTATAGTGACCCAATCCTTTTACAATTAACATTACATTATTTTGATCATAATTATATATCAATGTACAAGCAAAGGATTGTTAAGTCTGGTGTCATGGAAGAATAGGTACATAAAACATAAAATATGGGGCTAAAAATATTTATTTAATCTTCATAAAGAGATCCTAAATTTATTTGAGCCCATACATCTGTACAGGGTACATATGGGAACACATGAACAAAGGGATGAGCTTAAATGCCTAGTAAGGGAATGATCATAAGGATACGCCTTTAGCACATGAGTTAGGAGACAAGAAATAATTATTTCCAAAGCATGGAACACATAAAATTGTATCATATAAGCGTGGGATCATATAAACATGGAATAATATAAATGTGGAAGAATTATAAAACATGTATTTAGTCTGGTTCAAGGCTAACTACCAATCCCGATTCCCATTTTTTTATGGGTCAAGGCTAACTGCCAATCTCGATTCCCATTTTAGTATAGGTCAAGGATAACCGCCAGTCCCTTTTAACATCACATCTCATTAGACATAAATTTAACCAATGCATTGGAGTGCTATCTAGGTTCACCCAACTCAACATTTTCTTGAATATGCTTTCCACATAAATAATCATCCACAATCAACCGTATATAAACATAAGGGTACCCATGGAAAGAATTGGGTACCACAAACATGACATAAAGCATACCCAAATGGGGTAACATGAAAGTGTCCATGAAACAAAGGATTTATAATATACAAGTAAGTTCATATGAATATAACATAGTAAGTGGTTTCAAACATAAGTGAGAACATATACAAAATTTATTTGAGAAACATTATCATTAAAACATTTCAGTACAGTTTTAAGGAAAATACTATCGATCCTTTAAAATAAAAAAAGAGAGAATATTCAAAATAAAACCAAACTTAAACCAAGAAGGTTTTAATAATAAAATTAATGATTTTATAAATTCAAGTTTATCTTAAAGTAGGGGATATATTTCACTTCAAATTGGGTAAAAAAATTTGGGATGTTCCCTTAAGAGAGGTTTACTTATCGAAATGTTCTAAGGTTGGAATCTTTTAAAAACATGTATATCCATGAAATAGAGTGATGAAAGGGTATTCATAAATTAATTTTGTAAAAATAATCATAATTTATTATATGTAAATAAATAGAAAATATAAATCCTTTTTGATATAATGTAATGTAACCAAACCCGAAAGAACAAAGAAGGTTCAGGTAGATTTCGTTACGGTTTATCAGCATGGTATGAGGTTTATCTAAGAGGGATTGATGATAGAGAAAGGGGTTTCTCATCACTTATAAATCATGAGGTAATTATGGGTTAGGTGATAAAACATTCCACATCATTTGTTATTGCAGATATAAAGGCATAACAAAGAGAGCAATCTTGATTAAGAGTGAAATAGTGAGGATCCCTTACCTTAAATCTATTGGTGTTCTACCCTTGTTATTAAAGACCTGGATACACGAATTGGGTTTATTAATTAATAATTCCTTACCTTCTTCAATATTTAATTGGTTTATTATAATAATTTTATGTTCATTTATAACTGTTTTGATTGGTTATAAGGTTTAATTTCATTGTTCGGGCTCGTTTTTTTACTTGGTTTTATTGATCGCTTCGCTTATATTAATGTTTGGATAAACATGTAAGATGAAGGTGGATGTCCAGAATTGAATTCATATTATATTAGTGAAAATATAGAAGATTACATGGTTATAAATTCAATTTATTTATTTAGTGTGATGTAGAATTATTATAGAAAACCATAGTGACAACCGTTTTTGTTAATCAGTGGGTTTGATTACAAAGAACATTTTTTGCATTATAACTTAATACCATTTGTAAAAAAGGATTACAGAACAAAAAATAGGATATATTAAATATAAATATATGTTTCAACTATAACACAAATTGTTTCATGACCATAATTAATGATGATAATAGAAATTGATAAACTATTGTCCTTGAATGTGCTAAATTATCACATCTCAAACGATGCTTTCATTTCATTCAAATAAAAGGTGAGGAAAGAAGATAAGATAATGAATTATCCCATTAACATAAAAAATTTCAGTACATGTATGTTACTGGAGATATAGGACTATTTTGGTGAAGGGAGGTGAGGAAAAAAACAAAAAGAAACGAACTTAAAGGAAATGAAAGAATTGGAAAAGAGAAATTTACCTCTTGAGACTTCATCCTTTGAGAACCTCTTAAGGGGAGAGGTTTGGGTATTTTGGAGAGGCTAGGCGCTTTAATATGTGGGGAGGAACTTGAGGAGAGATTTGGGCCGAATATCGGCAAGGCGCAAGGCTTGAGAGTAGTGAAGAGAAGAGGGAGTGAGGGGGGTTTTATAGTGGAGGATAAGAGGGGTTTCATAATATTATAATAATTAGTTTATTATTTTACCTCAAGACTGGAATTAGTGATTATTCCGTGACAAAAAATAGTAATAAATGCATGTGACTTAGAACTAATTGGGATTACATCAGCAGATCATCATCAATTACTCAATAAAACCATTATTTATAATTTATTGTAAATTATCATATTTTATTATCCATAAAAAAATTGAAGTATTTTAGAAAAATCACAAAAATTTACCCAAACCATTTTTCCACCTGTAGAATAAAAAAATGAAATCAATTTGTCAAAAATAATTTTCTAATTATGATTATTTTAATATTTAATTAGTATCATAATTTAATATCAAAAACTAGTTTTGAAACATTTATTTACTTATTCTAGAATATAGGTCTATCATACTGTCAACTTGAATATTATTAATATATTATCATAGGTAAGGTTACTATTCATTAGGGTATATCACTATTCATAAGGGTAGGTTAGTATTCACCAAAAAATATGTTTTTCTTATCAGACTCCAAATAACTTATTGATTGCAACCGTGTATGTCAGATTTTCGAAATTCCAAACACAGAAGTGAAAAACATATTTTTAAAGGTCACTTAGCAATTAGTAGTTCATTATGTTTTGATTTCATAAGATTTTATGACAAATTTATAAAAATGGAATTTCCATTGAAAAACATTGGGTCATTACATTCTTCCCCCCTTAAGAAATTTGTCCCTCAAAATTTCATTTTACATTCAAATCCATAAACAGTTGGGGGTACTTTTCCGCCATTGCTTCCTCCAATTTCTATGTTTTCTCTTCGTACTTATGGTTTCTCCATAGTACCTTGACCAGATGACTGGACTTTTTTCATAGAACATTTTCTCTACGATCCAAGATCTTCACCGGCTGCTCCTCATTGGAAAGATAATCCTCCAACTATACATCATTTGAAGAGAGTACATGTGAAGGGTCAGGTATGTACTTCCTTAATAGGGATACATAATAGACATCATGTACTTTCATCATGGTAGGTGTAACTTCCAGTTGATAGGCCACACCTTTGACTCGACCAAAGGATCTCAAAGGGGATGATGTAATTGGTACATAACATCCCTATATTACCAAACCACATGACCTTATTCCATGGAGATATATGTAAAAATACCATGTATCTAACTTTAACCTCGTGGTCTGTTGAAGATTATCTGTATAACTTTTCTTTTGACATTGGGATGCCTTGATATGCTTCTGAATGGTTCTCACCTTCACCGCCATTTTGTCGACCATTTTAGTTCCTAGCAGCTTATGCTCATAGAATTCATCACAACACACATCTGTTCTACAACTTTTCCCATAAAGGGATTCATATGGTGCCTTTTCGATGCTTGAGTGGAAACTATTATTGTAGAATAATTCAACCAGTTGAAGATGATGGTATCATCGTCTTTTTAATTCCATAGAAAGCGTAATAAACATCTCTTCTAGTGTCTGAATTGTACTCTCAAATTTTCCATAAGTTTGAGAATGATAGGATGTATTGAAGTTTAGTTCAATGGTTAGAGCATGTTTAAGACTTTTCTAGAACATCAAGGTGAATCAAAGATCATGATCGGATACAATACATAGTGGTACTCCACACATCCTTACCACTTCTTTGATGTAAATCCATGCAATTTGATCCAGTGAGATGTCCTGTAAAATTGTGATAAAGTGAAATGTCTCTGTAAGACGATCCACAATAACCCATATAGCATTGTTTCCTCTTGATGTCCTTGGAAATTCGGTGACAAAATCCATGGTAATGTTCACCCACTTCCACTTTGGTATGGGTAGTGGTTTCATCACACCATTATACTTTTTCCCCCCAGCCTTCACTTGTTGACATACTAGGAACTTTGATGTATATTCTTCGATATCCCTTTTCATATTGTCCCACCAAATGTTTTCTCAGAAATCTCAATACATGTTTGTGCTCCCTAGGTAAATAGAGAAGTTCAATCTATGTGAATCATTAAATATCTCCTTCTTTATATCTAGATCAAATGGTACCCATAATCATGACCCAAATCTTACAAAAAAATTGTTCATCAATTTTGAAATTGGAGGATTTGTCATTTTTTGATAGCTTCCACCCTTTTCTGAATTTCTACATCATTTCATTGAGCATCCTTTATTTTCTCTAAGAGGGATAGTTGAGAAATAATTTGAGAAAGGATTGATGATGTACATCCTTTAATTATTCTCATTTCCATTCTTTTCAAATCTTAGAAGATTGAATCCTTTTCAATTCTCCTCATTGATATAGATAGAGGATCATTTCTACTTAAATCATTTTCCACCTTATTTTCCTCATCGGGATGATAGTGGATTGAGCAGTCACAATATTTGATGAGCTCTATCCAAATTTTCTTGTAAATAATAATCTCTTTATGTGTGAATATATATTTTAGACTCTTATATTTAGTATATATCTCATAGTTCTCCCCATAGATATAATTCCATAGAATTTTCAATGCAAAGATCACAGCTGCCAACTCCAGATCATGCATGGGATAGTTTTGATCATGGATTTTCATCTATCTTGAGGCATAGGATATCACTTTATCATTTTTCATTAGCACACAGCCTAATCCCTCTTTAGAAGCATCATTATACACCAAAAAGAGATCTCCACTTGTATGGAGTGTGAGTACTGACGCGGTGAGAAGCCACTTTTTCTACTCCTTGAAAAAAGCTTCAAAATCATAATACCAGACAAACATTACTCCCTTCTGTGTCATATTGGTAATTTGGTTTGAAAATCATGAAAAGTTATTCACAAATCATCGATAATATCCAGCTAGACCCAAAGAGCTATTGATTTATGTCACAGAATTTTTCCTGGGATATTATTCAATTACCTTCATCATGGAAGGGCCCACAGATATCCCTTTGCTAGTGATAACATTTCCCAATAATGATACATCCTCCATCTATAACTCACATTTACTGTACATTTCATATAACTTCTCCTTTTGAAAATTATTTAAGATAGTATTCAAATGCTCCTCATGTTCCTCCTTTATCTTAGAGTATATCAGAATATCATCAATAATGACCCACAAAAAATTTTCAAAGTAATTTCTAAAGACTCTATTCATTAAATCCATGAAAATTTCTGGATCATCAGTGAGTCCGAAGGGAATCCCAATGAACTCATAGTGTCCATACCATGTTTGAAAGGCAATGTTTGAAATATCTTCCTTCCTAACATTTAATTAGTGATACCCATACCGAAGGTCCACCTTAGAAAAATAACTAGCCCCACGAAGCTGATCGAACAAGTCATCTATCCGTGGTAGGGGATTCTTGTTCATTATCATGATTTTATTGAGTTCGTGATAATCAATGCAGAGTCGCATTGATCTTTCTTTCTTATTGATGTAGAGGATTGGTGCACCCCACGGTGAATCACTCTAGCCTATAAAACCCTTCTCCATATTCTCCTGTAACTACTTCTTCAATACTTACAGCTCTATGATGTCCATTATATAAGGTGTCTTTGAGATAGGATGAGATCCAGGGATAAATTCAATTCAGAACTCAACCCCTCAGTCAGGAGGAAGATTAGGTAACTCTACCGGGAATACATTAGTGTAATTCCTCAAAATGGGAATGTCTTCAAGAAAGATTCTTGACCTTGACTCAATCATTTGAGCAAGATATTCCTACTCACAAGGTAGCAATATCCACTAATGATATGAATATTCTAAAGGAGATTCATCTTCCTCCTAACACATGTAATGAATCGGATCATGCTTTGGGATGTGAAGAGTGATCTCACTTTCCTGACAGTTGATGTTGGGTTTGTATAAAGATTTCCAATCCATGCCCAATATAGGATCAAACTCCACTAAAGGACATATGATAAGATTTTCTGGGAGGTTGAGTCCACAAACATTAATTGTGGATGTGTTATAAACTATGGACATAATGATTTCCCCATTTATTGTTCTCACAGATAACTTTTCCTTCTAATTTCGAGGTGGTGTTTGTATAGTTCAACTAAACTTGAAAGATATGAATGAATTCATAGAACCAGAATCAAATATAATTTTCCCTATTCTTGAATGAATAAATATCATACCTATCACAACATCATTGTTTAGCTCCACCTCTATAGTAGTGATAGCATAAGCTTATACTTGTTTCATTAGAGGTTGTCGTTGATTGGCTCTGAAAACCCTCGGCTTGGGGAAATTGTTCACATAATGCCCATGCTCCTTGTCGTTGTAACATTACATTACAAGTTCTGTGTTGATCAGAACCTTTCCTTATTCTCCCAAATTATCATGATTTTTCTTATGCCATCCACAGTTCTAGCCGAGATGACCAAATTTTCCACATTTAAAGCAATTCATGGTTCCCTCCAGACAGTTACTAGGACGCTTCTTCCCACAACTTTTACAAGGGGAAAAGTTAGTCTTCTTTCCATCATGGGATTTTTTTTTATGAATCAACCATGTTGTTCTCAATTTTCTACTTCATGTTACTGGGACCATGAGACCACTGAGATTCTTTGATATCCATTTCAACCTTGAGGGCACAATAGACAATATCCTCAAAACTATCGTAGTCTTGAATCACCAATTCTTTTCATAGACTCAACTTTATTCTGTTAAAGAAGCAATCCACCTTGCTTTCAGTGTTCATGAAAAAGCCAGAGGTGTTCCTTGAAATCCTTGTAAATTTGGATTTTATACACCCTGATGGGATCATCTTCTTTCTAGTTGAGTCTAAGGAACTCTTTTTCCATCTTGAGATAGAGTTTTTGAATAAAATATTTGTTAAAACCATCCTCTTTAACTCCTCCCAATCCATGGAATCAATTTCCTACTTTGACATTGTATTCTTGATCAATTCCCACCACTGATCATCTTCCTCATCAAAATGATAGACTGCCAGTACAACCTTCTCTTCTTCTGACCACTGGAGGATAAATATTATCTTTTCAATGGATTTAATCCATTATTCTGTGAGGAGGGGATCAGAAGATTCACTAAATATGGGAGGACTTTTCCACATGATGGATTCTATGGAAACATTATCTTTCCTTGGGGAGGATGGAATTCCACAAGATTCAAGTTATTTTTCATAACTCAAGCCAGCTGAGAAGGTATTATCATGAAGTTTTGAAAACCCGCTCCTATCATATCAGGCATATCATTTGGGAAATCTTCACAATTCCTATCACATTGGTTATTAGAACATTTTCTTCTTTTTCCTGCCATTAACTAAGAAAAAGAACATATAACTGGAGGTCTTTAATACTTATCTATTGAGCATAAAAAGGAAACATTAAACACAAAACTATAAATATATAAAAAAGAAGGATATCCTAACATGTGGCTCCTTATGTTTATATCTTGGTTATGCTCGATCTATTTCATAATGTATACTCTTATGGGATTTTTTCCTTACTAATTTTTTGTACTACACTCATTAATGTACCAAAGCATATCCCTTGAGAGTGTCGTAACCAAGAGTATATCAAGTCCCATTATTATGCACCTATTCTAGTTTGTGTCTAGCTCAAAGTGGGGTTTTGCGGTTTTACCCCTAGATACACCTGTTCCAGATTCACATCAACCTTCTCATATCTAGACATGGATGTATTTTCTTGATAAACCTCTTACTCAATACTCAACAAAATTTAGGATTGTTTTTTATAATAAGTCTATTCGTTAAGGTTCTTACTATGGTTATCAATTCCAAATCTAAAAAAACTAGACCATCCTCAGATACCATCTATAGAGACCCAATCCTTTTTCATATAAAATTACCAGATTTTAATCGTAATTATACATCAGAGTAAAATGAAAGGATCGTTAAGTATAGTGTATTAGAAGAGTGAGTACATAAAACATAAAACATGGAGCTAAAAAACTTTTCTTTATTTAATCTTCTTAAAGAGATCCTAACTTCCTTTGAGAACTTACTTCTGCACAGGGTACCTTGGGGAACACATGAACAAAGGCATGAGCTGAAAAGCCGAGTAAGGGAATGAACATAAGGATACATCGTAGGAAAATGAGTTAAGAGACATGACATAATGATATCCAAATTATGGAACATATACAATTGTATCATATAAGCATGGGATCTTATAAAAATTGAATAATATAAATGTGGCAGAATCCTAAAACAAATATTTATTATGCGTCAAGGCTAACTTCCAATATCGTTTCCCATTTTATTATGGGTCAAGCCTAACCTCCAATCCTGATCCCCACTTTAGTACGGGTCAAGGCTAGCCGCCAATCCCATTTCACATCGCATTTCATGAGACTTAACTTTACCCAATGAACTGGAGCACTATCTGGGGCACCCATATCCACATTTCCTTGAATATTCTTTCTATATAAATAATCATGCATAATCAACCATATATAATCATAAGGGTACCAATGGAAATAATTGGGTACCACAATCATGAAATAATGAATAACCAATGGGTGTATCATGAAAGTGTCCATGAAATAAAGGCTTTAGAACATTCATGGATGTTCATAGGCATATAACATGGTAAGTGGTGTCCAACAGAATTAACAACATATAATAAATGTATTTGATAAACATTATCATTAAAACATTTTTTGTACAATTTTAAGGAAAATATTATGGAGCTTTTAAAATGGTAAGGTAGAAAATATTTTATATAAAACCGGAATTTAGCCAAGATGGTCTTCATAATAAAAATACTGATTTTATAAAGACAATGGTATCTTAAAATAGGGGATAAAGTGCACTCAAAATTTGGTAAAAAATTTGGGAAGTCCCCTTAAGACATGTTTTCTTATCGGAAAGTTCCAAGGAGGGAATCATTTAAAAACATGTATATACCCAAAAGAGAGTGATGAAAGGGTATTCATAAATGAATTTTTTAAAACTAAATACCATTTATACTATTTAAATAAATAGATAACATAAATAATCTTTGATATAAAGAAAGATAAGGCAACCTGAGAGAACAAAGAAGGTTCGAGTAAAATTCGTTATGGTTTATCAGCATGGTATCAGGACTTCCTATGAGGGATTGATGGGATATAAATGGGTCTTTCATCACATATACATTATGAGGGAAGTATGGTGGAGGTGAAAAAACATACCCCATCATTTTTTATTACACATAAAAAATATCATAGAGAATATTCTTGATTAAGATTGAAATGGAGAGGATCTCTTGCCTTAAATCTGTTGGTGTTCTCCACTTGTTATTAAAGACGTGAATAAAGAAATTAGGTATATTAATTAAAAATTAAAGAAACTATTCTATATGTAATTGGTTTAGTATAATAATTTTAAGTTAATTTATAACCATTTTGACTGGTTATGAGGTTCAATTTCAATTTTCAGGTTCGTTTGTTTACCTGTTTTTATTGATCTATTCGCTTATATTCATGTTCGGATAAACATGTAATGTGAAAGTGGTTTTACAGAATTGAATTTATATTATATTATTGAAAATATAAAAGATTAAATTTTTTTAAATTTAATTTGGTTACTTATAGTGAAGTCGGATTATTATATAAAACTGTTGTGACATCTGTTTTGGTTAATCAGTGGGTTTGATTACAAAGAACATGTTTTCATTTATATCTTAATACCATTTTTACAAAATAATTATAGAACCAAAAATAGGATATATTATATATATAATAATTTGGTTCAACCATTAATCAAATGGTTTCATGACCATAATTAAAAATGATAATTGAAATTGATAAACTGTTGTCCTTGAATGTGCTAAATTAACACATCCCAAACGGTGCTTTCATTTCATTCAAATAAAAGGTGTGGAAAGGAGAGAAGAAAATGAAATATCCCATTATAATAAAAAAATTCCAGTACATGTAAGTTAGTATATTTATCATACTATATTGGTGAAGGGAGGTGAGTAAAGAAAAAAAAGAAAAGAACTTAAAAGAAATGAAGGAATGGGAAAGAGGAATTTACCTCTTGGTACTTCCTCCTTTGAGAACCTCATAAGGGGAGAGGATCTGGTATTTTTAATAGGCTATGGGATTTTTTATATGGGGGGAGGATCTTGGGGAGGGATTTGGGTAGAATATTGGAAAGTCACAAGGCTTGAGAGTAGTGAAGAGAAAAGGGAGAGAGGGAAAGGGTTATAGTGGAGGATAGGAGGGTTTTCAAAGTATTATAATAATTAGTTTAATATTTTCAATCAAGACCAGAAATAGTGATGATTACATGACCAAAAATAGTAATAAATTCATGTGACATCGTTATTACACAAATACGACTCAATCAAGGATCTCGAAAGGGCCGAGGTACCTGGGACTTATCTTCCCTTTCTTAAGAAACCTCAAGACAATATTCCATGTATATATGAGTAAAAATACCATGTCTCCAACTTTAAGCTCAAGGTCTCATTGATGATTGTATGTATAACGTTTCTGTCAACTATGGGCTTCCCTGATATAATGTTGAATTTTTTCCACCTTCTCTACTATTTCTTCACCCATTTCAGTTCCTAGCAGCTTACGATCACCAACTTCATCCCAACTCATTGATGTTCTAAACCATTTCTCATAAAGGAATTCGTATAGTTCTATTTAGATGCTTCAGTGTAAACTATTGTTGTAGGAGAATTCAAACAGTGGAATATGTTAGTCCCATATTCCTTTGAAATCCATAGAACACACTCTCAACATGTCTTCTAGTGTCTGAATAGTTTTATCAGATTGGACATCAGTTTGAGGATGATAGAATGTAATGAAGATCAGTTCAACGCTTAGACCATGTTGGAGACTTTTCATGAACATCAAGGTTAATCTGGGATCATGATTGGATACAATAGATAGTGGTACTCCATGCAGCATTACCACTTCATTTATGTAAATCTGTGAAATTTGATGCAATGAGAAGTCTTCTCAAATCATGATAATGTGAGCTGTCTTTGTAAGTTGATCCAAAATGTCCCATATAGAATTGTTTCCTCTAGATGTCCTTGGAAGTCCAGTGACAAATTCCATCCTAAAGTTCTCCCACTTCCACATTGGTATGGGTAGTGGTTCTATAATACCCTTAGAATTTTTCCTCTCAGCCTTCACTTATTGACATACCAGGAACATTGATGTATATTCAGCAATATTCATTTTCATATTGTCCAATCAAAAGTTTTCTCAGAGATCTCAATAAATCATTATGCTCCTTGGGTGGATAAAGAATGTCGATCTATGTTCATCACTAAATAAGTCCATCTTAATCTCTGGATCTGATGGTACACATAATCATGTCTCAAATCTTACAACAATTTCCTCATCAATTTTGAAATCCGAGGATTTCCCATTTCTGATACCTTACACCCTTTTCTGAATTTCCACATCTTTTCTTTGAGAATCCATTATTTTATCCAAGAGGGATGGTTGAGAAATAATTTTATAAAGGATTGATTATGTTCCTACTTTAATGATTCCCATGTCCATCCCTTGAAAATATAAGAAGATCATATCCTTTTCAATTCTCATCATTTATAAATATGTAGGATCCTTTCTACTTAGAGCATCGAACACTATGTTTGCCTTACCGGGATGGTAGTTGATTGAGCAGTCATAATCCTTGATGAGATCTATCCATTTCCACTGGAGCATATAAATCTATATTTGTGTGAATATATATTTAAGACTCTTGTGGTCAGTATATATCTCACACTTCTCCTCGTGGAGATAATGCCTCCAGATTTTCAATGAAAATATCACAGCCACTAACTCAAGATCATGTGTGTGATAGTTTTGCTCATGGATTTTCATCTACCTCAACGCATAGGCTATAACTTTATCATATTTCATTATCACTCATCATAATCCCTTCTAATAAGTATAAATATACACCAAAAAGAGTTCTCCACTTGTAGGGAGTGTGAGTACTGGCATAGTGATACACCTCCTTTTCAACTCCTTGAAACAATCTTCACATTCTTGAGTCTAGAAAAACGTTACTCCCTTCCCTGTCAGCTTGGTCATTGGTTTCGAAAATCGTGAAAAGTTCTTCACAAATCATCTTTAATACCCATATAGACCCAAAAAGCTATGGATCTCCATTACAGAAGTTGGCATGGGCCACTCTTCAATTGCCTTCATCTTGGAAGGTTCCACAGATATCCCTTTTCTAGTGATAACATGCCCCAAGAATGATACTTCCCCCTTCCAGAACTCACATTTACTGTACTTTACATACAAATTCTCCCTTCTAAAAGTCATTAAGATGGCATTTAAATAATCCTCATGTTCCTCCTTGATCTTGGAGTATATCGGAATATCATCAATTAATAACACCAAAAATTTGTCGAGGTAATATCTAAAGACCCTATTAATCAAATCCATGAAAATTTCTAGAGCATTAGTGAGTCTGAAAGGCGTCACTATGCACTCATATTGTCCATTCCTCGTTTGAAAGGTAGTCTTGGGAATATATTCTTTACTCACCATTAATTGGTTATATCCCGGCTGAAGGTCCACCTTAAAGAAATAAATTGTCGCATGAAGCTGATAAAGAAAGTCATCTAACCATGGTTGGGGATACTTGTTCTTTATCATGATTTTATTATGATCATGATAATCAATGCATAGGTTCATTAATTTGTCCTTCTTTTTGAAGTAGAGGACTGACACAACCCATGGTGAAGCACTTGGGAATATAAAACCCTTCTCCATATTCTCTTGTAACTCCTTCTTCAGCTCTTCCAGCTCTACAGTGTCCATTATGTATGTTTTCATTGATATAGGGAAAGATCCAAGGATATGTTCAATTGATAACTCATCCTCTTGGTCAGGAGGAAGACCATGAAACTCTTCAGGTAATACATCAGTGTAATCCTTTATGATGGGCATGTCTTCAAGCATGATTCTCTCCTTTGTATCAATAATTTGATCAAGGTATACCTACTCAAAAGGTAATAGTATCCACACATGAGATGAAGATTATGAAGGAGTTTCATCTTCCTCCTTAAACTTGTAAAGAATCGTAGGATTCTTTGGAATTTTAAGAGTGGTCTCCATTTCCTGATTTTTTATTTTGGATTTGAATAAAGATAGCTAATCCCTGACCAATATCGCATCATGCGCCATTAAAGGAAGTATGATGAGATTTTCTGGGAGGTATAATCCATAAATATTAACTAAGGAGGAGTTATAAACCATGGATGCAATGATTTACCCATTCATTGTTCTCATATATAACTTTTCCTCTAAATTTTGAGGTGGTTTTTTAATAGTTCTACTAAACTTGCAAGATATGAAAGAATTCATAGAACTAGAATAAAATAGTACATTCACTTTTCATGAGTGAATAACTAGAATACCTATCACCACATCATTTTCTGACTCCATCTCATCAGTATTGATAGCATAAGACCATCCTTTTTTCCATGGAGGTTGTGGTTGATTGCCTCTGACAACCCTCAACTTAGGGTAATTGTTCGCATAATGCCCATGCTCTTTGTAGTTGAAACACTACAGTGAAGGCTAAGTGTTGATCTTATCCTTTCTTTATTCTTACACATTAGCAGTATTTTTCATATCCCTTCAGCATTTCTTAGCCAATGAACCAAACAATGAACATTTTAAGTGAATCTTGGTTCCCTTCAGACAGTTACTGGTATGCTTCGTCACAAAACTTTTACAAGGGGAAAATTCAGTCTTTTTTCCATCATGGTATTTTTTTATGAACCACCCATGTTGTTCTCCATTTTTGGTTTCTTGTCACTGGGCCCACGAGACCACTAAGAGTCTCCAATCTCCATTTCAAACTTGAAGGCACAACATACAATATCCTCAAAACTTTTGAAGTATCAAATCTCCAATGCTATTCGTTGACTCGGATTTAGTCTTATAAATAATATATCCACCTTTATTTCGGTGTTCATGAAAATGAAATAGTCGTACCTTGAAATCCTTGTAATTTTTACTTCATACGCCCCAATGGACTCATCTTCCTTATGCATGAGTCCGAGGAACTCTCATTCTCTCTTGAGACGGAGGGTTCGAGGAAAATATATTTTGAAAAAGATCCTCTGAATTACTCCCAATCCATGGAATCAATTTCCACTTGTGACATTGTATTCTTGATCAATGTCCACCACTGATCATCTTCCCCCTCAAAATGATAGAATGCCAGTACAACCTTCTCTTATTTTGAGCATTAGAGGACAAAGAATATATTTTAAATGGAGTTAATCCATTGTTCCGTGAGGAGGGTATCAGAAGATCCGCTACACATGGGAGGCCTTTCACTCAAGAAGGATTCTATGGAAACTTTCTCTTTCCTTGTAGGATGAGGGTGTTCCACATTATTCAAGTTATTATTCATAACTCATGAAAGCTAAGGAAGTATTGTCCTGATGTTTTGAGCACCCGCTGCCATCATATTGGAATATCATTATAGAAATCTTCACATTTCCAATAACATTGGTTGTTGGAATGTGTTCATCTATTTCCCTCCATTAACTAAGAAAAATAATATATAATGAGAGGCCTTCAATACTTAGCTATTGAGAATAAAAAAGGAAACATTAGACATAAAAGGATAAACATATAAAGATGAAGTATATCCTAACTTGTGATTCCTTAGGTTTATATCTAGGTTATGATCAATCTATTTCATAACATATATTCATATGGGTTTTTTGTCCCTTAATAATTCTTTTTTACTAAGCTCGTGAATCTACCAATGCATATCCCATAGGAGTGTTGTAAACAAGAGTGTTGTAAAGACCGTTGTCGTGCATCAGTTCCCGTTTGAGTCTAGATCAAAGCAGTGTTTCCGGGTTTTACCTCTATATACATCTGTGCTAGAGCATCCTCTATTTTCTCATAACCAGAAAGCAATGCATTTTCATGATAAAAAACTTACTCAATACTCACCAAAATTTAAGAATGTTTTCTTATACATAGTCTCATCCTTATGGTTCTTACTAAGGTGCTCTATTACTAATCTCCAAAAATTATTATACCATCCTCTGATACCAACTATAGAAACCCATGCCTTTTACATATAACATTACATGATTTTAAGCATAATTATACATCAGATTACAAGACAAGGATCATTAAGTCTTGTGTCTCAGAAGACTAGGTACCTAAAACATAAAACATGGGGCTAAAAAACCAATTTCTTTATTTAATCCTGGTAAAGAACTCCTAACTTCCATTGATCTCTTACATCTGCATAGGGTACCCTGGGGAACACATGAACAAAGGGATAAGCTGAAAATCCCAGTAAGGGAATGAACATAAGGATAAGTCTTAAGCACATTACTTAGGAGACATGACATAATGATATCCCAAGCATGGAACATATAAAATCATATCATATAAGCATGGGATCATATAAACATGGAATAATATAAATGTGATATAATCATAAAACATGTCTTTAGTACGGGTCAAGGCTAACTGCAAATCATGTTTCCCATTTTAGTACGAGTTAAGGCTAACCTCCAATCCTGATTCCAATTTTTATACGGGTCAAGGATAACCACTAATCCCATTTCAAATCCCATCTCAAGAGACTTAAATTTACCCAATTCATTGGTGTGCTATCTAGGCGTACCAATCTCAAAATATTCTTGAATATTTCTTCCACATAAATAATCATGCATAATCAACCATATATAACTATCAGGGTACCCTTGGAAGGAATCTGGCACCACAATCATGACATAAAGCATAACCAATGGGAGTATCATAGATGTTTCCATGAAATAAAGGCTTTAGAACATACATATAAGTTTAAAGGTATATAAAATGTTAATTGGTGTCAAAAAAAAATGAAAACATATAAGAAATGTTTTTGAGAATCATTAGCATTAAAACCTATTTTATACTATTTTAAGGAAAATACAATAGATCCTTTAAAATATAAAAGTGGAAAATCTTTTATATAAAACTATAACTTAACCAAGAAGGTTTTAATAATAAAAAGGATGATTTTATACAGACAATGGAGTCTTAAAACAAGGGATAGAGTACACTTGAAATCGGGTAAAAAATTTTGGGAAGTTCCCTTAAGACATGTTTTCTTATCTGAATGTTTTAAGGAGGGAATTTTTTTAAAACATGTATATCCCCAAAAGAGAGTGATGAAAGGGTCTTAATAAAATAATTTTTTAAAAATAAATAGATTTTAGAATATTTACATAAATAGATAAGATAAATACACATTAATATAAAGAATTATAAAGCAACCTAAAAGAACAAGTATGGTTTGGGTAGAATTCATTATTGTTTATCGGTGTGGAACTGAGTGTACCTAAGAGGGATTGATGAGAGAGAAATGGGATTCTCATCACTTATAAATAAAGAGAGAATTATGGGGAGGTTAAAAAACTTACCCCATAATTTGGGATTACACCTAAAAAGGCATTTTATAGAGAATAATCTTGATTAAGAGTAAAAAAGAGCGGATCTCATACCTTAAATCCATTGGTGTTCTCCAAATGTTATTGAAGACCTGAATAAACAAATTAGGTTTATTAATTAATAATTAAATAAACTCTTATGTATTTAATTGGTTTCTTATAATACTTTTATGTTCATTTATAACTGTTTTGATTGGTTATGAGGTTAAATTTCATTGTTCAGGCTTGTTGATTTACTTGGTTTTAATGACCGGTTTGCTTATATTCATGTTTGGATAAACATATAAGATGAAAGTGGTTGTCCAGAATTGAATTTATATGCTATATGTGAACATCCAGGAGATTACATGGTTTTAAATTTAATTTGGTTACTTAGAGTGAAGTCATATTATTATATAAAACCATAGTCACAACCGTTTTTGTTAATCGGTGTGTTTGATTATAAAGAACATGTTTTGATTTATAAATTAATACCATTTTAACCATAGGATTACAGAACCAAAAATAGGATATATATATATATATATATATAGCATATAATAATCGGGTCCAACCATAACACAAATGGTTTCATGAAGATAATTAATGATGATAATAGAAATTGATAAACTATTGTCCTTGAATGTGCTAAATTAGCACATCTCAAACGGTGCTTTCATTTCTTTCAAATAAAAGGTGGGGAAAGGAGAGAAGATAATGAAATATCCCATTACCATAAAAAAAATTCTAGTACATGTATGTTACTGTATTTATCATAATATTTGGGTGAAGGGAGGTGAGGAAAGAAACAAAAAAAATAACTTAAAAGTAATGAAAGAATTAAAAAAAGTAATTTACCTCTTGAGACTTACTCCTTTGAGAACCTATTTAGGGGAGAGGATTTGGTATTTTGAAGAGTCTAGGGGATTCTAGTCGTGGGAGAGGTGCATGGGGAGATATTTGGTCTGAATATTGGCAAGGCACAAGTCATGTGAGTAGTGAAGATAAGAGGGAGTGAGGGGAGGGGGGTTATAGTGGAGGAGAGGAGGGTTTTCATAATATTATAATAATTAGTTTATTATTTTATTATTTTCCCTCAAGACCAGAAATAGTGACTATTTCCTGACCAAAAATAGTAATAGATGAATTTAACTTTGAACCAATTTGGCTTACATCAGTTGATCATCATCAATGACTCCATAAATCTAATATTCAGTATTTGTCATAAATTGTCGTATTTTACTATTCCTCAAAAATTCAAGTATTTCATAAAAATGTCAAAAATTCACCCTAACCATTTTTCGATTAGTTTAATCAAAAAATGAAATCCATTTTTCAAAAATAATTTGCAAAATATGATTATTTTAATATTTCATCAAAATAATAATTTGTTATAAAAAAGTAGTTTTAAAATATTCATTTACTTTTTCTAAAATATAGGTATATCGTACTTTCAACTTGAATATTATTTATATATTTTCATAGGTAAAGTATCTATTCATTAGGTTATATAAATATTCATAAGGGTATGTTAATATTCATAATGGTAGGTTACTATTTTCCAAAAATTATGTTTTCCTTATCAGACCCAAAATAACATACTGGTTGCAACCGTGTTTGTCAAATTTCCAAAATTCCAAACAGAACCGGGACAAACTTATGTTTAAAGGTAACATAGAACTTATTAGTTTTCTATGTTTTGTTTTCATGTGATTTTATGAAATATTTATAAGAAGGTAATTTCCTCTGAAAAACATTTGGACATTACAAATATAGACAATGTAAAAGTCGTAGTCTTATAGGAACTCCAGTAAACTATTTTTTATGCTACAAATCCCTCTGAGTGAAGATATACCAATGTATCTAATCATCTAAGTATAGGAAAAACAGTTCTCCCTAAATATAGTGCATCCACATCTTTAGAATTAAGGCTACTAATTCTAACTCTAGGAATCGAGTCACATAGTTAAACTCATGGGGTCTCAACTACCTCAATCCACATGTGATAACTACATGCCTCTACGTAAACAAGAATTCAATCCCAGATCTAGAGTATTTTTAAATCATTATATACTCCATGCCCTCCCCTAGTATTCGTAACACATGATCACTACTCAACCTTAGCCTCAACAGCTTGATGACACCCTAAAAATCCTTATTCTTGTTAAATTTCTACCATTTTCATGTCAGGGTGGTCAAAGGGTTTTCTAATTTGTAAAATTCATTCACAAACCATATGTAGTACAACGCCAATCCAAGAAAACTACAAACCTATAAAAATCTATTTGGTGGGCCCCATGAAATGATTTCATAAATCATCACTAGGTGCACAAAAATTCCATGCATATAGATGACATTCCCCATAATGTGAACCTCAGGAATCCAAAAATGGAAAATTGAGAGTTCGCCAAACATATTGTTCTCACAGTGTAATTCATTTACTATATTTTGATTCTTTTCATTATACACCTCTGAATCAGTGTAAATGAGTATTTCCTCAATGATGAAAACCAAAAATTGGTCCATGTATGGATGGAAGATATGTTTTATTAAATCCATAAACACTTTGGGGGTATTATTCACATAAAATGGAATAACTGAGAACTCATAGTGTATCTATTGACATTGGAAGGACTTAATTGTATTATCTGAATTACTAACCCACAAATACTATTATTTGGACATGATATTAATCTTAGAGAACAAATTCTAACCTCACAACTAGTCAATGTGGTCATAAATCCTCATGAACTGTTAATTTTTATTTATCATGACCTAGTTTAGGTGATGATATTCAGCAGAGGCCTCATGATCTTGTCCCCCTTCTTCGTGAATAAAATGGGAGCTACCTAATGGGACACACTGGGTGTGTTGAAACCCTTATTTTTAAGATCTTCTAATTGTAACCTTAGATAAATAATACCATTAGAGGATTTTTGATATACCTAATATTATATTAGAGTGGTATTGGGGTGAAATTCACTTCAGAACTCCATCTCCTACCCTAGAGGTAGTCTCAAAACATCCTCGATGAATATATTAATAAATTACAATACTATCAAAGTAACCCATATGTATGAAGTTCCCACTCTTCCAAGAAATAAATTTATCAACTTATGGTTGATGGGTTACAACCTCCTGGTCACAATTTCCACTCATTCATCAATGATATCTCTCTCTCCTATAAAAGAGATTGTCATCTCCACTATCTAGAAAAATCCAAATTTTCTAAGATAATAAAAAATTTGGACTCGAACTGTGTACAAAAAATCTATACCCAAAATGAAATCAAAAGGATTAATCATAATAACAAAAATGACCCATGAGAAAATCTCTCAACCATGTTCCAACCGTCACAATTATAAGATAATTGATATCAAAGAATCACACCCAGTCAAAGCCTCTAGAAAAATATATCAGGATAAGACCTCGATAGGGATATCTAGCTCTTATACAGGGGATTCATAAAATAATGAGTGATTCAAACCTATGTCTATATTACTATAGAAATTGTATAAAATACATATATCATACCTCATATAATCACATGGGTTGTCAGGTCATAAGCCTCCATTGCCTATAGGTTCTTGAGGCCCCAACCACAAGATCCTTGAGCCTGGTGTGGGCCACCTATTGGTGGTGGTTAAAGTAGTTCATAAGGTCACCCTCAACCAACACTTCCTCCACCTAGAGATCCACATGATCATATTCGATTCTCACAATATGAGGACATAATGTTCATAACTAAGAGAAACCTAATCACTATATTTCCTATGTCATTATGGTCCATTAGATTCCTACTTGCCCTCCTAAATATGTTAGGATGGGAAATCATGTGGCATGTGACCTCACTCAACACATGGATAGCATCATCCCTCCCCAACCAGACCAAGTCTTCTATGTGAACCCGTTAACACATATCCAGTAAACTACGTTCATCCATGTTCATTTCTCATATACTGAGACCCTATTGACTAGCTACTAAGGTCGAATTAGCCCACTGAAACTGACTTTGAACTCTAGCTTCCTCATGTCCCTTTAAGAGTAATATTTCTATCAACAATTCATTCTTTATCACTCCATCATTAGTTAGAATGAATTAGGGGATGAAATTTTATTATTCATATGGATACCGTGATTGAACATTCATTCTTGATTCAAACCATCTCAAACCATGTTGAGGGAGTATCGATAGGGTTAGTGAAATTAATGGCATACTCAAAAAACTCTATACAACACTAATAAAACTCAAAAAACTCTTGGATCAAATCTAATCATAAGAATGATGTGTAATAATCCATAATAAATATATATTAGAAGGTAGACCTTGAGAAAATCACCTCATTATGATACTAATCAACTAGAATCCATAGGCTATCTATTATTTCATGGAAATGGCTGCATACTAGTTTAACCATCTGATCAGTTAGGGTCTTTAGGAGCCTGAATACTTGTATCAGTGACTGTATAAATTCCTCCACTAAATGGGGATCTAGTTCACCATGGAACCTCAAAGTTCACTGATATTGGAACCCGCAGAATGTGATAATATTATTCGAATCATCATCCTACCTCATTGGTACTATTTAAACATGAAGGTAAGGGTGACTCTCCATGCCCTCCAGGTAGAAACACTTCATGGGATGGTCCCTGAACTGAGGCATCATCACTCATCGAATCATCCCCATGATCCTGAATTGATAGCCTTCCTATAAGTCATTGTGGATACATCCTGGAAGTGTTCATGATTTACCACAATTAGATGATCACATATATATATATATATATGACAAAATATCTATATTTAAAGGACTCAATAATAAATTTTTTATGTACCATTTACCCCTAAAATCAAGGTCTCAGTATGAGAATTTTATAAAAAGATACTGAGAGTATTTTTGAATGGTTATTTCCACCTTCTTACCAATACTTGGTTCTCCATGATGAAATCCACAATCTAGAAACTTTGATATTTTTTCCCTAAGTTCCCAAAAAATCCTCAAAAATGTAAACTCCAAAAATTGTCCCAATGAATGAAATTCTCCAATACCACTCTACAATGACCTAACCTATCGTGGCCCACTGGGAAAATGGAAGGTCAAGCCTCCATAACCCTAAGACATTGTCCAAAATGTTAGGGGTTGGTGTAAGGTTTTGAGATACAGTTAGGTAAATGAGATTCATTTTCCAAGTAAACATTTTACCCACAACCAACCATCTCTATGAAAACATAAATAGGAATAATAAAAAGTGTTGTAACATCTAATGGAAAATTATGCCTGAAATATACTCTATGGAATAAATCATGTTATGATTGAATAAAACCAATTTGTAAAGGGAAAATTTCATGACCAACCTGAAAAAACTTCCATCCTTAGAAAAAATTTAATAAAAGAAAGTTGAGAGAGCACAACTCCAGATCATTAATCCTGACCATCGTACATGTCCTATGCACTCGAGTATCTCTACACTCCACCAATTTCACCATAGAATAGTATTTCATATATACAATTCCAGACTAGTGGGGGAACCCATTTTATGGATGAGTATATATATACCCAATAGAACACCCAAAAACCACATTGTGGGAACTAAATAGATATGATAGAAGTCAGCTCAACACAAAGATATAGAGAAATGAAGCCCACATATTTATATATCTTTTTTTTGTGTGCGATCAATATAAATCGAGATGAGAGAGAAATGGAATTTCCATCTCATATTGTCGCCCATAATTGTGAGTCTTCCTACAAATCCAAAGGACCATCATTGATGCCCAACATCTCGTGTGTCAATCTAAGAAACCATGTTGATGAACTACACCTCCACACTACTCCACAACTTGAGGGTCATAATTGATAATAGAGAACCTAGAAGCTAGTATGATAGTGTGATTAAAATTATTAGATATAGGACCCATTCCCTTGAATGATAGAAGGATTCCACTCTGAATATAGAGGACATACACCCTCAATCAATAGGGGGATTCCAATCAGTATATGGATAGAGGACTTGCACCCTAATGTGTTTGGGGTGCCACTAAAAGCATAAAGTGCACAATCCTTTGTATGGTAGGGGGTTCCACAAGATAATTATAGATATAGGAATCACACCCATGTGTGTTAGGGGGTGCCACTCAATGGAAAAAATAACTCGTTCCTTAGTACTATAGGGGGTGACACTCAACCATTGTTAGGGGTATGGGGGAACCACTACATAATGCGACTGGTGGGTTTCCAGCCTCGGAATCTCTCTGATGATCTTTCTATAACATTAAAACTTTTTTAGCATCACCTAGAGAAGTTTCATTCTCTTAACACCTCTCATCATATCTATAAATCCACTACAAATTCTACCATCACATTATTTGTGGAAAAATACTTAGTATTGGATACTCATAAGAAAAAATCTAATTCAAGATGAAGGTGGTAATCAAGGTGTAAGATTATAAAAAAACATGATGCGTACCAGGGGTCACATCATATGTGACCACAACTAGATTTCTAGTTGTGCCCTAACCAGCATAGGGGTTGGATGGTATTGTTGTTATACACAGTGTGTAAGGGTAATACATAAAATGTCTCTATGACTTGAGGCCTTCTCATGTTATCCAGGTCATTCATGGGTACATTAAATCATGCTCATGTACTTTTTCATGTACTTTAAAATGCTCGGGTATCAAGCAATGACTGGGTGTAACTAGGAGTACCCTTGTACTCCAAGATTATATTGTGTGTATTCCCACACAGGGTTCAGTGCATGTGCAGTGGGTACATGGATTGGATACAAAGGTAGGGACACCTAAAATGTGGGTCCCACCACACAATATGTGATCCTTAACTAAGAAAAAACCCAAGGTGTTTTGGGGGACCTAGACTACATGGTGTGTGTTCCTCTGCATATACAGTGCATAGTCGAGTCTTTTTTAGAATCTCATAATTCTTCACACAGACTCTTGATCCTCTTATTATAAAAATATCAATGTTGACCTCCCAAAATTTGTGGGGGTCTTCTCTAAATATTTATCTATGTCCTCCAATGCATTTAACTCATAAATATTGTGTCCCTCCATTGAACCATCATACCTCTGATGGGTGTCATTCGAAAGACTAGATGTGATCCACGTGGCCATCACCTGTATCCATGAATACATCCCTATCCACCTAAAAATCACAATATCTATCATTATTATCACAACACCCATGAATCAATGGGTTTTATCTACCTTGAAACTTCCCCAACAAGGAAGAACCATGACCCTATGGGCCAATGGTGAATATTGTGAAGAATGTTGGGGGAAAATTCACCTAATAAAGGTGAAAACTTGTCTAGGATTTATTGTCCAACAATCATATAAACAGGGATAAGAAAGGGTGAATTAATCAAAAAGAAAATATATATTAAAAATGGTATAATTCAATAAATTAATAAGCATGCACCTATAAGAAAAAAAGAAAATAGTCATTTTCAATATTTTAGTCAAAATGGAGTAAAAAAAATTGACAAGTCTTACCAAAAATTGGATAGATATTTGACAAATATTTTATTCACCTATGAAGAAGAAAACTCTTGGTTTTTAATTCCACACAATACACCTCGAACCAATTATTTTTCATCTTTTAACTCAATCCACCAACAAATAACATCCACGACAACATCTCAAAACCACCATTTGTTATGAGGCTAAACCGGGTGATTTTTTATAATGAGGTATAAATAGATTAATTTAGTTTCATTGGTACTTAAAATAAAATAAATAATATTAAATAATTATTTTAAATAAATTCACCGCCAATGACTGCACAAATCAGGTTCTTAACACTGACCAACCATAGGTCACGTCTAGGGAAAATCTCATGTCCCGGAATCAACTGCCATTTTAGATTTTTCATCCAGGATTTCGAAAAATGGTATTGTGTTTCCACTAAAATGATGAATTCATGTGAATTAAATTCTATTAATATTTTTAATATATTATTTTTGGGGTTCTAAGACAGCCAAACAACACACAGACTCTGAGGATTAATCTAGATATATATATATATATATTAAAAGTATTATCCATCAAGACTAGACCCTAAATATTACCATTACGTGACTATTTTTTACCCTCACATAGGGTGTCTATTTTTTCCTCACTGTTATGTAAGATTATAAGTACACTTATGTATCTTTTTTAATTTGGTTTTCACCTTCATGTAAAACATGGTTCTTCCTCTTTACCTTAATGTGAATTTTATACTACCCTTATGAAAAGATACATTGTTTTTTTATTAATATGGCATGCACTATATAAACATTTGTTAGCCTTATGCATTGTATATAAACACTTTTGTAACATTTTTTTATATTTATCCTTACACTAACACAATTTAAATAAAACTTATTTAAAAATATCTATGTAATGGAAATTCACCACTACCCTTAAGTGGTTTAAGAGATGACATGTTTGTGAGTTACTACCCTTACACGAGAACACTTATGTGAGTTTGTCGATTATGTTAGTATCCTTATATGCCTTAGTATCCCTATGTGAGTTATATACATTCTTTTTTATATTTACAAATAATTTAGAAAATATAGTACTCCTTTACCCTTCCTACTGAAAATTATTCTTACCCTTATTCAACCCATTTAAAACCATTTATTTTTTAAAGTACTGTAGCATACCATTACCCATTCTTTATAAAGTATATAATACATTTAAATAGAATACATTCTAATTTTTCACATTCTATATGAAATTAATCTTACCATTATATGAGGTATATAAAGAAATTTATATAATATCTCTTGTCATTAATAGCTTCTCTTATGTTATAAATGTAGCAGGTCCTCGATGCAATAGTACTAAGAATGATGCAAGGAAAATAATTGTTAATTTTTATCTCTTTAAATTATAGGATATGATAATATTATTTTTATTTTTAAACATTTATTTATAATATATATTAATGAAATATTAATCCCCCGTATGTGGGGAAGATTCATGAGATTTTTGAAGATTAGTGGTCATTAGGTTTCTTTCTATAAATAAATGAAAAAGGAAAGAAGTGGAGTGATTAAAAGAAATGTATTTATAAATAAGATTCATAATTGTTGAAATTATGATTCACTACTAGTTTTCTAATGTTTCATTATTAGTCAAAAATTCATAAAAGGATAGATATA
This sequence comes from Viscum album, assembly GCA_963277665.1. Taxonomy (NCBI): domain Eukaryota; kingdom Viridiplantae; phylum Streptophyta; class Magnoliopsida; order Santalales; family Viscaceae; genus Viscum; species Viscum album. The sequence goes on along the minus strand of OY728122.1, from coordinate 1,875,662,848 downwards.
CTGATTCCACAAGAACCTTATTCATCAACATGTTCAAGAAGCCGGGTTTTTTTATTGTTTATGTAGAAGTGTTTATAATTCATTTTTCTTACATGGTTATAACTCCATTAAAAATTTATTTTCTAATTCTGAAACCATGGAAAAAAGGAAACTGAATAGGTAAGGTATTTCGAATAAGATTTAATAGGTTATACATGTACCATAAAAATACACAATGATGGGTTAAAGATACTATAATGAAAATATTTTTTTCATGAACTATTAAAATATAATGTTTTGGTATGCCCTATAATAGAATAAGATGAGTCTTCACTAGTAAATGTATTCTTCTATCATTGTTATAGTGATTAAAAATCATCTCTTTCAATTATAGTGGATTAAAAATTAGGGTATGTTAACTATGAACTAAACTACTATAAAAATATCGATGTGTATTTTTTCCAAAACTTATTTGTTTGGGCACCAAAAACACATTCATTTATTATTGTATTTGAATAAATATTACTTTTTTAATTTTATAATTAATTTTAAAATTTTAGTAAGTGTTATGAATCCCCCCATCTATCTATACATTGATAATTTTGTCCTATGATATAATCCTCTCAAGCATTCTTGATGAGAGGAGACATAAGGGCTCTTCATAAAATATTTCTGAACTCCTTTATCAAAGTGTTCGATTTAATTTAATAATTTATTTTACACAATGAGTAATGATTTAATTTCCACTATAATTTATTTACATTTATTTTTCTATACTTAAATTGATTGTTTTTTGGACAACCGCTTTTACTTTGTGTAATCATTTAAAAAAATTAAAAGTAATTTATATAACCCCCTAATATTTTGTGAAATATTTTTTTCAAATTAATTTAGTATTATAAATATTTTCTATTATACACAAAACTAACTATATATTTCATTATATATAACTCCAATTTGAGCCTTCATTACACACAACTACAAGTTTCTTCAAATGTGTGCATGATACATGACATCAAACATAACTGAACCAAAAAAATATTATTTTAAATATGTCCATTATAACCTATACGTAAATAAGATTCTATGAAAAATATTAAGAAATTTATGAAATTAAATATAAATTTACTTATAAATATAGATTTATTTATAAAATCATTGTAAATAATCAATCAATTATTAGTTACATAATTATATTCATCAAAATATGATTTTTTTCAAAAATGATTTTTTATTTTTAATGAAACAATATTCGAATTTATTTATTTATATTATAGATGATTTATTTTATTAAATTAACATCACTTTAGGAACTAACATATCAAAATAAACTTATGTAAAAATTTTGGGTTTTTTTGGAAAATATTAAATTTTCCATTAATAGCGAAAAATAAATATTTTGTAAAACTATCATTTAATTTAAATAAATTATGTAATTTAAATGACCCATTATGGTTTATTGTGATATAATTATTATTAATTTATATTTATTCAACTTAATTACTTTTGAGTCATATTTTTATTATATTTTATTATAAGTAAATTTGTGGGTTTAAAAAAGTATTTTTTATAAAAACTGTTTGAAAGTGAATAATGTTTATCCATTATAATTAATTAAAATAATACGTAAGGAGTAATGTTTGAAAATAAATTTATATATTATATATCAATAATTTTTTATATATTCATACAATTATTATTATTATTAAAGATAGATTTAAAATAAAATCATCTTATACTTGAAAACAATTACACTTCTTGAAAACCCATTTTTTCATCACGTATGTGGGTTATTTAAAATTTAATATTTTACTCTTTTAGAAAAATTAATTTTCCAAATAAACTAGATTATTTAAATCATCATGTCATAATTATCTTCTAGTCAATTTTTGAATTTTTTTTAAATTTATTAGTTTTTATGGATAATTAAAAACACTGAATTTTAATTGAAGACTTCTATTTCGTTAAAATTTTATATAATGTTAGAATAAATTTTAATTTGTATTAAAGTAAAAATTATTAAATTATATTTATATTAATACAAGTTATGTAATATTTATCAACATTATTTTGAAATTGGATATTAAAAATAATGTAAAATTTTGAACATTTTCTCTTGGAAAACATGCTTGCCCATCACGTCTACATAATTGATTTTAAATTATATTTTGACACTTTTATGAATATAATTTTTAAAAATGGACTAAATATTTTTAATTAGTATAATATATATTATTTAATAATTTTGGATTTATTTTTTTCCAAAATAAAAATTAAGAAATGAATATTATTTATCGAGGTTAAGGTAAAAATGGGATTACCAGGGGTTATACTAAAAAGATAAGGGTTATAAATATGTACTTAATTGTATAAAATATATTTTATGGAGATATTTAGAAACTATAATTTATAATTCTCTATATCACTCCATTTCTTATAATTTATGTAATTTAAAGATATGGCTACACCTTTTTCTTTTCAAAAAAATACAGGTGTTCTACACACCTCACATATAAAAGGTCACCTTATCTCCTCTCTTACTCACAACTTCTTACCATTTTGGTTAAAATAATAACTAACAAAATAAATTCAAAAACTACCTCTTGTTATCCTAAATTCCTCATATTTTCATAAATCCATCCTAGAAATCATTTTGGTGGAAGCTTAAAGAGGTCGCCCGAATAAGAGTTAGTGTTCTTCAATGACCGTGTTTATATTATTTATTCCTCCACATCCTTTAATTATTATTAAATCATTATGATATAATAACCATGATATATTCCATATTATGATATTTTTTTATTTTATGTTCCTTTCATAAAATTATATACACTTTCCTCTAATGGTTTATGAAACCAACTTTCATAATTCGGGTAGACCACTACCTCACAAACTGATGTCATTCACTTTTCCATTACCACCTCGCATGAATGGGTATGATTATGGATCTAAAGTGTATATATATATATATATGAAATTTAAAACATAATTATAAATATTTAATCATTGTATCATTTATACCTTTTTAATTTTGATTCCTTAGGAGATACGATAATATCAATCTTGTGTACGGAAGACTACCACCTCACAAAGCGATGTGATTTGTTTTCCCAAACACTTTACATAGAAGATAATAATGAAAAATTAGTTGAATATATGTGATAAAAATTACATAATAATGATATTAATGACATATTTATCATTATGAATGTGTAATATATAATTTTATTCCTCAAATGTTTACTCACTGAAAGATAATAATGTCATTCGGGTAAGTGTGGTCTACCACCTTCATGAATCAATGTGACTCTCATTCATTTCCACAAGACATAGAAGATTTGAATATGTAAATTTAAATAAATAATGGTTATTTTTTATATTAATATCATTATTTATATATCAATATTACTTAACACTTTTCCATAATGATCATTGAAAATTGGAAACATTACTCAAGTGTACGTACAACCTACCGTCTTCATGATCATAATGTACTTTGTTAAACAAAACCATATTCCGTGATTAGTCATAAATGTATAATCTTTTTATAAATATAATAATTTTATCCTTATTATAATTATATATTTTATTGAACCACAATCAATGTAATTGGACAAAAAATAAAAAAATCAAAACATATAAAAAACAAAGCGGTTATTACCTGAAACATGATTTTAATAAGGAATTATTATTAAACTTGTAATAAAAGGAAATATGTAAATCATATATTTTTCATATATATAATTATGGTTTTGTATTAAATATATAATAAAATTATATTTATTATACAGGAGGTTCAATAGGGTAAAAATGAGGTTGATACTTAATGTAATGGATTTCAATTTTCTCTTTTGTTTATGGGAAACATTTGAAAATTCTATTGAAATAGTGGGTTCTCTAGACGTTACTATATAGTGCTTTTCATTTCAATATCATGTGTACTGTTAGATATACATGATCCATACATACAATTATAGTGTATATATTTCTCCATCCAGTTTAATATTAATTATCATATATTAATTGTCATATCAAAATGTTATAGTAAATTCCAAACTATATTGAGAACTGTGAGATACTATGGAATTAATCTTAAACATATGTATTATGGTCTAGATACATATTACATACTACATATAGTGTATGTTTTACTATCAGGTTATGGGGGATCATAATAATTAATACTTCTTATCATGATGTTCGAACATGGTGATCTCTAGTAGTGAGATCATGAGGATAGACCCACCAATTGGAACACCATATGTTTTGCGTGTCATTGGATTTTCCTATATATGGACATGTGTGTTGATCTATATACATGAGACCATTACAAGTGTATTAAATTAAATTGTGTACTTTTATTTATGTAAAAATACATGATAGTGAAATTGTGATGATCTAGCCTTTTTCGGGTGTGTTTTTGTGGTATGACATTGGTCGCATGATCAAGAAAATATTTGTCACTTCCAAGTAAATAAAGTAATATATCTCGAGCCTAGTTTATGAGGATGGTAGCACTTTGATAAATCCATGGCTATGGTGTTATAGGGTAAATCCATCCAGTTAGATAAATTCATAAAAAATCAAGGAAACTACAATTAAAAAAGTGTGGATCCTTATTTATGAGATATTAAATGTAAATAAATTATATTAAAGAGTTCATGTTTATAGGTTGGATGTCATTGCTTTGAATATGCTTACATATTTAGGGCGATTATGGGTTTCTATACTCCACTCTTGATATTTGAATATTATTCCACACTATCTTGATAAGGGCCTAGAGGGTCACATGCAATAGCATAATTGGATGTCTTCCCTATCCTGGTGAATAGGAGTTTTGGAAACTATGTGCCCCATTAATGGGGATTGGGTTTTATCTATGGTTGTTTGATTTCAAAATGAATAAATAAATTCATATTATTCATGTTAAGAATAATTGTTATTAAATTTATTTATTATGTATTATATTTTTTGAATTAATATTAGTTTAAAATATTCAAGGTTCGTTTAATATTTTTAGAAACAAAAAGTTAAGTTATTGTCTTTATTTTTATCATTTAGTAAACATATTATATTACTTGAAATTAATAAAAAAAAAATATGAAATATATTTTTAATTTAGTTCATTAGTCATATAATAACATTTATTTTTTGAGAAACAAATATTTGGGTATCAGGTGTATATTTCAGATATTTATTGAATCATTACAAATAGATGTAATAGATATCTCACCAAATATTATTCAACACTCAATGGTGAGAGATTTTATTTCATATTCACTCTCTTAGTTCCTTGAGGGAGATAGTCTAGTTCCAAGAGCTCTATCAAAGTTCTTCTTCACAGATCGAAGGAACAGAGCAATGGTGATCATCCTGACATTAAAGGAGTCATCATAACTCTTTGACTGCAACTGTATTCTGACGATCGAAATTACAGAATCCTTTTGAATTATGTGTGGGTGATAATGAGGTATTCAATTTTGAATCCTTCATGCAATGATCGCTGGAAATGATAAAAAATCAAGTGCAACTTCAAATCTGAACATGTATTTATGGTTTCAATTTTGTGATTAAAATTCCTCATGTGAAGATCATTGGTCTAATACTAGGAAGTGTTTCGCCGAAGACAATGACTTCATGTCTATCATCACTGAAAAAATTGAAAATTCCATTTTTGAGGATTTCACTACTAGTCTGGTACCGAAAATTGGTATTAGTGGGCCGCATGAAGAATTTAAGTAAATAGAAATAATAAATTTACATCAATATACGAAAAGGGTACTGTTTTGGTCCCAATGTTAAAGATATATTTTTAATCCAAAACCAGATAGCCAATATACATTCATGGAATGTTTTATGTGAGATATGAAATTTTTCCCTGTTATGCCTCAATTTTTCGCAAGAATCAGTCAACTAGAATAATATTTTCTGGCCAACAATAATTTCAACTAGTGAGTTATAATATTTAAATTTTTACAATGCATAATTTGTAGGCTGATAATTTTTTACTATAAAAAAATAAGGGTAATATGAAAAATGGGCATTTTTTTTATTTTTAGCGAGTGAATATTTTAATAAAATCACAAAATGGTTAGAGGAATTTTTTTCAAGGTGTCCCCACCCTATCTCATCCTTTTAGAGAGCCCCTCTCAGCTGCCACACCCTGAATATCCCACTGGAAGTGCCCTTCTAAAGCCATTTTTCCACCCCATCGCTCTACAACCATCCTCATTGGTTGGCCCCACCATGTAGAAGCATGTCAGATAACCCCCTCCTCCTTATGCTCACCACAAAGAGGAAGTTGAAGTTTTTCCTATCCTGACTGAGGTCCACCATCATCTAAACCAATATAAAGCACTACCTTCCTCCTCTGAGATGGTGAGGGAGCATTGAGACAGTACCAGCCCTAGCCAACAAAGATTCTTCCTCCCTATCATCACCAGCAACCTAGAACATCTTCCCTTCCCTCTGTCAAGATACAAAAGTTGTGGCTTCTAGTGTCACCTCATTTCTGTGCTCTCCACTGATCTCCTCAGACCACTAGCCTCCCCTTGTACTACCATCATGACATGTCACCACCTCCATCATGTCTTAGCAAGGACAAACATTAACCGGATCCACCTCGGCGTCATCTACCTCCCGCCTAACACTGATAATATCTCAGCTACTACTTCCCCTATGGAATGGATTTCATCCCACTATTCAGTCATGCATCCAAACACTACAAAACCTAGCCAAATCCCTCTACCATCAGTTGTCCTTCCATATTCAACTACCCCTACCTTCAACCCTATTTCTAGACTAAGGACCTTTACCAGTAACCTAAGGAACCTTTGGGGACCCTCCGTGCAAGGTAACCAGTCCCGACCCACTACATTTGGGTTTTTTGTCCAGATTATGTACCCAGTGTGTCAGCTGGGTCTTTCCAACTCGTATCAGGCTGGGGCGGGCATTCCCAGCCATGAAAACGCCCTATATGGGGTTTGAATATCCCAGAATGGGCCTGCATGAGTTTGGACTCATTCTCTCAAGCTCGACTTAGGGTTTTTAGGGCCCTAGTATTTTTAATTAATCAAATTTTAATTTAAATAATTGACTTAATTTTGGTTTTACGTTAAATTATTTAAATAACAATATTTGATTTAATAACATAATTTTAATTATGTGGTATAAATTAATATAATTTTGGTGTTAAATTAAATTTAATAATTAATTTAATTTTGGGTTAAATATTAAATTAATTAATGTGATAGAGAAACATAAATTTTTGAATTAAAAATAATAATGATTTTTTAATTCAATAATAGTTCCCATGGAAATGAATTCACTGGACGTTTAGATTAATTTATGCATTTAATTTAAAATAAGAATTTAATGCATATTAGACTGATCATGAGCCTAATACAAACCAATGAATGTATGATGTTTGTTTTATTTATTTATTTAATTATTGAAATTATAGTATGTAATTATTATTTCATTATATAGTGATATGTGAGTCGTTTGTGTCATTATATTTATAAGGGTCTATGTGTCAATATGTATAATTTTATATTATACTCCATTGACCCCCTCTCTTGTGTGTGATTGTTGTTTTATAATGAAGAGATGATTTAAGACATTCTTCATGACAAGTTATGGAGATACACCATATGGGAGTTAGATGAATTTTATAGGTAGGCACTGCAATTATGGTCACTAGTGGTGTGACTCAAACGATTACCCATAAGGTCTAGGTTGATCCATTATTTACTAAATGGATCAACCAAAAGTATCGGCTCATGATCACATAATAAGTTCATTTTTTTCATGATTTATAATTTTTTGAATGTGTAGTTTATGTGGGATCACATAGAATAATAAACATTCATGCACATATAAAATTATCATGTGACACGATGGTTATTTTCTATTTATTTCATGGTCACTTGTGAGTTTTCTCACATAGTGTGTTCTAATTAGATAGAAAATTATTTATTTTCATCCCATAAAAATATAAACCCTTAAAGAAATATTAATTCGTGACAACATTCCATCTTCATAATTTGGAAAAAAGATAGGGTGTTCAGGGTGCATGGTTATCCATATTTGAGGGTGTCTCTTACTACTAGGTAGTACATATGAGAGTGTTGTTTTTACTAAACTAATGTGATAGTAAGGATTAGCCATATCTAAATTTCCATCATTTTATTTGAAATCATTGAGTAAATCAATTCATGGTTTTAGAATCTAAGACTTTAGTTAACAAATCACAAAACTGCGAGTTACTGTGGTTGGCCAGTCAAACTGTAACCTTGAACCCTCCAAGTAGTGGTGTATCCATATCTTGTGGAATATGAAAGGGGGTTAAAGGATCTTTTACACTTGAATACTAATGTGATAGATTATTGAAATTATTTTATATGTGGATGTAAAAATTTGATAAAATGGACGGAGACATTTAATGATTTAATTAATTAATCAAAATGTATAAAATTGTAATCAAGATAAAATGTACAAATCTGCTAAAATTATTGTTGTTGAAAAAAGAAAATTTATACAAAAAGAAACACTATTCTACTTATTATACAATGTAAAATTCTAAACCATGATGAATTTACAAGTATAGTACAGGTACATTCCCACAATACTACTATATCTGAAATTAATGGTGATAGTGTCCCTTTAGCTGTTAAAATACCTAAGGAAGTGTGGGTGTAGTAATTACATACATGAGATTCTTGTGAATATCATGGGATGGATATGTAATTATTTTATTATCAATTTCTGATTCCAGTTGTGGACACTACATCTGAAAATTGGTGATATGACATGTAGTCTCATCTCCGAGATGTCTACAAAGAGAAAGTGAAGAAAGATATGAATAAGGTGATGATTACACAGGTGATGTGTAAATTTAAATATGGAACAAAATCATTCAATGCATCCCTTTCTCATATAATTTTCACCAATTTACTCAAGATTAATTTTAGGTTAAATAATGAAAAATATAGATTTAAAATAGTTATGACCTATTTAGGTAAGGATTTCCATGTAAATAAGAATATAAAAGAATTTTTATCAGTAATTTTTAAGTAGAAAGTTTTGAAATAATATGAAAATAGAAAATGGAAAGAAACCTCAAAAGAACATTCACAAAATCCTTTCATTTAAAATTATTTTTGAAAATAAATAATAGGTTATATTCTATTCATATCATGAAATAAATCTATTTAATTTTAATTGTAATGAACTGAATTAAAGAAAAAAGTAACTACTTCTTATTCAAGAATATTCATCAATAAAATGTAATGTTTCTGTCATACATTTTGGGTGTTAAAATACTATATTCATATGACATGTATGTATTTAAATATATTAACAATGTAGGTAGAGAAACTTTACTAGTAGTCATGTTTTTTATCCAAGGGGCTAAGAAAGGGTGATTCCTAATTTAGCGGTAAGAAACACATAACTTATAATTTCCAAGTTAATGATTCTAGTTAATCATTTATTGAGTATAATCAAAACATTTATCACACATGTCCATTGTACATAAGGGGACATTATTCCATGTTCAGGACTGAATGTTGTTTTTGGTGTCTATTACCCAACCAATTGTTCAGTAATACATGAATCATAGGAAATACTTGATGAATATAATTTATAAGTCTTATTTACCAAGCTGTGGGAAGATAATATTTGTCAATAAATATAAAAATTAAATATCTATGGTATAATCAGTGTTTTATTTAGACACAACCAAGATAAATACCTTAGGTATCATTGACAGATATACTTCGTTTTGGGAAATGGGACCTTTAGAAATAATGTTAATACATAATGATTACGTAATTAGTTCACCAAGGGACCTTGAACTATTCTAAGGGTAAGATAGTGGTAAATATAATTCGTTATGATTAATTTATGCAATTAAAGAATTTTAATGTGAATTGTCATATATGCCTTGTAATGATATATGAGTTGCTTTGATTCTGCATGTTGAAGAATAACATGACCAAGAATTCATCAATCAATATAATTTAGCATAGAGAAATTAATTAATTCACATTATATTATCTACATCATGACATTATTATTAATGAGGAGGATCAATTTTTAATTTTTATATGTTAACATTGATCAACAAAATGTAGCTTGGAGCCATTCCTAAGAACACATTTTATACATCTGAGTTATGATGTAAGGATTATAAATGTTGTAACATGCTAAAACATACATTAAATTTCAAGATGTGATTAGAAAATTACTGTGATATCCCATTACCATATCACATCTATAATGAAAAATGGATATCATATGAATAATATTATGATGAAAATCCATTATGTCATCAGACATGTGTCTATATGAAACTAGTTTTTGGAGGATATACAAAACTTACATCAAGAAAAACACATTGTGTATATAATTAATTATCCTAACTATTTCATAGGGTATTACATAAACCCTTACAATTGAAAACTAGTAGTGATTTCATAGACTACATTTTGATATAAGGGTTCAAATCTCTACTTCAGGAAGTCTGAGAAAGATTGAATTAGGTTTAGTCAATTCCATAGATGCACATGTAGTTGGAATATGAACTTTTTTCCCATTTTCATATTGAAAAGGAAGGTTCAAGTAACACATAATGCGTAGGAAGGTTAAAACCATATTGACAGTTTTTAATTCACTACATTTGATGATTTATTATTCATTGTGAATAATATTTTCTACAAGTAAGAATTATATGGAAATTATATAATATTGTAAAGACCAAATAAAAATTGACAATGGATTCCACGTATCAAAAGGAAGAGGAGCGTATAATTTTCAATATTGTGGTCAGTATTAAAATTGATATTATACGTGGATGGTACATGTGTAGTACCAATAAGTCATGATTGGTAATACAAAGTTGGTATTCATAAATCAATTTGAATTTTACTAGAAAAGATATTTTCAATGATCATTTTATTGAGCATTGGATGTCATGACCACCATTCCTGGATGGATTCTATACGATGCAACCAGAGAGGGTTGGTCAAATCACAGAATGATAATAAAGGTTTCATGTTACTGAAAACCAATTTAGGAATAATGTAAGTAAATGCTAATTTAATAAGTTCCCTTATGACTTTCCCATTCCTAAAAGTTTTTAAAATCATAGACACACTTTCTTATGAAAAAAAATATTTCTCTGAGAATAATTTTCTTAATGAAAAGTATCTTTCTATAAGGAAATATGTTATCTTAATCATTAAATATTCTTTTATATGTTTTGATTAATGATCCATATCCAATATTAATTTTTTTAGCATGACTGAATTTCTTAAAGAATAACTGGATCCTTCTCTAAAACCTCTGAATCACACAGTTCCATAGATACTGAGTCTTATTGTTTTCAAACTCTGAATTCTCTAAATATCAGACTCTGAATATTCTGAAAATTTGGCTCCCAATTCATTGAAAACTAGATTCTGAACTCTCTAAAAATGAGACTATGAATTCAATGAAAATTAGACTCTAAATTATATGAAAAATATACTCTAAATTCTCTCAAAAGATGACTCTGAATTCTCTGAAAATTAGACTCTATATTCTCTGAAAATCAAACTCTGAATTCCCAAAAAATTAGACTCTAAATTCTTTTATAATCAGAATATGAATCATCTGAAAATAAGAATCTGAATTCTCTAATAATCAGACTCTGAATTCTCTAAAAAACTGAATCTGAATTTCATAGAATTCAGAATCTGAAAACTTTATAATTTAGATTCCTAATTTCTTATAATTCAAACTCCGAATATCATTTTTTTAGAAACAAACTGCTAATATTTTAAGACTCAGATTCCCACATTCATAAGAATCAAATTAAATTTTTTTCTTATAGTTACCATATTTCCTTAAAGTAAAATTTCATTTTATTGGATCCTATTTTACTTTTGATTCTTAAACATAATAATGTATTCATTACTTGTTATAATTTCTTACACATGATTATGTTTCAATTTAAAGGTGTTGTCAAATCTGTTTTTAACTAATCGTTGGCTAAGTGACACATGTACAGGTCCCTCCAAAATTCATGGTAAAATATGATTTTTAGAGGAGGGGATGACCATTTTGATTTTCTCTTATAAATACCCCACAATTTGAAGAATTGAGTATAAATTTGAGAATTTATAAATGTATTTATTTTAAGAGAGAGAGAGAGAGAGAGATACTCACATGCCTTGTTCGATCTTTAAACATCTTGTTCACCTATGAACAACTTCTTCAGAAAATTGCGACTCTGATTATTTTTTTTACAATCGAGGGCTTATATGGATAGGAAAATAGAGGTCCTGACTACCCTAATGTTTGAGCGCTTCCAGGGATAGAAAGACAGTGGTGTTGATTACCTTAATGTCTGAGGGATTATGGAGATAGCTAGATAGATTCCAATAATCTTATAGAGTTCTTAACATGTTGTGGGTAATATAGACTTTCTTGAATGTATAAATGAAGTTTAATTTATCCAAGGATGTTGGATACCCTACTCTTTGGGTTAAAATATTTCTTATACCTTTTTACTTATTGTTGATACAAGTTTAATTCTATAGCATTTTGTTAAAGAAATAAAGTATAACATTCTTATACTTTCTTATAATTATATACTCATGAAATTAGAATATTTTCCTAAAGAAACATTCCATAAGATTATTTTTCAGATCCATATTTCTGGATTTTAAGCAAGATTGTCTCTTTGTAAAGAATTAAACAGGGCTTTTGAATTCATCTTGTTTAACTGGGTTAAACATAGTTTTTTATGTATAAAAACATAAGTTTTTAAACCTACAATTCACCCCCTATTCTAATTGAGAATATACATCTATTTTTTTAATCAAAAAGATGTATCAGAAGAGGTATTTGAAATACTTATACTTACATATAATTTTTCTGGATCAAATTGTCTTGCTCAAATTTCCTTGTTCATGTTTTTATTAACAATTTTTTAACTTTTTTTTATAATAATTTTTTGGAAAAATATTTTTATTATAGAATGGAAGGAATGAATGTTGGTTCTATAGAAAATTTAAATCCAACCAGACCACCAATTTTTTATAGTCATGATTATGAGTACTTGAGAGAATGAATGAAAACTTTTTTTATTAACACTAGAGTGCATAATTTTTTCATGATCACTTGGGAATAAAAGATTCCTGAAAAAGAAATGAAAACATCAAAAATTAGAGAAAACAATAATATCAACTAAATTACAAGGTACACAATACTTTTTTATGTTCCATGACCAGGAATATCTATAGTCAAATATCTTCTTGTGAAGCTACCAATAATATATAAATGAAACATAAAGTTGCACACTTTGGAATATTAAAAGTAATAGAAAGTATAAGAGCTATGTTAAGAGATGAATATAAATGTTTTCTTCGTAAGGAGAACCATTTTTTAATGTGAAACAATGATTTATGAATATCATCAAGAGTCTTTAATAAATGTGAGAAAAATGATTTTATGATGAAGTTCTTGTAGATAAGATAATTAATATCATTCCCATTGAGTTGAAATTTAATAGGATTGTATAACAATGATAATGATAAAGAATCTAATATTACTCATGATGATTTATTTAGAACTCTTATTCACCATAAAACAATAATAAAGGGAGATGATGATATTAATTAGAAGAAGAATTATAATAGAAGTGTTGATTTCATGACTACATCTACATCCAAGACTCTAGAAAGGATATCTAGACATAAAGCTATGAAAGTTGTTGGTATATATAAATCATGTGAGTGTGATCTATCTGAAAATGAACTATCAAATCTTGCATGAATTATGGACAAGAATGTGGGAAAGAGATATTTTCAGTACAGATATAAGAAGAAAGACAGAAAGTGTAAGAAAGATTCTAAAGTAACTTTTTAGGAAGCCAAAAGTCCTGGACATATTTTATCGGATTGTACTATGCTTAAAATAAAATATAGAAAGGATTAACACTCTAAAAGGAACAAGAAGAAATACTATAAATGTAATGCTAAGAATGTATTGAAATCTAATGACACCTGGAGTGTCGATTGTTGTGAATCTTGAGATGATTCTTCGGAATATGAAACTTGTAGTTAGAAGAATATTGGTCTTATAGCCATTTTACCTCCTAAAAATCATTGTCATGTGGATAAGGTACACAGTTCTTCATCCTTAACCAATATTTCATTAAATGGAAATTTTCCTCTTGAAAAATATAATGAATCTTCATATGAACAATCTTCCTCATCCTGAGATAATACCATACCCTCATTTGAAGAAGTCTCTATATTTTTTATTTTTCTTCAGAATGATAACACTAAGATAAAAAAATATGTTAGAGAAAGAAAATTCTATAATTTCTGTTTTAACTAAATAATTACCAGATATTTCTAAATATCTTGATAAAAAAACTATTTATTTTAAAAAAAATTAAAAAAATATTAAGGAAGTTAATTCTCAAAATGATAAACTTTCTTTGGATCTTGAAAATATTATTTCCAAGAAAGATGATTTTAAGAATAACTCAAAATCTAAGTCTAATGACTATGAGTATAATAAGTTTTTCATTATACTAAATTCTAAAATACTTTCCTTAAAAAAAATTATCAAATTTTTCTTCGGGAAGGATATAATTTGATAAAATGTATTCAACACTTCTTTCTCTTGGGAATAGTTCTGTAATTGGTTATACTCACTTGAAACCTTTTTTAGTAATAACAATTTATTCCCCAAAGAGATCCATTTTTCACTAAGTGCATTGTGGTAGACATTGGGAGAAAAAAAATTCTTTAAATAAAACCAAATATTTAGGTTTTCATAAATATTACTTTTCTATGAAAATGTGGATACCTAAGACTTTACTTTCTATAATTTCAGGATCTAAGAATGGTTGAATTCTGAAAGTCTAACTTTTTTATATTTACGAAAATAAGGGAACTTACAACAAAAATATATGGCACATGGATAATGGATATTCTCGGCACATGACTGGTAACTGAAACTTATTTGAAATGATCACCATGACGAAAGGAGGAAAAGTTACTTTCCGAGATAATTCATAAGGAGAAGTTGTTGGTATATGTAACATTTTTCTTCTTAGAAAATATTTAATTTGGAATGATTTATTTGTTAAAGGTCTTAAGCACAAGCTTATAAGTGTAATCCAATTAAGGGATGATGGTTAAATTGTAAATTTTAGGAATGATAAAATCCTAGTACACAATTTCTAGGAGGAGTTCATTCTCTCTGCACATAGGCATGAGAATTTTTATACACTGATCTTAGAAGACCATAGGAGCCACGACCTACCTTTCCATGGTGAAATTGAAGATCAATATTGGTTATGGAATATATGAGTAGGACACTATAACCTTAGAAACCTATGAAAACTCTCAAATAAAATACATGGTAAGGATCTACCGAATCATAGAATTGATTCTTCCAAAGTTTGTGATCCTTTCCAATATGTCAAGCAACATAATTCAAGCTGTAAATCAATTAGTGAAGTCTCAACTTATGATGCATTACACCTTGTGCATATGGATATTTTTGGTCCAACCCAAACTAGAAGTATTGGTGGAAAATACTATGAATTTGTTTATGTGGATGATTACTCAATACTTACTTGGGACTATTTTCTAGCAATGAAATCTGAATCCTTTTCTTATTTAAAATCAATTTCAGCCAAAGTTAAAAATGATAAAACACTTACATTGACAGCTATTCATAGTGGTCTTGGGGGAGAATTTGAAAACATATATTTTGAAACTTTTTGTAGTAAAAAATTCATTACTCATAACTTATCATCTCCATGAATTCCTCAACAAAATGGTGTTGTTGAAAGAAGAAACTAAATTCTTAAAGAGATAAGAAGAACCATGTTGAGTGAAAATTTTATTGCTAAACATTTTTTTTCTGAAGTTGTATGTAATGCTTGTTACACAATAAATTATGTTTTAATGAGAACATTTCTTAATAAACACATTTTAAATTGTGGAATGGTCAAAAACCTAAAATTTATTACTTTAAAGTGTTTGTATGAGAAGTATTCATCTTGAATACTAAATATAACATATATAAATTTTCATAGAAATTTATTTCTTAATTATGATTCCCTAATTTAAAAAATCATTAAGAAGAATGGATTGGAAAGCCTTTGCATTGCCAAGCCAATGAATCTGGATATAGTTTATCCTAATATTCTTATAGAATTCTATAATACTATTCGTTTTTATGAACATGGAGGTAGAAAAATGTTTTCTTTCAAGAGCTATGGAATGATGTATTCTTTATCCTTCAACAAGGCTGCAACCATTCTAGATATACCTTATAAAGGAGAGGCTATCTTTTTTTCTCATAAGTTTCTAGTCTAGGAAGTTAGTTTTCAGATGGTTAAGGAAATTGAGTGCCTTGGAATAAAAGTAGTCAAGTAACCAATTTTCAATTATCTTTCAACCAATTTTAGGTTGTTATCCCTGTGGATGCAAGGATTTCTTATTCCGAGAAATAGAGATAAGGATTCCCTTATGAAATGTAATATCTTTATGATGGATTTCTTGGTGGGCCTATGAATGATAAATCTGGCGAAATGCATCCCTCTAAAGATCAGTAATATCAAGAATTGAACCCTAAAGTCTCAAATTATAATGTACATAGAAATATGGTTGAAGATTATTTCCCTTTCCCTAGAATCATTCCAAAATCCTTGTGGCTCAAAACCCAAAGTTTCCAAGTTAATGTTTTTGAGTGATGATACACTAAGAAAAATGAAGTTTAGTTTTAGTATTAATTCGGGAGAATTATATGATCTTCTTAAAAGTGACGTTCAATCTATCAGTAAGAATGTTGAATCAAGTGAACGTTATAAGAGAACCCCAAATAATAGAAAAGAACCAAACCCAAAGGAAAAAAGTGCCAATACTAGAATCGGTATCTTCTCTACCCAAGCTGAATAAGAAGAAGAAATTATCTGATAAAGATGTTGCTAAGTGGAGAGAGAATTATAAGAAAAAGAAGAAAGGATATATTTTGTGTGGATTAAACCCTTCTGAAGTTAAGGGATTAAAAATCAAAGAAGCTAAATATTTTGAGAAACAAGAAAAAGAAAAAAAGTTAATAAAGAGGATGTCAGAAGCCATGATTGTCCATGATTTTCTTAAAGATACAATGAAAGAATCCAGAAAAATAAGGGTACCAGAATCTTTCTTATAAGATTTAGTTAAAAATGAAACTGTAGGAAATAAAGTTTCAATTTTGGAACCTATTTTTCAACAAGAAAAAGTACAACAAAAATAAAAAACAAAAATAATAAGTATAGGGAGAGGAAAAGTGTAGATATAATCAAAATTATTGATGAATACTAAGAGAAATAAAGTCCTTATGACAAGTTTTCTATCAGAACATTCCAAGTTGAATCAACCAATATAATTTCATAAGGGAAATATGATGATTCTTAGGATGACTTTGATACACCTTCACATGATTATATTAGTAAACATGATTTTTTTCATCTTTATGATGATAAGGAAGTTACTAACAATGTATTTTTTTATGATAGAATTATTCAAGTTTTTAATAGTGAGCATCATACTCTGAAAGATGAGAAGAAATTTTATACAGTTTAAAAAACAAAAAAAGTGGATGTTTATTTCCCAATGAATGATGTTGTTGCAAAAGAAAAAAAAAATATGTGGTTGGAAAATCTAAAAGGAAAATAGAAGAGAAAGATTAAATTTCCTCACCAAAAAAGGAATCGTCTTTTAAATCATCATTTTCGATGGGAAATTATTTTCTTTCAGTCTTTGAAGAAGCTAGTGATTACTATTTCCTTATTCCCAAGTATTTATTCTAGGTTCCAAATTCTTCAACAATCAATAAATTAGAATTCATATACTATAATTATTCTTATGGAAAAGTTTTTCAAACATGAAGATAAGGTCAAAGATTTTCACATTGGTTATGATGCTCATAGGAGATCATGAAAAGAAATAACCAAATGGTCTAAGTTAGTTATTGATGTTAAGAAAATCATGGATAATTTCAATGATTCTGTAAAGGATGTTTTTTATAATATATATTATACGATCAATAACTTTTCATCAATTATTTTAAAGAAATTGAATCAAGAGAAAGCTGCATAAATCCCAGAAGATAAAGGCCTGAATGGAAAGCCAAATTTAGTTGCTCTATTTTTGAACAGGGAAATGGATCTTAGGGAATATATGGATTAAAAATATGAAGAGAAATAATAGGTAATAATGTCTCAAGATGAAATACTTAAATCTCATGAAGAATGGATTATAGATCTAGAGAAGAAAAATCACCACCAGGAATGGCTGCTCAAAAAGTTTGAGGTTGATCATGAAGATTTGAAGAATCTAAAGGCAACCTTGGGAAAGATAATGCCAAAGGATAAGAAGGATGAATGATTTATCTTAAAACTCCGATATTTTGTTGTATTTTTTCTTGTAACAATTTTTTTATCATAATGAAATTTTGTTATCTTTCCATTATTTGTTCTTGTATATTCCTAAATTTCATGTATATATATTTTCCTTCCTTCCATTCCTTTTAAAAAATCACAAAGGGGGAGAAAAGAATGATCAAAATAATATTATGTTAAAGGAAAAGAATTCTCCATGAAAGGGGGGATTAAGTAAAAGTGGAATTACTCATAGAAGATATTCATAAGCAAGAAGCAGTAAATTCTCTATGACTGACAAGAATGAGATCCTTAGGAATTCCAAAACATAAGGGGGGGATAGTTGTATTCATTATGGGTCATAAGTAAATGGAGATAAGTTTTTCTTTTAATGATCAAAAAGAAAAAAAACTTTATTCTATATATCGTTTTTTGAAAAGTGGTTTGTGCTTTCCAAAAGGGGGTGATTCTTAAGTTAATAAATTCCATTATGTATTTTACATTTCATTATGTTCTGAAAATTACAAACAAATTTTCTTAAAAAAACATATATTTCTCTAAGAATATTTTTCTTAAGGAAAAGTTTCTTTCTCCAAGGAAATCTATTTGCTTAATCCTTTAATATTCATTTATATTTAATGATTAATGATCCTTATCCAAGATTAAAAAAATTTCCTCAAGACCAAATTTCTATAAGAATAATTGGTTCTTTATCTAAAACCATGGAATCATACAGTTACAATGATATTGACTCGTACTATTTTCAGTCTCTAAATTCTCTGAAAATAATACTTTGTATTCTCTAAAAATCATACTATGAATTCTCTGAAAATTAGACTCCAATTTCACTATAAATCAGACTATGAATCCTTTGAAAATAAGACTATGAATTATCTAAAAATCATACTCCAAATTATTTGAAAATAAGACTCTGAAATCATTAAAAATCACACTCTTAATTCTGTTAAAATCATCTTCCGAGTTCACTGAAAATTAGACTCTGGATTCCTTAAAAATCAAACACCGAATTCTTTGAAAATTACACTCTAAACTCTCTAAAAATTAGAATATAAATTCTCTAAAAAATAGACCTTGAATTCATTGAAAATTAGACTCTGAAGTCCTTAGAATTCAGACATTGAAAAATTCACAATTCATATTCTGAATTTCTTAAAATTCAGAATCCGAATATCTATTACTTCATAATCCAATTGTTAATTTTTCTAGAATCATATTCTCACTTTCATAAGAATCTGATTAAATTCTATTCTTATGGTTACCTCATTTACTAAAAGTAATGTTTCATTTCATTAGATCCTAGTTTACTTATGTTTGTTAAAATTAAGAATGTTTTCCATTCATGTTATAACTCCTTAAACATGTTTATGTTTCAATTATATGATATCTTAAAATTGGTTTTTAACTAACTGTTGGCTGAGTGAGACATGTAAAATTCCCTCAAAAATTCCATAAAAAATATGATCATGGTATTAGTAGATGACCATTAGTATTTTTTCCTATAAATACACCAACCATTTGCATATTTAATTTTAAAATTGAGATGTTCTTGATGTACTAGTTTCTATAGAGAGAGAGAGAGACCCATGCTTTGTGCAATCTGTGAATATCTTATTCTGTCTTGAACAACTTGTTCAGTAGAGTGTGACTCCGATTTTGGCTATGTATAATCAAGGAATTCCATGGATAGAAATATAGAGGTGATGACTACCTTAATGTTTGAGGGATTTCAGGGATAGGAAGACAAAGGTTCTGACTTATTTATGGTTTGAGGGATTGTGGGTATAGAAAGATAGATTCTAATACTAATATCAAGGGATTACATTAGTGTGGGTAAGATAGACTTCCTTGAATGTATAAATCAAGGGACCGTTGTCCAAGGTTATTGGATACCCTTCTCTCTGGGTTAAATTATATTTTATACCTGTTTACTTATTGTTGTTACAAGTTTATATTCTGCTACATTTTGATAAAGAAAAAATGTTAAACATTCTTATACTTTCGTGTACTTGTATACTCTAATAGATAAGATTCTATACGCTTTTAGGTATAATCATTTCTTCTATAAACTTTTCTTAAGTTTCTTTTTTCGATCCATATTTCAGGATCCTAAGAAAAAATTTCTATTAGTAAAGAACTAAAGAGGGATTGTGAATTCATCTTGTTTAACCATGCTAAACATATATTTTCTTAAGGATAAAAACAGACGTTTTTAAACCTACATTTTCCCCTTGTAATTGAGCATCTACACCTATATTTTTATCCAACTGTAACTAGATCATAGAATATTCATTTTGAAGGAATTTTTTTCATGTTTATATTATATTTTAGTTAGACCACCAATGTTTTCCATGTAAATATTATCCGAAATATATGGGAAACAACTATTTGTCTTCATGTTAGTTAAGAACAAAATGAAAGAACCCGTTTCTAATGATTGACTTAAATTAGAAACCTATGTTCTAGGGAACGTGATATACTAATGTGCATCTAACGGTTTCATGGACCTACTCAATAGTACATATAGTTACATGGTATTGAAAAATACTCATTGGAGTAATTCAAGAAAATAATTACTCCCAGAGCCACATGGCATAAATCTTTCCAAGTTGACATGTTCAAGAAATACGTGGAGATTAACATGGTAAGTTGAGTTCCATATGATTTAGTGATGGATCAAACCCATACACCCTAATATATATAGTAATTTTTATTTACAAGATTTAATTTATAGTATGAAATTATTAGTTATATCTAGGAGCACAGTAAGTGAAGCCGTCATAACTATCCATTTGTAATTCGGAAAGTACAAAAGGTTATATAGCTGGTATGTGGAGAAGAAAGTATACGAGTTTTAAGGGGATAAAATAGACTTCCTTAGATCTAAATGATCTAGTATTACAGTTAGACTAAGGTGATTAATGATAAAAACTCATATATTATAGTGGTAACCATACCTAAAAATACTAATTACATTGTAGCTTATGAGGATGCTAAGAAGCAGTTTAATGCAATGATTTGTTCCAGTTCGTGTTAGAAAACCTAGTAAGTGTAGTATTATCATAATGTATATTATGTTATTATTACTAGCCAAGCTATAAAGTTATGACAGTGAAAAAATTGATATGATTAGGTATACCACCTCTTGAGATGTTTTACTCAATGAGGTTTGGTCACATATACCAGAACTTTCATGCGATGGAATCTTGGTAGGCCAAAATACTAAAGTTGTTTCTCTTAAGAAACATGAATTTCATCATGTGATAGCTAACAAGGTAGGTTAGCATGTTTTCTCAGGTTCCAGTGGGAGTGTTGCAGTAGTGGGTGCCTTAGAACCACCTATATAGTGTTTTTGATTAACATATCATTTGTACAATTAGTTATACAAGTTTTATTGTTAATATTATAGTGTATAATTTTTTTTAAAATATTTAATTGTAATTTATGGAGATTAATTATCATATAAAAGGGTTATAGAGATCCCAATATACAATGAAAACCTTGAGATACAATGAGATTAATCTTAAACATATGTCATATGGTCTGGATATATCTTACTAATAAGGCATAGTAGTTATTTTACTATCATATGTTTGGATATCATAAGCACTGATAATTATTCTCATGAATTTATCAATTAGTGATCTCGAGTAGTGAGATCATGAGGACATACTCACCAATAGGAACACCACATATTTTAGGTGTCATTGGATGTTTTTATCTATAAAAATTTGTATTGGTATCCTGACTTGAGATAATTACCAGTGTATTCCATTTGATCATGTACTTTTATTTTAGGAAAAAAACAATGATAATGAAATTTTGGCACGGAAATGTGTGTTGGGTGCATCACTGGTGTAATATAATTGGTTGATTAGTCAAGAATGGATTGGTTTCTTCTAGGTTAGGGAAGTAATATATCTCGGGCCCAGTTGATCAGGATGGTGGTACTTTGATAAATCCAAGGCCATTGTAGTTCAAGGTAAATCCATATAGTCAGATCAACAAATAATATATCAAGAAAAGGATGATGACATGATTGTGCATCCTTATTTATGAGATATTAAATATAGATATATTTTATTAAATATTGCATGTTTATAGGTTGGTTGTCATTTGTATTACAATGTTTAGCTCTATAGGGTCCATGATTGGTATATAAACACCACTTTTGGTCTATGAATATTATTCAATTCTATTGAGTTGAGGGCCTAGAGGGTCACAGACAATAGCATATTTTAAAGTCTTATTTGATCTGGTGAATAAGTATTTTGGACATGGTTTCCCCCACCACTATAGTTCAGGTTTTTTTGATATTTTACGATCACCAAAGGATTAAATATATTCATATTTTTCATGTTAAGAATAATTGTTATTGAATTTATTTATTAGGAAATATATATTTTGAAAAAAAATTATTTTAAAATATATAATGTCTATTTAATATTTTTGGTAATGACGAGTCGAGTTAATGAGATGAGTTTTATAACATAATTTATTTATTATATTTCATTAAAGTGGAAAAAATATAAATGATATTTAGGATTCGGTTTAATAGTCATAATATATCGTTTATTTAGTGAGAAATAAATATTAGAGTATCGAGTGTATATTTCAAATATTTATTGAATCACTATTAATATAAGAAAGAGAGCTCCCAATAAATTCAATTTCGAGCTGAATGGTGAGAGCTTCACTCTCCTTTTCTCTCTCTCTCGGTTTCTAGTGAGAGATTATCTAGTACCAGGAGTCTGATTGTGGTTCTTCTTCATGGATCAACGGAATAGAGGAGCAATGATCATTGAGATATTAAAGGAGTCATCAGAACTCTTTGCTAGCACTCATATTATGATGATCAATGTTACCATAGGCCTTCGAAGCACTTGTGGATGAATATTATGGATTTGATTTCAGATCCTTCATGAAATGATCATCAGTGACAAGAAGACATTGAGAGTAGCTTCAGATCTAACCAACAATTTAAGGTTTTATGTTTTTGTTTAAAATTCCTCATGCAAAGATATCTGGTATAATACTAGGAAGTGTTTCACCGATGATGAAATGCTCATGTCGATCATCGGTGGAAATTTTTAAAATCCCATTTTTCGATCTTCTATTCTGCACCTGGTATCTCAAAATTCACCACTCATTTTGTAATGCCCCAACCCCAATTACTCAGATTCGGTGCATTATTACATAATATTGGCATGATAGAAGGAATCATGTCCTGAATGACTGATCAGTTTAGTATTATTGGAAAAACGATATATACATATGTTCAACATTACAATAGGAAAAGAAATTCAACACCAATTTATTCAATTAGAAATAGCCAAGCCTCCTAGATTACGCCTAAAAGTCACTAATTACAAACTTCTTCATATCCTGTGAAAATGAAACATAAGAAAGCGGTGAGCTCAAATTCTCATTAAGAGTATGAAATATATGATAAGATAACATAATCATTTGGCATGGTAAATAATTGAAAACACATGAATTTACTAATAATAAACATGAACACATTATGTAAATAATATGACTTGAGTAAATAATGCCATAATAAAACATAGTAATGGGTATTATACTAGCAGAATAACCACATGAATAGTCAATATTATTTTCATATTGAGGGAATGTATAATGCGGGACATTCTGAAACATTTTTTCAAGGCCTCGACCGTGACATCTAAAAATGATTAAGGCCTCTGCCAAAAAAATATATCAAATTGGGGAAGGCCTTGACCAATTCCACATCTAATAGTCTCATGAGACCTACCAATTCATCGAGGAGCTATAGCGGCCTCCACCTGTCACTTACTAAGTCCAATACATTCCTCATATGAAAAGGATGAAACATAACCTAAACATTAATATTAATAATTGCATACGAAATGTCAAGACTTTAACCATAAACCATGAATGGTTTAAAAATAACACATCCACAGTCAATCATATCAAAAAACCATAGAGACAATATGGAATATTTGTATCATAATAAATCAACTTCAAACAAGTGTAAAATTTAGCAAATGATGTTGACATAGATGAAATCAAAACTATTTGATAGAAATATCTCTTTCAATTTTGAAATAATTTAGGAATCACATAATTATAAAATAAAATATCTATTTTTAAAATATTCTTATAAGATTGTAAGGAAAGCTTTGCAATTTTGTAACAGTGAAAATTTTCCACACCCACCGTATAAGTTGAAAAACATTCTTACCATAATTTTGTCGATAAGGGTCATAAAGTACAATGTTTGGAAAATTACGGAATGATTCCATTCAAAACATATGGGTTCAAATAAGGGTATTAATAAATTTAAACCATTTTCAATTAAATAGAAAAATTTTTTGAAATACATTTTTAAGAAAACACAGATGTGGATGATAAAGAGGTCCCAGTAGATACTTACGTAAAAACAACCTTAGATAATAATGAAATTGTGAAATTAACCCTTACCTTATAATTTTCCCTGGTTGAGGATACATTAACCTCCTATATAATAGATTAATCATATTAATTAAATTATAAAATAACTATATAAATAAATATAATATCATATATGATCTTCTAATATTGTTTTGTTAATTTTATTTTTGTAGTATCATTGTTTCATGTGTTAATTGATTCATCTTCATTTATATGTTTTGTTACATAATTCATGTTTGTTATGGATATGATGTATTTGATTAATGTCCAGAAATATATTATGTTATTAATAATTATTTTTTAACAATATAATTAAAATTATTCTTAGATGGTTACGATGGGTAATGAATCTCATCGCATTCGTGGAGATGGTAATCCATACGTATGCACGAACTCTATGTCCATTTTTTATGGAATGAAAACCAAATGATATATTTATATATTATTATTACAGTATAATATAATATTTTATATATGATATGTACTTTCATTAACACCATCCTTTATACATTCCATTTATGGTATGAACGAGTCATATCACTTTGAGGGGCGGTAGTCTGCACTTCCTCAAATGAAATTATTATATATATACAACATGAAAAGAATTAGGGTATGTTATAAAAGAGATTTAAAAATATTATAAATAAAATATTCATCATTAATATCATATATAATTATAGTGCCATCATAATTTCCACCATAAGAGGTGGTAGTATAAGATTGAACAATCATCATTTCGCGAGGCAGTAGTTCGTCGTCCATAGAAAAAATATATTATATACACATTAGATAGATTTTTGTGTAAGTTTATTTCAAAACATCTCATAACAACAACCTAGAATATTGAAGATATTGGTGTTGTTATAAAAGAAAGGAATAAAGAGAGTTTAGGGGGATGGAGAAGTAAAATAAAAGAAAAGAACTTAAGAGGAGATATTAACTTTAAATTGGGTAACTCCCATTGGTTTGAACCAAAAGGTTTCCCTGAAGTGTCGTATACCTAATGTAAGGATTATAAGAGGAATGGAGGGATGTAGGGAGCTTAATTAGTAAGAGTATGGATGATATAAGGGGCTTGAGAGTTGTGAGAAATGGGTTAGAGGTGAGGGCTTTTTATAAGCGGGAGGAGGGCTTCTTTAGGAATGTTTGAAAATATTATTTTATTATAAAATTATTTTAGGTTTATAAAGGTCCAAAACTCATTAATGTCAAAGATAATATGACTCTTGTTCCAAATAAAATTATTCTATAAGAATTGGACAGGTTTCGGATATTGTTTTTATTTTTATAATCTAATTTATTTAAAAGATTCTTTAATGATGTAAATAATGCCTCATTATTTTTTCATTAATAATTTCATTTATTTTATGTCTAAAAATTATAAATAATAATACAATGATATAGGAAATATTTTAATATTTTAATGGAATATTTATAGTCGAAAAGATAACTTATATAACCCCCTGTGAAATTTATTTTACTAAAATATTATTGTTTATGTCATTTTGTCTTTACATTAAATTAATTATTATAAAGTGTCTTTTTCACTCCCAAGTGGCTCCATGGGTCCCAAAATCAAACCAACGATTTACATGGCCGGAAATTTATCAACCAGTAGGAATAGGACACATTTTAGGATAATTTAATTTTATTATAATATTTTTGAACCCCTATTTACCGGATTTACCCCTTTAACCAAGGTAAATAAAATATTTACTTAAGTAAATATTCATAATGTCTAAAAATAAAAGTTACCCATTTACCCAATTTGGACCTATTGATTCCAAATATGGATTCCATTTTTCCAAACTCAAAAAACAAAAGTGGAAAAAATTAATTTAAAATTAATTCTCGTTGTCAAAACAAAAGGCGTGTTTTTAAGAAAATGTAAATTTCAAAAGATTGACACTTGTTTATGTCCTATTGAAACGTGAAATTACATCCAATGACCTAAAATATATTAAATGATAAAAATATAATATAATGATACTTAAAAACCATTCAGACGTATAATTTAACACTATACATTATTTCGATTAAAAATTTTGTTTTTAATTAAAATTTAATATTTCACATTATTCATAAAAAATTGGAAGTTTTCATAAAAGTACCAAAAAATCACTCAAATCCAATTTAGATATTATGAATCCAAAAATAAAGTCCATTTTAAAGAATAAAATTAATAAAATTTCAAAAAGTGGGTATGTCTATACATAACACATAGATTGATTGGTCGTGGTGTGTTAGAATATGGAAGTTGCGTACATCACTAGCAATTTTATTATTCAAAGGGAAACGTACTATGGAAGCTTTGGGTGTTACATTATTCCCTATTTCAAATAATTTCATCCTAAAAATTAGAAGAATAAATCTACAAAAAATTATTTGGGTGGTTCTTCATCATACGTTTCTGGGGTTCCCACATTGCCTCTTCCATCTTATGATTTCACCATAAAACATTCACCAGACGAGTCGTCTAGTTTCTAACCATGTGTTCTCTATTGTGAAGAATCTGTATAGGCTCTTCATAATAAGACAAGTCAAGTTCCAGTTCTATTTCTCCATAGTTGAGTACATGCATTGGGTCAGGCATGTATTTTCTCAATAGTGATACGTGGAACACATCATGAACTTTGAAGAGACTTGGCTGCATTACAAAACGGTAAGCTACAGCCCCAATTCGTTCTAGAATTTTGAAAGGTCCAATGTACCTAGGACTCAATTTACCCTTCTTATGGAAATGTATAACACCCTTCCATGGAGATACCTTCAAGTAAACATGATCACATTTTTGAAATTCCAACTCCTTCGATTATCAGCAAATCTCTTTTTCCGACATTGAGCTACTTGGATGTGGGTTTGGATAACCTTTAACATTTCCATTCTTTCCTCAATAAGTTTTGGGCCGACGATTTTTCTTTCACCAACATCATCCCAACAAGTTGGTGTGCGACATATCTTTCCATATAACGCTTCATATAGTGCCATTTGAATATATGAATGGAAACTATTTTTATAATAAAACTATACCAGAGGTAAATACTAATCCCACATACATTGAAAGTTAAGTGAGGAAGATCTCAACATGCCTACATAGGTTTTAATAGTCCATTCTGATTGTCCATCAGTTTGAGGGTGGTAGGAAGTGCTCAAACAAAGTTCATTATCTAGGGCCTTTTGAGGACTTTTCCAGAATCTTGAGGTAAAATAGGTATCACAATTTGAAACAATCGATAGGGGTACTCCATGATGTCTTACAACATCATTAATATATAAGTCTTGTTAACCATTCAAGTGGTAAATCTTCTCTTATAGCAATAAAATGTGCTGACTTGGTAAGACGGTCAACAATGACCCATATCGCATCATTCCTTCTAGTAGTCATTGGTAGTCCCATGAAAAAGTCCATCATAATATCATCCCATTTCCACTCAGGTATGAAAAGAGTTTGCATGACTCCTTTAGGATGTTCCCTTCCATCTTTCACTTTTTGACAAACCATACATATTCACACATAATCAGAAATCTCCCTCTTCATATTGTCCCACCAAAAATGTTCCTTCAAATATCTATACATCATAGTGCTACCAAGTTGTATAGAGAAATTGGAGATATGAGAATCATCGAACAAAACTCTTTTTAGATTATGTATATTAGGAACACCAGATCTTTTCCCAAATTACAAAATTATATCATCATATAAGAAGTCAATCAATCTCCCATCATTCATAGCTTTAATTTTCTTTTAAAACTCCTCATCATCTGTCTAAGAACATTTTATCCTTTCTACTAATGATTGTTTAGCAACTATTTGAAAAAGTATCAATGTTTAACCTTCCAGGATTATTTCCATATACATATTTACTAGATCCCTGAACATAGGATCCCTTTAAATTCTCATCTTGTTCATAACACCATTATCCTTTCTGCTCAAAGAATCTACAAGCTTATTTTCCTTCCCTGGGTTGTAGTGTATAGTTCAATCATAATCATTGAGTATTTCCAGCCATCACATGTGCATCAAGTTAGGTTATTTCTGTGAGAAAATATACATCAAACTCTTGTGATCGGTATATATCTCACATTTTTTACTATAGAAATAGTGTCTCCATATATTCAGTGAAATGATTAGAACTTAAAACTCAAGATCATGATTATGATAGTTTTGTTCGTGAATTTTTATATATAATGATGCATAGGAAATAACTCTATCATTCTTTATAAGGACACATCCAACTCCTTTCATTGAAGCATCACTATAAATAACAAACCCATTGTTCTCTAATGGTAGAGTCAAGATAAGATCATTGATTAATCTTATCTTCGGCTCTTAAAAACATTATTCACACTCTTTTTTCCAAACAAATTAAACCCCTTTATGTGTTATCTTTGTTAATGGGTTAGCCAATTGGGAAAAATTATAGGCAAAACAATCATAATAACATGCTAAACTAATAAAACTGAGTACCTCAGTTCTACTTTTCGGTGCAGGACATTCATGGATTTCTATTTTCTTTGAAGGGTCAACAGAGATTCCATCCTTAGGGAAAATATGGCCTAGAAAATAAATCTCCTAAAACCAGAATTCACATTTTCTAAAATTCCCATATAATTCATTTCTTATGAGGGTTTTCATAATAGTGTACAAGTGATTTTCATGACCTTCGATGCTTTTTGAGTATAAGAAGTTATCACCAATAAATACAACAACAAAGTAACCAATATATTACTTGAAACTCTATTCATTAGATCTATGAAGACAAAGGGTGCATTAGTCAGCCCAAAAGGAAATATTGTAAGCTCGTAATTCATATACCTGGTCTGAAATGTTGCCTTCATAATGTCTTCCTTCTTCACACACAACTGATGGTATCCAGATCGAAGGTTAGTCTCTGAAAAATTTTGAGCTCTATGAAGTTGATCGAATAAATCATCAATGCGAGGTAGGGGATACTTGTTCTTTATTGTTATAGAATTGATCTCCCTGTAGTCAATGCACAACCTCATAGATCCCTCTTTCTTCATA
Source organism: Viscum album (assembly GCA_963277665.1). NCBI lineage: Eukaryota > Viridiplantae > Streptophyta > Magnoliopsida > Santalales > Viscaceae > Viscum > Viscum album. The sequence continues at coordinate 1,875,632,954 of OY728122.1, read as the reverse complement.
ACAAAAAGGGATGGGGATCACAATGGAGAAACACTAGTGTGAATAAATCCCTTTTTACTCAATTACTCTAGTTGTTTCTTTAGTTAAACTAATTCTACAGTGGACATTCAATAATGGGTCTTTGATATGGGCCTTGAACCAGAAAATTAAGTCAATGGGAAGCTCAGTTCCTTTTTCTAGAGGATGTCTAGGTAAATCCTCTGGAAACACATAAACATAATCCTTCACAATAGGTACATCCTCTATTTGAACATTCCTTTCCCCACCCATCGTTATTTCATTCTCTTCCTCCCCTATAATTGAATATTGTAGAGCTACTGGGGTGGATCTAGATAAAACCCATATGGTGATGTTTATGCTCTAAAGATAAGCTATTCTTTATCATCATCAAAAATTGTAACCTCCTTCTTCTTACAATAAATTTTCACATCATGGTCTGAAAGAAAATCCATACCGAGGATTATATCAAATTTAATCATGGGTATTACAATGATATCAGTGGCTAAAGAACATTTATTTTCCCTAATGGGAACTGATTCACAAAACATTTTTGCAACGATACTTCCCTTAAGAGTTTTGACGGACAACTCCCTTTTAAATCAAATAGAACATATTTAATTTTCATAGAAAATTGGGAAGATATGAAACAATGTGATGAACCAGAATCAATTAAAGCACTGGCTAATATGATAAAACCATTAAATTACCTTCCACCAAGTCTTTCGGAGCTTTAACCTTGGCATTAGTGATCGCATAAGATGGGCCTTTCTCCCTTGGCCTTTTCTGAGGTATGTTCCCTTGGTGATTAGGACATTTATTTTCATAATGCCCAATTTCCCTACAATTGTACCATTGAACATTGGTGGATTTTTTGTCCCTTTACAATCTCCAGCAAGATGGAATTTCTATCAACATTTATAGCATACTCATTTTCCTTTTAGATAGGAACCAGGTGATTCTTTACAAAATTATCACAGGGTCGAAATTCAACTCCTCCCTTCTTCTATGTTTCCTTATTTCCTTTCCCAGATTTTTCAGCAGATCTCTTCTTCCCTTTATTTTATTTAATGTTGTAATACATAGAGAATTTTTTTCTGTCTTGATAGAACATGAGACAATATCTTCGTACGATGAGAAGGATTTCGAGACGAATGCTCGATGGGGAAATGGTTTTAACCCTAAAAAGAAAAGATCAATCTTACTTCTTGGGTTACATATATAATCCAAAGCATTCCTTTCTATCATTGTAAATTTTTCTTCATACTTTGTGACATTCTCATCCATTTTTTTCCTCAGACTCAAAAATTGCATTTCCATATCAGCTCGATGGTCACAAGGAAAGTATTTTTCTATAAAAATCTCTTTAAACTCCCTCCATTCCATACATGATACTTATTCGTCCTCATTGTTGTTTGGAATTAATGACCACCATTGATTTTCATCTCCTGTGAGGCGATAAACTACCATGACAACCTTTTCCCTTTCGTTACTCCCCAAAGATTGAAATATTTTCTCTAAGGAACTTATACATTGCTTACCTAAAAATGGACTTTTGGACCCATTGAATGTTGGTGGTTTTTGCCTCATGAATCTGTCTAACATTGATCCTCCACGTTGTGGATCAGGGTGGTCCATACGGGTAAGGTTATTATTCATAACCTGAGTAAGTTTTCCCAGTATGGAGATAAGGTGATCCACACCAGTTGCATCACCAGCTCCACTATAATTATCTTCTGTAGGAGAGAGATCCCTAAATTTAATATGTGCATTGATATTATTTCCATTCTTTCCACTAGGATCCATTTCTAAATAATGGCATACACTAGATTAGTTCATGAATCGCAATACATAATTCCAAACATGTAAAACACTTAACATAAAATGAATATATTATGGATATAATCCATAGTCATAAAAAAAATTTCTTTGAGGATTTAAATACTCATAAATTATTCATAATGTGTTGTAAATAAAATGTGAATTATCTTATGCATATCACACGGGAGTGTCGTAACCAATAGTGTAGCAAGACCCATTGTCATGTACCAGGATACCCCGAGTCAAGCTAGAAACTCCTTGTCGGAGTTTTCACTCCTAGGTATATATGTTCCAGAGCCACCTCTACCTACTCATATCCAAATAGGGATGTATTTCTAGGAAAACTCAAAAAATCTCTACATTACCAAAATTCTAGGATTTTCTTCTATACTAATCCTCAAATTCTATCTTAGGGTAATGTTCTCTAATCCGAGTTTATCAAAATCTAGTTTCCAAGGTTTGTACTAAACTTCCTCTGATACCAACTATAATTCCCCAACCCCAATTACCCAGAGTCAGTGAAATATTACATAATATTGTCTTGATACAAGGAATCATGTTCCAAAATACTGACCAGTTTAGTATTATTGGAAACAGGATATATACATAAGTTCAACATTATAACATGAAATGAAATAAAACATTAATTTATTCTATTAGAAACATCCAAGCCTCCTAGATTATCCCTACAATTCACTCATAACTAACTTCTTAATACCCTGGGAAAAATAAACATAATAAATGGGTGATCTCAAACACTAATTAAGAGTAAGCAATATAGTGAAAGATAACATAAACAATAGGAATGGTGAATAATTGAAAACACATGCCTTTACAAATAATAATCCTTAACAATTTATAGATGAAATATGAGCTGAGTAAATAATTCCATAATAAAACATAGTCATGGGTATTCTACTAGTTGAATAACCACATGAACCAACAATATTATTTTCCAAAGGAGGGAATGTATAATGCGGAAAATTCTGAAACATTTTTTCATGGCCTCGGCCAAGACGTTTAAAAATGATTAATCCTGTGGCCAAAACAATATATCAAATTGGGAAAGTCCTTGTAAAATTCCACTTCTATTTGTCTCATGACACCTACCGATGCATCGAGGAGTTATAGCAGGCTCCACCCGTCACATACTAAGTCCAGTACATTTCTCATATGAAAAGGTTGAAACATAACATAAACATTCTTTTTAAAAATTGTATACAAAATGTCAATACATTAACCATAAACCATGAATGGTATAAAAATAACACATCCATAGTCAAACATATCACAAAACCTTAAATACAATATGGAATATTTTTATCACAGTATATCAACTTCAAACACGTGTAAAATTTATCAATGGATGTTGACATGGATGAAATATAAACTATATGAGTGAAATAGATCTTTCTATTCTGAAATCATTTTAGAGTCACATAATTATAAAATAAAACATTTATTTTTAAAATATTATTATAGGATTGAAGGTAAATATTTGATGATGTTATAATGGAAATAATATCATCACCCACCGTATAAGTTAAAAAATCATTCTTATCATAATTCTATTGAAAAGGGTCATAAAGTACCTTGTTTGGAAAATGAGGGAAATATTCCTTTCAAAACATATAAGGTCAAATATGGGTATAAATTACATTAACACGTTTTCTAGTAAATAGTAAAAATATATCGAAATACATTTTTAAGAAAACAAGGATGTCGATGATAAAGAGGTCCCAGTAGATAATTACGTAAAAACAACCTCAGATAATAAGAATATTGTGAAATTAACCCTTACCTTGTACTTTTCCATGTTTTAAGGTAATTTAATATCTTGTATAATAATTAAATCGTTGTTGTTAAATTATACAATAACTACATACATAAATATGACATCATATATGAACTTCTAATATTTCTTTGTTAATAATATTTTTGTAGTATCATTGTTTCGGTTGTTAATTGATTCATTTTCATTTATATGTTTTGTCACATAAGTCATGTTTTTTATTGACAGGATTAATTTGATTCATATATATAATGATATTATGTTATTAAATATTATTTTTAACAATCAAATGAAAATTATTCTTGAATGGATATGATGGGGAATGAATCTCATTGTGTTCGTGGAGACGGTAATTCGTACATACGCACGGATGCAACTTCCATTTTTTTAAAGGAAAGAAAACCAATTGATAAATAGGTATATTATTATTCAAATATAATATAATATTTTGTACATTTTATTTATGTTCATTAACACCATCCTTTATACATTCCATGTATGGTATGACTGATTCCTATCACTTGGTGGGGGCGGTAGTCTGCACTTCCTCAAATGAAATTATCGTATATATACAACATGAAAAGAATAAGGGTATGATATAAAAGAGAATTAAATAATCATAAAGGTAATATAAATATCATATATATAATATATAATTATAGTGCCATCATAATGGCCACCATAAGTGGTTTTAGTAGAAGATTGAATAATCATTATTTCATGAGGCAGTAGTTCGCCATCCACAGAAAAATTATGTTCTATACCCATTAGATGGATATGTGTCTAAGTTAAGTTCAAATAAATATAATAACAACAAAATAGTATATTTAGGAAACTATTTTTTTTATAAAATAAAGGAATAAATAGAGTTTAGGGGTTTTGAGAAGTAAAATAAAAAGAAAAGAACTTAAGAGGAGATGTTATCTTTAAATCGGTCAACTCCCTTTGTTTTGACCCAAAATACTTCCTTGAAGTGCCTTAGGCCTAAATTAAGGATTTTAAAAGAAATATAGGGATTTAGAGAGCTTAATTTGGTAGAGTTTTAATGCTACAAGGGGATTTAGAGGTGTGATAAATTGGTTAGAGGTGAGGTATTTTTATAAAGGGGGGAGGGCCTCTTTTGGAATGTTTGAAAATATTATTTTATTATATAATGATTTTATGTTTATAAAGGACCAAAACAAATTAAAGTAAAACATTAGAAGACTCATGTTCGAAATAAAATAATCCAATAATATTTGGATAGGTTTTATACATTGTTATAATTTTTATAATCTCATTTATTTAAATCGTTCTTTAATGAGGTAACAATGCATCATTATTGGGTCATAAATAATTTATTTATTTGATGTCTAAAATTTTTAAAAAAACAACCATGATGTAAGAAATATTATTATATTTAAAAGGAATATTTATAGTTGAAAATTTAACTTATAAAACCCCTTGTAAAAATTATTTTACTAAATGATATATGTGTATGTGATTTTGTCTTTACTTTAAATTAATTAATATAAAGTGTCATTATTACTCTCAAGTGGATCCATGGGTTCCCCGAATCTCCCCAAGGGTGCCCAAAGTAGGACATGTTTCAACCAATAGAAATAGGACACATGGTAGGGTAATTTAATATTATTATAATATTTTTTACCCTTATTTTCTGGATTTACACCTTTAACCATTGTAACTAAAATATTTACTGAAATAAAATATTCATAATATCTAAAAATAAAATATATTAATTTACAAAATTTGGACATCCTGATTCCAAATATGGAATCCATTTTTCCAAATTCAAACAACAGAAGTGGCTGAAATTAATTTAAAATCAATTCCTATTGTCAAAAAAATGCATGTTTTTTAAAAATAATAACTCTCAAAAGATTGACATTTGTTTATGTCTTGTTTAAAATTGAAATTGCATACAATGACCTAAATTATATTAAATTATAAAAATATAATAAAATGATACTTAAAAACCACTCAAATTTATATTTTAACACTATAAATTATTTCTATTAAAAAAGTTGTTTTTATTTAAAATTTATTATTTTTAATTATTACTCAAAATTGAAAGTTTTTAGAAAATAAAAAAAATCACTCTAGGCCAATTTTGATGCTCGAAATCCAAAAATTAAGTCGATTTTTAAGAATAAAATTTATAAAATTTCAAAAAGTGGTTACTACTATTCATAGGGCTAGTTTGATTGGTCGTGGTGGGTTAGAATCTCGACATTGCATACAATGCATGCTATTGCATTATTCAAAGAGAAACATACCGTGGAATCTTGGGGTGTTACACATTTATTTTGGGTGGTGTATGTATTACCCCTTTTATATGATATATCATTAATATCCTTCATTTAATTATATTTAATTTTTTATTTGGTTTTATTCTTTAATGGGGAATACGATACAAAATATTAGTTAAGTAAAATGGAATATCCCTCTCAATTTTATTTTTCTATGTGACACATGCCATATTCCCTACCTATATCATTAATGAGGTGCATATACTTCCCATGAATTTATATTATTATTATTCTGCAAAAAAGTATTTATATTTGAATATCCATTCAATGATCTATCATTCATGGTGATTAGTATTTTATGTTTCCAATGTGGGTAGGGTTTTATGTTAAAATCTCATCATTTATCAGGATTATCTATCATTATTATTTAATATGATGAAATATTATGATCTATCACTCAAGATGCTCATGAAGTTTCATCTACTCAGGTTATTTCATGAGAATACATGTTTTCCCCAAATTTTTTCTCTATGTACTGAAGAGTCAAAAATATTGTTTTTGAAAACAATTGGTTCTTCAATCAAAAACCATTTTTGTTCCAAAACCATATTTTCCAAAAAAAACAAAATTTTTAAAATTTTATATTAAATTGATTTTTACCAATGTAGGATTTTTTTATAAATTTTTCTAGGTATACTTTTCTTCTATTTTTCCAAAAAATGACTTTTTGGGTTTTACTGTAAAACAAAAAAATAATATTTGTTTTTACATGCATAACATGAATAGTATTTTCCATTATCTTAATAGATCATTCATTAAAATATTTTCTTAATTTTTTCACATTTATTTTCAAAGAAAAGTTTTTCCTTAATTTTTTTGAAAAAAATACCTTTTAATTCTATGATTTCAATGTAAAATGTATTTTTAAAATTCTATATGTTTTAAAAAGTGTTTTTTAAAATATGGTAGGATATTTTCATCAAGAAATCATTTAAATGATTTAAAATTATTCCACTAAAAATTTTCATGTTTATATTTAATGAAAATGGTTTCAAAAAAAATTTATGTTTTAAAAAATGATTGTCAATGAAAACTTATCTTCCTAAAGAAACGTTTCAAGTAATATTTCAATGTCATTATACATATAAGAGGACATCCTTTGATATTAATTATGCATTACATATGGTATGATCCAAGGATACATGTATTATTCTTTCTCTGAATGGTTTATGTTTATGATGAAAAGATATTTATAAAACTCATTTCACTTTCATGGGTTATACAATGAAAAAATGATTATGAAACCTAGTTCTTTTCAATGGATATTATATGATTAAATCATGAAATGATTATGAAACATAGATTTTTTCCAAATTTTATGATATAATTAAATTTTTATGAAACTCATTTCTTTTTTGGGGTAATAATATGTTTAATGATTATGATCACATGGAACATATAGAATATGTCTTTCATTATGAGATGGGTGGTAGCTATATCTACATCCAATACATTGGGTAAATATTTATATCTAATGTGATTGAAATAACTAGAATGGGTTGTGAACCTAGTTCAATAAGGTAATTTTTTCACTATAATGGTCTTAATAGTGTTCCTTGATTACTATAAGGGTTTAGATAGTGAACCCATTCAACTATGAGTGCCTTTCGAGAGATCCTTGAATACTATGGAAATGATTTTCTATGCTTATGTGAGTGCCAAAATTCCATGTCTTATTTCAATGTAATTTACCCTTGTATCATGTTATTTGATTTTCATATGATTCATATCTTTTTAACAACCAATCTTTATTCCATGACTCATGATTACGATCTTTGATATGTAGGGTGTTATTTTCAAATGTTATTATCATGTTATCATACCCTTATGTTCATGATATTCTTATATAACTCCCTTATATACCCTTTTTCAGCATCTAACCTCACCCTTTCTTGTGTTTCCTTTCCCGAGGTTATGAAGATTGGTTTTATGTACGGTGTCTCAATGAAGTGTACTAAAGGAGAGAATCATTTGGGGATATTTTTAAGCTCATTCAAGAATTAATAATATTGTGTCTCTTGTTTATAGAGACACTACACTATTATAGTCCTCATGTGTGTGTTTTTGTAATGTAATGAATATTCATCTAAAAAGATTCAATATCCATGTATGAGAAGCCTCATTTTCTATAGTCGGTATAAAATTAAATGTTTAGTTATCCTTTGGAAAGATATATTAGAAAACTATGGTGAAATCCCTAGGGATATTTCTAATGATATGTTTAGGGATGTCTTTATGGATAAGTTTGGATAAGTCAGAGTATAAGAAAATGTTCTCAAATTTTCGTAAAGGATAGAGTAAATGGTTTCCATGTAATTACATCTATGTCTAGAAACTACAAGCACACGTGGCTATTATATAGAGGTATCACGGCATAATAACATCAAAAAGGGAAAATTGAGAAGAAATAAATCTTCACCTTGTGGGTGAAAATAGTCCTTGTTCCACAACTAGTTTGAAACTCCAAAAGGATTTTATTCGTAAATTCAAAAACTATTTATAAACTACTATGAAGGTTTTAAATAGATGATGACTATGAATGGACTATGATAAACATAAGGTTTTATATATTAAAAATAATGTTTCATTATTTCGACATCCTATAATTAATTTCTCATGAATATCTGGTTTCCATCATTAAATATTATTACTCACACTATGATTTTTTGTTTCAATCAATGGTGGGAAACTTAAAGAACCAGGTTGACATTTATGTGATGAAAATGTTTCCTTTAAGGATCTAAATGGGATGATTATTGGAGTAAATGATGTTATGATTATGCCAGATCAATTATCATGATTTATTATTAACAATTTTTACCTTAACCAAATCCCAGACTCACTAATGTAGTGATTGATAGAGTTCACTGAGAGTTCAGGTAGTGAGGAAAAAAGAGTAAATAAGATCATGTTTCCTATATGTCGAGAATGTGAGAAGAAGCACTCAATGGAATTTATCATAGGGTAGAGAATATGTTTTCAATGTGGGAAATGGACTAAAAGAATGTAGTTTCAAAAAAATTAAATTTTTGGTTAATATAATGGATATTAATAATGGCATCACAAAGGTATTATCAATTATTGAATGTACCAAACAAGGAAGGTATGGGAATTATGAAAATCGATGTCCTAAAGGGAAAAAGAATGAAGTGAATCAGTAAGGTTTTACAATAATGGTTGTATTTATGATGATAAGCATACTACAAATGAAATATGAATGGAAAGTAGTGATAAGGAATAAGAAAACGAAGCTTGGATAATGTTGTATGATGAAAGTGGAATGATTGATGTGTTTATGTATTGGAACTCAAGAATTGTGATATATATAAGGATTTTTTCAACTATGTTTTTTATTAAGGATTTGAATAAATATTTTAAACGATGATTATTACAAAAAAAATTGATCTAATAAAAAGGTTATATTCATGGAAAACACATGGTTTTGGGAAATATAATACATAACATGTTCCAAATGTATAGAAAATGATTTTGGGATATAGAGATGATTGTTTTGGATAATGTAAATTGGATAGTGCTGATTTCCTTGAAACTGATTATGGATTTCGGGAAAAATTGATTTATTCTATCATTGAGGATATTCAAAAAAATTGGATTTATGTAATATATTCAATAATCTATGCTTTTTTTCACTAAATAAGGAATTATGTTTGTTTTTTTTAAGTTTTATGGTAATTATAGTTATTACTATGATTTAAGAAAATATATGAATAAGGTATTAATATATTTTGTATGTGACAGTCAAGAAGAAACTTAATGATATATGGGGGGATTAATGCTAAGATGATTTTGTAAACATTAGTAACCATATTTATAAATTTTGATTTTTGAAAGGTTTATAAGGTTAACCATTAATGGAATGGTTTATATTGAACATTGGATGAGGTTTTGTAGATTAATTTATTTCTTCACCATATGAAGATTTTTGCATATTGGATATCATGTGATGACATTTTTTATGATAACTATAGGTAGAAGGAATGAATTATCATTCAATTTATAGATCTTATAATCCATTAGTTCTTCAAGAAATAAAATTCAACTTCATTTCTTGGAGTAATAGAAGAAGTGAAAATTTATCAAGGATAAACCAAAGGATGATATTGTGTTGAGGAAATATAATTAAATCAAGTATGTATATCATCATATGAAAATTCATCAATGTAAAGAAAATGATCATGAAATAAAATTTTGTCTTTCTATCATCATTTTTGAAGATATTAATATCCTTTTTCACTCCTATATGGGTTATAGTTTTCTAGTCATTAATCTTCTTTGGATCACCCACTTTATTATGCTCAATGATCTCTATCACTCTCTATAATTATTTAATATTTTATTCCATGTCTAAATGTTCACTTCCCATCTATGTTCTCTTATGTGGAAACCTTGTTTTGAATTAAAATAGGTAATAGTTATGTTTCCAACATTACCTTTGTTAAAGAAGTTTTATTATTCATTCTTATGATGTGGGTTTCTATGAAATAATTTTCAAGTGTTATAATGTTTATGGCTCAGATGAATTTTTAGTCAGAAATTCATTTTAAGGGGGGTAGAATGTAACACACTCAGATTTTGTAAAATATTTTTTGAAAGTGAATTTAATATTTTTTATATATTATTTCACACTCAAGAATGAGTATATCTTGAGTTATATGGAAATATTAGTTTATCATTTGATACATGAAACAATGATTTCTGTTAAAAGCATTCATGACACGTGACACCGAGCTTTAAGGAACCATGAAATCATAATATTTTAAAATTTCCCAATATAACCTACCCATTAAATATGAGGGAGTGAATATTACTAAATATATCATGAAATATACATAAAAAGTATTAACTCAAAAAAAATTTATTTATAAATTCCTAGAAAATAATCAATCAATTTTTATTAAATTAATTTTATTCATCAAAAATAAATTTTCATTTAGAATGATATTTTTTATTTTAATGAGAAAGTATTATAATAAATTTATAAATATTTTATAAAATTTATTTGATAACATGAACTTATTTTTTTAACCATCATTTCGATATTGACTTATGGGGATATTTGAGGAGTTTTCTGAAATTGTTTATTTTTAGATAATAGTGAAAAATATAGATTTTTGTAAAACTATAATTTATTTACAATAAATTAATTAATTAAAATACCCGATTATGTTTTATAATAACATAATTATTAAATAGTTATATTTAATCCACTTAATTAATTTTTAATTAAATTTTTTATTGTATTTTAGTATAAGTTTATTTTTGGGTTAAAAAAATGGTTTTCTCTAAAAACTATTTTCAAGTGAATAATGATTCTACACTATAATAAAAAAAATTCCTTTTAATAAATTTTTTAAATTAAAATGTTATATTATATTTAAATAAATTATAATTTATATTCATTAAATTATTATTATTATATATATAATTAATATAAAATAATCTTGTGCTTGAAATCAATTACACTTCTCAAAAACATGCTTTTCATGACATTTGAGGGAATAATTATAAAGTTATTTTTTCCAAATATTGAAAATTTATTATTCAAATTAAAACCCATTTTTTAAATCCTAATGCCCAATATTTTTAGGATTTTCATTTGATAATTTTCTGAAACGGTTATTTTTTTGATGAATAGTGAAAACCCTTGAATTTTTATTGAAAAATATTTTTTTCTTAATATTTTTTATAAAGAGAAATAATTTTTTAATTTTTTTTCATGAAAAAATATAAAAATTATATATGAATTAATCCAATTTAGTTAATTTTAATCAATTTTATTTTTAAACTAGATTTGAAAAACCTTGTAAACTTTTGAACATCTTCTTTTTGAAAACCAGCATTCCCGTCACATTTTAAGGGTTAAGTTAAAATTAATTTTTTTCATCCTCAATTAATGGAATTTTGAAAAATGGATTATAAATTTTGAATTATATTAATTTATATTATATAATATTGTAATAATAATTTTTTACCTAAAATAATAGAAAATGCTGTAAAAATTATTTACAGCGGTTATGGTTAAAATCGGTTTACAAGAGGGTGTGAAAAAAGGATAAGGGTTAAAATAACTTAACAAATTATATAAAATTTATTTTATGGATATATTTAGACCCTATAATGTATTATCATTGGTAATACTATACTTTTTATCCCTTTTACATAATCAAAATTTGGGTACAAGTATTTCATTTCAAAACATTGTAATTGTGCCACTGACCTCACTTATAAAAGGTTATCCCCATCTCCTCTCTTACTCGCACATTAAGAACCTTTAGGATTAGGAAATACCCAACAAAATAAATTAATAACATCCCTCCTATCATTTTATAATCTTTATTATTTTTAAAAATCCATCCTAGGAATTCTCTTTGTGCATACATAACGAGGTCACCCGAAGAAGTGGTAACATTATTCAAAGAGTGTTTTTATATTATTTCTTCCTCCACCTAAAAATTTTTTTATTAAATAATTATTATATAATAAAATAAGTATAATCATTTATAATAATATTTTTTTATGTTAATTACCTAAAACCATCTCTACTACAATCAAATGAGTTATGAAATCATCATTTGTGTGTATGGTAGACTACCACCTCACGAATTGATGTAATTTATTTTTCTATTACCACCTCCCATTATTGGAAATGATGTGGGATATAAAGTATATATAATATGTTTATATCATAATTATACCTATTAAATCATTATATCATATATATCTTTTTTACTTTTGATTTATTTGTGGGTACAATAATATCTCTTGTGTGTACAGCGGACTGTCGCCTCGCGAGGCGATGTGATTTGTTTTCACAAACACTTTAAATTGAAGATAATATAGAAACTATTAATGAATATATGTGATATCAATGAAGTTATTATTATATTCATAAAATATATTTCATTATAAAATGATAATATATTATTTTATTTCTTACCTTTAAACTCATTAAAAGATAAAAACATTGTTTGTGTATGTGTGGAGTACAACCTTCATAAAGCGATGTGACTCTATTTTAATCGCCACACCACATGTTTGATATATTTAAGTATATTAAATGAAATAATGTGGTTTTTATGATGTTATTATAATTTGGTAAATATAATATATTACTCATCTTATTTCTCTAATGATCATTGAAAAATGGTAACATTACTCATGTGTACATACGTCCTACCATCCCCACGATCGTAATGTAATTAATTAACCAAAACCATCATTCATGATTGGTTATAAAAGTTTGAAATTTCGTAGAAATATGTTAATTATTTCATTATTATTATTCCAAAGATGATGGAACCAAGATCAGGGTAAGAGGACAATAAAACAAATCAAAACTTACACAAAAAAATAAACTGTTTATTACCTAAAATGTGATTTTAGGATGGAATTGATATTAAATAGGTTATAAAAGAACATAAATTAATTTTATATTGTGTGATATAAATAAATATATTTCTGTATTATGTTTATAATTAAATTTTATTTATCATAAAGAAGGTTTTAATGAGGAAGAACAAAGTCAAGACTTAAGGTAATGGATTTCTAGTCTCTCTTTTATTTTAGGGAGACATATTCAAATTCAACACATGTTTATTTTGTGTGGTGTAAATAAATGACCTTTGAGATTTCATATTATGAATAAAATTTTTCTGTGTCCTATAATGTTTCATTTAAGGTAATTCATTATTTTGTCTTACAATTCAAAATATTACTAAATATATAAGGGATTCTCATATCACATTTATTTTTCTATGAGAAATATGGTATATTCACCACCTATTTCACTAATGTGTTGTATATACTTTTCATGAATATGTATAAAGATTATTTACATGAAAATTATTTGGATTTATATATCCATTTTAGTATCTCTTATTCATGGGGATTATAAGTTAGTTTTTCCAGAGAGGTATGATTTTTATGTTACTTTATCATCATTTATGAAGTTTCTCTATGGTTATGCTTTTAAATGATGAAATATTATGATGTATCTATCAAGAAACAAATGAATATTTTTTCTATTATTTTTATTTCATGAGAATACATGTTTTCATTTAATCTTCCTATCTTTATGTTCTAAAATTTCAAAAACATTATTTTAAGTAAAATCAGATTTTCGGTTGAAAAAAAACATTTTCTTCAAAAAAATTATTTTCCAAAAATGTTTTCATGAATGTTTTTATAATATTTCAAATGATTTATTAATGTAGGTTTTTACCCATGTTTTAATTAATTTACAAAAAAAATCAAATTAATTTTTATATCATTTATAAAAAAAATCAGGTTTGTCTTTTTCCATAACAGTGAAATGAATCATTGTTTTCACATGAAATGTAGAATTATTTTTTATAGTTGTGATGAATTCTCAATCACTTAATGTCTCCCTTATATGTTTTAAAATTTCATTTCAATGAATATTTTTCCTTTATATTTTGGAAAATATTATATTTTCAATGAATTATTTCAATGTTAAAATGATTTTGAAAATGATTTATGTTTTAAAAAAACTTTTCTTAAAGTGAAAATAATATTTTCCTCAAAAATTGTTTTGATTTATTTATAATTCTTCCTTTATAAATTTTAAATTTTTTCCAGTGAAAATGATTTATAAAATGGTCAATGTTTTAAATATTTGTTTTCAATGAATATTTATCATCTTCATAAAACGTTCATAGTAATCATTAAAAATTATTCTCCATCTAATATAAAATCCTTTGATGTTAATTAATATTTAATGGGGATATAATACAATTATACCTTTATAATTATTTTTAATGTTTTATGTTTGTTATGAAAATATTTTTATGAAACTCATTTCCCTTCCATGGGATATATCATGATTAAATTGTCATAAAACCAACTTATTTTCATGAGTTGTGCTAGGATGAAATAATGAAATGATTATAAATCCAGGAAATTTTACATAGGTTATGTTGTGATTAAATATTTATGAAAACCATTTAATTTCATGGGTTATGATATGCTAAATGTTAATGATTTTTTGGGCCACATAAATATGGTTTTCATTATGAGATGTATGTAACCTATTTATCCATCTAATTTAAAAAGAAAAGATTTATATCTCATGAGATAGACATGATAGGGATGGGGAGGGAACTCAACACAGTAAGGGTCTTTTTCTACTATTATGGTATAGGGATTGAACCATGACTACTATGATGGTTTGGTGGTGAACCAATACCACTATGAAATCCATGGTAGTGATCCTTCAATACGATGTAAATGATTTTCTATGATTATGTGTATGCGATAATTCCATGTCTTACGCTAAAGATATTCCCTCATGGTTTATATTCCTTTATTTCTTTATGATACATGTCTTATGAACTACTAATAATTATTCCATGACTCAGTACTTTGATCTATGATACGTAGGGTATGGTATTAAAATTTTATGTTCATTTTCTCATATTATTATGTTCATGATATGATTTTGTATCTCCCTTTTTTACCCTTTCTGAGCATCTGAGTTAACCTTTTCTTATATTTAAATTCCCCATGGTATGAATAATGGTGTTATATATGTTATATACATGAAGATTACTAATGGCGAAATACTTTTCGGAGTTTTTAAGGATATTTCAGTAATTTAGTAGATTGTGTTCCAAGATTCCGAACACACTAAACTATTATGGTTCTCTGGTGTGTGTTTGAGTAATGTAATGGATATACATCTAAAAAGATATAATATCCATGTATAAGATTCATGGGTCACTATAAATCCCCCCCCCCCTCTTTCAATTTTATACTACTCTAACCAATAATATAGAATTAAATGATTGAATTGAGGTTTGTACACAGTATACAACTATGAAGTGACTCTTCATAGTGTTTTTCTAACTATCATTGGAGATAATGAATGAATACAACCTATGAAGATAAAAAATGAGAATAAGTAATCATTAAAACAATAATTCTATAAAAATATAGAATTTTTTAGAGAGACTTTAAAAATGGAAAATAAGGTATTACAGTCACACTTTTAACAATGTCTTTATATCAATAATATTATAATGGAGGAGTGTTAGTTAATAAAAATATAATGGAAAAAGGGATTCTTATATGTCATGAAAATGATCTTTTTTATGGGTATTATCTTTTGTGTATAGGTTTCATTATTTTTAACAGATCTATCTTTAATATCCTTAAGTTGATAATTGAGCGTGGACCAAATTTATTGTTGGTTATGGATAGAATTGACAAAATTTGTTAAATAAATATTTTTTTCTTCACCTGGATATCCTACATAAACTTATAGTTGATGAACTAACATCTCTTTTCTAAAGATGTTGTGTGTTTCCATACGTTTTCCAACATGGATCAAGAACTGATTCAAATTTGAAATTTAGGGAGAATAGTTTTTTAAATACATTAGAATGATATGATTTTAGAAGGTCCCTATAGTTACCTTCTAATTCCTTCCAAAAATAGGGTTAATAAATTATACTTTATCACAAATATTGATAATTTATTTTTGGTGTTAATAACAGTAAGAACAAATGGGTGATTAGTGTTTCCAAGAATTTAGTTGTTTTTTCAATAATTGATCATATTGTTGTGTTGAAAATGATGTCAATATTTTTTTATCTAAATTTTAAAGAGGATTGATTTTTTTTATTTAAGACCATACTTAACCGAATTCATTAATCCCCTAGCATGTGATGATTATTGTGTTTATCCAAATTTAAAATTCATGTTCTCTTGAGGTTAAATGAAATATCACCAAAAATTGGTGAGTGATTTAGAAGAGTGGATATAGGTTGAATACATTTATGTTATCATAGAATTTATTTGGGGATTTTTAGGTTTTATATGTATTTGAAATTTTAAATTGTCCTAATCTTTCTATAAATAATCTCCATGTTCTTTGTAACCATCAATTCATCCTGGAGATATAGAAAAATGTCTAAGTGATTCTTAATATAAGAATCCTCTCAAATCACTATAACAATCATCTATTGAAAAAATGTAAAAGTATTATCAAACCTAATAATCATATAACTACATAAACATAAATCCTTGTTTGTGTAAACATTATTACATGTGTTTCATAGACACCATACAGACCTATGTAACCATCAACCTATCTTTTAATAACCATCATCTACATAAAATCATATATTAAGACATTATCTTTGTAAATATCATTTAAAATGTGTAATGGTCAATGTGTTATGTAAAAATAAATGTGAATATTGCAATATTGAAAGTGAAATTTCTTTCACAGTAAGTGATTTATTAAGTAGGAAAGTGAATTTATTTTAATGAATAAATCTAAAAATTATATTATGATATTGAAAGTATTATTTTATATCCTTAAACATATCAAACACTCAAGGTGAAGGATATTTGACTTGATAATCATGTATAAGTTCATTATGAATATGGAAAATAAATTTCATGGATTTTATAGAATAATATAAGATTATATTTGTCAAACATAATGTTTTTCATCAAAGATTATAAATCAAAAAATAATTTGTGATCATTTTTTGTTGATAAAAAATAATTCGATTTAGAGTACAGGAAGTTTAGTTTAGAGTATGGTTGAGAATAAGGTAAGTATTATTTCTCCATAAAAACAATTCATTTCATTACTACATATTTTTTTGACTATAAAGTTTATAGAAATGAATATTATTTCTATTATTTTTTTGAATAAGATAAGAATAGATTTTTATTTTGATCTATGTTTGAATGTTTGATGTTTTTTATTCAACAATAAATATCTTGATGGTATATCTATTAATCAATGTGGATATTTTTTCTACATGAGATATTTTTTAGAAGCATAATAAAATATCATGGTCATCACAAAGAGTTTAATATATGATATTGATTTTTTTAGGCAGAAAATAATTTATGGTATTTAGTTAATATATATTTATATCAATGGAAGTTATCTAATTTATGTGATTCTATGTTATGGGTGTACATGTATAAATTATAGGTAAAAGGAATTTTCAATGCAATATCTATGAGTTTACTCTATACAAAATGATATAGATAGGGGAGTTGAGTTTGAAAAAATAACTATGTAATAATAGAGTGAACAGAAATCTATATAGAATGAAGAATATTGAAGAAAACAAAACATGAAAATTATTGAAGAGGAGAAAAATCAAGAGACTAAAGCTAATAGTTCATTATGGGTATGTAAGGGATGACACCTCGAAATCTCCTACAATTAGGGTTTCCTACTCAATCATCCCCATCACTCCCTTATCTTCTTATGTTGTCACACTATTGAGGTTTGGATAGTGTAGTGATGGCGTGATGGTGTTGATCACCCCATGTCTTCATGGATTTGGAGATTTGGATTCAACCTACTTCAATGAGTAGGATTAATGGTCTCCACTACCTCTCCCCTAATGGCTTAACCTCCCTTTCTTCTATAATGTCCCCTAGGTTCTTTTTCTTCCTCTTGAGTCACTAAGAGGTCGCATAGGGTGGCCTTATTAATGGTTGGGTCACACAGTGGTTCCCTTTTCAATTTCTAGTTATTTTTTGGTGTGACTTCTTTGGACAGGGTTGGACTCAAAAGGTCTTCATCCTCTTTCTAGGATAATATGTGGCTATTAGATGTGGCATTATGAAAGCTTGGTGTCGGGGACATCCCATTACTAGTCATATTAGTCAATTTACAGTTATGTTGTGTTTCCAATGATGATATCCCCGTCGTTCAACCCCAATAATGGCTCTAATGTTGGTTAGTGTTTTCATTCGGTGTGGGTCTGGTGCGGCTTATTCTGGTTCATTGAATATTATCTCAGTGGCCTTCTATAGACGTCGTAGGTCCTGACCATCAGGATGGTGGTGTGATGGGTTTGTAGATCGATCTGGAATCGAGGAAATCTACATGACACTCCTGGGAGAAATGGTGGTGTTTTCTAGAGAAGTTTGGTTGTGTTCGGCCTTCAAAGAAAACTAGTTGTGATGTTTTGGGTGTGTGGTTGTGTTTTGGTGGGATCGGTCTTGGAATGGGTTCCCATGCCAACATTTTTATTCTTTCTTCTTTTGGGTGTGTTGTTTTCATTTTTGGGTTAGTTTGGTCTGGGACTATGTTCCTTGGTCGGCTCGCTTATGGCTCTTCACATGTGGTGTTTTTGGGTTCTCACTTTTCCTTAAAGTGATTTAAATAAAATAAAAAAAAATACATTTTTAAGCTAAGAGTCATAGGAGAATAATACATGAAAAACGAACTCCTTAGTAATGTGAGGAATATCCAGATAGTTGATTATGTGGAGAGATTTTTTAGACTATCATATTTGATCAATAGAATAGTTTATTTATGTTCTTGATGGAATATATATAACAAAATCATTGAACTAGTCCCTTTATGATGGAAGATCATGTTTACGAAGTGAAAAAGAAACCATGAACTGACAGAGGTCTTTCTTGTATTGGATCCAAGCATCAATTGTTACATAATGTAATGTTTT
Organism: Viscum album; assembly: GCA_963277665.1. Lineage (NCBI taxonomy): Eukaryota > Viridiplantae > Streptophyta > Magnoliopsida > Santalales > Viscaceae > Viscum > Viscum album. Next base: position 1,875,613,548 of record OY728122.1, on the reverse strand, counting down.
ACTCTCTAATGGTATTCCAGATCCAAAACATTATGTTAATCAGTGTTGTTTTTTGATTTTTTTTAGACAATTTTAATAACCACCCACGCCTATTATAAATTGATAACTATATTTTGATTATATAATATGTTGGTTAGGGTGACAAACCGACCATGAAAAGGATTATGATACTTTATTTAAATCATGTAAACCATTATATCTTGTGCTTCTTCCACTCTCATTTCATTTGATTTAGGGGTGAGTTATTTTAGCTTTAGTGGATTGAGATACTAATTTCTAATGGAGGTTGAGTTTTGAAAAGAGAACATGAAAAAACCGGATCACTAATTCACCCCCCCCCCCACACACACACATAATGATCTCATTGATCTATGTAAGATTTAAAAAATATATTCTAAAATAAGAAATATAACCCAAAACATAAATTAACAACTGTTCAAAAAGATAATGTTAATGTGAAAAAATACAAGATGATAAAATAATAAGAAAGGGGTTCAAGATAGGAAATCCTTATATCCCCAAAATATAATTAGTAAGATTAAAAAAATCCCAAACCTAGGATCTTCTTTTGTTTTGACCCCCCAATATTGAGTGAATCTAAAAAAATATCCAAATAAAAAAAGTTCTATGAAATAAATTAATAGATAAAATATTATATGGTGAAAATCCTTATCCATGTGACATCTTTAGTCAAAATATTGGTAAAAAACAAGTACTTGTACTAGAATTATTTGATAATAATATTGAAAAAAGAAAATAATTATATCATAATGTTGTTTGAATTTAAAAAATAATACAACCCAAAGGTAGGTACAAAAAAGAATCCAATAAAATAAAATTTCAAATTACTCTTATAAAATCATAGAGGGTGTGATAAATATTTACTCAAATTTGGATCATGTTTACCATGTTATTTATTAACAACTTGAACATAAAAATTGTAATAACTTCCCCTCAAAACATATAATATAATTTCCTTTCTAATAGAACTCCAATGATTTTTTCTAATGTGTTCTTCGAAAATTGAATAACATTAGAAGTTATCTAGTTTGATATTTACATTTTATATCGGTTTATATCACTAGATATATTTTTATATTATTAAAAAAAATTATAGTAAAGTGATATTTTTGTAAATTTATAATAAAAAAAAATTATTTCTAAGGGTTTATTTCTCTATATAATGATTTCATAGTAAAAATAAAATTTATGTGAACATATTAGCAAAAAATTTATTTGAATTTTAATTTAAAAAAATTGTTTTTAATATGTCATTCAAATGATGACTCAACAATAAACCCTTTTTGATAATCCTATGATTTGATAAAAGTTTTTTTAGTAATTTATAAAATAAAAGGAAAAATAATGAAAACTCACACTCAAATAAATATTCTCATTCATGGTTTATTTCAAAATAGTTCTCTCCTACTTATCATACTCACCATTCCTATGAAATTATTTTAATTAAAAACAATTACCCCAATATGATTACAATACATTCAATTCTCCCCCATTGTGACTTTCAAAAAGAAAGAAACATTATTCATTATGTTGAAAATAATAAAAGTAAAATAAATAGTAAATTCGAAAGGATCATTTCATTAAAAATAAGAAAAATATAATGATTAATTCACAATTTATGTTTCTCTTCATGATCCTTAATCCATTTATCGATAATATCATTCTATTTTTATGGTGAATAATTATTATTTCCATGTGATTGATTTTTATTCTCTAACTAATACAATCTTGTTTTTTTTATTCTCAATTAGTAAATTATCTTATTCATAAATCCAATTTCCTTAAGATAATTATGGTTAAAACAAAGAGTTTTTTCTTTAATATTTTTTTCATCAATTATAGCATGTTGATTTATTTTATTTGATGTTATAGATTTAAAAGTATCACTCTTATTAAAAATAATGGTAATTTTTATGCTCATCCTTTGATGTAATAACATTTATATGAAAATTAATTCCATGTTTTAAGTGGATAAAGAAAATTTTTTCTCTATATTTTTTATCTTTTAAAATGAAGCTAACTTTAAGAATTCATCATTTTTTTTTGATAATAATGATATGAAGAAATGTTTTCAAACATTTTTTTAAATCTTGTGATCCATAACCACTAACTTCTAAAGGATATTGAAATTCCTTTTTAAGCATATTCTATAGACTCCCAATTATAATTTTAACTTATTTATCTTATCTTCCATACTTTTATAGAGTTTCTTTAGAATAATACTTATTAGTAACTTACTTATTTTTTATTTAATTGGAAAACTAAGAAGTAAAGTACATGATTTTTTATTTTATGATTGATCTGGTATATGTAATTTGTACTTCACTCCAATGAATATTTATTTCAAGAAAATGTTTTAGTTAGAATAAATGATAATCCCTTATTCATTTTTCAAATTATATATTAATGTTATGTTTTATCCACCCATGATCTATCTTACCAAAAATGTACATGTTCAACCATTGGAATTAATTTGGAAGGTGAATAAATTGATATAGAAATTCCTATTTCAATGAATTTATATTTTAATTTTTCAATTAAATCAGTCCTAAATAAATGATTTTTTCAATATATATATATATATATATAAATGTATGTTCCTATATTATTTCTAGAATCTAAATTTGTGAAAGATTAAAACATTCCTTATTTAGATTCATAAATTCATATTTCTTCTATTTTTCATCATTCTAGTTTCCAATAAAATTATTTTTCCACATCTAAGATTTTATCAAATCATTTATTGGGTAAAAAATTATTTTATATTATATTTTTTTATTATTTAATGATTTTTTTATTGGAATGTTACATAACTTTCTTCCACTAATTTTGAACTTTCATTGAATTTTTACAGAAAACAATAATTCTGTGTTTTTTTTGTTTATAAATAAATATTTCTACAGTTTAATGTTGTATTAAAATCTTTTTTTTATCATCATGAACATAAAATAGAGTAAAATAAATTTATTTTATTTATAGTTAAATAAATTCATTTACATTCTATTCTAAGTCCAAATTCTTTTTAGAATGAAATATTTATCCATTAATTGGATCAAATAATCATTTATCATGGAAATTATAAACAAGTTTTATCTTTAGAATAGATTCACCATTAATTGAATTTTTATCAATCCTTGATGGATTTCCTATATTAATATTATTTTAATTTTCAATAATCATTAAAAAACTCTATTTAATATATGATAGTATAAATTAATTTTAACTTTTAAAACTCTAGAATGAACTACATCAATGTGGTCCCAATGGAATTGAATATTATTGAACATATGAATATCCACTTGGTTATCTAGAATATATGTTTCCTATAAATAAAGGGTTTCAATGTCAAAGATAAATAGAACAAAAAAATATCAATACACTTAAAAATAATCATTTTTTAAACACCTAAATTGATCATCATATGCAGTTTACCATTGGATAATAAAATTGGAACGATAAATTCATCTTCTTAAATATATCTATATATTTTTAGAAGCTTATGAGATATAATTAAATATTTAAATTCTAATGTTAGTCTTAGAACATTATTAGTATTTTCTAAATGCATGGAAAATAAATGTTTTTCTAAAGTAAAATTATCTATCTTGACTTCACTAACTTGTGAACTAGTCCAAATAAATCGATCATATATTGCTAATCTCCCATATGATAATCAAACTTATATTTTTTTATTGGAGTGTGCATAAAATATAAAAATATAAAATACATTGGAGAGAAGGTATCATGTTCAACCTTGAACACTTTATACATAAAAAAATATATTTTAGAAAATATTTAATATGGTTTTGAAATCAATTCATAGTACAAATTTATTCGAATTGGTCACTCCTTAAATATGAAACATGGAAAAAATCCCTATGATGCATGTTCCATGTATAAGATCAAATTTAATTCATTTAATAATGATTATTATTGATGGATCATAATATTTTGAGGATGCTACCTAAAAACATATATTTTTATTTATGAAATCTTATGTTTTTTAAATTCCAAAATTTAGTATTCTTACCATTATCAATATACCAATTTCAAATATTTAAATAATATAGAATCAATTCATAAAAGAATAATTATATTTCCTTGAATTTTTTGAATAAAATAGTTGAAAAATACTGTATGAATTATATTTGAAAATGTTTTCACACTTTCTTAAGTAGTTTTGAAACTGTAAGAACCCGAATCTTATTTTCAGGTATTTTTTCCTTTTTCTGGTGTTTTTTAGAAAAAGAGGAGTTTCTTGAAATTTTTGAAGTACACGTTGTGAACATAGATGAACACGCCATGTACTATTTTTCCACACATAGCCATGTGTTGGCCGTGTAATGGCCGAGCACACAGTCATGTGTGTTGACCTCAAGGCCACCTAATGAGGTGGTCAGTAAGGACAAGTACATGTCGTGTACTTCTAATTTACCCATCATGTACTTTATTTTTTCATTAAACATACCTGGGTCACGTCTAATCGAAAGAACCGTCTTCTTCTAGGTATGTCTTATCCGAGAGAGACCGTACGACCACTGATCTTCTTCGAGCCCCCGATCGAGCATCTATTCTCAGAATCGACCATCATCGATCGTGTTGGGATCGCCTCAATACGTTATTTCTTCTTCTTAAGATTCGTTTCCTGATTCCTCATCTTTCTCTAGTTATACTCAGTTGAAATTTTTATATGTTTTTTGTAGATCTACGATGTTCTTGGGGGATTCAAGGCTTCAGGTTCACGTATAATGATCTACCAACTTCGAGGTAGGTGGTTTGTGCCTTTTTGTAGTTAGTTTTTCAGTTATATGTGCAAAAGTGCTCGATAACCTTAAACGGGGTATTGTGTGTTTATGTTTTTAGCCTTATTTTGTTGCCTTTTATGCCTTGGTTGATTGGATAGAGGTTCTTTTTTGTGAATAGGTTTTACTTTTCCATGCTATCGAGGTTTTCCCATGTTTTCTTGTTTTGACCGTTTGGTCTAGCTTTTCCTTTTAGGAAACTATTTACATTCCATGCCTAGTATTGTTGGATGGAGTGATTATTATCTATGTTTTTGTTATGTTGTAAAATATTTATCCAAGTAGTTCATGAGGTTTACTTGGGAAACTTTTCGTTTCTATGCTCATTTGACTTACACAGGGCTATGAGAACCTGGTGTAGTAGACCATAGGAAGAATGGGCATATGGGATTCTCCAAAGTGTCTGTTTGTTGTTATGTTGTGAGACCATAGGGGGAATTGACGTAAGTGCTTCTTCAGAGTGTTGGTAGTTCTTAGACATAGCCCACATGGGGAATGAGACGTAAGGACTTCCCCAAAGTGCCTTTTAGTTATCTATATGACACTATAGGGGGAATTTATGGTGAGTGCTTCCTCAGACAGTCTATGCTAAAGATGAACCATAAGGGTTAGACTGTGAGTACTTCCGAGAGGGTTTCTTGTGTTGTTTTTCTAGAACCAGAAAGTTTAGGTTGTGTATACTTCCTAGAGTGTTTCTTGTGTTTGTTAGGTAGGACCAAAGGGGATAGGCTCTGAGTACTTCCTAGAGTGTTACCTATTTTTGATTATCTGGTTACTTTTTATGTGGAATCTGAATGCTTTGAAACTGTAGGAATGTTTACTGTTGCGTACTTCTTTGTTTACTGCTTCTTTAGTTTATTTCCTTCCATATATATTAACTAACTATTAGGCAGAGATATCTTGATCGTTTCCTACTGGGATTTAGTTTCACACCCTTTTTGGGCCATGAGTTTGGGCCCAAATAGATTATATTGCAGCGAGTATTGATAAGGGAAAGTTCCCTTCTACATCAGGTACTTGACAGCTTTGGAGTTGGAGAGCATGGGACTAAGCTAAGGTTTGTGATGCTGAGGATTTGTTTACTATTTTTTGTACTTTGGATTAGTACTATATTTCAGCATTGGGATGTGTTTGGATATTTTCCTTGATATATATATCATGCATCATTATATATGTGCTCCAGCGGCTTATTACTTTCAGTCTTCCATTGTTTACTGTTGTATACCATTATTACTACTTCCATTATTTTTATCTGTTTCTCTTCCACTATGTTGTTCTTCCAATGAGGGAATAGTTTCCCTCACAATCACTCCCAATTCCATCACTACTACTCGGCAGCCTCTGGTGTTAGGGGAAATGCACTTGAGGCCATGCGACCAACCGGGAATGGGGTGCCTCTGGGTGGCTTCTAGTACTGGGACGTTACAAAGTGGTATCAAATGGTTCTTTCCTTTTGAATTACTGTTTGTAGCCTATATCCAAGGATAGGAAGAAAATAGGTACATAGTAATAAGTTGAGCCTGGGAGTAGCTAACCCGTATACAGGGAAAACCCAATAAACCACATAGATTGTGATTTTTATGGTTTTTCAATTTTATAGTTGATATGATTTCACCATTGGGTGATTCACATGTTTTGTTCTATTATTGTTGATATTATTAAGGTTTTACTTCTATTTCAACCCAATGAAATGAGGGTATTCCATCTCATACATCATATAGGCACTTGCTAAGAATCACATGCTGTATATTCTTGCCATGCCATTTTGGGTGCATTAGAGATTGCATGTTGTTGTGATAGGTGTTGTGCTATATATGCATCCTATTGTGATAGATGCCTTGATAGAAATACATGTTGTTTGATAGGGTATTGGTTTGTGTATGGTTTATTTTGAATGAACGCAAAACTTTTTTCTTTAGGTTTTATGGGCCCTCATGGATTGGAATTTGGTGGATCATTAATTTTTTAAGCTTGTATATGACATGTGTAAGATGCCATTATTTGATTTGCAGGGAGTATGGGCCCTCACATATCTGAATTTGGCACTTAAATGATGGTTTCATTGTATTTCCGGGCTCCAGAGTATTTTCTGAGGCTTACTATCTAAAAAACCCATAAAACACTTTGTGTAATGATGAATACACATCATGTGTTCTTCTGTTCGGGAAGAAACAATTTTTCTTAAGTACACATTGTGTACTGTATGTACACACTGTGTAGTCTCTAACTATGTCACTGGCTATGTGGGCTGAGACACAGGGTTGGGAAATCCTTGGGGTAATATGTCGTGTACTGATAGTACACACCGTGTTGTTTAGACCATGTGAACACTCATGTGACTAATGACACAGATGGATAAAAACATAAGTTATACATGTTGGGTCAGTATTGAAAATACCATGTAGTGAAACCCTTGAATCCATCCATGTAACAAACAACACGGGTCAGTGTAATCCTTTAGTACATGTTGTGAAGTGTGAGCCGTGTAACCAGCCATGTAACTAGCAACACAGGTCGGTGATGTTCGTCTAGTACAAGCCGTGTCTAGTACTAATAGGATGTATAGTCCGGTTCTCGGAGAACCGTGTTACTTATCCATATAAGTGAACTCGGGTAGAGGAATATGATTCAAGTACATGCCATGTGATAGGAAAGCACACCATGTATGGGGTGTTACATGACCAGTTTTGGAAGAAGTACATGACCAAGTGAATGGATTAAGGGAACACACCATGTGGTTAAATTAACATGCCATGTATCAATGTTTTAAAAAAACAGGAATGATTTATTTCTCCTCTTCCCACCTTACGCTGCTAGTTTTCAGTCCTTGTCAATCTTGATCTAAGGTGTCACTTGACTTGGTATATTCATGACACCAAAACTTCCTCCAGTTATACGCCAGTTACAGGGAAAAGATCAAACACCGGACATGGATGATCAAGGAATTCAAGCAGATCCTCCAGTTGTGCCAGTCTTGGCACCTACCATCATTCCAGACACAGGTTCTGATGCGTAGTTCTGAGAGAGATTTATGAGGTTCTTGCATACCTTCTGAGGTGTAACGCATCTTGCCCCTTCTATGGAAGAGTTGTAGCGGGTCTTTTAGCAGTATCATCCTACCTCTTTCACCGAGGAAGGAGGACCTCAGGCCTGAGAGTCATTATTAGAGTCCATGATTTCGATCTTCGTTCATCTTGAGATGCCTCCGGAGATGAGGGTGTAGCTTACCACAAACATGCTTCAGGATTCCTCCAAGAGATGGTGGGATGAGATCTCATAGACGGGACGCCAACAGGTTATGTCCTGGGGTGATTTACATCACGCCTTCTATGACTACATCTATTTGGAAGACTTGAGGGCCAATAAAGCCCAAGAATTCATGAGTCTGGAGCAGGGTACTCTTTCTCTTATGGAGTATTCTTCTCACTTCATAGAGCTACAACGCTTAATGCCCATTATAGAAGTTCATGAGTTATTCTTATCAAGTAATTTTGAGGATGGTTTGAGGCACGACATCTGATCCTAGGAGAACATCTTCAGGTTGAATTCAATCACTTTTGTAGTAAACTAGGCGCTGATCACGGAGTGCAATTTGAGGGATTCTGGAGTTGTGAGCCCTGGCAGTTCAACATTCGGCGTTAGTATCTCTCCTACTGATAGTAGGAAGCTCTGCATGGGGTATTTGTGCAGTGATCCAAGGAGGCGAGACACTTCTTATGGTATCCAGGTGGTGTGCTGCCTATGTGGGAAGAGTGGGCATACGATGCCACATTGCCCGATAGACCAAGTAGAGTACCGATCTTGCAGCAAGATGGGTCATCTTCCGTGTTTCTATCAGATCTTTTCAACAGTAATTGGAAAAAAGGGTTCTTCTATGACTCCTCATTCAGGAGCAATGTCACCATCTTCTCATCAATCTAGGAACTAGAGTTCTTACAATCATTTAGGCCGAGGTGGAGGTCATGGCCATGGTGGTCAATCACCAGGATTTTAGTAACAATTGGGTGGATCTGCTCAGAGTGATCAGGTAGGGTCAAATGATCGTAGTGCAGGTAAATCATTTGCAGTGGAGTAGACCTAGAAGGAGTAGGATCTCGGACCCTCTACAGTTCAAGGTACAATCCTAGTTGCCTCAGTTTTAGCTTCTGCTATTTTTGATATTTGGGCTTCCTCTAGCTTTATATCTATTGTTGTTGTGGAGAGCATTGTGCTTTGTATCTTCTCTTCTACTTATATCTTGACTTTAGACCCTCCATTGGGGACTACAACGGCTAGTGTACATCAGTTCAAAGAGTTCCCTCTAGAGTTTGGTGGGGTTCACTTCTTATGGGACATCTATGTCCTAGAGATGACATGATATGTTGTCATTTTGAAAATGGAATGGTTAGTCCCCTTCCAGGTAGTTGTCGACTTTTATCGTCATAGGCTATGTTTTGCATCCCCAAAAGGTAGATCATTTCTTTATAAGGGTGAATGGGATTTCCATGTGAGAAAAGTAGGAAATGAGCATCATCATATGGGAGGAGTTATAGCCCAGATTTCCAGGCTATATATGGATGACTACGGGACTTCAAAGTTGGACTTTCCTCCAGTAGTGGATTATTTTAGGGATGTCTTTCTAGAGGAATTTTTTGGTTTTCCTCTGGAAAGATACGTAAAATTTTCTATTGATCTTGTCCTAGGAGTGGCACTGGTGCCTATTCCTCTTTATAGGATGGCTACACCAGAGTTGCAGGAGCTCAAGTTGTTGTTGGAGGAGTTGCAGGCAAATGGTTTCATCTGACCAAGTACCTCTCCTTGGGATTCGCCTTTCCTATTTGTGAATAAGGAAGACTATACCCTCTGGATTTGCATGGATTATCAGAAGTTGAATGAGTCGATGGTCAAGAACCTATATCCCTTACCGAGGATTGATGATATCTTTGATCAAATTTGAGGATCCCGGGTGTTCTTGAAGATTTAATTGAGATCTGGATACCATTAGTTGCGCGTTAGACAATCTGTTATACATCTTACAACCATCCAGAGCTGGTATGGTCTATATGGGTATGTGGTTATGTTGTTCAGTCTCACGAACGTGCCTGCAGTTTTCATGGAACAGATGAACTGAGTATTCCATCCATACTTGGATTCCATCAGGTTGGTCTTTGTAGATGATATCTTGGTGAACTCTCATACTCGACACGACCATACCACACATCTTGAGATTGTTTTGAGTACACTGAGAGGGCATTATTTTTATGCTAAGTACCCAAAAAATCCATTTTTGGATAGACCAAATTCACTTTTTGGGTCATGTTATATCATAGGAAGAAGTATCAGTAGACCCATAGAAAGTGAGAGCAATAGTTTCCTGGGAGTAGCTAAAAATTCCTTTGAGGTACAAATATTTCTAGGGCTGACTGGTTACAACAGACGTTTTATACAGGACTTTTCACAATAAGTAGCACCACTGACGGTCCTGGCTAAGAAGGGTGAAAAGTACTTGTGATCTGATTCCTGTGATTCACTCTTTTAGGTGTTAAAATGTTGGTTGACTTTAGCACCAGTACTACTATTTCTAGAGCCAGGAAAGAGTTACATTGTTTACTATGATGATTCTGGTATCAGGCTGGGAGTATTGCTTATGTAGGGAGAAGGGGTTGTTGCATATGGGTCTCGGTATTTGAGGCCACATGAGAGGAACTACCCGACGCATGATCTCGAGCGGGCTGCAGTAGTTCATGCATTACGCTCTTTTAGACAGTACTTTTTGGGAGAGCATTTTGTGGTTTTCACCGACCACAAAAGTTTCAAATACAACTTCATTTAGCATGAACTGAATTTGAAATAGCGAAGGTAGGTTGAGTACCTTCTGTCTTTTGACATTGAACTTGCCTACACGCCTGGGAAGGGAAATGTAGTGGTTGATACGATGAGCAAGAGGACTCAGGTACAAGAAGTTCAGGAGGCCAAAAGTGAGTGGTAGCTTATGGATCTGTTCTCTGAGATGCATTTGGAGGTGCGTGATAGTCAAGGGAAGACGTTTCTATCTGTAATAGCTATTACCTCTACTCTTATTGATCGAGTGCGAATGAGGCAGCTATCAGATTCTGAACGCATAGTCCTCTGGGAAAGTGTTTTAGGAGAGGAACCTATTCCTGGATGGACCATAGGTGAGGATGAGATCTGGAATTTTTGTGGGCACATATGGGTGTCAGCAGACATACACAAGGAGCTGATGTAGGACTTTCACTGCTCAGTTTGGGCAGTTCATCCTAGCACCACTAAAATGTATCGTGATCTACACCATCAGAATTTGTGGCCAGGTATGAAGAGAGATTTTTATAGTTTTTTCATGGTATGCTCCACCTGTCACCAGGTGAAGGAGGAGCATTAGCAACCAGCAAGGATTTTGCAGTAGTTACTGATTCCAATGTGGAAATGTAATGATGTTGTGATGGACTTTGTGAAAGGTTTACTGAGGTCAACTCGAGGGAACGATGCAGTGTGGGTTGTCATTGACAGACTGACAAAGGATTCTCACTTCTTTCCATTCAAGGAGAGCTTTGGTGTTGATGAGCTGGGAAGACTGTACATCCAAGATATTGTACGTTTACATGGGGTTCCACACTCAATTGTATTAGATCGGAATGCATGTTTTACATCTCAGGTCTGGCAGGGGTTACAGAAGGCCTCGGGTACACAAGTACTTTTGAGTACATCTATCCATCCCCAGAAAGATGGCCAGTCCTAGCGGAGGATTCAGGTGCTTAAGGACCTACTTCGAGCATGAATCTAGGATTTTGGAGGTTATTGGGAGAAACACATACCACTTTTGGATATTTCCTACAATAATAGTTTTCAAGAAACTATTTAGATGTCACATTATGAGTACTTGTACAGTAGGTCAGGTTGATCACCTATATGTTGGTTGGAGGAAGGAGAGACAGCTATGCTGGGACCTCTTCTTGTCCAGGAGACCACAGTGTAGATAAAGTTGATTCGGAAGAGGATGGCTACTGCATAGTCTCGACAGAAGTCTTATACTGATCGCCGGAGATGAACTCTGGAGTTCGAGGTTGGAGATCATGTTTTCTTGTGTGTCAAACTGATGATGGGGAATAATAGGATTACGAGGAAGGGTAATCATTCACCGAGGTACGTCGGGTTGTATGAGGTGTTGGAGAGAGTTGGGCTAGTTTCCTATCAGTTGCAGTTTCCTCAGAGGTACCAGGATATTAATGACGTCTTTCATGTTTCTCAGCTTCAACTTTACTTCTCAGACCCATCTCATGTTTTTTAACCCGAGGAGGTTGAGGTACAGGTGGACGCCTCATTTGTGGAGTGTCCTATCTATATTTTTTTATCGCATTACGAATGTTCATTGTGGCCAGTCTGTTCCTCTGGTACGAGTGATATGGAAGCACAGGTGAGTATAGGATGAGACTTGGGAGATGGAGGCCAATGTATGATCATAGTGGTCTGAGATTTTCAAGGATTCCTCTTCCATGTCACCTTTCTAGAAAAATTTGGGGACAAAATTTCATTAAGGGGGATGTTTATAAGAACCCAGATCATCTATTCCGGTATGTTTTCCTTTTTATGGTTTTTTAAGATAAAGAGGAGTTTCTGGAAATTTTTGAAGTACATTCCATGTAGTTATATGAACATGTCGTCTACTCTTTTGCTGCACATATTCATGTGATGGCCGTGTAACGGCCAAGAACACAGCTGTGTGTGGTGACCTGGAGGCCGCCTAATGTGGGGGGCGGTAAGGGTAAGTAGTTTTCGTGTACTTCTAAAGTACATGTCGTGTACTTTCATTTTTTATTAAACATATCAGGGTTGCGTCTAATCGACAGAACTATCTTCTTCTCGGACTATCTCATTTGAGAGCAATCGTACGGCCATGGATCTTCACTGATCCCCAGATCGAGCATCCATTCTCTAAATTGATCATTGTCAACCGCATTGGGATCGGCTCAGTAAGCACTTCCTTCATCTAGAGCTTCATTTCTGGATTCCTCCTCTTTCCCAAGATATCCTTGGTTAAATGTTTTAGACATTTTTGTAGATATAAGTTGTTCTTGGTTGATTCAAGTATTGAGGATCACAAAAAACAATCTCCCAATGTCGAGGTAGGTGGTTTGTGTCTTTCTGTAGTTTTTCTTTCAGTTATATGGGCAAAAGTGCCCAATACCCTTGAACATGATATTTCATGTTTATGGTTTTAGCCCAATTTTGTTTAATGTCAGGCATTGGTTGATTGGATAGAGGTTATTTTTTTTGAATAGGGATTACATTTAAGTGTTATGGAGGTTTTTCCCATGTTGGCATGTTTTGAGCATTTGGTCTAGCTTTGCCTGTTAGGCTGCTATTTACTTTCCATGCCTAGTATTGTTAGGATGGATTCATTATTATCTGTCTTTCTGTTATGATGTAGACTGGTTATCCAAGTAGTTCTTGTAACACCCCAAGCTTTCATGGTACGCTTCTCTTTGAATAATACAGTAGCGTGTGTTGTACGCAACTTCGAGTTCTAACACACCACAAACAATCAAACTAGCCATTATGAATAGTAATACACACTTTTTCAAATTCTATAAATTTTATCATTCAAAATGTACTTAATTTTTTGATTCGGAATATCGAAATTATCTTAGGGTGAATTTTTTGTATTCTTTTGAAAACTTTCAATTTTTGATGAATAGTGAAAACACTAAGTTATAGTTTGAAACCATATTTTTATTTTAATAATTATTTATTATAGTTAAATTTATTTTAGGTCAAAATAGATACATAATACTTATATAAGTTCAATTTAATTCATTGGATTTAGTTTATAATAATTTTTTAATATAAAAATTTTATTGAACTTTTCACCGTCTTTTACCCACCTCCTAGGAGAATTTGAAAATTCACATAAAACATAATTTTACTGATTCTGTGAGTGGAATTTCAAAAATCTGAGAGACACGGTTGATATCAATAAGAAAAATTTGGTTCAATAAGATGAAAATAATTTTTGGGGAATAGTAACTTTTTACTTTTATTTACCACGGTAAAATGAAAATAGGATATTTAAGGTTAAAAATGATATTATTATTTCCATAACACATGTCATAATTCTATTGGATAAGTATAATTTGAAGAAAAACATCCTTAGGAATAAAATATGAACATATTTGGTCCAATTTGATTACATTAGGACATTTATTATTGTTTAAGTCAAAGAAGAGTTAAATGAGTTAAAATCAAAGTTTAATAACTAAAACATTTGTAATATAGGGTTACACATAAGATAAATTCGACTATAAATATTCATTATAAAGCAAAAAATATTTCCTAAAAAATGGTATTTTATTTATAATTTTTAAATAATTTAATTTATTTATGACACAATGATGATTCACTAATTACCGGAATAATGAAATATTAAAAGAATTGATTTCATAAATATCCAAATAAATGTAATTTGAGACTTTTTATGAATTCCAATACTTTTTTGGGTTAATATTACATATTAGGGTTGGTTAGATAAAATGTTTTTTGAAATAATAATGATGTTATGAATTTAGAAAAAATAAAATACTAAATAGTGTCAAATTGACTTAAAAGTGTTTTTAAAACAAATATTATATTATTAATTGATATTATATTCCTAAAAATCTAAGGTTCAGCCAAAAGACTTATAAAATGATAGTTGTATCATTAATGAACCACTTGGGTTTTTCTTGGAAGTATATAGTATGTTTATTAACCATATAATATAAAAATACAAAGAGACATGGTAAATGTCAAACTATTTAACTAAGAGTTAAATCTAAAAGATAAAGTTAATATAGTGACCCAAACCTCTCTAAAACCTATTTTTTGAGTGGTTTTCAACCCATCCCACGTTATCCTTTAAATAATACTTTTGAAAGCCATTAGAAACCGAAAATTAATTTATTAAAAAATAATATTTCTATCTTTTCCTAAAGTTCCCCTCACCCCTCTTAGAAAAGGAAACTCCCCATTCTCTCTAATTAACACCTTTAAATCCATTTTTCTTGGCCAAACCCTACCCAAATACCCTCTCAACAATCCTCCCTTTATCCTAGAGTCCTTCCTTTAGTCATAAAGCCAACCTAAGGAGCTCTTTTTTTCAAATCAAAAAGAAGAACCCGAAGAAGAGGTAAATATTTCATCACCTCTTTCAAGATCCTTTCTTCTTCCCCTTCCTTTTTCTTTGTTGTTTCCATTATAAAATAATAACTCTAGTATCTTATACATAATTTTATGTTATTATAAAAATTTTATAACCAAATTTGTTGTTCTATCCATCCTTTTAATGACATGTCACCATACGTGCGTATGTACGGCTTACCGTCTCCACGTCGTGGTGTAATTGTTATTCAATACATTATTATTTGGATGGATATAATAATTATCTGTAATTGATGTAAATAATAAATATAACATGATAATGATTCTGTATATATAATATACCATTCAATTATATATTATTTTAATATCAAAATAATGATATTGTCGCTCGTGCATATGTACAGATTACCGTCTCCACGAAGGTGATGAGATTCATTCCCCATCTTATCCATTCAAGACTAATTTTCATTAAACGGTTAAAAATAATGTTTAAAGATTTGATATCATTCTGGATATGAATAAGATACATCCCATGCATAAAAAATATGACTCATATAACAAATAATATAAAGTAAAACAAATCTGTTAGCACCCAAAACAACGATAATAGTAAGATATTATTAACAAATCAATGTTAAATGATCTTATATGATATCATATTAATGTATATGATTCTTGTATAATTTAGTAAAAATTATTTAACCATTATATAGGAGTTTATCCTACCCTCAACCAAGGAAAAGTACAAGGTAAGGTTTAATTCTTCAATCTCTTCATTATCTGAGGTTGTTTATACGTAATTATCTACTGAAACCTCTTTATCATCCACATCCATGTTTCTTAAAAATGTATTTCAAAACATTCTTAATATTTAATAGACTATGGGTTAAAGTCATTTATACCCTTTTTTTAAATTTATAATATGTCTATAAAGGAATAATTTCGTTGTTTTCCAAACAAGGTCCTTTATAACCTTCTCGACAAAATTAAGGTAAGAATGCCTTTTTTTAACTTATACGACGGGTGCAGATATCTTCTGCCATTATGACATCATCGATGCTTTCCTTAAAATTTTATAATAATACTTTCAAAATAAATGTTTTCTTTATAAATTATGTGACTTTTGAATTATTTCAAAATATAAAGAGATATTTCTCTAAAAAAGGGTTTTGATTTCATCTATGTCAATATCCTTTGATGTATTTTAAGATTATTTGAAGTTGATTTATTATGATACAAAACTTCTATATTGTATTGAAGGTTTTGTGATATGTTTGACTATGGATGTGTTATTTTTATACCATTCATGGTTTATAGATAAATTATTGACATTTCGTATGCTAGTTTTAATACAAATGTTTATGTTATGTCTACACCTTTTCATATGAGGAATGAATTAGACTTAGTAAGTGACAGGTGGAACCCGCTACAGCTCCTCGATGCATCGGTAGGTTTCATGAGACAAACTAGTGTCTTGGAACAAGGCATTGACAAAATATTATTTGTAGTCTTGGCAGAAGGCCTTGACTGTGTGGTTATGAAAGTCTGACATTATGCATTCCATCGTTATGAAAGTGGCTATTGATATTTCATGTGATTATTAGACTAGTAGAATATCCCTGTGAGTAAGTAAATGTCATTATTGTATTTTTATTTTTGCCAAATTATGCTAATGTTAATGTTTAAAAGTCTTTTGTTTTAGTCTTATACATTGCCTTAAATGTTTATGCTTATTTATGAAAGTTTCCTCTATATGGTTATCCTTACTGAGCATCTGAGCTCACCCCTTTCGATGTTTTATTTTTCCCAAGATGTGAAGAATTATTTTATGACTGACCTGTAGGAATAGTATGAGGGTATATGGGTGTGGTCTATAGACACAATGTTATTGTATTTTTTCGTTTTATGATGTAATGTAAATCTTATGAATGTATCTAGTACTTCCAAGGATAATAAACTAATAGGTCTTTCGAGACTTGATCTTTTGTGATAATACTAATATTATGTAATAATGCACCAAATCTAGGTAACAGGGTTTGGGGCATTACAGTTGGTATCAGAGGAATTTTAGTACAAACCTTGGAAACTATATTTAGATAAACATTGATTAGAGCACATTACCCTAAGATAGACTTTGAGGACTAATATATAAGAACATCCTAAAATTTTAGTAATGTAGAGATTTTGTGTATTTTCTAAGAAATACATCCATGTATGGATATGAGAAGGTAGAGGTGGCTCTGGTACAGATGTACCTCGGAGTGAAAACTCTGACAAAGAGTTTTGGTCTTGACCCAAGGTATCCAGGTACACGACAACAGTCCTTGCTGCACTCTTGGTTTTGACACTCCTAGGGGATATACTTAGGATAATTCTCATTTTCTTTACAAACCATTATGAAGGGTTTATGAGTATATACTTACTCAAAGAAAACATTTTTTATGATTATGGATTATATCCATATACGGTTCAATTTATGTTAAGTGTTTTACATGTTTAAAATTATGTATTTTGATTCATAAACTAATCTTGTTTATTCCATTGTTTAGAAATGGCACCTAGTGGAGGGAAGGGAAACCATATCAATGCATGAACTCCATGTAGTTATTTCCATCCTTCTCATGATAATTTTAAAGGAGTTGGTGATACAACCGGTGTTGATCAGCTTATCACTATATTGGGACAACTCACTCAGGTTATGAATAATAACCTTACCCGTGTGGATCATCCTGATCCGCAGCGTGGAGGATCAATGTTAGATAACTTCATGAGGTTAAAACCACCAACATTTAATGGGAGTACAAATCCACTAGTATCCGAGCAATGGATAAATTCCTTAGAAAAAATATTCCATGCCTTGGGTGTAGTGAAAGGGAAAAAGTTGGCATGACTGTTTACCGCCTCATTGGAGATGTTTCTCAATGGTGGTCATTGATTAAAAATACAAAGGAAGATTATGAAATATCAAATATAGAATGGAGGGAGTTTAAAGAGATTTTCTTAGAAAAATACTTTCCTCGCGACCATCGAACAGATATGGAAGGTCAATTTCTGAGTCTAAGGAAAAAGGAGGTTGAGAATGTCGCAAAGTATGAAGCTAACTTTACAAGGTTAGTGAGGCATGAAAAATATTATATACGTAACCCAATAAGTAATATTGATCATTTCATTGATGGGTTAAAACCATTTCTCCGTAGATAATTAGTCTCGTAATTCTTCTCGTCGTATAAATATATTGTCTCATGTGCTATCAAGACAAAAAAAGAATTATCTAAGTCTTACGACTTTAAAGAAAAGCAAGAGAATAAGAGATCTGATGGGCACTATGGAAATGGAAATAAGGGGAAGAATGGAAAAGTTTATTATCCATCATGTAGTAAATGTGGGAAGAAACACCCTGGTACTTGCCTAAAGGGAATGGGAGTCTGTTACAAGTGTGGTGAAAAAGGCCACCAAGCTCTTGATTGTAATGGGATGAAAGAGGTCGTAGTTGTTGTATAATGACCCACACTTTACATACATTGTTAATACTTCAAAATTGAAGCACACTTATTACAACATATGACAAAACCACAAAGGACCGTATAGGTATAGTGTCTTTAAGAACTGGGAAACATAAACAGCTGGTTCATAAATCTTCTACAGTGTCTCCCATTTATTTCATCATATCTAGGGTCCCTTTTAGCATATTCTACTTAATATCCATCTTCCTGACCTGGGGAAAAGAAAACATAAAAGGGTGAGCTCAAATGCTCAGCAAGGGCAAATAAAGGAAATAAAAATCATATCATATCTTTATGAAAATCAAAACCTGCAAAAGAGATCATAATATCTTAACATGGAATAAATCATAGAAGTGAAAATGAGATCCCCATAATCATAACATAAAACTTGAAACTTTGTGGCATGCACACATAATCATGGAAAATCATTTCTTGTTAGTCATGACTCATTGCCAAGACTATCTTAGTGGACAAAGTCCCTTTCTGAACCGAGTTCACTCCTCGTTTCAGTCCTGTATCACTGAACCGAAATAACCTTCCGTTCCAGCCATGTCTATCTCATGAGATATAAAATCATTACCCAATGCATTGGAGGGAGATATAGGTCCCACCCATCTTATAATGAATCCTTTCTTATGTGTGCCACATAATCATAAAACATACATCATCGCATAACACATGTAACAAAAATGGGATTCTTGAAACATCATGACATCATAAAACAATTCATATAAGATAAAGGAATTCATAAAAATATTTCCATCACAACATAATCAAATCCATGTAATAATAGGGATACAAACAGAACCCTTTTATTATCTTAGATGGAAAATAATTTTGATAAAACACTTGAACTCCATTCTTGAGGAAAATATCCTTTCTTCTTCAAAAACATTTTTCCTTTCATAACATGTCATACAACTTTAAAATAAAATAAGTTGATTAAAAATAAACTTGAAAACTTGTAAAGGAAGCTTCTTGGA
Organism: Viscum album; assembly: GCA_963277665.1. NCBI lineage: Eukaryota > Viridiplantae > Streptophyta > Magnoliopsida > Santalales > Viscaceae > Viscum > Viscum album. The sequence goes on along the minus strand of OY728122.1, from coordinate 1,875,594,108 downwards.
AACAATGTTTTAAAAATCCATTCATGCCGTATAAGTTAAAAAAACATTCTTCGTACTTTTGTCGGAAAAGTCAAAAAGTACTTCGTACGACAAAAGATTCCTTTCATACATATTACTAAAAACACACAGAAGGGTAAAAATGGATTTAAACAATTGTAGGTGGATGGAAATAATATTACATATTGATGAAACATGGATGTGGATGATAAAATACACCCCAGTGAATACTTACGAATAAACAATCTCGGATAAAAATGAGATTGTGATATTTCCCTTACCTTAGGTCCGATTTGCTTTGTTCGTGTCCGAAGCTCCTGTATAATGGTTTAAATAATGTTATTGACTTATTCCAGAATCATACATATTGATATGAGATCATATATGGTCATATTATTAGCTTCTTGTTAGTAATATTTCATTGTTACTTGTTACTCGGGTCTTTATAACTTTTTGTTCTTATGCGTTTTTGTCGAATAAATTCTTATTCTTATCTTTAGGTTATAGATAATTCATTTCCAGAATGGTATTAGTGTAGTATATACCATATTCATTCATTCAATTCATTTATATAATCATTATGAAATGATGATCATGTAGAATGAGTCGCATCACATCGTGGAGACGGTATTCCGTACGTACGCACGAGTGATGATATCGTTCCTATGATTGTGGAATTGTATTGGAGTATATATATATATTATTTCAGTATCAATATTACTTAATAATAATCATATATAGTTACTCATTACACCATTATACCCATCCTTGTAAGGTGATGGTGGAAAATAGATTACACCACGGCGTGGAGACGGTATTCCGTACGTACGCACGCACGGTGATTTCATATTTCCGTAGGATGGATAGAAGGTGAATTAGGGTTGTTTCATATTTATAATAACATATCAGTATGTAAGTAATACTGATGTTATTACTTTATCATGAAACAACTAAAGAATAAGAAGTTGAAGAAGAAAGAAATTGAAAAGATCGGTAATGGATATTACCTTTTCTTTGGAACGCCTCTTTGAATCCTCCACTTAAGGAACTAAGATTGGTCTTTGGAGAAGACCAGGACCTCTAGGATTATTCTAGGGAAGTGGAGAGGATAAAATGGCAGGGGTTGGACGAGCTTGAGTGCTCAAATTGGTGTGAGGAGGAGGGGGAGGAGGTTCCCTTTTATAAGGGAGGAGAGGGGCACCTTAGGAATATCTCAAAATATTATTTTATATTAAAGTCAAAATCGGTTTATAATGGTTCCAAAGGGTCTTATTTCGAAGCTAAAGTGGGTATGGGTCGAATTCCTATCAACCAATAGGATGTAGACAAGTTTAGGGTATTATTTTAACCTTATCAATTAGATTTAACTCTAAGTTAATTAATTTAACTTTTACCGTGTCTTTTTGTTTTCTTTCACTATATGGTTAATAGACTTACAATAACATGCCAAACGAACCCCAAATTGTTTATTATTAATATATATATCCTTATCTAAGTCATTTGGCCGAACCTTAGATTTTTAGGAATAAAATAACAATTAATAATATAATATTTTATTTAAAAACTATTTTGTGTCAATTTTGACACTATTTGATATATGATTTTTGTAAAAGTCATAACAGAATTATATGTTCGAACCAAGTTTATTAAATCAATACTAATATATCATAGTAACTTGTAAAATTAGTGGAATTCATAAAAAGTCTCAAATTACATTTATTTTGGTATTTATATTATCAATTGTTTCAATATATCATTAATAAGATAATTACTGCATCATCTTTGTGTCATAAATAAATTAAATTATTTGATGTCTAAAAATTACAAATAAAATACCATCATGTAGGAAATCTTTTTAGCTTTCTAATGAATATTTACAATCGAATTTATCTTATGTATAACCCTATATTAAAAATGATTTACTTATTAAACTTTGATTTTAACTATTTTAACCCTTCTTTAAATAAATTAATAATAAATGTCCTAATCTAATCCAAGTGGGCCTAAATGGTCATATTTTATTCCTAAGTTTGTTTTTGGTCGAATTACACTTGTCCAATAGAATTAGGACATGTGTTAGGGTAATATTAATATCATATTTACCCTTAGTTACCCTATTTACTATTAACCACGGTAAAAATAGTAAAAAGTTACTATTCACCAAAATATTATTTTCATCTCATTGAACCACATTTTAGTCCTTGATATTTACCGTGTCTCTCGGATTTTTGAAATTCCATTCACAGAAGCGGTAAAATTAAGTTTTATGCAAAATTCAGTTTTTAACCTACCACTTAGTGGTTTCACTATTCATCAAAAATTGAAAGTTTTCAGAAAAATACCAAAATTTCACCCTAGGCTAATTTCGATATTCTGAGTCCAAAAATGAAGTCCATTTTGAAAAATAAAATTTATAAAATTTCAAAAAGTGGTTATTAATATTCATAACGGCTAGTTTTAATAGCATATTGTTGTTTAGTGAAACTCGGTATTGCGTACGACGCAAGCTATCGAGGAAGGTCGCGATTGCGTGTAAAGCAAGCCAAGCAAGTGTTGTGTAGAAAAAGATTCCTTTGATGATTTATATAACATAAAAGTCTCGGGTGTTACATTCTACCCCCCTTAAAAAGAATTTCGCCCTCGAAATTCGTCACTTTGCAACAAACAAATGAGGATACTTCTCCCTCATCATATCCTCAAGCTCCCATGTAGCTTCTTCAAGTTGGTGGTTTCTCCATAAAACTTTCACCAAGCGAGTGGTCTTGTTTTGTAGGACTTTTTCGCTACGATCCAGAATCTCTATCGGTTGTTCTTCATAAGAAAGATCTTGCTCCAGCGGTACAACTTCTGAGCTGAGTACATGTGAAGGATCTGGTATGTACTTTCTCAGGAGAGATACATGGAACACATCATGAACTTGAGAGAGATTCGGTGGAAGCGCCAATCGGTAAGCTACCTTCCCAACACGATCCAGTATTTCAAAAGGACCGATATATCTAGGGCTCAACTTCCCCTTCTTTCCAAATCTCATAACCCTCTTCCAGGGAGATATTCGTAAGAACACTTTATCACCCACTTCAAACTCTAGGTCTTTTCTTCGGTTGTCGGCATAACTTTTCTGTCGACTCTGAGCTGCTCTTATGTGTTGTTGAATAGATCTGACCTTTTCTTCCATTTCATCAACGAGATCAGGTCCTAATAGCTTTCTTTCCCCAACTTCATCCCAGCAAGTTGGAGTCATGCATTTCTTTCCATAGAGAGCTTCATAAGGAGCCATCTGAATACTGGAGTGAAAGCTATTATTATAAGAAAATTCCACCAAAGGTAGGTGTTGATCCCAACCTCCTTTGAAATCCATAGAGCAAGCTCTCAACATATCTTCTAGGGTTTGAATTGTAACACCCCAAGATTTCATAGTGTGTTATTTCTTCAAAATAATTCAATAACTTGCACTACACGCAACACCGAGTTCAATTGCACCATGACTTACCAAAAAAAATCCATTAAAAGAGGTCATGAATAGAATTAACTACATTTTTAACTTTATATAATCCTTATAATTTTAGAATCCATATTATGAGTTTCTTAGTCATAATGCAAGAACAGATTCATTTTCAGTATTGCACTTTTATCAACTTTTGATTGTGAAACCTTTTTAAATACAATATTTTAAACTTTTTGACTAAATGGAGACATCAAAAAATTTAAAATGAAACATCCCAAGCTTCCACGGTACGCTTTCCTTTGAATAAAACAGTAGCGTGTGTTGTACGCAACGTCGAGTTTTAACACACACCACAACCGATCAAACTAGCCGTTATGAATAGTAATACCTAAATTTTGAAATTATATATATTTTATATTTTCAAATGGACTTCATTTTTGGATTCGGAATATCGAATTTAGCCTAAGGTGAAATTTTGGTACTTTTCGGATAACTTTCATATTTTGATGAATAGTGAAAATTACTAAATTTTAATTAAAAACAACTTTTTTAATCAAAATAATTAATACTGATAAATTATGAATTTGAGTGGTTTTAAAGTATATTTAGAATATATTTTTACCATTTAATATAATGTTGGTCATTGGATATAATTTTACAATTAAACCGAACATAAACAAGTGTCAATCTTTTGATAGTTATTATCTCTTAAAAACACGCTTTTTGTTTTGACAGCGGGAATTAATTTTAAATTAATTTCTGCCACTTCTGTGTTTTGAATTTAGGAAAATGGATTCCATATTTGGAATCAGGATGTTCAAATTGTGTAAATGGGTAACTTTTATTTTTAGACATTTTGAATAATTACTGCGGTAAATATTTTATTTACCATGGTTAAGGGTAAATCCGGTAAATAAGGGTTAAAAAATAATATAATAATAATACTAAATTACCCTAAAACGCGTCTTAACCCTATTGGTTGATACATGGTCGACCATGGGAATCTTTGGGTCTATTCTGGGACCCCATGGATCCACTTGTAAGTGATAATGACACTTTATTTTAATTAAGTTAAAATGAATACAAAAATGACACAAGCATATATCTTTTAGAAAAACAATTGTTACATAGGGTTATATATGTTGGATTTTAGATTATAAATATTCATTAGAAATATAAAACGATTTACTACATAATGATATTTTATTTATAATTTTTAGACATTAAATAATTTATTTTATTTATGACACAATGATGATGCAGTAATTACTATAATAGTGAAAAATTAAAATAATTGATATTATAAATACCCAAATAAATATAATATCAAACTTTTAATGAATTAAACTAATTTTCTAGGATAATATGATATATTAGGATTGATTTAATTGACTTTTTTTGAAGTAATCAATCTGTTATGAGTTTCACAAAAATCAACTATTGAATAGTGTCAAAATTGACATAAAAGAGTTCTTAAAACAAATATTATATTATTAATTGATATTAAATTCCTAAAAATCTAAGGTTCGGCCAAGAGACTTATATCATGATAGGTTCATCATTAATGTACCACTTGGGGGTCGCTTGGATGTATATAGTAAGTTTATTAACCATATTATATAAAAATACAAAGAGACATTGTAAAAGTGAAACTAATTAACTTAGAGTTAATACTTAAAGATAAGGTTAATATAAGTAACCAAACCTGTCTAAATTCTATTGGTTGAGTGGTTTTAGACCTATCCCCACCTTAACCTTTGAATAATAAGCTTTGGAGCCATTAGAAACCGAATATGCATTTATTATAAATTAATATTTCTAGCTTTTCCAAAGGTGCCCCTCACCCCTCTTATAAAAGGGCACTCCTCCTTCTCATTTCTTCACACCTTAAAAGCCTTTTGGTTCGGCCAAACTCTGACCAACTACTCTCCCAACATCCCTCACTACAACCTAGAGGCCTTAGTTTGATCAGAAAGCCAACCTAAGGAGCCCTTTTGATCAAATCAAAAGGAAGAACCCGAAGAAGAGGTAATGATTTCACCACCCTTCTCCAAGTTCATTTCTTCTTCCACTTCTTCTTCCTTTGTTCTTACCATTCTAAAATAATAACTCCAGTATCTCACATATACTGTGATGTTATTATAAATATGGTACAATCATATTCAGTATTCTATCCACCCTTTGAATAACATGTCACCATACGTGCGTACGTACGGCTTACCGTCTCCACGTCGTGGTGTAATTGTTATTCAATATAATATTATTTGGATGGGTATAATAATGATGTGTAACTCATTTAAATAATAAATATAACATGTTAATGATTCTGTATATATGATATACCATCCATTTATATATTATTTTAATATCAAAAGAATGATATTGTAGCTCGTGCGTACGTACGGACTACCGTCTCCACGAACGCGATGAGATTCATTTTCCATCGTATCCATTCAAGTATAATTATCATTTGATGATTTAAAAATGATGTTTAAGGACTGGATATCATTCTGGATATGAATAAGATACAACAACCATGGCTTATGTAACAAAACATATTAAAGAAAATGAGTATGTTAACTCCCGAAACGACGATAATTCTAAGATATTATTAACAAATCAATGTTAAAAGATCATATATGATATCATATTAATATATATGATTCTTGTATAATTTAATAACAACTATTTCACCATTATACAGGAGGTTAACCTACCCCAACCAAGGAAAAGTACAAGGTAAGGGTTTACTTTACAACCTCTTCATTATCCAAGGTTGTTTATACGTAATAATCTACTGGGATCTCTTTATCATCCACATCCATGTTTCTTAAAAATGAATTTCAAAACATTTTTACTATTTACTAAGATATGAGTTAAATTCATTTATACCCTTGTTTGACTTTATATAAGAGGTTTATAAAGGAATCTTTCCATCATTTTCCAAACAAGGTGATTTTTAACCTTTTCGACAAAATTAAGGTAAGAATGTTCTTTTAACTTATACGGCGGCTGCGGCTATTTACCGCCGTTATAAAATTTTAAAAGCTTCCCTTACAATCTTACAAGGATATTTTCAAAGTAAATGTTTTATTTTATAATTATGTGACTTTTAAATTATTTCAAAATGAATATTTTAAGAATTTTGGAAGGGTACTATTTATCAAAATCAGAATTTTAAATGTTTTAAAGATTTATCTTTCTAAATATTTTTAATTAATGTCCATGTCTTAAAAATGGTTTTTAAGGATTTATTTATATGGACATGAATGTTTTTAAAATGTTAATTCCTTTCAAAAGTTTAAAAGTGGTATGGGACACTTTGATTTAAAATTATCTTTTTAATTACTTCCTTTATAAATGTGTGACTTTTAAATGATTTCAAAAAAAGAGATATTTCTCTCAAATAGTTTTGATTTCATCTATGTCAGCATCCTTTTATGGATTTTACGCTTATTTGAAGTTGGTTTATTATGATACAAAACTTCTATATTGTATTGAAGGTTTTGTGATATGTTTGACTGTGGATGTGCTATTTTTATACCATTCATAGTTTATGGTGAATGTATTGACATTTCGTGTGCTAGTTTTAATACGAATGTTTATGTTATGTTTAAACCCTTTCATATGGGAATGCATTGGACTTAATAAGTGACGGGTGGAGCCCGCTATAGCTCCTCGATGCATCGGTAGGTCTCATGAGACAAACTAGTGTCTTGGCATAAGGCCTTGACAAAATCTTATTTGTAGTCTTGGCACGAGGCCTTGGCTATGTGGTTATGATAGTCTGGCATTATGCATTCCAACATTATGAAAGTGGTTATTGATTTTTTTCATGTGATTATTCGATTAGTAGAATATCCATGTGAATAAGTAAATGGCATTATTTCATTTTACTTTTTCCATACTATGTTGAAGTTCAAGTTTAAAAGGCTTTTGTTTTAGTAATGCATTGCCTTAAATGTTTATTCTTATTTATGAAAGTTTCCGCTATATTGTTATCCTTACTGGGCATTTGAGCTCACCCCTTTTCTATGTTTTATTTTTCCCAGGAAGTGAAGAAGTAAATTATGAATGACCTGCAGGGATATTATGTGGGGATATGAGTGTGGATTATGGAGACATTATGTTATTGTAGTAGTTTCTCATTTTATGATGTAACGTAAAACTTATGAATATATCTAGTGTTTCCAAGGCTACTAAACCAATCGGTCTTTCGAGATTTGATCTTTCTTGTGATCATGCCATTGTTATGTAATAATGCACTGACTCTGGGTAACTGGGGTCGGGGCGTTACAGTTGGTATCAGAGGAAGTTTAGTACAAACCTTGGAAGCTAGATTTAGATAAACTCTGATTAGAGCATGTATACCTAAGATGAACTTTGAGGATTAGTATAGAAGAACTTCCTAGAATTTTGGTATTGTAGAGATTTTGTGAGTTTTCCGAGCAATACATCCCTGTCTGGATACGAGCAGGTAGAGGCGGCTCTGGCACAGATGTACCTAGGGGTAAAACCCGAAAACACCGCTTTGAGCTAGACTCGAACGGGAACTGGTGCACGACAACGGGCCTTGCTGCACTCTTGGTTACGACACTCCCGGGGGATATGCTTAGGATAACTCTCATTTTCTTTACAAATCATTTTGAAGGGATTATGAGTATATACTTCCTCAAAGAAAACATTCTTATGATTATGGATTATATCCATAAATAGTTCAATTTATGTTAAGTGCTTTATAAGTATGGGATTATGTATTTTGATTCATAAACTGATCTAGTGTATGCCATTGTTTAGAAATGGCGCCCAGTAGAAGGAATGAGAACTCCAGAAATGCACATGATCCAAAGAGAAGGAAGGATCATATCTTTCATGGTCTTAAGCTAGAATTTATAAGAGAAATAGTCTCCCATGTATTATCATCATATGAAGAAATAATATCATGTGTTGATAAGATAAGTAAAGAGTTTACTGAGTCCTATGGCTTTGAAGGGAAGCAAGAGAAGAAAAGGATGGAAGAGAGAAAGATGGATAAAAGTAAGAGGGAAAAGAAGAATTTTCCCATATGTGGTAACTGTGGAAAGAATCACCCTGGAACTTGCCTGAAAGGAATGAGAGTTTGTTATAAGTGTGGAGGAAAATGGCACAAAGTACGTGACTGCAAGGGTAAGAAAATGGTTTCAAATGTACAATGCTTCATTTGCAAGGAGTTTGGACACTACGCGAGCCTATGTCCCAGTCATCAGACTATGCCGCAAATGATGTTATTGGATAATAATCATGTTATGATACTACCACAGATGAAGAGGGATGATTAGAGTTTTTATGTTGATTATGTCAATTGAGTGTTGTATCAACAATGTACTTGTTACAATAATCCTGGAGTATATAAGGATTGTACTGCAGTACTATTTCATTAAGGACTTGAGATTGTGACTCAATAGCAGGATAAATTTTTGGAAAATATATGGTTGAGAGAATGATAAATCATAATATAGTTCTGATACTGAGGTAGTGATTTTGGAATAATATGTGATTGTTTTGGATAAATAATATTGGATATTCTTGACTACCTTGGAACTGATTAATGATTTGTATATTCCATCATTGTTGGGGTTTAAAACATTTTTGGATTAATGAAGTATATCCAGCATTCTATATGGAATAAGGGAGCATGAATGTAATCAATAAGGAATATGGTAATACATGATGAAGGTATTCATATTCTATTACGGGGTAAAAAGGATCTATATTATGTTTACCTTCCTTATAAATGTTGGACTATGAGTTTAGACAGAAGTATTTTGGATAGTTCTAGTTTGGATTATTTTGGATTGCCATAAAAGGACAACCCGGAGGTCGGGCGGCAACCTGTCGCGTCCGGCAAGGCTGCGAGACTTGAACCCGCAACCGAAGGGTGACAAGGGTGTATCACCTACCACTGTCCCACGAGATGTCCTGAATTAAATAATGTAGTTTTTTTTAAAAGATCTGGTAGATGAATTATAATTCATTTATTTTGGAACCCTGTACGAATAGTATAAATAGAAAAAAAAAATTACGTTCTATTATCTTTTAGAATGAAAGATGAGTTTGTGGTAGAAATTTATTAATGGGTAAAATTCTAATTATAAAGTAAGTATATCTCCTTATTATCTTATCCAATCTCATAAATAAATTCCTCAACATTAATAATATAAACTTAGAACAAAAATGTTGTCCTAGATGGTACCTTAAATCATCACAAATTTATGGCTTTGGGATTGTTGGCCTTTTCATAGCCATGTTCTCTACCACTCTCCATCAGATAATTGATGGTTAGATTTCTCTTCCATATCCATATTTTCCTACATGGAACCCTAGTATGTGTTATTTTCGGTAATCTTCATACTTTCCACTCTTTATTTTAAATAGAGGCCTCATTAATTCATTTTTCGATGTGGGATTTCAACTAAGATATTTCGAAATGTCAAAAATGTGTTGTCCCAATACCATATATTTTGTTGAACCGATGGTACTTCAAATCATCATGGATTGATGAGTTTAAGGACCTCAATTTTATACTTGTTTGTGATTGATGACCTCAATCACTACCTATAAAATTTTACGTTTTTCCTCCAATTATATGTCTCTAATTGCCACCAATGTTCTCCTAATCGAGATCATAATTTGGTGGTGACCCTTTAATTTCTCTTTTCCTCATATTAAGACTAAATTTTAGTAACCCAATTTCTGATGTGGGTTTTCCCACAAATATATTATCTATTTTCAACCTTTTATTTTCGAAGAACAATTTCAAATTGCGAGGACGCAATTTATTGAAGGAGGGGAGAATGTAACACCCCAAGATTTCATAGTGTGTTATTTCTTCAAAATAATTCAATAACTTGCACTACACGCAACACCGAGTTCAATTGCACCATGACTTACCAAAAAAAAATCCATTAAAAGAGGTCATGAATAGCATTAACTACATTTTTAACTTTATATAATCCTTATAATTTTAGAATCCATATTATGAGTTTCTTAGTCATAATGCAAGAACAGATTCATTTTCAGTATTGCACTTTTATCAACTTTTGATTGTGAAACCTTTTTAAATACAATATTTTAAACTTTTTGACTAAATGGAGACATCAAAAAATTTAAAATGAAACATCCCAAGCTTCCACGGTACGCTTTCCTTTGAATAAAACAGTAGCGTGTGTTGTACGCAACGTCGAGTTTTAACACACACCACAACCGATCAAACTAGCCGTTATGAATAGTAATACCTAAATTTTGAAATTATATATATTTTATATTTTGAAATGGACTTCATTTTTGGATTCGGAATATCGAATTTAGCCTAAGGTGAAATTTTGGTACTTTTCGGATAACTTTCATATTTTGATGAATAGTGAAAATTACTAAATTTTAATTAAAAACAACTTTTTTAATCAAAATAATTAATAGTGATAAATTATGAATTTGAGTGGTTTTAAAGTATATTTAGAATATATTTTTACCATTTAATATAATGTTGGTCATTGGATATAATTTTACAATTAAACCGAACATAAACAAGTGTCAATCTTTTGATAGTTATTATCTCTTAAAAACACGCTTTTTGTTTTGACAGCGGGAATTAATTTTAAATTAATTTCTGCCACTTCTGTGTTTTGAATTTAGGAAAATGGATTCCATATTTGGAATCAGGATATTCAAATTGTGTAAATGGGTAACTTTTATTTTTAGAGATTTTGAATAATTACTGCGGTAAATATTTTATTTACCATGGTTAAGGATAAATCCGGTAAATAAGGGTTAAAAAATAATATTATAATAATACTAAATTACCCTAAAACGCATCTTAACCCTATTGGTTGATACATGGTCGACCATGGGAATCTTTGGGTCTATTCTGGGACCCCATGGATCCACTTGTAAGTGATAATGACACTTTATTTTAATTAAGTTAAAATGAATACAAAAATGACACAAGCATATATCTTTTAGAAAAACAATTGTTACATAGGGTTATATATGTTGGATTTTAGATTATAAATATTAATTAGAAAGATAAAAAGATTTACTACATAAGGATATTTTATTTATAATTTTTAGACATTAAATAATTTATTTTATTTATGACACAATGATGATGCAGTAATTACTATAATAGTGAAAAATTAAAATAATTGATATTATAAATACCCAAATAAATATAATATCAAACTTTTAATGAATTAAACTAATTTTCTAGGATAATATGATATATTAGTATTGATTTAATTGAATTTGTTCGAAGTAATCAATCTGTTATGAGTTTCACAAAAATCAACTATTGAATAGTGTCAAAATTGACATTAAAGAGTTCTTAAAACAAATATTATATTATTAATTGATATTAAATTCCTAAAAATCTAAGGTTCGTCCAAGAGACTTATATCATGATAGGTTCATCATTAATGTACCACTTGGGGGTCTCTTGGATGTATATAGTAAGTTTATTAACCATATTATATAAAAATACAAAGAGACATTGTAAAAGTGAAACTAATTAACTTAGAGTTAATACTTAAAGATAAGGTTAATATAAGTAACCAAACCTGTCTAAATTCTATTGGTTGAGTGGTTTTAGACCTATCCCCACCTTAACCTTTGAATAATAAGCTTTGAAGCCATTAGAAACCGAATATGAATTTATTATAAATTAATATTTCTAGCTTTTCCAAAGGTTCCCCTCACCCCTCTTATAAAAGGGCACTCCTCCTTCTCATTTCTTCACACCTTAAAAGCCTTTTGGTTCGTCCAAACTCTGCCCAAATACTCTCCCAACATCCCTCACTACAACCTAGAGTCCTTATTTTGATCATAAAGCCAACCTAAGGATCCCTTTTGATCAAATCAAAAGGAAGAACCCGAAGAAGAGGTAATGATTTCACCACCCTTCTCCAAGTTCATTTCTTCTTCCACTTCTTCTTCCTTTGTTCTTACCATTCTAAAATAATAACTCCAGTATCTCACATATACTGTGATGTTATTATAAATATGGTACAATCATATTCAGTATTCTATCCACCCTTTGAATAACATGTCACCATACGTGCGTACGTACGGCTTACCGTCTCCACGTCGTGGTGTAATTGTTATTCAATATAATATTATTTGGATGGGTATAATAATGATGTGTAACTCATGTAAATAATAAATATAACATGTTAATGATTCTGTATATATGATATACCATCCATTTATATATTATTTTAATATCAAAAGAATGATATTGTCGCTCGTGCGTACGTACGGACTACCGTCTCCACGAACGCGATGAGATTCATTCTCCATCGTATCCATTCAAGTATAATTATCATTTGATGATTTAAAAATGATGTTTAAGGACTGGATATCATTCTGGATATGAATAAGATACAACAACCATGGCTTATGTAACAAAACATATAAAAGAAAATGAGTAAGTTAACTCCCAAAACGACGATAATTCTAAAATATTATTAACAAATCAATGTTAAAAGATCATATATGATATCATATTAATATATATGATTCTTGTATAATTTAATAACAACTATTTCACCATTATACAGGAGGTTAACCTACCCCAACCAAGGAAAAGTACAAGGTAAGGGTTTACTTTACAACCTCTTCATTATCCAAGGTTGTTTATACGTAATAATCTACTGGGATCTCTTTATCATCCACATCCATGTTTCTTAAAAATGAATTTCAAAACATTTTTACTATTTACTAAGATATGAGTTAAATTCATTTATACCCTTGTTTGACTTTATATAAGAGGTTTATAAAGGAATCTTTCCATCCTTTTCCAAACAAGGTGATTTTTAACCTTTTCGACAAAATTAAGGTAAGAATGTTCTTTTAACTTATACGGCGGCTGCGGCTATTTACCGCCGTTATAAAATTTTAAAAGCTTCCCTTACAATATTACACGGATATTTTCAAATTAAATGTTTTATTTTATAATTATGTGGCTTTTAAATTATTTCAAAATGAATATTTTAAGAATTTTGGAAGGGTACTATTTATCAAAATCAGAATTTTAAATGTTTTAAAGATTTATCTTTCTAAATATTTTTAATTAATGTCCATGTCTTCAAAATGGTTTTTAAGGATTTATTTATATGGACATGAATGTTTTTAAAATGTTAATTCCTTTCAAAAGTTTCAAAGTGGTATGGGACACTTTGATTTAAAATTCTCTTTTTAATTACTTCCTTTATAAATGTGTGACTTTTAAATGATTTCAAAAAAAGAGATATTTCTCTCAAATAGTTTTGATTTCATCTATGTCAGCATCCTTTTATGGATTTTACGCTTATTTGAAGTTGGTTTATTATGATACAAAACTTCTATATTGTATTGAAGGTTTTGTGATATGTTTGACTGTGGATGAGCTATTTTTATACCATTCATAGTTTATGGTGAATGTATTGACATTTCATGTGCTAGTTTTAATACGAATGTTTATGTTATGTTTAAACCCTTTCATATGGGAATGCATTGGACTTAATAAGTGACGGGTGGAGCCCGCTATAGCTCCTCGATGCATCGGTAGGTCTCATGAGACAAACTAGTGTCTTGGCACAAGGCCTTGACAAAATCTTATTTGTAGTCTTGGCACGAGGCCTTGGCTATGTGGTTATGATAGTCTGGCATTATGAATTCCAACATTATGAAAGTGGTTATTGATTTTTGCATGTGATTATTCGATTAGTAGAATATCCATGTGAATAAGTAAATGGCATTATTTTATTTTACTTTTTCCATACTATGTTGAAGTTCAAGTTTAAAAGGCTTTTGTTTTAGTAATGCATTGCCTTAAATGTTTATTCTTATTTATGAAAGTCTCCGCTATATTGCTATCCTTACTGGGCATTTGAGCTCACCCCTTTTCAATGTTTTATTTTTCCCAGGAAGTGAAGAAGTAAATTATGAATGACCTGCAGGGATATTATGTGGGGATATGAGTGTGGATTATGGAGACATTATGTTATTGTAGTAGTTTTTCATTTTATGATGTAACGTAAAACTTATGAATATATCTAGTGTTTCCAAGGCTACTAAACCAATTGGTCTTTCGAGATTTGATCTTTCTTGTGATCATGCCAATGTTATGTAATAATGCACCGACTCTGGGTAACTGGGGTCGGGGCGTTACATGAATTGTTCTCTCAGACTGACCGTCTGTCTGGGGATGATAAGCAGTGCTGAAACTCAACTCTGTATCCAGAGTATGCTGAAGACTTCGCCAGAACTTCGAGGTAAATCTCGGATCTCGATCAGATATAATAGAAAGTGGTACTCCATGCAATCTTACCACTTCCTTTATATATATCCTGGCAAGCTGATCTAGAGAGAAATCCTCTCTAATAGCAATGAAGTGTGCAGACTTTGTAAGACGATCAACTATGACCCAGATAGCATTATTGCCTTTGGATGTTTTAGGAAGTCCTGTGACAAAGTCCATAGTGATTTTTTCCCATTTCCATTCGGGTATGGGTAATGGTTGTAACATCCCCTTAGACTTCTGTCTCTCAGCTTTAACTTGTTGACAAACCAAGCATCGAGAGACATATTCAGCAACATCTCTTTTCATGCCATCCCACCAGAAGTACTCTTTCAGGTCCCTATACATCTTCGTGCTTCTAGGATGAATAGAGAATGAAGAACTATGAGCCTCATCCAGCAGCTCTTTCTTTAATTCGGGGATGGGAGGAACGCAAACCCGATTCCTGAACTTTATTATCCCATCACAATCAAGGTTGAATTCAGGAACATTTCTCACCTTCTTTTGTAACTCGACATCTTCTTTCTGTGCCTCTTTAATCTTCACATGTATAGATGGTTGAACATTCATTTGAGAAAGATAAGATTTTTCCCCTTCCATTATAATTCCAAGATCCATCCTTTGTAAATCCATAAATATTGGATCTTTTGTGATCCTCATCATGGATAAACTAGCATGGTCTTGTCGACTTAATGCATCTGCCACCTTGTTTGCTTTCCCAGGGTGGTAATGGATTGAGCATTCATAATCCTTAATCAGCTCCAACCATCTTCTTTGGCGCATATTCAGCTCCTTTTGTGTGAAAATATACTTTAAACATTTATGATCAGTATAAATATCACACCTTTCACCATAAAGGTAATGCCTCCAAATCTTTAATGCAAAGATTACCGCAGCCAACTCCAAATCATGTGTTGGGTAATTTTGCTCATGGATTTTCAACTGTCGTGAGGCATAAGCTATCACCATATCATATTGCATAAGAACACACCCCAATCCCTTCTTGGATGCATCACTGTAGATCACAAACCTTTCTCCACTATAAGGCAGTGTGAGCACAGGTGCACTGGATAACCTTCTTTTCAACTCCTTGAAATTCTCTTCACATTCCTCTGTCCAGACAAACTTAAATCCTTTCCGAGTCAACTTGGTGAGTGGATTAGATAATCGTGAAAAATCTTTTACAAAACGTCGATAATATCCAGCCAAACCAAGAAAACTTCGGATCTCAGTTACTGTTGTTGGTCTTGACCATCTTTCGATAACCTCTGTTTTTGCTGGATCCACAGATATCCCCTCTTTTGAGATTATGTGACCCAAAAATGCAACTTTGTGAAGCCAAAATTCACACTTGGTAAATTTGGCATAAAGCTTCTCCTTTCTCAGGGTCTTCAATATAATTCTCAAGTGATCTTCATGCTATTCCTTGCTCTTTGAATAGACAAGAATATCGTCTATAAAGACTACCAAAAATTGATCAAGATAGTCTCTAAAGACTCTATTCATTAGATCCATGAAGATAGCAGGGGAATTAGTAAGACCAAATGGCATCACTATAAATTCATAGTGTCCATACCTTGTACGGAAAGCCGTCTTTGGTATATCCTCCCTTTTGACCTTTAATTGATGATACCCTGAACGAAGATCAATCTTGGAAAAGTATTGAGCTCCGCGTAGTTGGTCAAATAAGTCATCAATGCGTGGGAGAGGATATTTGTTCTTGATAGTGATCTTGTTAAGTTCTCGATAATCAATGCAGAGTCTCATTGATCCATCTTTCTTCTTAACAAATAGAACAGGTGCTCCCCAAGGTGACGCACTAGGGCGTATGAATCCCTTATCAAGATTCTCTTGGAGTTGCTTCTTCAATTCCTGCAACTCAATTGGGGCCATTCTATAAGGTGTCTTTGAAATAGGGAAAGCACCCGGTACGAGTTCTATTGAAAACTCAACTTCACGATTTGGTGGAAGACCCGGTAATTCCTCCGGAAAGACATCATCAAACTCCCGTACAATGGGCATATTCTTAATCGTGAGTTTCTCACCAACTATTTGAGATAAATAACCTTCATTTAGTGGAATCAATACCCATAAGATGGAAGAAATTTCCACTGGAAGGTTATGTTCATCCTTGCATTGATAGACGATCGTAGGTTGATCTGGAATATGAAATGTGACTTCCCTTCTTTGGCAATTGATATGAGATCCATGTAGAGAAAGCCAATCCATGCCAAGAATCACATCAAATTCCACTAAAGGAAGGATCACAAGATTTGCAGGAAGCACTTTCCCACAAACTTCGATCGGAGAAGAATTATAAACTTCTGATGCAATTGATGTGCCATTAGGTGTTGTCACAGCTAACTCAACATCTAATTGTTGAGGTAATACAGTGATACCCTTAGAAAATTTTTCAGAAATAAAAGAGTGGGTGGATCCAGAATCAAATAAAACATTTGCTACTTAAGAGTGGATGGTAAGTGTACCTTTCACCACATCGTTATCGTACTCCACATCGCTGATAGAAATTGCATGTGACTTTCCTTTGTCTTTAGCCTTAAGAGTTTGTTGACGTCGACCATCATCATCAACCCTTGGATTTGGGCATTGATTGGCATAATGCCCCATCTCCTTGCACTTGAAACATTGAAGTGTAGTAGGTTCATTCTGTGTATCCCTTCCTTTGTTTGCATCATTAGACATCTTCTTCCCATTATCACGGCATTCAAATGCCCGATGACCTTCCTTTCCACATTTAAAACATTTACTTGTCCCTTTAAGACAACTCCCTCCATGTTTCTTTCCACACTTTGAGCATAAGGGAAAGTTCATCTTCTTTTCCGTGTGCTCTTTAGATTTTTCTTTGAATTCCATCTTCCTCTTCTTATCAAACCCATGTGACTGATGGGTTACTCCAATCTCCATCTCGACTTTGAGAGCACATCGAACGATTTCCTCGTAGCTATTGAAGTCCCTTATGTCTAACTCCCTTCGAAGACTTGGTTTTAAGCCACTAAATAATCGATCGATCTTACTCTCAGGTTGGATAATAATACCAGAAGCGTACCTTGCAAGTCTTGTAAAATTTGCTTCATAGGTACTAACAGATTCATCATCCCTTTGCTTCAGTTCAAGGAACTCTTTCTCCATCTTTGTTCAGAGAATACGAGGGAAGTACTTATTGAAAAATAAGTTCTTGAACTCGTCCCATTCCATAGACTCAATTTCATCCCTTTGCCTCGTATTCTTAACAAGATTCCACCATTGATCCGCATCTCCTTCCAAACGATACACTGCTAGGATGACTTTATCATGCTCAGAACATTGAAGAACTGAAAATATCTTTTCAGTAGTACTAATCCATTGTTCAGCAACTAATGGATCAGTAGACCCGCTGAAAGATGGTGGACGCTGTCTCATGAAGGATTCAACAGAATGTTGCTCCCTCCTTTGTTCGTTTGGAAATCCTGCATGATTCATAGCTTGAGAAAGTTGTGTGAGCATGGCTACAAGATTTTGCATTCCAGCTCCCATATCGTTTGGTTGCTCAGGGGGACAATCGTTGCATTTCCCATCGCATTCCGCATTAACATGGTTCCTTCGGGTTCCAGCCATTGACTAAAACCAAGAAGAATAGTGTGAGCAACACTAATTATAATAGGAAACCACATAATTCAAAAAAAAATTATGCTTATGGTCTTATCCTAGGTTATTCATGGCCATTTCTAAGATTGTGTTCCATGCTTAGACTTATCCTTAGGGTTCTTACTAAGGCTTTCACATCCTAGTTTCCAAAGGTTGACTATACCTTTCCTCTGATACCAACTATAATGACCCACACTTTACATACATTGTTAATACTTCAAAATTGAAGCACACTTATTACAACATATGACAAAACCACAAAGGACCGTATAAGTATAGTGTCTATAGAAACTGGGAAACATAAACAACTGGTTCATAAATCTTCTACAGTGTCTCCCATTTATTTCATCATATCTAGGGTCCCTTTTAGCATATTCTACTTAATATCCATCTTCCTGACCTGGGGAAAAGAAAACATAAAAGGGTGAGCTCGAATGCTCAGCAAGGGCAAATAAAGGAAATAAAAATCATATCATATCTTTATGAAAATCAAAACCTAAAAAAGAGATCATAATATCTTAACATGGAATAAATCATAGAAGTGAAAATGAGATCCCCATAATCATAACATAAAACTTGAAACTTTGTGGCATGCACACATAATCATGGAAAATCATTTCTTGTTAGTCATGACTCATTGCCAAGACTATCTTAGTGGACAAAGTCCCTTTCTGAACCAAGGTCACTCCTCGTTTCAGTCATGTATCACTGAACCGAAATAACCTTCCGTTCCAGCCATGTCTATCTCATGAGATATAAAATCATTACCCAATGCATTGGAGGGAGATATAGGTCCCACCCATCTTATAATGAATCCTTTCTTATGTGTGCCACATAATCATAAAACATACATCATCGCATAACACATGTAACAAAAATGGGATTCTTGAAACATCATGACATCATAAAACAAATCATATAAGATAAAGGAATTCATAAAAATATCTCCATCACAACATAATCAAATCCATGTAATAATAGGGATAAAAACAGAACCCTTTTATTATCTTAGATGGAAAATAATTTTGATAAAACACTTGAACTCCATTCTTGAGGAAAATATCCTTTCTTCTTCAAAAACATTTTTCCTTTCATAACATGTCATACAACTTTAAAATAAAATAAGTTGATGAAAAATAAACTTGAAAACTTTTAAAGGAAGCTTCTTGGAAACAATGTTTTAAAAATCCATTCATGCCGTATAAGTTAAAAAAACATTCTTCGTACTTTTGTCGGAAAAGTCAAAAAGTACCTCGTACGACAAAATATTCCTTTCATACATATTACTAAAAACACACCGAAGGGTAAAAATGGATTTAAACAATTGTAGGTGGATGGAAATAATATTACATATTGATGAAACATGGATGTGGATGATACAATACACCCTAGTGAATACTTACGAATAAACAATCTCGGATAAAAATGAGATTGTGATATTTCCCTTACCTTAGGTCCGATTTGCTTTGTTCGTGTCCGAATCTCCTGTATAATGGTTTAAATATTGTTATTGACTTATTCCAGAATCATACATATTGATATGAGATCATATATGGTCATATTATTAGCTTCTTGTTAGTAATATTTCATTGTTACTTGTTACTCGGGTCTTTATAACTTTTTGTTCTTATGTGTTTTTGTCGAATAAATTCTTATTCTTATCTTTAGGTTATAGATAATTCATTTACAGAATGGTATTAGTGTAGTATATACCATATTTATTCATTCAATTCATTTATATAATCATTATGAAATGAAGATCATGTAGAACGAGTCGCATCACATCGTGGAGACGGTATTCCGTATGTACGCACGAGTGATGATATCATTCCTATGATCGTGGAATTGTATTGGAGTATATATATATATTATTTCAGTATCAATATTACTTAATAATAATCATATATAGTTACTCATTACACCATTATACCCATCCTTGTAAGGTGATGGTGGAAAATAGATTACACCACGGCGTGGAGACGGTATTCCGTACGTACGCACGCGCGGTGATTTCATTTTTCCGTAGGATGGATAGAAGGTGAATTAGGGTTGTTTCATATTTATAATAACATATCAGTATGTAAGTAATACTGATGTTATTACTTTATCATGAAACAACTAAAGAAGAAGAAGTTGAAGAAGAAAGAAATTGAAAAGATCGGTAATGGATATTACCTTTTCTTTGGAACGCCTCTTTGAATCCTCCACTTAAGGAACTAATATTGGTCTTTGGAGAAGACCAAGACCTCTAGGATTATTCTAGGGAAGTGGAGAGGAGAAAATGGCAGGGGTTGGCCGACCTTGAGTTCTCAAATTGGTGTGAGGAGGAGGGGGAGGAGGTGCCCTTTTATAAGGGAGGAGAGGGGCACCTTAGGACTATCTCAAAATATTATTTTATATTAAAGTAAAAATCGGTTTATAATGGTTCCAAAGGGTCTTATTTCGAAGCTAAAGTGGGTATGGGTCGAAATCCTATCAACCAATAGGATTTAGACAAGTTTAGGGTATTATTTTAACCTTATCAATTAGATTTAACTCTAAGTTAATTAATTTAACTTTTACCGTGTCTTTTTGTTTTCTTTCACTATATGGTTAATACACTTACTATAACATGCCAAACGAACCCCAAATTGTTTATTATTAATATATATATCCTTATCTAAGTCATTTGGCCGAACCTTAGATTTTTAGTAATAAAATAACAATTAATAATATAATATTTGATTTAAAAACTATTTTGTGTCAATTTTGACACTATTTGATATATGATTTTTGTGAAAGTCATAACAGAATTATATGTTCGAACAAAGTTGATTAAATCAATACTAATATATCATAGTAACCTAGAAAATTAGTGGAATTCATAAAAAGTCTCAAATTACATTTATTTTGGTATTTATATTATCAATTTTGTCAATATTTCATTAATAAGATAATTACTGCATCATCTTTGTGTCATAAATAAATTAAATTATTTGATGTCTAAAAATTACAAATAAAATACCATCATGTAGGAAATATTTTTAGATTTCTAATGAATATTTACAATCGAATTTATCTTATGTATAACCCTATATTAAAAATGATTTACTTATTAAACTTTGATTTTAACTATTTTAACCCTTCTTTAAATAAATTAATAATAAATGTCCTAATCTAATCCAAGTGGGCCTAAATGGTCATATTTTATTCCTAAGTTTGTTTTTGGTCGAATTACACTTGTCCAATAGAATTAGGACATGTGTTAGGGTAATATTAATATCATATTTACCCTTAGTTACCCTATTTACTATTAACCGTGGTAAAAATAGTAAAAAGTTACTATTCACCAAAATATTATTTTCATCTCATTGAACCACATTTTAGTCCTTGATATTAACCGTGTCTCTCGGATTTTTGAAATTCCATTCACAGAAGCGGTAAAATTAAGATTTATGCAAAATTCAGTTTTTAACCTACCACTTAGTGGTTTCACTATTCATCAAAAATTGAAAGTTTTCATAAAAATACCAAAATTTCACCCTAGGCTAATTTCGATATTCTGAGTCCAAAAATGAAGTCCATTTTGAAAAATAAAATTTATAAAATTTCAAAAAGTGGTTATTACTATTCATAACGGCTAGTTTTAATAGCATATTGTTGTTTAGTGAAACTCGGTATTGCGTACGACGCAAGCTATCGAGGAAGGTCGCGATTGCGTGTAAAGCAAGCCAAGCAAGTGTTGTGTAGAAAAAGATTACTTTGATGATTTATATAACATAAAAGTCTCGGGTGTTACATGTTGAATGATACAATTGTAGAGAAATTGGGAATTATGAAAATGAATGTACTAAGTGTTAGGGGAACTTACCTCAGAATAGTCCAAGGTATCAAGGCCAAGCTTATGTTATCACTACTACTGAAGTTGAAGCTCCGAAAGACATGGTGGCAGGTAATTTAATGGTTTCCAAAAGTTTAGCAAATGATTTATTAGATTATGGATCATCGCATTGTTTCAAATCTTCCGAGTTTGCAAAGAAAATTAGATATTTCCAATTTTATTTAACAGGGGAGGTGTTAGTCAAAACTCCTAAGGGAAGTATCATCACAACAATGTTTTTTGAATCACTTCCCATTAGGGAAAATAAATGTTCTTTATCTGCAAGATCTCACCATCATACCCATGATTGAATTTGATATAATCCTCGATATGGATTGCATTTCTGACCATGATAAGAATATTTATTGTAAGAAAAAAGAGGATACGATTTTTAATGATGATGATAAAGAACACCTTATCTTTAGAGCAGAATCGTCACCACCCTATTGTTATCTTGATCCATCCCCAGTAGCTCAACTAAATTCAATTATTTGGGAGGAATAGAATGAAATAACTATGGGTGGGGAAAGGAATGTTCTAATAGAGGATGTACATATTGTGAATGAATATGTTGATGTGTTTTCATAAGATTTACATAGACATCCTCCAGAACGATAAATTTAGTTTTCCGTTGATTTAATTCTTTGTTCAATGGCCATATAGAAGACCCCTTATAGAATGGACACTGTGGAATTAGTGGAACTAAATAAAAAACTATAGGAATTGAGTAATAAGGGATTTATTCACCCTAGTGTTTCTCCATGGGGAGCCCCTGTCCTTTATGTTAAGAAGGGAGATGGATATTTGAGGTTGTACATTGACTACAGTGAGATCAATGCTATTAAAATAAAGAACAAGTATGGCCTACCTCGTATTGATGATTTATTCATCCAACTTCATGGAGCTCAATAATTTTAAAATATTGACCATCGATATGGATACCATCAGTTGTGTGTGAAGAAGGAAGACATTCCTAAGACATCATTTCATACGTGGTAAGGACATTACAAGTTTATAGTAATGCCTTTTGGATTGACTAATGCACCATCTGTCTTCATGGATCTAATTAATATAGTTTTCAAGGAATATCTAGATGATTTTGTAGTGGTATTTATTGATGATATCTTATTATACTCCAAAAGCTATGAAAATCATTAAAATCACTTGCGCATTATCCTGAAGACTCTTAGAAGACATGAATTATATGAGAAGTTTAGAAAGTGTGAATTCTGGCTTCAGGATATTTCTTTTCTTTTCCATATTTTCTCTATGGATGGAATCTCCGTTGATCCTTCAAATACCAAGGAAATCCAAGAATTTCCAGCACCGACGAGTATAACTAAGGTACGCAGTTTTATTGGTTTAACAGGTTATTATCGGCATTTCGTCCAAAATTTTGCATGGTTGGCTAACCCATTAACAAAGATCACATGAAAAGGGGTTAAATTTGTTTAGACAAAAGAGTGTGAAGAATTTTTTAAGAACTGAAGAGAAGATTAGTCAATGCTCCTATATTGACTCTACCATCGGGGAATGATGGGATTGTCATTTATAGTGATGCTTCAAAGAAAGGACATGGTTGTGTCCTTATGCAGAATGATAGGGTTATTGACTTTGAATCATGATAGCTAAAAATTCATGAGATAAACTATCCTACTCATGATCTTGAGTTAGAAATTGTAATATTATCTTTGAAGATTTGGAGACACTGTCTCTATGGTGAAAAATTTGAGATATATTCCGATCAGAAGAGTTGGAGGTATATTTTCTCACAAAAATAACTCAACCTCAGACAAATAAAATGGCTTGATCTACTCAAGGATTATGATTTTACTATACACTACCACCCAGGGAAGGAAAATAAGGTAGCAGATGCTTTGAGTAGAAAGGATCTTGGAGTTTTGAACAAGATGAGAGTTGAAAAGGTTCCTATATACATGGATCTAGTAAAGATGGATATGGGAATAACCATGGAAGGTGAAACATCAATTCTTTGTCTAGTGGTTGTCAAACCATCTTTACTAGAAAGGATAAAGAGTTCTCAGACTTCTGATAAAGAGTTTCAAAAGAAGATTAAAGCTGTAAATATTTACCTCCGGTAGAATTTTCCTATAAACATTGCTTCCATTAAAGTATTCAGATGGCACCTTATTAAGCGTTATACAGAAAGAGATGTCACAGACCAACCTGTTGGGATGATGTTAGTGAAAGAAAACTCATAGGTCCAGAACATGTGGAGGAAATGATGGAAAAGGTAAAGGTAATCCAAAACCACATCAAAGAATCTCAAAGTAGGCAGAAGAGCTATGCCGATAACCGAAGGAAGGATTTGGATTTTCAGGTAGAAGGTCATGTTTTCTTGATGGTATCTCCATGGAAGGGTGTTATACGTTTCGCTAAGAGAGGAAAATTGAGTCTTAGGTACATCAGACCTTTCGAAATTCTAGAAAGAATTGGGGTTGTAGCTTACCGTTTGGCAATGAGGCCGAGTCTCTCCAAAGTTCATGATGTGTTCCACGAATCACTGTTGAGAAAATACATGCCTGGCCTAACACATTTACTTACCTATGATGAATTAGAACTGGAACCCGATCTATCTTATTGTGAAGAGCCTGTCAAGGTTCTTGATACAAGAGAACAATTGCTAAGAAACCCGACGACTCGTCTGGTAAAAGATCTATGGAGAAAGGAAATGTGGGAACCGGAGGAACTTATGATGAAGAACCACCTGAGCCTATTTTATGCATTTATATTCTAGAAATTTTGAGGTTGAAATTATTTGAAGGAGGGGAGAATTTAACACCCCATGCTTCCATGGTACACTTCTCGTTGAATAATACAGTAGCGTGTGTTGTACGCAACTTCGAGTTCTAACACACCACAACCAATCAAACTAGCCGTTATGAATAGTAATACCCTATTTTTGAAATTTTATAAATTTTATCATTTAAAATGTACATCATTTTTGGATTTGGAATATTGAAATTAGCTTAGGGTGAATTTTATGGTTTTTTTGAAAACATTCAATTTTTGATGAATAGTTAAAAACACTGAGTTATAGTTTAAAACCGAATATTTATTTAAATAATTATTTATTTTATTTAAATTTTTTTAGGTCGAAATAGATACATAATACCTATATAAGTTCAATTTAATTCATTGGAGTTAGTTTATAATAATTTTTGATATATAAAAATTTATTGAACTTTTCACCGTCTTATACCCACATCCTAGGAGAATTCGCAAATTCACATAAAATGTAATTTTACCGCTTCTTTGAGTGGAATTTCAAAAATCAGAGAGACATAGTTGATATTAGTAAGAAAAATATAATTCAATAAGATGAAAATAATTTTTTCTGAATAGTAACTTTTTACTTTTATTACCACAGTTAAAAGTAAATAGGGTATTTAAGGGTAAAAATGGTATTATTATTACCCTAACACATGTCATAATTCTAATGGATAAGTATAATTCGACCCAAAACAACCTTATTAATAAAATATGAACCTCTTTGTTCAACTTCGATTAGATTAGGACATTTATTATTATTTAATTCAAAGAAGAGTTAAAAGAGTTAAAATCAAAGTTTAATAACTAAAACATTTTTAATATAGGGTTACACATAATATAAATATGTCTACAAATATTCATTAGAAATATAAATAGATTTACTATATAATAAAAAATTTATATTTTCTAAAAAAATTAACTTATTAATGACACAATGATGATGTAGTAATTAACGTATTAATGATAGATTAAAATAATTGATATTATAAATTTCGAAATAAATGTAATTTGAGACTTTTTATTAAATCCAGTAATATTTTGGGTTAATATGACATATTAGGGTTGGTTAGATGAATTTTTTTCGAAATAATAATGCTTTTATAAATTTAGAAAAAAAAATACCAAATAGGGTCAAAATTGGCATAAAATTGTTTTTACAACAAATATTATATTATTAATTATTATTCTATTCTTAAAAAACTAAGGTTAGTCCATGAGACTTATATAATGATAGGTGTATCATTAATGAACCACTAGGGGTTCTATTGGAAGTATATAGTAAGTTTATTAACCATATAATATAAAAATAAAAAGAGACATGGTAAATGTCAAACTATTTAACTAAGAGATAAATCTAAAAGATAAAGTTAATATAGTGACCCAAACCTATATAAAACATATTAGTTGAGTGGTTTTAGGCCAATCCCCACCTTATCTTTTAAAGAATACATTTTCTGATCAATTAGAAACCGAAAATGATTTCATTATAAAATAATATTTCTAGCTTTTCCTATGGTGCCCCTCACCCCTCTTATAAAAGGGCACTCCCCCTTCTCTCTAATTCACACATTAAAATCCATTTGGCCTGGAAAACCCTACCCAAATACCCTCTCATCTATCCTCCCATCATCCTAGAGGCCTTCCTTTAGTCAGAAATCCAACCTATAGAGCTATTTTAATCAAATCAAAAGGAATAACCCGAAGAATAGGTAAATATTTCATCACCTATTTCAAGTTCCTTTATTCTTCCACTTCTTTTTTTTTGTTTCCATTATAAAATAATAACTCCGGTATCTTTAATATAATATGATGTTATTTTAAAAATGGTACAACCAAATTCATTATTTTATCCATCCTTTGAATGACATGTCACCATACCTGCATACATACGACTTAACATCTCCACGTTGTGGTGTAATTGTTATTCAATACATTATTATTTGGATGGGTATAATAAAGATGTGTAATTGATGTAAATAATAAATATAACATGATAATGATTCTGTATATATGATATACCATCCAATTATATATTATTTTAATATCAAAAGAATGATATTGTCGCTCGTGCGTACGTACAGATTACCGTCTCCATGAACGCGATGAGATTCATTCCCCATCGTATCCATTCAAGACTAATTTTCATTAGATGATGAAAAATATTGTTTAAAAACTTGATATAATTATGGATATGATTATGATACATCCCATCCATAATAAATATGACTAATATAACAAAGAATATAAAGGAAAACGAATCTGTTAACACCTGAAACAACGATAGTACTAAGATATTACTAACAATGCAATGTTAACAGATCATATATGATATCATATTAATGTATATGATTCTTGTGTAATTTAATAAAAATTATTTCACCATTATACATGAGTTTAACCTACCCTCAATTAAGGAAAACTAAAAGTTAAGTGTTAACTCTTCAATCTCATCATTTTCTGAGGTTTTTTATACGTAATCATCTACCGGGACCTCATTATCATCCAAATCCTTGTTTCTTAAAAATGTATTTCAAAACATTCTAACTATTTACAAGACTATGTGTTTAATTTATTTTTAACCTTGTATGAATTTTATATGATGTTTATAAATTAATCTTTCCGTCCTTTTCTAGACAAGTTCCTTTATAACCTTTTCGACAAAATTAAGGTAAGAATGTCATTTTTTTAACATATACGGTGGCTATGGCTATTTTCCGCCATTATAACATCGTCGTAGATTCCCTTACAAGATTATAAGAATAATTTCAAAATAAATTTTTTCATTATAAATCATGTGAATTTTAAATGATTTCAAAATAGAAAGTGATATTTCTCTAAAAAAAGTTCTTGATTTCATTTATGTCCACATCCTTCGACTGCTTTTAAGTTTATATGAAGTTGATGTATTATAATACAAAACTTCCATATTGTATTGAAGGTTTTGTGATATGTTTGACTATAGATGTGTTATTTTTATAACATTCATGGTTTATGGATAAATTACTGACATTTTGTATGCTAGTTCTAATATGAATGTTTATGTTATGTTTAAACCTTTTCGTATGAATAATGCATTGGACTTTATAAGTGACGGGTGGAGCCGGCTATAGCTCCTCGATGTATCGGTAGGTCTAATAAGAAAAACTATTTTCTTGGAACAAGGCCTTGACAAAATTTTATTTGTAGTCTTGGTACAGGACCTTCACTATGTGGTTATGAAAGTCTGACATTATGTATTCCATCACATGAAAGTGGTTATTGATATTCCATGTGATTATTCGACTAGAAGACTATCCATTTTATTTAGTAAATGGCATTATTTGATTTTTTTCTTTTCCATATTATTCTGAAGTTCATGTTTAAAAGTATTTTTTCTGTCATATACATTTCCTTAAATGTTTATGCTTATTTGTGGAAGATTCCACTATATTGTTATCCTTACTGAGGATCTGAGCTTACCCCTTTCTATGTTTTATTTTTCCTAGGATACGAAGAGGTATTTTATGACAGGCCTATTGGGATAGTCTAAGGGGATATTAATCTGTTCTATGGACACAATTTTGTTGTAGTTTTTTATTTTATCATGTAATGTAAATCTTATGAATGTATCAAGTACTTCCAAGGCTACTAAAATAATCGTTTTTTCGAGACATGACCTTTTGTGATCATTCCAATATTATGTAATAATGAACCGAATCTAGGTAACTGGGGTCTGGGAATTATAATTCTTGAGGTTTAAATGGGTTTCTTTTCATTTATTTGATCGTTTGACTTTCACATGGTCGTGAGAACCTGGTGTAGTAGACCATATAGAGAATGGATGAAAGGGCTTCTCTAGAGTGTCTGTTTGTTCTTACGATGCGAGACCACAGGGGGAATTGACATAAGAGCTTCCTCATAGTGTTTGTAGTTCCTCGACATAGGCAACATGCGGAATGAGATGTATGTTCTTCCCCAGAGCACCTTTTAGTTACAGATATGTGACTATAGGGGGAATTAACGATGAGTTCTTCCTCACAGATTCTATACTAAAGCTGAACCCAAAGGGTTAGACTATTAGTATGTCCCAGAGTGTTTCTTGTGTTTTTTATCTAGAACTAGAGGGGTTAAGATATGTGTACTTACCATAGGGTGGATTGTGTTTTCTAGGTAGGACCAATGGAAATAGGCTGTGAGTAATTTATAGAGGGTTACCTTTTTGTGATTATCTTCTCACTTGATATGTGGTAATTGAATTCTTTGAAATTTTATGAATGTTTACTGTTAAGTACTTCCTTGTTTACTGCTTATTTTGATTATTGTAGGACATATATATTCATTGACTGTTAGGCACAGATCTCTTGGGGGTTGCCTACTGGGATTTTGTCTCACACCCTGTTTGGGCCATGCTTTTGGGAATAAACTTTTTATATTATTTCCAGTATAGATAAGTTATATTTCCATTCTACTTCAGGTACTTGAATGCTTTGGAGTTGGAGAGCATGGGACTAAGCTAAGGCTTAAAATGATGAGGAGTTGTTTACTATTTTTTTCGTACTTTGGTTTAGTACTGTATTTCAGAATTGTGATGTGTTTGGCAGTTTTCCTAGACATATGTATCATTCATCATTATATATGTGCTTTAGCTGCTTATTACTTTTAGTCTTCCACTGTTTACTATTGTATTCCATTATTAATGCTTCTACTATTGTTATTTTTTTCTCTTCTACTGTGTTGTTCTTCCAATTAGGGAATAGTTTCCCCACTATCACACCCAAGGCCCCCACATCTATTCATCCGCCCCTAGCATTATTGAAAATGCGTTTGAGGCCATGTAACCAACCGGGTACGGGGGGCCTCTGGGCGTCTTCCAGAATCGGAATGTTACAAAAACATTAAAGAGAAAATAATTAAAATAAAATATGATTATTTTTATTTTATAAGTGATATATTCTATTATATGAAATAAAATCATTCAAAATATAAATGATTTGTGAAAATATTATTACATTTCCTTTCAAACATAAATAATTCACTACATATATCCCCATTTTTGTCATGATCTCCAATTAAATTATGTCAAATGACAATGTTCTTTACTCGTTAGTGATGTATAATATTTTATTTGAAATTGAAATTGAATTAGTGTTGTAAAAAATAACTATATTTCATGTTAAAATGACTCCAAAATATGGAATACTGTGTTTTATATATAATAACTTTTTACAACAACCATCATTTACTATAAATTTAGATTCAGTAGTATAGAATGTTTTAGAATATTGCCTCTTACCAAAAAAAAAGCTACATATTCTTGAAATTAATAAAAAAAATTGGATATAATTTTCAAAATAAATATAAGTCTTCTTAAATGAATATTTAAATGTATTTTTTGAAAGATATCCCATTAGAATGGATAAAATATTCCTAGATCTGAATTTCCCTTAAAATATTTAAAAATTCAGTCAAAAAATTCAAATGGAATTCTTTAATAATGTCATGTAATCTAGAACAAAATCATACATAACACATAAAATTTATTTGACTATTAATTATGTAATGAAAAATATTGATCATTATTATAAAAATATATTCATATAAAAGTTTCTCAACTTTTTCAATATCATTCTTATAATAAGTTCTTATCAATATACTAATTCTGGAAACATTATTAAACCCAAATTACCTTAATCAATATCTAATATACTTTTATTGAGATTAAATAGTTCCATCCAGTTTTTTGTTAATTTTAAAATTATGAGAGTAATCTTAGCCATTTACTCATCACAATTTCATAATTAATAAATTTAAAAATACTTTATATCAGATATTTTATTGTGGATCCAAATATAATGTCATCTATATAGATTAATATAATTATTATATCTTTTAAAATAAAATACATTATAAGATAATTTTTTAAACCATTTTCAGAAAATTTAGTTACACATAAGTCGGGTTTTTTGAAAACTAATAAAAACATATTACCTAATAAATAGTATTCCCATGATACACTTATGAAGCACAAATAATATAGAATATTATTTTCTTTTTAGAAAACTATAAAAATAATCAATATGTGATATTGAATCATATTTTATTTAGTAATGTGAATTGGAAAGATTACAATCATCGTCTTATAGTTAAGAATTTTCAAACAAAAATGGTTTTCCAAAATAAAATTTCTCTAAATATTAACCATTTTAAAATAAAATTTTAACATCAATTTAAAATAAAAACTTAGAATTGATGAAAACAATGGTATGATCTAGATAGATTCAATTTGTAATATTGGAGTGGTTGTTTCTTCATAATTCACACAATCTTCCTAGTTATAATCACTATTAAATATTATAGTTTTATTATAAACTATTATTTCCCTATATTTATATTAATATTTTGTGACCCATATTGTTCTTATGTAACACCTCGACCCCATTTACCTAGATTCGGTGCATTATTACATAATATTGGCATGATACAAGGAATCATGTACCAAAACACCAATCAGTTTAGTATTATTGGAAACAAGATAAATGCATAAGTTAAACATTACAATTTGAAAAGAAATAAAACACTAATTTATTCCCTTAGAAACATCCAAGCCTCCTAGAATATGCCTGCAAGTCACTAATAACTAACTTCTTCAAATCCTAGGAAATTGAAAGATAAGAAAGGGGTGAGCTAAAATGCTCAGTAAGAGTAAGCAATATAGTGGAAGATAACATAAATATTAGGTATGGTAAATAATTAAAAACCCATGCCTTTAAAAATAATAAACATGAACACTTTATGGCAGGAATATGAGCTGAGTAAATAATTCCATAACAAAACAGAGTCTTGGGTATTCTACTAGTCGAATAACCACATGAACCATCATTATTACTTTCATAACGATGGAATGTATATTGCAAGAAATTCTGAAACATTTTGTCAAGGCCTCGGCCAAGAAGTCTAAAATTTATTATGGTCTTGGCCAAAACCATATATCATATTGGGAAAGGCCTCATCCAATTCAACATCTAATTGACTCATGACACCTACTGATCCATCGACAATCTATAACGGGCTCCACCTATCGCTTACTAAGTCCAATAAATTCCTCATATGAAAATGATGAAACGTAACATAAACATTCGTATAAAAACTAACATATGAAATGTAAATACTTTAACCATAAACCATGAATGAAATAAAAATAAAACATCCACAGTCAAACATATCACAAAACCTTAAACACAATATGGAATATTTCAATTATAATAAATCAACTTCAAACAAGTGTAAAATTTATCAAAGGATGTTGACATAGAATAAATCAAAAGTGTTTGAGATAAATATATCTTTCTATTTTGAAATAATTTAAGATTCACATAATTATAAAAGAAAACAATTATTTTGAAAATATTCTTATATGCTTGTAATGTTAAGCTTTGATGATGTTATAATGGCGGAAAGTAGTCGCAGCCGCCATATATGTTAAAAATGACATTCTTACCATAATTTTTTTCGAAACGGGTTATAAAGTACCTTATTTGGAAAATGAAGGAAAGATTTATTTCAAAACATATAAAGTCAAATAAGGGTATAAATGACTTTAACCCATTTTCTATTAAATAGTAAAAACTTTTGAAATAAATTTTTATGAAAACACGGATGTGGATGATAAAGAGGTCCTAATAGATACTGATCTAAAAACAAACACAGATAATAAAAAGAGTGTGAAATTAACACTTACCATGTACTTCTCTTTGGTCAAGGGTACTTTAAACTCTGGTATAATCGTTAAATCATTGTTATTAAATTATACAAGAACTACATACATAAATATGATATCATATATGATCTTATAATATTTCTTTGTTAATAATATTTTAGTAGTATCAATGTTTCAGGTGGTAATGTATTCATTTTCATTTATATGTTATGTTACATATGTTCATTAACACAATCCTTTATACGTTCCTTGTATGGTATGAACGAGTCATATAACTTTATGGGTGTGGTAGCCTGCACTTCCTCAAATGAAATTATCGTATATATACAACATGAAAAAAATAAGGGTATGCTCTAAAAGAGAATTACTGAAGTATATAGATAAAATAAATATCATAAATATCATATATAATTACAATTAAATCATAATGGCCACCATAAGAGGTGGTAGTATAATTTTGAACAATCATCATTTTGTGAGATAGTAGTTCGACGTCCATAGAAACATTATGTTCTATACCCATTAGATGGAGGTGTGTGTAACTGTAGTTAAAATACATCTCATAAAAATAACATAGTATATTGAGGATACTGGTTTTGTTATAAAAGAAAGGAATAAAGAGAGTTTAGGGGGTTGGAAAAGTAAAATAAAAAAAATAACTTAAGAGGAGATGTTACAGTTAAATTGGGTAACTCCCTTTGGTTTGAACCAAAAGGATTCCTTGAAGTTCCTTTTGCTGAAGGCAAGGCTTCTAAGAGGAATAGAGGGATGTAGGAAGCTTAATTGGGCAGAGTATTGACAATACAAGTGGATTGAGAGGTGTGATAAATGGGTTATAAGTGAGGGATTTTATAAGGGGGAGGAGGGGCTCTTTAGGAAAGTTTGAAAATATTGTTTTATTATAAAATGATTTTCAGTTTATAAAGGTCCAAACTCATTAATGTCGAAGATAAGATGACTGATGTTCGAAATAAAATCATCCAATACAAATTATACTGGTTTTGGATATTAGTTTAATTTTTATAATCTTATTTATTTAAATCAATCATTAATGACGTAAACACTGCATCATTATTGTGTCATAAAAAATTTTATTTATAATATGTCTAAAAATTATAAATAAAATACCATGATGTAGAATTTTTTTTAAATTTCAAATGAATATTTTTAGTCGAAGATATAACTTACATAACCCCTTGTAAAAAAAATTTACTAAAAAATATATGTTTATTTCATTTTTGTCTTTACTTTAAATTAATTAATATAAAGTGTCATTATCACTCTCATGTGGCTCCATGGGGTCCCAAAATCGGCCCAAATATTCCCATGTTCGGACATGTATCAACCAATAGGAATATGACACATGTTAGGATAATTTAATATTTTTATAATATTTTTATTACCCTTATTTATCGGAATTACCCATTTAACCACAATAAATAAAATATATACTGAAGTAAATATTCATAATTTCTAGAAATAAAAGTTACCTATTTAGATAATATGTACCTCCTAATTCCAAAAATGGAATCTATTTTCTCAAATTCGAAACACATAAGTGGAAGTAATTAATTTAAAATTAATTCTCGTTGTCAAAACAAAAGACGTGTTTTTAATAAATAAGAATTATCAAAAGATTGACACTTGTTTACGTCATGTTTAAATGTGAAATTACATAAAATTACCTAAATAATATTAAATGATAAAAATATAATCTAATTATACTTAAAAACATTAAAATTTATAATTTAAAACTATAAATTATTTCGATTAAAAAAGATGTTTTTAATTAAAATTTAGTATTTTCACTATTCATCAAAAATTGAATGTTTTCATAAAAATACCAAAAATTCACCCTAATCTAATTTTGATATTAAAAATCCAAAAATGAAGTCCATTTTAAGAATAAAATATATAAAATTTCAAAAAGTGGGTATTACTATTCATTACGACTTGTTTGATTAGTCGTGGTGTGTTAGAATCTCGAAGTTGCGTACAACGCAATCTATTTCATTATTCAAAGGGAAATGTATCATGGAAGCTTGGGGTGTTACATTCTTCCCTCCTTCAAATAATTTAATCCTTAAAATTTCTATAATACTTCTACATAAAATGATTTGGGTGATTCTTCATCATAAGTTCCTCGGGTTCCCACGTTGAATCTTCCATCTTATGATTTCTCCATAAAACATTCACCAGATGAGTCATCCAGTTTCCCAACACTTGTTCTCTTGTATCAAGAATCTTGACAGGCTCTTCGCAATAAGGTAGATCGGGTTCTAGTTCTATTTCTTCATAGGTGTGTACATGTGTTGGGCCATGCATGTATTTTCTCAACAGTGATACGTGGAACACATCATGACATTTGGAGGGACATGTCGGCATTGTAAAACTATAAGCTATAGAAACAATGATTCTAGAATGTTGAAAGGTCTGATGTACCTAGGACTCAATTTACCCTTCCTACTACAATGTATAACACCCTTCCATAGAGATACATTCAAGAAAACATGATCACCTACTTGAAATTCCATGTACTTCCTTCGATTATCGACATAGATCATTTGCCTACATTGAGTATCTTTGATGTGGGTTTGGATAATCTTCACCTTTTCTAATGTTTCTTTAATAGGATATGGGCCTAAAAGTTTTATTTCACCAACATCATCCCAAAAGATTGTGTACGACATCTCTTTCCATATGATGATTCATATGGTGCCATTTGAATACTTGAATGGAAACTATTGTTATAAGAAAATTCTACCAGAGGTAAATACTGATCCCACATAAATTGAATGTCATGTGAGAAATATCTCAATATGTCTTCTAAGGTTTGAATAGTCCATTCTGAAATTCCATCAGTTTGAGTGTGGTAGGAAGTGCTCAAATGAAGTTCAGTATCCAGGGCCTTCTCAAAACTTTCCCAAAATCTTGAAGTAAAATGGGGATCATGATCAGAAACAATTGATTGGGGTACTCCATGAAGTATTACAACTTCATTAATATATATAGTTTTTCTAAACATTTAAGTTCTAAATCATCTCTTATTACAAGAAAATGTGCTGACTTGGTAAGACGATCAACAATAACCCATATTGCATCATTCCTTCTAGGATTCATTGGTAGTCCTATGACAAAGTCCATCGTAATACCATCCCATTTCCACTAAGGTATGGGAAGAGGTTGCATGAATCCTCTAATATGGTGCCTTTCATCTTTCACTTGTTGAGAAACCATATAGCTTGACACATAATCATCAATCGTCCTCTTCAAGTTGTCCCACCAAAAATGTTCCTTTAAATCTCTATACATCTTAGTGATACCTGGGTGTATTGAGAAATTGGAGCTATGAGCATCATCAACAATTACCTTTTTAGATCAAGTATATCAAGATCACAGATCCTCTTCCGAAATTTTAAAATTCCATCTTCATATAAAAAGTCACTCACTCTCCCATCATTCATAGCATTAATTTTCTTTTGAAACTCCTCATCATCAGTCTGAAAACTTTTTTTCCTTTCTATTAATTTTGGTTTATAAACCATTTTAAAAGTATCAATGTTTCACCATCCATGATTATTTCCATATCAATATTTACTAGATCCATGAACATAGGATCCGTTTCAACTCTTATCTTGTTCAGAACTCTATGATCCTTTCTTCTCAATGCATCTGGCAGCTTATTTGCCTTCCTCAGGTGGTAGTGTATAGTGGAATCATAATCTTTGAGTAGTTCAAGACATCACCTTTTCCTCATGTTGTGTTCTTTCAGTGAGAAAATATACTTCAAACTCTTTTGATTGGTATATATCTCACATTTTTTACCATAAAGATAGTGTCTTTATATATTCAATAAAAATATTACTGCTGCCAGCTCAAGATCATGAGTAGGATAGTTATGTTCATGAATTTTTATTTTTCATGATGCATAGGCAATAACTCTATCATTATTCATATGGACACAACCAAGTACTTTCTTTGTAGAATCACTATAAATAACAAACTAGTCCTTCCCCAATGGTAGGGTCAAGATAGGAGCATTGACTAATCTTCTCTTCAGATCTTCAAAACATTCTTCACACTCTTTTTTCTAAAAAAAGTTTAACCAATTTACTTGTGAGCTTGGTTAATGGGTTATCCAATTGGGAAAAATTATTGAAAAAACATCAATAATAACATGCTAAACCAATAAAACTACGTACCTCAGTTATACTCCTTAGTGCTGGCCATTCTTGGATGGCTCCTATTTTTGAAGGATCAACAGAGATTCCATCCTTAGAGACTATATGGCCAAGAAAAAAAATCTCCTAAAGCATGAATTCACACTTGCTAAACTTCCTATATAATTCATTTCTTCTAAGGGTTTTCAAAATATTAAGCAAGTGATTTTCTTGATCTTCATATCTTTTTTAGTATACCAAGATATCAATAACAAATACCACTAAAAAGTCATCAAGGTATTCCTTGAAAACACTATTCATTACACCCATTAAGACATAAAGTGCATTAGTCATCCCAAAATGAATTACTATAAACTCATAACGCCCGTACCTGGTTCAAAATGCTATCTTGGGAATTTCATCCTTCTTCACGCACAACTGATGGTATACAGATCGAATGTCAATATTTGAAAAAATATTTAGCTCCATGAAGTTGATTGAATAAATCATCAATGTGATGTAGGGGATACATGTTATTTATTGTTATAGTATTGATCTCCCTGTAGTTAATGCACAGCCTCATAGATCCATCTTTCTTCTTAACAAAAAGGACAGGGGAAACCCATGGAGAATGACAAGGGAAAATAAATCCCTTTTTACTTAATTCCACTAGTTGTTTCTTTAGTTACACTAATTTCTCATTTTCCATTCTATAAGGGGTCTTCGATATGGTTCTTGAACCAGGAATTACATTAATGGAAAACTCAATTTCTCATTCTGGAGGATATCTAGGTAAATCCTCTAGAAACACATCAACATCTTCCTGCACAATAGGTATATCCCCTATTTGAACATTCCTTTCCTCACCCATAGTTATTTAATTCTCTTACTCCCCAATATTTGAATTTAGTAGAGCTATTGGGAGTGGATCTAGATAAGAATCAGATGGTGATGTTTCTTCTCTAAAGATAAGGATTTCCTAATCATCATCAAAAATTGTAACCTTATTCTTCTTACAATAAATTTCTACATCATTGCCTGATAACAAATCCATACCAAGGATTATATCAAATTCAATCATGGGTATAACAATGATATCAGCGGATAAAGAACATTTATATGCCCTAATGGGAACTTATTCACAAAACATTGTTACAATGATACTCCCCTTAGGTGTTTTGACTGACAAATCCTTTGTTAAATCAAATTGGAAATATATAATGTTCTTAGAAAACTAGGAAGATATGAAACAATGCGATGATTTAGAATCAAATAATGCATTCGCTAAATATGATGAAACAATTAAATTACCTATCACCATGTCTTTTAGAGCATCAACCTTAGCAGTAGTGATCACATAATCTTGGCCTTGCTCCCTTTCCCTTTTCTAAGGTAAGCTTCTTTCGC
Organism: Viscum album; assembly: GCA_963277665.1. NCBI lineage: Eukaryota > Viridiplantae > Streptophyta > Magnoliopsida > Santalales > Viscaceae > Viscum > Viscum album. Next base: position 1,875,555,795 of record OY728122.1, on the reverse strand, counting down.
ACTTAGGACATTCATTTGCACAATTTCCCATCTCTGTACAATTATAGAATTGAAGCTTGATAGCTTATTTATATCCTTTATAATCTCTAGCATGATGGCCTTTCTATCCACATTTGTAGCATAATCCTTTTCCCTTTAGATAGGAACCAGGGTGCTTCCTTCCACAATTATCACATGGTGGAAATTCAATTATTCCCTTTTTCCTTGTTTCCTTATTTCCTTTACTAGAGTGATCAGAAGATCTCTTCTTCCCTTCAATTCTTTAAATTCATAAGATAAAGATAATTCCTTTTCTGACTTCGTATCAGGTGAGTCTATATCTTTATATGATGAGAAGGATTTCTAGACTAATTCTCGATGGAGAAATGATTTTAACCCATAAAAGTAATGATCAATCTTACTTCTTAAGTTACGTATATAATCTACAACATGTCTTTCTTAACTTCTAAAGTTAGCTTCATACTTTGTTACATTATCCATCTCTTTTTTCCTCAGACTCAAAATTTCCTTTCCATATCCACTTGATGGTCATGAGGAAAGTATTTTTCTATGAAAATATATTTAAACTCCTTTCATTCCATACATGATAATTCTTCATCCTCCTTTGTGTTTTGAATTAATGACCACCATTGATCTGCATCTCCTGTGAGGCGATAAAATTCCATGACAACTTTTTCCCTTTCACTACTCCTCAAAACATGAAATATTTTCTCTACGAAACTTAACCACTGGTCAGCTGAAAATGGATTTGTAGACCCATTGAATGCTGGTGGTTGTTTTCTCATGAAGTGTTCTAACATTGATTCTCCATGTTGTGGATCTGGGTGCTCCATATGGGTAAAGTTATTATTCATAACCTATAGGAGTTGTCCCAGTATGGTCATAAGTTGATCAACACCAGTTGCATCACCAGCACCACTATAATTATCTTGAGTAGGATGGCAGTCCCTACATGGATTACATGCATTGATATGGTTTATATTCCTTCCACTATGTGCCATTTCTAAACAATGTCTTACACTAGATTAGTTTTTGATTCACAATATGTAATTCCAATGTTTTAAAACACTTAACATACATTGAACAATTTATGGATATAATCCATAATCGTAAAAAAATATTTTACTTGAGGATGTATAAACTCATAAATCCTTCATAATGATTTTTAATGAAAATGTGAATTATTATAAGCATATCCCCCAGGAGTGTCGTAACCAAGAGTGCAGCAAGGTCCACTGTCATGTACCAAGATACCTGGGGTCAAGCCTAAAAATACATGTCATAGTTTTCACTCCTAGGTACATCTGTTCCAGAGCCGCCCCTACCTACTCATATCCAGACATGGATGTATTTCTTGAAAAACTATCAAAATATCTTCAATACCAAAATTCTAGGAAGTTCTTATATACTAATCCTCAGATTTTATCTTAGGGTAATGTGCTCTAATTAGTGTTTATCTAAATCTAGTTTCAAATGATTGTAATAAACTTCCTCTAAAACCAACTATAACACCCTGACCCTAGTTACCTAGAGTCAGTTCATTATTACATAATATTGGCACGATACAAGGAATCATGTCACGAAAGACTGATCAGTTTGGTATTATAGGAAACAGGATATATACATAAGTTCAACATTACAACTTGAAAATAAATACAACACTAATTTATTCCATTAGAAACATCCAATCATCCTATATTATTCCTAAAATCCACTCATAAATAACTTCTTCATATCCTGGAAAAATGAAATGTAAGAGAATGGGTGAGCTCAAACACTCAGTAAGAGTAAAAAATATAGTGGAAGATAACAAAAACATTAGGCATGGTGAAAATTTGAAAAATCTTTCCTTTAAAAATAATAAACATGGAAAATTTATTGCAGGAATATGAGATGAGTAAATAATTCCATAATAAAATATAGTCATGGGTATTCTACTAGTCGAATAACCACATAAAGCATCAATATTATTTTCATAATGAGGGAATCTGTAATGCAGAGCATTATGAAACATTTTGTCAAGGCCTCGGCCATGATTTCTTAAAACGATTAAGGCCTCGGCCAATTACATATCTAATTGTCTCATGATACGTACCGATGCATCACGGAGATATAGAGGTCTCCACCCATCACTTACTCATTCCAATAAATTCCTCATATGAAAAGGTTTAAATATAACATATACATTCATATTAAAACAAGCATATGAAATGTCAATACATTAACTGTAACCCATGAATGGTATAAAAATAACACATCCACAGTCAATCATATAAAAAAACATTAAATAAAATATGGAATGTATGTTTCATAATAAATCAACTTCAAACAAGTATAAAATATATCAAAGGATGTTTACATAGAGGAAATAAAAAAAATTGAGAGAAATATCACTTTCTATTTTGAAATCATTTAAGGGTAAAATAATTATAAAAGAAAACATTTATTTTTAAAAAATTATTATAATATTTTATGGGCTTCGACGATGTTATAATGGTGGAAAATAGTCACACCCTTCTTATAAGTAAAAAAAGATATTTTTACCTTAATTTTTTCAAAAAGGGTCATAAAATACCATGTTTGGAGAACAATGGAAAGATTCCATTAAAAAAATATAATATAAAATAAGGGTATAATTGAATTTAACCCATTTTATAGTAAATTTAAAAAAAATGAAATACATTTTTATGATAACCCGGATGTGAATGATAAAGAGGTCCTAGCAGGTACTTACGTAAAAAAAAACCACGGATAATAAAAAGATTTTGAAATTAACCCTTACCATGTACATTTCCTTGGTCGAGGGTACGTTAAATTCTTGTATAATAGTTCAATAATTGTTATTAAATGATAAAAAAACTACATACATGAATATGATATCATATATGATCTTCCAATATTTCTTTTCTAATAATATTTTAGTAGTATCATTGTTTTGGGTGTTAATTGATTCATTTTCATTTATATGTTCTATTACGTAAGTCATTTTTATTATGGATAATATTTATTTGATTCATATAAAGAAATATATTATGTTATTAATTATCATTTTTAATAATAAAATGAAAATTATTCTTGAATGGTTACGATGGGGAATGAATCTTGTCGCGTTCGTGGAGACTGTAATCCGTACGTATGCTCGAACGCTACTTCCATTTTTTTAAAGGAATGAAAACCAAATAATATATAGGTATATTATTATTCCAATATAATATAATATTTTATATATGTTTTTTATGTTCCTTAAAACCATCCTTTATATGTTTCATGTATGGTATTAACAAGTCATATCACTTCGAGGGGGAGGGTGTCCGCACTTCATCAAATGAAATTATCGTATATATACAACATTAAAAGAATAAGGGTATGCTCTAAAAGATAATTAAAGATGATTAAAGGTAAAATAAATATCATATATATCATATATAATTACATTTCCATCATATTGGCCACCATAGGGGGTGGTAGTAGAAGATTGGACAATCATCGTTTCGTGAGGCAGTAGTTTGTCGTCCACAGAAACATTATGTTCAATACCCATTAGATGGAGGTGTTTGTAAGTGTAGTTAAAATACTTCTCATAAAAAACCTAGTATATTTAGGATACTAGTGTTGTTATAATATAATGTAATAAATGGTGTCTATCGGGTTGGATAAGTAGAATAATAGAAAAGAACATAAGAGTAGATGTTACCTTTAAATCAGGTAACTCCCTTTGGATTAAACCAAAAGGCTTCCTTAACATGCCTTCTGCCTAAGGTAAGGTTTCTAAGAGTAATATAGGGATGTAGGGAGCTTAATTGGGAGATTTTTATATGACACAAGGGGCTTGAGAGGTGTGAGAAATTAGTTAAAATTAGGGCTTTTTATACGGGGGGAGGGGCTCTTTTGAAAAGTTTGAAAATATTATTTTATTATAATTTTTTTTTTGTTTTTAAATGTCCAAAAATCATTACTTTTTAAGAAAATATGACTCATTTTCGAAATAAAATCATCCAATATGAATTTTACAGGTTTTGGATATTGGTTAATTTTTATAATCTTATTTATTTAAATCATTTATTAATGAGGTAAACACTGCATCCTTATTGTGTCATAAATAATTTTATTTATTTGATGTCTAAAAATTATAAAAAAAACTATGATATATAAAATAATTTTATCATTCAAATTAATATTTGTAGTCTAAGAGATTACTCATAAAACCCCTTGTAAAAATTGTTTCACTAAAAGATATATGTTTTTGTCGTTTCTGTCTTTACTTCAAATTAATTAATAAAAAGTGTCATTATCACTCTCATGTGGCTCCATGGGGTCCCAAAATCGACCCAAGGATTCCCATGGTCAAGAAAGTACCAACCAATAGATATAAGACACGTGATAGATTAATTTAGTATTCTTATAATATTTTTTACCCTTATTTACCGGATTTACCCCTTTAACCACGAGAAATAAAATATTTACTAAAGTAAATATTCATAATCTATAAAATTAAAAGTTACCTATTTACACAATTTGTACCTTATGTGTCTAAATATGGAATCAATATTTTCAAATTAAAAACAAATAAGTGGCATAAATGAATTTAAAATTAATTCTTGTTGTCAAAACAAAAATCCTGTTTTTAAGAAATAATAACTGTCAAAAGATTGACACTTCTTTATGTACTGTGTAAATGTGAAATTACATCCAATGACCTAAATTAAATTAAATTATAAAAATTTAATCTAATTATAATTAAAAACCATTTAAATTTTTAATATAACACTATAAATTATTTCTCTTAAAAAGCTTTTTTTAATTAAAAGTTAGTATTTTTCACTATTCATCTAAATTGAAAGTTTTCAGAAAAGTACCAAAAAATCACCCTAAGGCAATTTTGATATTCATAATCCAAAACTGAAGTCCATTTTGATGAATAAAATTTATAAAATTTCTAAAAAGTGGGTATTACTATTCATAACGGCTAGTTTGATTGGTCGTGGTGTGTTAGAATCTTGATGTTGTGTACAATCCAAGCTATTGAATTATTCAAAGGGAAATATACCATGGAAGCATGGGGTGTTACATCTTATAAAAAGATAATCATCATGATGTTTCACTAAGTACCATAATTTTTCCATTCAAACTGATTGTGTATTTCTTTCATAGACATTTTCTAATTCTCATCACCTAAGGAATAATTTGTTATTTTAAGTTAAAATTATTATAAAAATGTTATAAAATCATATTAACTCTATAAGGAACATATATTTTTTTCATTTGATCAAAATCACCCATAATATTATTAATAGGATACTCATTCAGAAATATTTTTTCCCTGGATAAATAGAATGATTGACATAATATTTTGTAATTTTCACGTTCTTATTCAGTGACATCCAATATTTTTGTGTAAGACACTATATTTTATAAAATTAGAGGATTTATAAAAACAAGATCTAAATCACCTCCATCATCTATAAATTTTCAAATAGATTTTATCAAAATATCATGTTCATTAATATTTACATCTTCCATTTCTATAATAGTATGTGATTTTTTAAAGCTTTTTTTAAAACGAATGTTTGGTATAAAAAACACTTTAATAAATAAATTTGGGTTCCTTTCATTTCAAAATTTCTAGGATGGATTCATTGAAAATTGATGGTGTAAAATATTATTTTTAGTGTAGTAAGAGGTATTAAAAACTATAGCACAAAAATATTTCACATTCTGATATTCACACAAAATTTAATAGGCTATCTCTTGATGATTTCTATTTAATATTTCAACTTTACCATTCTATTATAGATTTATTAATGAAAAAACTCAATCTAATTTTTTTAATAATAAAATTTGTAACTTCAATATTCTCAAATTATCCTCCATGTTATCTTTGGAATATTAATATATGGTGGTATTTATTATTTTGAACAAGATAAGAAATTTTTAAAACAATGATAGTGCTTACGATTTTTATTTTGATAGATCTAATATTTTCCATAGATTTTGTATGTATTTAAATTTTTTTAATCATCCAAAATAATCAAGTTTAGCTTATATGAATCTATTTTGGATTTATGATGTTCTTTGAGAAAAATGGTGAAAAACGCATAATTCTAGATTTTAGACAGTTTTTTACCTCAAGGGTTTTTTTTCCTTTACTAAAACCTATAAATCCATATTTTCTGATTCAAATTTTGTTAGAATACATATTTTATATCATAATTTTTTGTCTTATGGACCAGGGGCTGAATCAATCATCTATCGGACATAAAAAATCAATATAATTGAAGATTGTTCAAGGCGGATAGTGTGGACCCCACCAATGTAATGGACATCCATCTCCTCCTATACACCTTAAAATAATTTTATTACACTTTGTGTTGAAAGAGTACTCAAAGAGGTGTTCACCCAATAAATTACATGGAGTTTTGAATCTATTAAGGTGGCTATTGAATGACACATTCTTAAAGGAAGCTGCCTAGATGCTTCATCCAGAATCAAAAACCGACAAAGAAAAAAATCATAACTCCTATAACCGGTGGCCAAATGAGATAAAATTTAGAGGGTGGACTTACAACACAATAATGTACACCCTTCATGAAATGTTCTATGCATGAAGAGGCAAATTAATGGGTCCAAAACACTACAACATTCGGAGGATAAAAATCTTGATATAAAAGGAGGAGAGCTGCTCCCCCTCAAAGCATCTCATTATCCATCTAATCCTTCAAGGCACCAAGGAGGAGATCTCCACCAAGGGAGGCCGGCCACAACTTTTCCAAATTTCTTTTTAATTTATTTATTTTCTCTATTTTAATTTTTAGTTTTCAATTGTAATTTAGATCTCAAATAAATTCATTCGTTGTTTTTATTATTGTGTCCACCCATCCACCCTCTTTTCTTCCTCTCATCTTACCATCGTGAACTATAATTCTCATGATCATGAGTAACTATTCCGAGGAATATCCCGAGGGACTAATCAGGTTCTTGAACAAAAGACAATGTTTTTAATATTCCTTGAGTTAATTCTAAGGATAATTTATAGTGGGTGTAATCCTTGTTGTGGTTGTCTAAAGACTAACTTCTTAATCGACAACCATTTTCCCTCGATTGAGGAGGTGGTTGGAGGGTATGCTTGGTGATCACTAAGTAAACTATTCCTTCATAACCAGGGTAGAATAATGTGTGCACACATACAATGGAGTGTGTTCACTATGAATATTTGAAGTTGGCCAATGAAGGTGCTCCCTGAAAGTTCTCTCGGGAGAACATCCTTTCTTCTCTAATTACATTCTGTTTAGCCCTTCATGGTAATTTAGAATTAAACATTAATTTCATATGATTTATGAATTTCATTTATTTGATTAAATTCCATTTATTTCATAAAATATAAAACAAAAAAAGTAGTAATTTCGGTGAATTAGATTAAGTAGGTGAACGAACTGAGAAAGCTCCTCAAGTGAGATGACCCTGGTCAGCCTCTATGTTGCACTAGTAAAAAATAAAAATGAACTTTTTACATGCCCTATGATAGGTGTGCGTTGAAACTGGAATCATTTTTGGGGAGCTAATCAGTTTTTTACTTTACTTGTTCTATTTTTAAATTTTAGATAGTTTTCATTATTTTAAAAAAAATGAAAAAAAACATTATTTTTCCATGATGCATTCAAATTACAATTATTATGCATGGAATAATTACTCATAAGTGCGGGAAGAAAAACCAACTACACTAAGAATTCCCTAAAACATAGGGCTGATGCTCTAATGATAAGGTTCAAACAGAAGGAAAGAGGACTTGCAACATGGATCTCACTTGAAGATTTGATATCCATGGTCGATGAACTCAAATATGACAATGAAAGATTGAATTCGATGAATAAATTTCCAAAAAATTTCCCTAATTTCACTAATGAAATCCATTATGTTGAATCCAAACTCGAGGTGGAGGAGCATAACTACCTACCTCCATCTAGAGATAATCAAATCCAAGGGGCACTTTCAAATCAAGAGGGGATTAAGGCTGAACCAACTCAGGGAGTTGAACCTTTAATTGACTCTATCCATTATGGTTTTATTAAATCTGAATTTTATGTCACTCCATCTTGTTTTACAGAATCATATAGTCTTTTCTATTCCTTATAGGAAGAAGAAGAAATTTCACCTGTTGAGGAACACCTAAAGCTCCTTGATGATATTGATCATCTACTTGATGAAGTCCATTAAGGGATACAAGTGGCTATGCCTAAAGAACCAAATATACAAGATGACTACCTTAAAAGGGAATATTTTCAAATTAATATTTCAAATTTAAATTTTGAATCTCCATTTGATTATTCTTTTCATGCAGCACATCTGGAGCAACAACTAGATTTTGAATAAGACTTTGTACAAGTAGCAACTGAAGAGGAGGAGGTTCCGTACATCATCCTACACCTGCAATGCAATAGGTATATAATTTTGAGGGTGGGGGGGTCTGGTGTACTCTATACATGGAATTCACATTAGCACGAACAAAGAACTGCAATCTGGGAAAATCCACATGTGGTGGTTCAAATCAAAGAAGATTCATCCACCATCTAACTTTGGATAATAGCTGGTATTAACCTCTGGAGGCAATAAATATTTATGGACCACTTAGGGTATCCTACCAAGAGTTATCTTTACTTTCTTTTTATGAAATTAGATGTCAATTTCTTTTCTTTTCCAAGATTTAGGGCAGCTTGAAGCCCCCTCCCTTCTATACTTTTTGAGCTTAAATGACATGATCCTTATGCTTAATTGAGATGTTTTCTTTCATAGGATCATAATGGTGGAAGGAATCCCCATAAATTGAAGGTGAAGCACCATGTTTCATGAAAAAATGGAGTTCGATTTAATTGTTTTATCTTTTAAACTCTCCACATTTTTTCAACAACATGTTTTGAGATTTAATGTTTAAATTGCATGACCATTCTTGAATTCATGTTTTACTCGACTTATCTTGGAGACATGAGTTTCTTAGGAACCCAGTGATTCCATGTTTCAAATGTTCATATTATTAAAATATTGAAAGGAGAATTGAATTATTAAATATGAAGCATAGATATTGAAATGATGAATAGTGTTTTGAAATAATTAATTAATTCATGTCAATGAAATTTCCCTACCATCTTTCATGCTTTGAATTTCTAAAATTTATGGAAATTTATTTGTTATTATTATTCATTCCATGAGTGATTGTACAATGTTATATTTCTCATTCCCGAGAGTATTCCTAGACTAAGTACTTCCTATTCATTCTTTACCATATTTTTATGAGTGATCTTGGGACATGTAACCGACCAGAACATGTATTGAAACTTATTAAATCTATGACTGTACAAAAACACATTTAAAATGATTGAGGTATCCTTTGAAAAGCCACTTATCCTTAAAATACAACCTTTACATTAATCATTCTTTTAGCCCATAGAGACCATGAATGTCCTCTATAGTGATTATCCACGTTCAAGCCATTTTTATACATTCCTACCCTACTATTGGTATTTGCATGATATTTTAAAGTTGAAGTGTGGGGGTAAAGGGAATCATGGTTGACAAGATGATACACATTGTAAAGAACAAGTGTGGGGTGTTATTGTGGGAATTTGTAAAAGGTTGTGAAATAATTTATTATACTATATTTTTTCCCTCTTGAATTGAAAAAAAATGGCAAAAATGACAAAAATATCCAAAAAAAGAAAAAAATGGGTTGTGATTTGGGAGAACCAAAAATCACCATTTTCCAGACCGACCATCTTATGATCATATGTGTATAAGGTGATGGATGTGAGGTTTCATCTAATCATAACTTTCGAAAAATGAAAAAAAAAATTACAAAATAAAAAAAAATCAAGAAGGATGAAAAATCATTTATTATGCATAATTTGACCATGACCATACTTTGATTTTTGGGGGAAGTGGGTGTTGGTACATTAAAGGGGATAATTTCATTATAATTTTACTTTTAATATCATGCATTATACTTCAGAGATAATTCTCCTCCTTAAAGATTACTTTTTAAAACATCAAATCCTACCAACCATAAGCCTCTTAGTCATTTGAACCTTTATTGAAAATTCCTCATGATTTTATGTGGCTTTTGTCTTTACAAAGTGGAGAAAGTAGTTCTTTTACAAGCTTATGGATAAGGATCATGTTCTCATGATATGAGAATAACTCTACTTTAATTATATCATGAGATATTAGAGGCAAAATTCAATGGTGAGGTAAATCATGATGTGGAATGCTTAATAATAATTAATTGAGAAGCTTGAATGAAAGAGAGAAGAAGTTCCATTTTATTTCAAAGGGGAAAAGTAAAATACATGATTTAAATTTTTCTCTGAAAAATGTGAAATTAAATTTATATTTTATGTGGATTTTTGAATGTTTGAATTGACATTTAAAATTATTAAATTTTTTTACTTTGGAATTTGAATACTGGTAACATTGATGTCCTCTCAATTCCATGTTGAGATTTTATGCTTGAGGACAAGCATAATTTAAGTGTGGGGGAATTGACAGATCTAATATTTTCCACATTGTTTATGTATTTAAATTTTTTTAAGCATCACAAATAATCAATTTGAGATTATATGAATCAATTTTTTATTTATGATGTGTTTTGAGCAAAACGGTGAAAAACGCATAATTCTGGATTTTAGATAGATTTTTACATCAAGGGTATTTTAGTCATTTCCTAAAAAATATAAATTCAAATTTTCTGATTCAAAATTTTTTAGAATCCATATAGGATTTCCTTCGTTTTTGTATGTTGGACCAGGGGCTGAATCAGTCATAATGAGGCCATAAAAATCAATAAAATTGATGATTTTTTCGGGCGGACAACATGGACCCCACCACCATAATGGACAACCATCTCAGACTACACACCTTCAAATGCATTGATCTCACTTGTGGATGAAATCAGACTCAATGTGGCGTTCACAAAATAAATTACATGGAGTTATGAATCCATTAATGTGGCTATTGAATGACATATTCTTAAAAGAAGCTGCCTATATTCTTCATCCCAAATCAAAAAATTACCATGAAAAAATCATAACTCTTACAACCGATGGCCAAATGAGCTGAAATATGGAGGGTGGATGGAAAACATTTTAATATATAACTTTCATTAAGGGTTCAATGCATGAAGCGGCTAATTAATGGGTAACAAACGTGACAACATTATGAGGACAGAAATGTAGCTATAAAAGGAGGAGAGATCCTCCCCCTCAAAGAATCTCGTTCTCCATCCATTCCTTCGAGGCACCATAGATGATATCTCCACCGAGGGAGGTCGTCCGCAACTCTTCCACATTTGTTTTTAATTTATTTATTTTCTTTATTTTTAGTTTTAGTTTTCAATTGTAATTTAGATTTCAAATAAATTTGTGCATTGTTTTTATTATTGTGTCCACCCATCCACCCTCTTTTCTTCCTCTCATCTTACCATCGTGAACTATAATACTCATGATCATGACTAAATAATCCGAGGAATATCCGGAGGGAGTAATCAGGTTCTTGAAACCATGACCATGATTTCAATATTCTTTGAGTTAATTCTTAGGATAATTTATAGTGGGTGTAATCCTCATTGTGGTTGTCTAAAGATTAACTTCTTAATCTAAAACCATTTTCCCTCGATTGAGGAGGTGGATGGAGGGTATTCTTGGTGATCACTAAGTAAACGTTTCATTCATAACAGGGGAAAAATAAGGTGTGTACACATACGATGGAGTGTGTTCACTAAGAATATTTGAAGCTGGCCAATGAAGGTTCTCCCTGAAAGTTCTCTCTGGAGAACTTCCTTTATTCTCTAATTACTTTCAGTTTTGCATTGCATGGTAATTTGGAATTAAATTTTACTTTCTTATAATTTATGAATTTCCTTTATTTTATTAAATTCCATTTATTTCATAAAATTTAAAAAACAAGAAGAGTTAATTTAGGTGAATTAGATTAAGTAGGTGAACGAACTGAGAATGATCCTCAAGTGAGACGACCCTTGTCAGCCTCTATGCTACACTAGGAAAACATAAAAATACGCTTTTTCCATGCCCTACGACAGGAGTGCATCATATTTTGAAGAAAAAACCCAAATATAAATAGTTTATTCATCATAAATGATATATATATATATAAACTATTTCCCACATATTCATTTTTTATTTATTCCAAGAATATGAAAATAAACAAACATGAGAGGTCCAAATGTTGTAGCATCACATAAATGTATAAATAAAACCTTACATTGTCTTTTTATAGACAAGCGTCACAAAATCATAATGAATTAAAATTACACTGTATAATATAATTTAGTTTTTTTTATAAAAATATTATTTGTTGAATGTATTTCAAAAAGTCTTAATATTCTTTGTTAGATACAAAAATAATCCTTTATTTCACTGTATAAAGGATAATTTAACCTGGTTAAGTATTATAAATCCATTGTATAAACATTATCATTATAAAGACCCGTAAATTCCAAGGAAATTTTTTTTTAAATTTTCTTTGAATTTTACAAGAACGCAGTTTCTGACAGCGCCTGATTCTGAGGCCCGGTGTGCCCGGAATCATTTTCCGAAGTTTGGCTCGGGTACGTTCAGTGAACGAACGAGCGGGTTTTTCTAACTTTTGAACCGGTGCTCGGAATCGAATTCCGAGGGAAATGATGGAATCACAGTGCCGGTTTTTTCTTAGAAACGCCTCTTCCGGAGTTGCGTTTGCTCGGCTATGGTTTTAAATTTTCGAGCTTAAGGTTATGAAATAAAATAATAGTACGACAAACATTATTTTATTTCACTTAAGCCACTTGAAATCCACTTGAAGTCACTTAAAGCAGCTTAAGATGAGTTGTTGCGGATAGGGTGCTATCCAAATATATCCTACCCTCTTGGTAGGATATTTTTGAGGTGGGACCCACACGAGCCCCACCGTTTCTTTTCCGCTAAATAACGCACCCACGAAAACCCGTCATTATGAAAGTCAACTGACGCGTTTTCTTAATTTCTTAATGCACCAATTAATTGGACGGTTTTCTTCGTTGAATTAATTGGGCGATTTATTTCGTTGAATTAATTCTACGAATTAATGGGTCGTTACTTATCTCGTTATTCGTTTCTTAACCGGTTTGAAATCCGTTGGCATAGTAATAAAATAAGACCAACGCCACATCTTGAGGATTTCACGTTGGGAGGCCTTTGACAGGATTCTTTGTGCCTTCATCCTCCTTCACGAAGAACGCGAAGAACGCGAAGAACGCGAAGAATGTCGTCACCCTCGGAGATTGACGACGCTTCATCCGAGACGTTCTTCCCCGCAACGATCTCCGATCACCAACTTCTTGAGTTCATCGACGTGTCCCCTTCCGCGACGATGTGACGCCCTTCCGCGACGACGCGACGCCCTTCCGCAACGACGCACCGCCTGTCCGCGACGCGACGATCGCCTCCTTCCGTGGTGATCAAATCCACGAAAAACGCGCGTGCGACGACTTGACGAGGTAGGGGTTATTGTGAATATTTTATATTCCCGTGAACGTTTCTTTAAAATTAATGAACCGGGTTCATATGAACAATTTTAATTTATTAAAATTTTTGTTTCATGTGTTGAATAATTCTCTCGTTGTTATTAACTAACGCGGAGGGTGCGGGCCAAACGAACACGGCCCGACAACCCTCCGTCGTTCTTAGTGGTTGTGTGGATTTGGAGGGTGATGGTAAAATGTAACGCAAGGGCGATTTGATGATCCCGCAGTGAAGAACGGAACCCGGTAGGAACAACGGCGCAGACAGGAAGGAAAACCGACCACCGGAGCAACTCCGGTGGCCCGCGGAAGCTGCCGGCGGCGCAGGTCACCGGCGGCACGCCGCCGGACAGGGCCGCCGCGGCGGCGGCGGCCAGCGGACCCGTGGCCGCGCGGGTCTGGCCCTCATGCACGGGGACGCGGCTATGCCGCGTCCATTGATTCCAGCGCGGCCCGTCGAGGGACGCGGCTTCTTCCAACCCGAGGGGGCGGCACCCCACGACTGCCGCGTTGCTTAGCCGCTTGGCTGCGACGAGCCGGGCCGGACCGGGTCGGGACGACCCGGTTCGGCGGACCCAGGGGGTCGGGCGAGGTCGGCCCAGGCCCAGACCCCCCATCTTCGGTCCATTTTCGGTATTTTGCATGTAACTTGAGCTACGGGCCTCCGAACGATGCGCCGTCTGCAGAAATGCGATCCTTGGATCGAGACGGTCGTTTCGGTATATCGCACTCAAGGTTTTGAAAAACTTTGGGTTCGGCCGGGTTGGTTCGTACACGAAACCAACCGGGCCCTCGGAGCGGAAACGCTCATATCTTGAGCTCCGAACGTCCGATTGATGTGCCGTCGACATTGGTGGATTCCTCTAAGTGAGACGGATATTTTGGATTACTCCGCTCGAGGTTTGGACACAGTTGGAGTACGGTCGGGTTGGTTTTGACTTAAAAACCAACTGGGCCCCGGGACGAAAAAGCCAATAACTCACAGACCGGGCGTCCGATTGACGCGCCGTCTGTCTCGTTGTTTTCCTCTTGATGAGACGGAACTTTTGGCATACTTCGCCCGAGTTTTGGTTGCTGTTGGATAGTGGCCGGGTTGGATTGTACCCAAAATCCAACCGGGCCCCTGGAACGGAAGAGCTGATATAATTCAGACCAGACGTCCATTTGATGAACCGTCAGCGGCGTTGGTGATCACGTTGAGAAACAGTCACTATGAGTATACCCTATGAGTGTTTGGGGTATAGTTGAGTTACGGCCGGATTGGTTCGCACATGAAACCAACCGGGCCCCTATGACGAAAAGGCTAATAACTCACAGACTGGGCGTCCGATTGACGCGTCGTCTATTGCGTTGAGACCCCTATGACGAGGCGGTCCTTTGAGATACTTCTTTGTGGGACTTTGTGATACTTGGAGTATCGACCTATAGCTCGTGGAGCGGACCCTCCCGGAGACGAGCGTACAGAGTACGGAGACCGTGTAGCCGGCTGAGACCTGACGACTGCTTGAACGACTCGACATGGAGTGAGTCGACTAGCCCAGTTGATGGAGCGCCCGGTATTTGGCGACAGACCCACGGCGGACGGAGCGCCTGGTAGTTGGCCGCAGACCCGTGGTACTCGACAGGAGGAGTACCTCTGTAGGATATTAGTGGGAGCGCCCGGTATTTGGCGACTGACCCACACCGGATGGAGCGCCCGGTAGTTGGCCGCAATCCCGCAGTACTCGACAGGAGAAGTACCTCAGCAGTCTTCGGTTAGTGAGCAGTACCTCGGAGTCGTGACAGGACCACTGTACACTCCAGAGACGAAGCTCTTCAGCAGTTACGGTTTCGATAATGAAAATACTAGTTTGAGCTGAGACTTTTGACCTTTGTGTTTACCTCATGATTGAGATGGTTCACTTGATAACTTAGGTATATGTATGGGAATATACATGGGTAGTGGTTATCCATTGATTTCATAATCCTTGTGTTTCCTCATGATTGAGATGGGTTACTTGATAACTTAGGAATATGTAAGGGCATTTACCTAAGTAGAGGTTATCTGTTGAGATATTCTTTGTGGCTCTCTTTGTTGGTTTTAGTGAGACCATGAGGGTCTCGGGGTCCCTACTGAGTATCGTTATACTCACCCCTGCCCGGTCTATGCCCGTACCTCGTTGTGTTGGTTGTAGACGACGGGTAGTGCTGACGAAGGCCGAGTGTTCGAGGACTGGACGGTACCTGGAGGTGGACTACATGACGAGTCAGTACCCGGAGGTGGACTACACGACGAGATGACACACGGGGGAGGTTGACAGATGAGAGCGTGGAGGAGGCTATCTGTACCTACCCTTCAGGTAGGATCCGTGGCGGACGACCAGGAGCTGCGCCATATGTACCTACCCTTCAGGTAGGATCCGAGGAGGACGGCCCAAGAGCCGCTTCCATCCTTCCAGCTGTTATCTTTTCTGTTTTACTTGTTCAGTTGTAGTTTTACTTTCTTTTGGGTTTTTATTCTGGCCTATTTACTTTTCATCACTTCTCTTGTACTTAGATTTTACTTTCTCCACTTGCTTACTCTGTGGTGCTTGTTTTCTTTTATAAAGGCAATGCCTTCCCAGTTATCGGTATTTACACCTTGGGTGCTAGTCGCCAGCCCCTGGCCTATGGAAGGTGGGATTGGGGTAGTCATGGCACAGGCCCTGAGGACGGGTCGTGACAAATTGGTATCAGAGGAGTTCGGTTCTACCGCAGAACTTATAACTCTAATGTTTCTTTCTGTGAAGCAATAGTGTTAAGAGTACCGAGTGTGGTTTTCAGTTCAGGGAGTCCAGTGTTGGTGCGGGCGGCCAACGTATCCATACACCAGGACCCTGACAACTGATTTCCGACTTTGTGCATGAAAACACTGATTGCGTGTGTGTTTTCCAGAAGTTTTATTTAAATGTCAGCTCAAACCCGGTCAGCTCACCAGGGATAATCTTTGACCGTGCCACGATGTTTCTTCCAGGATGCCTTTTCACGGACGACCAGCTAGAGCCCGGAGGGATGTGCGTGCTGACAACATGTCGAGCAATGAGGCTTAGGTACCGGGCCCTCTTGCAGTTGAGGCACCAGCAGAGGCACCAGCGGTACTACCATATATTGGGCCACCGATGCCACTAGCCCCAGAAGTAGGCAATGCACGCTACTTGAGTGCGTTGCACGAGTTCCAGCACTAGAGGACACCCAGGTTCCGGGGAGAGACGGACCCGCAGGCGGCTGAGGATTGGCTGGAGGCTGTGGTGAGAGTCTTCAGGCTAGTGGGGACACTGAAAGACTTCGTGGTGATCATTGCTTCCAGCCTCCTTCAGGCAGCAGCAGGCAGGTGGTGGATCCACTTGTTCCAGTTTTGCGACGGGATGACCTTCGCATGGGAAGACTTTGAGACCTTCTTAAGGGTGGAGTTTGTGCCATTAGCTCTACACCCCGAGCATGTACAAGAGCTTCTACCTTTGCCGCAGGGTTTTCGATCAGTTTTCGAGTCATCTGTGGGCAGTAGACAGATGATGCAGAGGTCCAGGAGGACCAGAACAGCAGTTGGACGATCTCAGGTTTTAGGATCAGTGGTGCGGGGCACCCGGGGTGGGGTCAGAGCCAGGCGTGCCAGAAACGGATAGTGTTTCTCTTGCGGCAGGAAGGGTCACCTGGCACGTGACAATACGACCCCCCGCATGGTTGATCAGCGGGTGTTGGAGGAGCCACTAAGAAAGAAGCAGTGGCTGCTGCTTGAGAAACATCCGAGCAGTGGACAAGGCAGTAGAGCTCCGAGAGCAGGTGGACAGGAGAGGAACTAGTGGATACGTCCATTGTACTTCTAGTTCCATGTTGCTTTTGTATTCATGTCTTTGTACTATGAGCTGCAATAATAAAAAGACACTTATCTTTGTTTGTTTTCCTGTCCTTTTGTTTGGTTGATACTGAGTGGTCCCGGTTAAACTGTTGACTTGACCCTCACTTTCTAGATTTCTACTGGAGGAGACCCAGTGACCTCACACTGATGCCAACAGTGTGAATCGACCCTTGGAGGCGAGAGTGATAGTTGGATCACTTGGTAGTTACGTTGAGGCCTCACGACGTCATCCATGGCATGAATGCATCATTCATGTCTGGATTGACTGTATTAGGCAACGAATGTGGTTCATCCAGGGGATCAGACCGAATTTCTCTTATCGGAAAAGAAGAAATCATAGCAGCTCTTATGAGACTAAAGAAGGTCCAGGTCATCCAAGAGTGGATGAAGACTGCACAGTGCAGTAAGAAACAGGAAACCGGTGCTAGTCTTAGAGACTCGAGCGTGTTAAATGTTTCAAGAAGTGGAAGCTTTAAGGATAGATGCGTCTGTGAAGAAGAAGACGTGGAGGCAGAGCTAGGAGAGCAGTATGAGGTGGTGTACATCTTAACATGCTATAGCCACCCGCCTTAGTTATCCCTGCCAGGCTCAGGGAGCTGGAGGGCGGTGGAAGAGTGCGACTGCGTGCAGTCAAGGAATGTGACCCAATGGCTCTAGAAATGATTCAAGGGACAGTCTGTGTCCACTACTAGCTTCTGTAGTAACGGACGTCGATATGAATCATTACTTGCTTTCAAAAATCATGTTCCAGACCTAGATTTTCCGGTAAGCCGTGGACGTGACCCTCACGTCTGGAGATACCTTGGGAGGAGACGCGATGATCACACTTACGCCGACGGTGTGGTCGGACCCTCGAGGTGAGAGTTTCAGTTGGAATATCTTGGTGGTAGCGTCGAGGCCTTATGACGTTAGTTTATGTATGGAACGGGCAATAACTGTTCATACTCAAATTGACGGTTTTAGGAAAACGCAGGGATGGGTTTTCCTTGGTCGGCGAAAAGGAAACCCCAGACAGCACGGGATAAACTCTTTCACATGAGGGTGCGAATGATCACTCTTGAGTCAGTCAACCATACCCTCGTGGCAGCAGTCTTTTGAGTTTCAGTTCTAACAGAAAATGGAGACCTTTGGAGTTTGAGGATGATGACCACGTCTTCTTATGGGTCTCACCTCGACGAGGTTTACGGAGATGTGTCCAGGGAGGCAAGTTATATCTGAGGTTCAACGGACCATTCTAGGTCCTCAGCTGGGTAGGCGAGTTGGTTTACCGCTTGACCCATCCACCTCAGTTGCACTAGGTGCACGATGTTTTCCAGGTATCTCAACTGAGGAAATAGATGCTCGACCCTTCGCCTATCATCGACCATGAGGAGAAGGAAAATGGAAATGGGGTTACTTCCATAGAGGTTCTAGTGAGGATCAAGGATCGACAGGATCGGATCCTACGGGGACGATCGATTCCTCTGGTACACTTTCTTTGGTAGCACGGGAACCTCTAGGTGAGCACATGGGAGCGGAAGGCTCAGATGCGTTCTCAGTACTGCCTCTGTATCCCTATGTTTGTGGTGAAGCTTTACGGGGACGTAAATCCCTGTGGTGGGAGTAATTTAAAGACCTATAAATTCCAAGGAATTTTTTTTTTAATTTTCTAAGGAATTTTACAAGAGCGCAGTTTCTGACGGCGCCTGATTCTGAGGCCCGGTGTGCCCGAAATCATTTTCCGAAGTTTGGCTCGGGTACGTTCAGTGAACGAACAAGCGGGGTTTTCTAACTTTTGAACCGGTGCTCGGAATCTAATTCTGAGGGCACCGATGGAATCGCAGCGCCAGTTTTTTCTTAGAAACGCCTCTTCCGGAGTTGCGTTTGATCGGGTGTGGTTTTAAATTTTCGGGCTTAAGGTTAAGAAATAAAATAATTGTACGACAAACTTTATTTTATTTCACTTAAGCCGCTTGGAAGCGACTTGAAGCCACTTAAAGAAGCATAAGCTGAGTTGTTGCGGATAGGGTGCTATCCAAAAATATCCTACCCTCTTGGTAGGATATTTGTGAGGTGGGACCCACACGATCCCCACCGTTTCTTTTCCGCTAAGTAACGCACCCGTGCAAACCCGTCATTATGAAAGTCAACTGACGTGTTTTCTTAATTTCTGAACGCACCAATTAATTGGGCGGTTTTATTCATTGAATTAATTGGGTGGTTTATTTCGTTGAATTAATTCTACGAATTAATGGGTCGTTACTTATCTCTTTATTCGTTTCTTAACTGGTTTGAAATCCGTTGGCGTAGTAATAAAATAAGACCAACGCCACATCTTGAAGATTTCACATTCGGAGGCCTTTGACAGAATTCTTTGTGCCTTCATCCTCCTTCGCGAAAAACGCGAAGACGCGAAGAACGCGGAGAACGCGAAGAACGTCGTCACCCTCAGAGATTGACGACGCTTCTTCCGAGACGTTCTTCCCCGCAACGATCTCCGATCACCAACTTCTTGAGTTCGTCGACGCATCACCTTCCGCGACGACGCGACGCCCTTCCGCGACGACGCGCCGCCCTTCCGCGACGACGCGCTACCTTTCCGCGACGCGACGATCGCCTCCTTCCGCGGCGATCAAATCCGCGAAGAACGCGCGTGCGACGACTTGACGAGGTAGGGGTTGTTGTGAATATTTTATATTACTGTGAACGTTTCTTTAAAATTAAAGAACCAGGTTCATATGAACAATTTTAATTTATTAAAATTGTTGTTTCATGTGTTGAATAATTCTCCCATTGTTATTAACTAACGCGGAGGGTGCGGGCCAAACGAACACGGCATGACAACCCTCCACCATTCTTCATGGGTTTTTGGATTTGGCGGGAGACGGAAAAACGTGATGCAAGGGCGATTTGATGATCCTGCAGTGAAGAACGGAACCCGAGAGGAACAACGGCGCAGACGGGAAGGAAAACGGACAACCAGAGAAACTCCGTTGGCCCGCGGAAGCTGTCGGCGGCGCGGGTCACCGGCGGCGCCCCGACGCGCCGCTGGACAGGGCCATCGCGGCGGTGGCGACCAGTGGACCCGCGACCACGCGGGTCCGGACCTCACGCATGGGACGCGGCTATGCCGCGTCCGTTGACTCCAGCGCGGCCCTTCGAGGGCTGCGGCTTCTTCCAACCCGCGGGGGCAGCGCCCCGCGGCTGCCGCGTTGCTCGGCCGCTCGGCCGAGATGAGCCAGGCCGGCTTGCCGAGCCGGGCCGAGCCCTGGCCGGGCTGGACCGGGTCGGGTTGACCCGGTTCGACGGCCCCAGGGGGGGTCGGGCCGGGTCGGCCCGGGCCCATACCCCCCGTCTTCGGACCATTTTAGGTCTTTTGCCAGTAACTTGAGCTACGGGCCACCGAATGATGCACTGTCAGCGGAAATCTGATCCTTGGATCGAGACGGTCGTTTCGGTATATCGCACTCAAGGTTTCGGAAAAATTGGGTTCGACTGGGTTGGTTCGTACAAGAAACCAACCGGGCCCTCGGAACGGAAACGCTCATATCTTGAGCTCCGAATGTCCGATTGGTGTGCCGTCGACTTTGGTGGATTACTCTAAGTGAGACGGATCTTTTGGCGTACTCCGCTCGAGGTTTGGACGCAGTTGGAGTACGGTCGGGTTGGTTTTGACTTAAAAACCAACCGGGCCCCCGGGACGAAAAAGCCAATAACTCACAGACCGGGCGTCCGATTGACGCGCCGTCTGTCTCGTTGTTTTCCTCTTGATGAGACGGAACTTTTGGCATACTTCGCCCGAGTTTTGGTTTCTGTTGGATAGTGGCCGGGTTGGATTGTACCCGAAATCCAACCCGGCCACTGGAACGGAAAAGCTGATATCATTCAGACCAGACGTCTGTTTGACGAACCGTCAGCGGCGTTGGTGATCACGTTGAGAAACGGTCCCTATGAATATACCCTATGAGTGTTCGGGGTATAGTTGAGTTACGTCCGGATTGGTTCGTACATGAAACCAACAGGGCCCCTGGGACGAAAAGGCTAATAACTCACAGACCGGGCGTCCGATTGACGCGCCGTCTGTTGCATTGAGACCCCTATGATGAGGCGGTCCTTTGAGATACTTATTCATGGGACTTTGTGATACTTGGAGTATCGACCAATAGCTCGTGGAGCGGACCCTCCCAGAGACGAGCGTGCGGAGTACGGAGACCGTGTAGCCGGATGAGACCTGACGACTGCTTGATCGACTCGACTTGGAGTGAGTCGAATAGCCCAGTGGACGGAGCGCCCTGTATTTGGCGACAGACCCACGGCGGACGGAGCGCTTGGTAGTTGGCCGCAGACCCGCGGTACTCCGACAGGAGGAGTACCTCTGTAGGCTATTAGGGGGAGCGCCCGGTATTTGGCGACTGACCCACAACGGACGGAGCGCCCGGTAGTTGGCCGCAAACCCGCAGTACTCGACAGGAGGAGTACCTCAGCAGTCTTCGGTTAGTGAGCAGTACCTCAGAGTCATGACAGGACCACTGTACACTCCAGAGAGGGAGCTCTTCAGTAGTTACGGTTTCGATAATGAAAATCATGGTTTGAGCTGAGACTTTTTCCCTTTTTGTTTACCTCTGATTAAGATGGGTCACCTGATAACTTAGGTATATGTATGGGCATATACATGGGTAGTGGTTATCCATTGATTTCAAAATCCTTGTGTTTCATCATGATTGAGATGGGTTACTTGATAACTTAGGAATATGTAAGGGCATAAACCTAAGTAGAGGTTATCTGTTGAGATATTCTTTGTGGCTATCTTTGTTGGTTTTAGTGAGACCATGAGGGTCTCGGGGTCCCTACTGAGTATCGTTATACTCACCCCTGCACGGGTTATGCCCGCACCTCGTTGTGTTGGTTGCAGACGACAGGCAGTGCTGACGGAGGCCGAGTGTTCGAGGACTGGATGGTACCCGGAGGTGGACTACATGATGAGTCAGTACCCGGAGGTGGACTACACGATGAGACGACACACGGAGGAGGTTGACGGACGAGAGCGTGGAGGAGGCTATCTGTTCCTACCCTTCAGGTAGGATCCGTGGCGGACGACCAGGAGTTGCACCATCTGTACCTACCCTTCAGGTAGGATCCGAGGAGGACGACCCAGGAGCTGCTTCCGTCCTTCCAGCTGTTATCTTTTCTGTTGTACTTGTTCAGTTGCAGTTGTACTTTCTTTTGGGTTTGTATTCTGGCCCATTTACTTTTCAGCACTTCTCTTGTACTTAGATTTTACTTTTTATGCTTTCTTACTCTATGGTGCTTGTTTTCTTTTATAAAGGCAATGCCTTCCCAGTTATCGGGATTTACGCCTTGGGTGATAGTCTCCAGCCCCTGGCCAATGGAAGGCGGGCTTGGGGTAGTCATGGTACGGGCCCCGAGGACGGGTCGTGACAATCATATCATTATAAAGAAAATATTTGATTATCTTATGAACTAGTTATGGTATATTTTTCATTTTTTATGTCCAGAAAGAACCCAACATCACATAATTCAAAATTGGAATTGAGGATTTGATTTAATTCTAAAACATAAAAAATAACCAAAATCAAATGTTCACCTTGGAAAAATGCAGGACATAGACAAATAATTCAACCTTTCAAATTATCTGTAAATATATATTTTCCTCATTATACATTATAAAAGTATTGGAAGTTGAAATTGACACTTATCATATGTTTATACTGAACTCTATATATGTAAAAAAATTATTCATCATTGGTACATGGAATTTTATCCTGAATATCATGTTTCTAAGGATTTTGGAACCAAACTTCTCTTATGTTTGAAATGGTTAGAAAATAAAACATTTATAACACATAATTTTCCAAATCGAATATATTTAAAAGTATTAGTGTCACTTGAAATATAATATTTTTATTATATAAATGATTTATTTTTTCTTAAGTAACTTCATCTTTTATAATTTCATCTAGTTTTGAGATAAGAAAAAAAAGAGCACTATTCATAAAAATTTAATTTTTTTGATCACGCGTTCTAAGTGATGAGGTATATCTTATTCAAGATCATTGTTTTATTTTTTTTCTCTAAATCATGAATATTTTATAATTTTTTTATAACATCTATAAATATTTACAAAACATTATTAAGTATATCAATATTTTATATAAGTTGTTTAGCATTTTTTTTGATTTTTAGTGGGTTTAAATATAGTATTTCTAGATTATATTTAGTTGGTACCATTTTTATATTATCAATAGATATGGAAATTTTAACATTATATTTCTTATATTTCATTGATAACATTTTTTAATTTTCCTCTAGTTGATCCATATAGTAACTCATATCATGCATTGATGGAGAATCCTCCTATACTTCATCATAAATAAAATATTTTAATGATTAAGTAGATATGTATTTAATTAACTTATATATGAATCAAATTTCAAATTCTTGAGTTACATTTATAATAAATCAGGGTACCTTACAAATATTTTCATCGAATGAACTATTATCTAATTAAGAATCTACATTGGTCTATATAAACATTTCATTGACTAATTTATTACCCCCATACTACTTCTCTCTTTTAGGTTCAATTTAATTTTCATGATCTTTGTATATTTTGGTCAATAGGCACCAATTTTTTACACTTATTGAAATAATTTCACTTCATTCCCATTTTTATTATCTCTTTCTATATTTTTTACAGAATTTGTTTTCTCCCTATTATTTTTGTTTCGAGGTATTCTCCTCTAAAAAATTCCAATAAAATTTTCAAGATGAGAAAATTCATCATCACTATGTTGGGTATCACTATCATCTAAAACATTATTCAATATATAGTTGAAAGAAAACCCATTATTTTTAATATTCTCATTTTTTTTAACTTTGAGAAAAAATCACATCTCATCCATTTTACATTAAGTTTATCACCCTTCTTATTTTTAATACATGTTTTATCAACCATGGATGTTATATTAAATTTCATTATCAGCAAAATATATCGATAATATCTTTAACCCTCTTTTAATTTATAATATATATCTGATTAAGTATTTAAAAACCATCGATGATCTTTATAATCCATTGATACATCTACGAAATAGGATATCCTATTAGAAAATCATATCCATGATATTGTGAATGATGAATTACCTTTATTTTTTATAAAACATTAGTTTTTTTGAAATGATTATTCTCCATATTTTTCAATATTTCATTAGTTATCATGAAAAATAAATTTGACTACATATATTTCTAGTCATTTCATAAAGTAATCAATTTTAAACATTTTAATTTAACTAGAACTAAAATTCTTCATGTGGTGTAAAATTAGAAATATTTTTCTTATGAATTTTATATTCCCTAGAAACCTAAGAGATTTATCAACACCATTATTATTAATACAATTCTTCATCCAATACATATGATACTCATAATCTATATCATGATTTTTTTTTTGGTTAATTCTAATTTAAATAATTAAGTTATCTTTCTAAAATATATTATTCTGTAATAATTTTTTAAAATATATATTATTTTAAGGAAATATTTAAAGACTTTCTCTAGTACAAAATATTTTCCTTGTAAAGAAGTTTAAAGGGAGAGGTGAATTAAATAATTAAAAAATAAAAAATAATAAAACTACTAAAATGAAATAAAATTGGAATAAAAATTTTTGAATGGTTGAAACTAAATTAATGTGGTAAAAATAAAATAAATATTTCCAAATATTTTAAATGATATCAAAAATATAAATAATATATATACACAAATGAAGTATCATTAGAAGATTAATTAATAATAAAAAATTATAGATAATAAATCTTTATATCCAAAAAATCCAAAAAAAGTATATCCATGTTCAAAAACCCTAGAACATGTGCTTTTTTAAAATATAGTGGAAGGAGGATATAAAACCAAGTATTGATAAACCCAATATCTGAGAATGAAATTATTCGATCAAGTATTAGCAGAATTAACTCCTCATACATAGTAATTCTTCATTGAAAATATTGGTATCAATAAATTATATATCCTAAACTTCTTTGATATAAATATTAGTTGAATAAATGAAAGGTACAACCTCAAAGTTTAACCTTTATAATAAAGAAAACCATATAGGATACAAAAAAATTAGTAATTAAAAACAAAATAAAAACTACTGCCCAAAACATCATGTAGAGTGTGATTAATAGTAATTTTTCTTAAACAAGATTTCTTTTATATTTATAGAAATTCAGAATATGATAATTCTAAAGTATTATCTAATAAAATAAAATCCTAATTGTTTTCTAATGGAACTATAATATTTTCAATAATTATTTGTTAAATCATAAATATTTTTTATTTATTTTTAGTTTCGTATTTATATGTTACTTCGTTTGATAAAAATTATATATTTTTTGATTCTTTATAATAATTTATGAAAACATGAGAGTATGTAAGTATTCCAATCATTAATGAGTAGTTTAGATGGATTGTTTCTCTAAATATAAATTTATTAATGAAAAAAACATCAAGTAAACACATTAGGTTAATAGGTATATGTATTCTCATTTATCAAACAAATTATTTAGTTTATGTAATTAAAATTAAGACTCAATTGTAAAATGTTAATATTTATATTTTCATATTGATTAGAAATTATATTTCAGTTATTTCCGAAATTATTATCATTAATTCATATTCTATTGGTATTCTATATTTTTTTCTTTATTGGGTTATTAGCTCAAAAATTTCATTATTTATAAATTTACTCATGATTTCCAATGTGTTGATATGTTTATCATGGAATCATGTGTGAATAATTTTATAAATGAAATGTATAATGTGATTTTGGATAAGATGAATTTATAGATAACATATAAATATAATAAACCTCTATTTTATAATTGTGTATTTAATTATGTTTTTTAATTTAAAATTGTGTAAAATGATTTAAAATACATGTATATTTTGAATGGTTTATCATAGTTTCTATTGGTTTAGGCTTTAATTAATCTAGAAGATTACGTTATGGGGAATAAGAAAATTAAACGTAAATCAACCAAGATTTAACTAACTGTATCATTGGTTAATACCTCTTATGATAAATTTTATTAGTTTATAATATTTCTTAACATTTATTTTATCACGTATTATCATTATTAAAAATAACAAAATTGGTTATAGTAATCCACTGGAAACATAACCTTGAAAATAATGATGTGACTAGTATGCTTAACATACCTTCAGGAACTATTAACGTTTTATATGATTATTGTTCTATGAATTAGTTTATATTTTGAATGTTCAATAATACTATTAATTCACTATCTTAAAGATTAAATTTTATTCATCATTGAAAACACCCAATGGTTTTATTATTACTTCCTATTTATATAAAAATTATCAAATTGATATTTTTATAAAGGTACATCCTCCAGATATTTTGAATTATCCTTATGGTAAAATTTCATGTAATGTTAGTCATGTTTTGGATCTTTCTATATATAG
The DNA here is from genome assembly GCA_963277665.1 of Viscum album. Lineage (NCBI taxonomy): Eukaryota > Viridiplantae > Streptophyta > Magnoliopsida > Santalales > Viscaceae > Viscum > Viscum album. Next base: position 1,875,528,895 of record OY728122.1, on the reverse strand, counting down.
ATTATATCAATTAGTAAGATAAATAAATATTTTTTCGTATCATAAATCATCCGATGATATTATATCAATGTAGTGTAAATAATGAACGTCATACAGAAATTAATTCATTAATATGGGTCTTAATACCCGATAATAAGGTATTTTGGCTCAAATTTTCAGGTAAATACCCGTCATTAATGTATTCCAATTTTGGTATAATATATTGATATATTTAAAAAATATTTTCATGGTCTTTCCCCATATATCATATTGTTGAGTTTTCAATTAATATAACACTCAATTTTATACCTATATAAAATATCCTGTATAAAATAGACCATATTTAATTAAAAGAATTAGACAAAAATTAAAATATAATTTTAATAAATTATTTATACATGTATGTTCTTTAAAATGTGGTGCACTAGAACTATTTATTTAAAATATGGATGATTTAATGTTTATTTTCATTTATTATCATTAGATTAAAAAGATCATGGATAAGAACGTGTATAATTTTCCCTATATTGATGACTTGTTGAAAAAAACTTTTTGGAATCAAGATATCAAAAAGGAGGATATTTGACCAAGATATCATTAATTATTGATAATAACAGTGTACATAATATTTAAAACATTTAAAACAAGATATGGAAAATATAAATTCATAGTGATAACATTTAAACTTATAAAATCCCCAAATATCATTAGGGATTAGAGAAATAATTCCTTTTAAGATTACCTTGATGAATATTTTGTAATATTTATAGATAATATTAATATATATTCTATGTGTGAATGAGAACATGATTATAATTTTAGGATTCTATTAAATACCAAAATAAGGGAAAAAAATTCTCGGATTTAAATAAGTGAATTTTTTTATAAAAAGAATCATTCTTATGTCATGTAATCCTAAGAGAGGTTGTATATATGGATCCTTCAATAAAAATTGTGACTAAATAATGTCCAATACCAACTAATATAATGTATATATATATATATTTATGATTAAATGGATACTTTCAAAACCTTGAGAGATCATTCTCATGATTTTCTAGCCCAATAACCAAGATAACTCGAAAAGGAGAAAAGTTTATCTGTATAAAAGAATAAAAATATTTCTTCAAGGTGTTTAATAAGTGGTCGGTTACATCACATATACTCACACTATATATAATTATCAATAGTTTTATGATATAAAATGATTTTCAATTAATTGATATGGATTTTTTTAATAAAAAATGAAAAGGTGAAAGATTATTCTTTAAATCGATTAAATTTTCATGAGAAAAAGTTCCTAACAAATAATCTATAGTTGGTAGTGATAATATTTTGAATTAATATTTAGATTCATTATATAAATGATGAAATTTGTGATATATTTACCTATTATAAAATCATTAAGTATATATTAACTCATATAGAATTCATTATGTACCAGTTTAGAGGGTTTCAATTAACTAATGATTGTGATTTCTCAATTCATTATTATCTTGGAGAGGAAAATATAGTAGTTGATTCTCATAGAAAGAAAGTTCAATCTAGTTTATCTATGATAAGGATTTAAAGATAACCAATATTCTTGGACATATAAATTATATATAGATAAATCACAATGCACAGGATTAATTCATACATTTTAAAAATTATTATTCAGACATCTATCCAACTAATGGTGAAGAAGAATCATAAGGATAATATGGTGATAGAAATAAGGAGGGAAATATTCTAGAGGTCAATATTTATAACGATGAATTTATGTGATTTGGAATAAAAATATATTTCTCTTCCATAGATTAATTGAATGATTTTTTAGATAATGCACATAGATCATTGTTCTCTATCATCTTTAGAATAAAAAATGTAAAGATAGCAGGTAGATCACATCTGGTGGAACATCATGATGGGGGATACAATGAAGTATACATCATGATTCTTATTCTTCCATAAAGTCAAGTTAAAATATAAAAATAATAATTAGATGATACAACCATTACTCATACCCATATGGAAATAAGAGAACATTACCAAGGATTCTTTTCATAGTCCATCTGAAAATATTTTAAGTGGTTAATGCCATTTAGGTTGTGATGGGTCACCTTAAAAATATTAATCATGTCATTTATATTTAAGAGTATTTATAACTCAATAAAATTTTTAATATTTAATTATATATAATGTAAATAGTATGGTTACAAAGAGTACCTCTTTCAATTATATTTTATTGAGATCCACGATTCCCCTTATAGTTCTAAATAAGTCATAAGTAAACATTGAATAATGATTTGAATTTTTATCCTAATTATCGTACTCAAAGTGATTATAAATTTTAAAGGACCATTTAGAATTAGGAAGATATGTTGGGATCATTTTTAATGGATTTTAATGGAGGCAATGATCAATATAATCCTCATTTTGGATCTCAAATAACAACAAATTCTACTAATGATTTAAAATCGCACCATATATGGCTATATATAGGAAGCGATATAGAAATATTATGTGTATGGATAAAATTATAGAGTGAGATATGTTTGGAATAAAAAACACAAATTAAGGGATATGGTTCAAAACTTTAGTAAATATTTTAAACAAACCCAAATTTGAAAGAATATCACTAGTGATAACCACAGACAATATTTAGAGTTTGATGTTGGGGAATAAAATTTTATTTAAATATCACCATAGAAGATGGTCAGGAGATTTAAGAAGAAGGAAAAATTAATCCATAAAACATTAGTTCCTTTGACATTCATGATCATATGGGAACTATATACTTCTAACTAGTACTTACACCAAATATTTTATAAGTGAATAATGTGTACGATATGCCATTTTTTGGAGGAATTAAAAACAAAATCCATCCCTTATAATAAAATTATAGGTTATAAAGATAAATAATAATCTATAACTACCCGCATATCTTATACATATTATTAAATCATCTTTACCAAAAATATCATAAGTTATAGTGGGAAAAGTAATGTTCTATTGTATTTTCTAGATTAGATAAAACATTTTAATACGAAATACATAATATATAATTTTAATCTTCATTATTCACCCATATATATAAGTGATTACCTATCATAAAATGTGATATATTAGGGTTCTTAATAAATAATGGGCTATCATAAAAACCCAATAAGGGGAAATCAATGAAAATATGAGGGTAAGATCTCATAAATAATTTAATAATAAAATAGATAAATCCTAAGTTTCGATATATAGGAAAATCATATAATTAATGGTATCATATGAATTTATTATCACAAATTCATGAGACAATGTCACAAACTAAAACCTTTTATAAACATCGGTTGACCATTTCTACCAATAAATCATAACATATTGTGCTCGGATAACTTACCATGCACCATAACTAGTATCTCAGGACATGATAGTGTTACCCAAAAAATCGTTTGATATATAATTGTAGGACCACGAATCTCATTATTAAATATCATGTATATGGGTTCCACATAGAAACATAAATCAATCGTCAAGCAAAAACACGAAATAAATACATGGGAAAAAATGGGTTACATAATGGTTTTATAAATCTTAATCAATTCATGAATAAAAAAGGATCCACAAATGAGAGATAACATTTCATATTATACATCAATGGTAAGAATCCACATGGATTAAAGGGTTTTGGATATAGGGAAAAAGATACAATAATTAACATATATGCATTGAATAGAGGAATAAATATATTTGACGTGTTTCTCATATTACATTGAAAGGATTTTTAATGAGAAAAATGGATGCAAATCTGTAAGAAATGAAAATCCAATGAAGAAAGAGTCAAAAGGGATAAAGGTAAAAATGTAGTATATAGATAATAACAGGAGAGTGTAAGTCAACAATATAAAACAAACTTTAAATAGAATGAAGAATTTAGATAAACAAAAAACTTCAAGTCCAATGTGATTTTAAATACATATTATAATCTTATTAAAAATAAAATTAATTTATTCACAAATAAATTAATATTTATTTAAATATTTTTAATCATTTTTATTCTTATATCATTAACTTATTAGATATTATTATATTCATTGGAAAATTCTTGTGAATTTTTTTCATGGTCCTATGTATTTATTGGTATGTTCATATCAGCAATTGGTGTGCATACCTTGATTCCAAAAGTTCTAAGAGTATCAATGTAAGGCCTCATATCTGTATAGGTCTGAAAATTCTTGAGGGAATTAGAATCGTTGGTTTTTTTGTTAGTTTAAGGTTTTTCAAGGGTTTGAATTGAGGTATAGGAGTTTGGGAAGCTCTAATATGTGTTTTGGGATGTCGAATATTGTTTGAAGGATGAACTAGTGGTTAAAGAGAGCCACAATAGTAGCCTAGGTGGTCGTTGAAACCTTGTTTGTAGTAGGTCATCAGCGAGTTAGCGGTTAAAGAATGCATCTAGGTATGAATCTGAAACCACGAAAAAGCATGTAGTCTATACCATCTATAAAGTGTGTACCTTATCATTTCAAAATGACTCTTATACCCACAACAAGATTGAGTTAGGAATCTCCCCTACATTCTCATCCTATGGTGTGTGGACTAGGGGATGATCCCCCTACCTTCTCCTCTTATCCCTTGACCAAGGATTTTTTCTTTTGTATTTACTAATGATTTGAGGTATTTATCTCCCTATTTAAATCTTTATTCTCTCCCTCCTCCTCTCATTCTAATTTCTATTTTCTTTATTTCGTTTTATCAAACTTATTAAATTGGATAATGGTGGAATCAGACACTAGTGTTGAGGATTGTACTCAACCTTGTAAATGGAAATCTTGATATATTGTCTCCACATTTCCACATGCCATTTGGGTGAGGTATGTTTCTATAGTTTTTTTATAATATTTTCATCATAAATGAAATTATTTTGAAAATTGTTTTTTTATGATAGGGTTTCTCCTAGAATAAAGATGGGGGTATACCCTAGGTTGTTAGAAAAAATTTGGTCAGGGATCCGGTATGACTGAGTGACTTGGTGAATTATCCAGAATTATGTTGAGTTGATTTTTAATTAATTTATTAAAAATGATAGAAATAATTAATTATATATTTTTTATATTAGTTAAGAGCCCATGTTTTTTGGATGATTTTTTATGATCATGGAAGAGGTCGGAAAGACTTAGATGGGACTCGAAAGCTATTTTCATAAATTTTACACTATTGGAAAATGATTCCAAAATAGTAGGTGGTCATATGTATGTTCCCTATGGATAATGTTCCCTATTCGTATTTCATGTGGATACTTAGGCACAACACTTATATTAATTCCCTTGGTGAATCTAACAAAATGTAATTTTTTTAGTTAGTTAAATTATTTAATTAAGATGATCAAGAATGAGGGGCCATAAACAACCCTTTTGTGCTAGCTTGCTACCTTTCCCACCAATGGCCTGGGATGGGATGTCAGACACACAAGTTGTCCACTAAACCTCTTGAGTAATGAGTTTGGGGACAAAGAGAATATTTATACCATGCTTAATGGATTGAGGATCCTCTAAGATATGGTTGATGATGGGATTAGATGACCTAGATTGGCTAGTCCATAGGAATACCTTTTAGACATTGATCTGTTCAGGCTCATCGAGATGAGGGTGGGATGGTTGACCCTCTCTAATCAAAAGTGACTATGCCAAGGAGGAAATAATATTGTAAAATTGGGTTAGGTTGGTTCTGTGGACAAACCCTGACTAACCTCGAAGATTGATATAGGTCCCATTCCATCTCTTGGTTGTTACCCTTATGGAAAGATCCCATGTAATCCTTGAGGCTATGTCACTCTATTGAGGATATCATGGGATGTTACATACCTGTAGAATTAAGTGTTTTCCTAAGAACTTTCCAAGATTGAGGAACCATTTGATGATTTCATTGTTGTATATATACTAACAAAACCTTTTTGGTGCCCCGTAGATTGACCAACCCCGAGTAAGAATGTATATTCAGGGGTATATATGGTTGTCGGTGCCAACAAAAATCTATATTTATGTATAGGATTGATGGGGAAGAAATGATGGTGGAAGGTATGGGTATTTGGCCAGCGATTCTATTTTTTCTTTTATAATGGGTTATTGAATTCACCCTTAATTATGATAACACAAGGGTGGGTCACCACAATTTTCATCTAGCTATGGATGGGACGCCACATTTTGGAGGTGGATATGGTTGTTGCAGCCAAAGAGTTAGATCAGGGATATGTTTGGGTAGCCAATATTTCTAGAAGTAATGTTTCAAGATGGAATTCCATGTTCTATCCTAGTGAGGGCCTTATATTAGGGGATCTTGGTCTACTATATAATTAGTCTCTAAAATATTATAAGTAATTTATTCCCTAGCATGTCAGAGTGAACTTGGATCTGGGTTTCTCATACATATAATTATATTCCCACGATGAGAAATCACTTGTAGTGAGTGGTCCATGATAACTAATAAAACTCCTATAATGGTAAATATATTATACTACTATGGAACTAATCAATCAATGGATGTTTGCGTATTATGGGTTGGAACATTATGAAAGATTTATTTAGGGATATTTTCGCATCTGGTCAAAGTAGGCATGGTCGATTAGGGTCATGGACCTAGGGATAAATGGTTCATATTTAATTTTACATTTAGTTTTTTATTTATTTCTACTAAGAATGGAACATTTTAATATAACTGAATTGGTGGTTAGTATAGGATATCATTTGTGGTTCCCTATGGAGTTTTCTACTCACACTCTTCATGATCTTCCACTACACATGGGTACCCAAGTAGATATTCTTCTAGTTGTAGGTACAAATGGGTTGAGGCTTGGGTTTGATCAAGTGAGACGTTTTAGATGAGAACATGGATAATGGATGAGGTATGGATTTGTGATTCTATAGATAAAACATCTTTATTTCCATTTATTATATTTATTATATGTGATTTACTATGTGGGAGATAATTATTGTATGATTGTGAAATTTCATATTGGAATATTATTACTAGTTTATATGTTTTCATTATCTTCTTTACTCTGATGTTTATTTATAAATGATTTAATTTATTTTATCCATTATTTCACACTCTAATAATGGTATATATTCTCACCAAAGTACCATCTTATTTCCTTGTTTATATTTATGAGCCTCTATAAAAGAGGGAGGCACGCTTGAGGTACAGTAGCGACCATCATTCCAACACCGTTTAGGGGATCGGGGTGGCGGTATGTCACAAAGTTGAATCATCAGTTCTTTATATTTTATTACTATTTTTTATTTTTCATCCATTAGACATAGGAATGCTTCGGAGTCTAGGATGGATATCCGACATATTTTTTAAAAATAATCGATCTGGTAGGATGTCCAGGTTACTAGGGATATGATTTCTGCTTTGGTTTTTAATTTTATAGCTATATATGATTTTCAATTAGCATGACTCACATGACCTTTTGAGGTTATTGATTTATTGTGGATTAATGGATCTTGTTCCATTATAAATTGGTCAGTGATTTTGATTTAAATCTTATCATATAGGGGAATTATTCACATCATTCATCAAACCAGGATTGTAGGATTGTAATGACGATTAGGACTTCTAGTGTGTGATTTCACTAAATAAGGCTCAGTTGTTTAATGTTTCAACAACACCTCATATGAAAATTTTTTTATATCTACTTGGTGGAATTATACTCAGTTGAACTCACATGTATTTGAGATCCCTTCGGATCGTAGTTCATGTTGATCTATGGTGAAATACTGATTGATTATAAACAACATAATGTGGTCCTTTTTCATCGTACATACATTGACCCTGCTGGATTAGGATGGTCACATGGTGACTATGTATTGGAACCCTTATGGGTCATTAGTGTTTTGTTTTGGTCATTTAATGTGACCAATAAAAATATATATTATTTTTTCTATATAGTTTGAAATGGAATAATACTTAATTTAGCAAAGTTCCTATGTTTCTCGTGGAATTCATTGTCTGGGATGGTTCCATTAGATAATGAAAGAGTCGACCAATGACACACAATATTCAATGAAGTAGTCTCATCATTGTATTCTCGTGAATATAGGTTCCCTATTTCTGGGTGGTGGTTTGGAATGAGATATCACAATATGTGATTCCCCATGATTGGGTGTTTGGAAGTTTATTTTTTCATGCATTTCTGAGATGGGAGAAAATATGAGACCCAATGAAATGTGACATTTTATGAGTTTTGGACATGGGATTAAGTGGTCAACCATAGTGAACATTCATGAGACCAAACCTTTTAGGGCATGGTGGTAGGTATGGAGATAATTAGTTGTGACCCGAAACATAATGTTTGTGTGGTTTATACAGTTTAAGGGAAACCCATGGGAGGGGTTATCTTTGGTCTTATGATTCCTAAGACGTATTGAGCTTGGTTGTATTATTTTTGTGAGATTAATTCCAGGGAGGTTCTATGGGTCTGCAGCATAGGTAGGGTGATAACTTTGGTTTTGGAGGAATCACCTAAGGTATCATGGGTATTGAGACCAGGTTGGACATACAAGGTTGTTTGGTTACCTAACCCTTTTGACTAGAGGGTGCGGTTTTGATCGGCATGATTGTTTGGTTGTCTAATCTTGTTGAATAGTGGGTGTATGTTTTATGGAAGAACCATGGAGACATATATCCCAATGCATTTGGACGTACTATTAGTGTAGTGGCCCGAGCATGGGTGGATTCTCCTAATAGGAATAGTGTCAACAGCAAGCTATGTGTGGGGAAGAGGTTGGAACACCTTAGACCAAGGATGAGAACATACAATGAAAGAATTATTCCTTGAGGCAGGTGGTTATGGGATGAATCGTGGGTTAGTTTGGGTGAAAAATTTTGAATATGAGTTCCAATGGATCTCCTGGCAGGATGATTCTACATTCCATTGAGCATGGTCAACCCAATTAATCAGAAATAGTACTCACAGAACCCTGAGTCAGGTTCTAGTTATGGGGTTATACGAGATTGTACACCCACCGCATAGGATGGGATGGGAGTGGTACATGATGGTTGAGCATGGTACCAATTTTATTTTGGAATCACTGATGTATGTCAATGGTAATATAATCAATGTAATAGAACATATGCATGTAGTCCTGTGATCCCAGACATTCAGGTGAAATAACAGAAGTTCCCATGTGATCAGGGTCATTCTATAAATGGATCTTGTGCGGTGAAATGGTCAATCTAAGAGAGGTATAAGTGGATACATATATCAGGCTTCCCACTGTAGATCAATTAGGGTGTGAATCTCACTTCATAATAATTTAAGTGTTTTTCATGGATGACATGTCCTTGGGCTAGGAAAAGGTTATAATTTATGATTCAATTTTTATGGCGAATAGGCTATGGTGATCAAGATCTTTCCATGTGATTGAGATGGAAATTATACTCCTGTGGTTTGGAGAGAGTTATCAATTTGTAACTGGTGATCCTCATGTTATAAGGGTCTTTGGATTATGGGAACATTCATTAGATGTCCATTTCTCCATATTGATATAGATGATAAAATGGGCATGAGTACTTTGGTATTCCTCGATGAATGTCTTCTAAAATTTAGGCTTGATTTCAGTGGAGTCTGAGTGTTGGATTTGGTCTCAGAGTAATTTTTTAAATTATTATAACATGATTAGATAAGTAATTCATTAGTTATCTTTTTTGAAATCATGATGATATATTTGGTTGATTGAGGATTTCATCGTGGGTTTACTCTGGAAGTCAAGTCGAGGATTTTGATGGGTGTATTGTGAAGACCTTGAATATTATCTTGGAATGAAGGCATCATGGTCAGGATTTTGGGTGACACATTGGTGGATGGAATAGTACATCCTCATGTAAGGTCTTCTAGAGTTAGTTCCACATATGTTTCCACATGTAATTAGATGTTTTCGGTTAGGAACTGCATTAGGTATGTCCAGTTGGACATTATAAGTGTGTTTCATGGATCATCCAGATATTTTTTCAGAAAAAATTTTATAACCAAGGGTTGAGAATTATTTATTGGTATTTGAAAGATTTATATTAGAATTAAAAACTATTATTATAGTTGTCATATGTTAATGAGTGTAGTAATTTTGGAAACGCACCAAGCATGTTGTTGTGATGAAGGTTTCAAAATTTAGTAGATTACTCCAATGGTGAAATACATCATGACTGAAAACTATATCGTTATGGGACAATTTTTAGTCCTAATGAAGAATTATACAATGACATTATCATGACTTGGGACATACATTCTCACCTAAGTGTAGTCACAATGATTCAGTTTTGGTCCTAGGTATTGTCTAAGGCTTTGGTTGTTTGAGCACCATGAAGAGGAGATTATGCCTTGGATATTCATCAGACACTCAAAATTGAACAAGGTTATTTAGCATGAATTGATGAACTTGGATTATTGGGGTATGTGTATGGGTTATTGAATATAATTTTTAGGGAGGATAAGTGTTATATTTGTGAGCTTTTAAGGCCCTAGGCCCCTATAGGTTTGAAAATTACTGAGTGAATTTGAATTTTTTATTTACAGGAAGTGATAGTTTTTTAGGTTTTTTAATAATTTCACGACTTTGGGAACCTAAAATATATGTTTTAAGTGAGGAATGGAGTTGGGCGATGTATCGAGGGGTCAGGAGAGCCAGGATAGTCAATAGGGTTGTTGTTTCATTCTTGTATGTAGCCTGTCCAAGTAAACATATGGAATCCACGGGTCTATTAATGGTTTTATATAGAAACATCGCATTCTATTCTAAAAATTGACTATATTATGGTATTTAACAACTAGTTGATATGGAAGTTAAATGGAAAATATGACCCTTATTTCCCCTAGTGTTTAATAGGTTAGTCTCCCTCATTTCTCATCATATTTTACATGTTGAAGAAGGGTCAATTCCACTCTCTTACTATCTTATCCATTGACCAAGAAGGATTTTTCTTTGACATATTCAAATAATTCATGGAAATTCAACCCATTTTTAAATATATGTTCCCTACCCACCCCACAAATACTAGTTTCCATTTTATGTGTTAGGGGTTTTGACTCTGATTCCACTAGACCATGGTGGAATCTCACACCGAGGATGGGGCTTACACTCTACCTTAGAAGAGTGCATCCCAAGATGTTTTTCACATGACATCGTGCACTGTTTTATTGATGTATGTTATCACGATGTATTTTCTAAGTATTTTTTATTAAATTAATTTAATTTAGAAATTTTTTATCGGTGTTTGATATAGATTTTTCCTATAATGAGGATGGGGGTATGACATAGCTAGTTACAAAATGTTTGGTCTTGGATTTTATGCATCATGGAAACTCAGTGAGCTATCTGGAAATATTCCTTGTTAGTTTTTAATTAATTAAATAATTAAAAATGTTATAATTAATTAATTATGTATATGAAACTTGATTTAGGTGACCTAGTTATTGGTATGTGTTTTGTTGATCACGTAAGAGGTCAAAAAGACCTGGATGTGCCTTAGAATGTACTAAGAGTCCTAGGAGGTGTTTTAAATTATATTCCATATAGGTAGTAGATATTTTTTACTAGACCAATGGAATATGTTCACTATTTATTATTCTTGAGACAACAGATTAACTCCATACCCTAGGAGAGGTTATGTGAGCACTGAAAATATTATTTATCCGATGCTTAGGGGCTTCTGACACCTCCAATATAGGGGTGAGTGTTGGATTAAAAGACATAAACCGAATAGGATACAGTAAGTCATTATGGATTTTGAGTTATTTGGGATTATTGATATAATGGTTATAATCGTGACTCTATACCATTTAATTTGACTAGAACTAGGTGGATAGAGCGTAGGTAGTTCAGGTGAGGTTGGGAGTAATCTGGACTATAGTGAAATTTGGGATTAAGATAGGTCATATTCCATCTCTTAATTGATAAACTTGTGGATAGACATCGTGTATCCAGTGAGTCTATGATACAATGTTAAGGAACTTATTGGAAAAAACATCCATAGAGTTTTGGGGGATGAACCAAGAACTAATTGAGATCAAGGAAACATGTGAGGTTGCCTCTATTATGTGGAGACTGAGGGAACATAGTGTGTTCACCAGAGACTATCTAACCATGATCGGGCATGTATGGACATTTGTAAATATGGGTGTGGATGTCATCCATTACCAAAACCAATGTGAAGGCCCAACATGGTAGAGATGATGTTGATGGGAATGGGTTTTCATCCAACCCTTTTATCTTCTCTTTTTATGAAGGGTTACAAAATTATCTCAAGGGGATGATTTGACAATTTTTGGATAACATGATTTGAATATGGATATATATGGGATACTATGATTTGTAGCTCAATGTGATTTGATATTAAATGGAGTGGTATAATAGATGTGTTTATACACCACAATTAGGAGTTGAGATGTTTCAAGGTGGACAATCTTGTGATAGACTAGTGTTGATTTATAGTGGAGACTCATGGAATGATATCTACTAAGTTCAGAATATCTATCAAGTCATCCTTTCCAATCATAAAATAGTTAGTTACAACCATGAAAATAGCACACATGCCAAGAAGAAAATACATGTAAGACGACTAGCCCGGGGACTTGACTCTGTAGCCACATCCCAAATATAGGAAAACCCGCTTCCTTTCCTAATATACTAGGGTGATCTTAGATCTAGGTTTTTGTTACTTAAGGTCATATGACCTCAATTAGAAAACAAAATTAATGGGTGTTCTATAATAACTAATAAAACTTATATATTGGGAGTTCTATGCTACTCTTATAGAACAACACACCCAGTGGATGATTGTTAGTTATTGGTTGGTTTTCTCAATGTGATATGCTTAGAGACATTATAACATCATGATCAAGCTGATATGGTTGATCAGGGTCAGAGACCTAGAAATCAATGGTGGTTTTTTTATTTTATTATTGCAGGATTATTTATATTATCTTAGTATAATATATTCAAATATCACTTCATTGATACTGAGTAGGGACTATGTTCGTGGTCTCTACTAAGTTATATTCTCACACCATGCCCAGGATACCCCTGCACATGGGTACCTGAGTAGAAATTCACTTAGTCAAAGGCACGATATTGGATGAGGATGAGGTTGGATAAAGGGGGATGGCTCAAAAAAATTATTTAGACTGGATGAGGTATGTCTCAGGGATTTCATAGAGGAAACATATTTTTTTCACATATTGTGGTATATATATTTGATCAACCCTATGTGAGATCATTATTGTATTATTATACTACTTATTCAAGTAACATTATTAAAAGTATGGATGTTTTATTTATCCTTCATACTATGATTTTTATTAATGTATGGTGTTTGTTTATTTTATTCATTATATTTAACGTTGATACAATAGGTGTAGTCTCCTTATGGTACCATCTTAAACCCTATATTCTAGTTAGAAACCTCTAGTGTATATGGTGGCATGCCTGACATACAATAGAAATTGTAAGTTTGACACCAATTAGTGTATCAAGGTGGTGGGAAATTACTTTAAAATTAATGCTTTTAAATCATAACAGTATTATGACTTATTATAAAAAATGAAATTTTAAATTTCTTTATCAATGATCTGTTCTCTTTGATTGTTTATGAAAATTGTGAACATTTATCTTAAATATATTTTATATCATTATTATTTTATAATTCAATAACCTTATAAATGAATAAATTTGATTCATAATATTATCATTTTTCTAGAAAACTATTTCTAAAACCATTATATTAAAAAAGTGATGAAAAAATAACCACTAGAAAAGGTAGTATAAATCCACCATGGAGTGAGTGGTAATTTTAAAAATAAATTCATGAAAAAATAATAAATATTTTATTAATATAGCATCATTATTCTATAATTATAATGATAGAATAAAATAATTAGAGTTTATTATGTGTTCAAATAGGTGTTATAAGTGGATGAAAAATTAATAGAAATTTGATGAGAATGTATACCTTCTTTGGGGTGGATTCCTTGGTCTACTCCTCAATACCTCAATGGTTAGACTTTTATTGTGACTGAGATTCCATAAAACTTTAAGGGAAGTTAGGGTAGTTATTTTGGTATATAATAGAATAAATTGGAATTTGAGCGTAATGAGTAATGCTTGGATGTGGTGATGTATTATCGATGAAGGGGTGGATGGTTTTTTAATAAATTTTTTAGTTCATTATTTTTTACATCATTTTTTGAGTATTAATAATTATTATGAATAATAAAAGTTTTTTCATAAAATGTATATTTTATCATTAAAACACTTTTGAAACCAAATTTTCCCACTTTAATTTTTGACTAAAAAATATTCTAAATGAATAAATTTGAATATTGAAATTATAATTTTTCCAGAAAACCATATTTAAAAACATTAAATTTATGAAGTGACAAAAAAATATCAACACTCTCATAGGTTGCATAAATGCACCATGGTGTGCATAGTGATTTTATGAATAAAATCCGGAAACGAAAAATAATAAATAATTTATTAATATAGTATTAATATTTTAGAATTATAATACAAGAATAAAGTTATTTGAGTTAATTGTTTTGTTTATATGGGGTTACAAGTGAATAAAAAATGAAAAAAAAAGTGATTTAAGAATATAATTTTTTGGTGATGCTTCTTTGGTATACTCCTGAAGAACTAAACTCTTGGTATTTTGGTAAGACTATGAACCAAGAAACATTGAAATATAAGTTAGTTGAGTTATTTTTGTATATATTCAGATAAATATGAAGTTTTATTATAAATACTAATGGGTGTATGTTAGGTTGTATTTATAGGTGAAGGAGAGTGGATTTTCTTAATAAAATATTGAGTTTATTATAATTTTATATAAAGTATATGAATTGTAATGAATCTTGTGTATAATAAATGTTTTTTGTTATAAACTATAAATTTTTCCCATTTAAAAACTTTCGAATATGAATTTTATCAGTGGATTTTTGTATTTAACCACCATGAAAATGAATTAATTTGATTTTTCTTGTTATAATTTTGCAGAAAAACCATATATAAAACCATTGGATTAAAGAATTGAGGAAACAATAATCACTCCCAAAGGTGATATATACTCAACATAGTGTGAGTGGTTCTTTTAATAATATTTTCAAGAAAAAAATAATGATAAATAATTTATTGATTTTTTATCAAATTTTTAGAATTATAACTCTAGAATAATATTATTAGAGTTTATTATATAGTTTGTGTGGTGTAAGATGTTAATGATAATTTAAATGAAATGAGATGAGAAAATACACCATCATTAGGGGAACTTCCCTAGTATACTCCTGATGACCTCTAAAATTTGTCTTTTGTTAAGACCACCACTCCATAAACATGGTAAGTGATGTTAGGATTGTAATTTGAGAATAGGTTTTTGATAAATTTGATGTCTGATATTGAAGATTTGTGGGTGGTAGTAAGGGTGTATTTATAGGTGAAGTAGAGGTATTTTTTGAATAAAATAATGTGTTTATTATATTTTTTATCTGAAGCCAATGAATAATAATGAAAGTTGTTATTAATAAAATTATTTTATTAAAAAAAATGTTTAGATTTATTCATTTAGACACCTTCAAAACTGAATTTCAACAATGGAATTTATCATTTAAATACCTTATAAATGAATTAATTTTATTATTAATATTATCATTATATTATAAAACCACCTTTAAAGCCAGTAGATTATTGAATTGAGGGAAAACATTGTCACTCGCATAGGTGGTATAAACCCACAATATTGAGAGTGGTTATTTTATTAATAATGTGAAGAAAATATAAATTATAAATAATGTATTATTTTAATATCATTAATTTAATGTTTTAATACTAGAATAATATTATTATATTTTATTATGAGGTTTATTTTTTGTTGAAAGTAAATTAAAATTATAATTAAATTTGATGAAAAAATATTCATTTTTTTAGGGACACTTCTTTATTCTACTCCTTAAGGCCTTGGTGATTGGCCTTTTAGTGAGACCAAAACTCGTGAAACATGATATGTGATGATAGGGGAGTTATTGTGGTATATATTATGAAAAATATGATGTTTGAGGGAGAAAAGTAATGGGTGGAAGGGAGTATTTAGTCAAATATGATTGAGAGGGGATTTTTTGAATAAAATATTGTGTTCATTTTTATTTCATCTCACATATTCTAATATTAATTATTCATGTGAATTATATAAGTTTTTGACTGTAAAATTTATCATTTATTTATTAAAGAACATTGAAAATGGAATTTCATAATTTGGATTTTTCATTTAAAAATATTATAAATGAATTAATTTGATTCTTAATATTATCAATGTTCTATAATTCCATCTTTAAAAACATTATATTAAGGGAGTGATGAAAAATATCATCACTCACATATGTGGTGTACACCCACCGTGGCATGAGCGGTGATTTTAAGATAAAAGTCCATAAAATAAAATTAATAAAAAATTTATTAATGTTGTAACATTATCTTATAATTATAATACTAGAATAATATTATTATAGCTTATTATTTTCTTTATGTGGTGTTAGATGTTAACATATATTTAAAAGATATTTGATGATAAAATATATATTTGTTGGGGTTTCTCCATTGGTTTACTCCTCCAGACCTCAACGGTTAATCTATTTGTGAGAACAAGACTCCAAAAAATATGGTTAGGGAATTTTGGGAGTTATTTTGGTATATATTAGGATAAATAAGAGGTGTCATAGTGAAGTCTAATGGGTGGAAATGAGGGTGTAATTATAAATAAAGGAGAGGGATTTTTGAATAAAATATTGAGTTCATTACTATTTCAGCTCAAGTCTATCAATAGATATGATTATTATGACTAATAAAATTGATCTATTATAAAAATTATATTTTTTAATTTAAAAACATTAAATATTTAATTCCATCATTTCAATTTTTTTATTTAAAGTAAATAATCATAAATAGTATTTCATTATAATAAAATATAATTTAGAGAATGAAAATTAATTTATATGTATAGAAATTATATTTTTATTTTATAAATGAATTATTTTACTCATTAAACATTATTTAAGTATTTTAAAATGTTTTAAAATTTATCAAGAAATTTTAAAAAGATTATTTTTTATAAAACATATTTTATATGCAAAAATAATATTTTTACAATTCACTAAGAAATAAATTGTTTCAAAAAAATACCAGAACATCATCCTATGTTAATTTTGATGATATAATTATAATAATAAGTTCTATTATACCTAAATAAATTATTAAATTATCTAATAAAAATATTTAAATTATATTATGGAAAATATCTTTTAACAGATTACATAATGAAATACTTGAGTAAAATTTACACACATAGATATATATATATATATTGAATTATATGATTTTAGAAACCATTTAATGATATAATAATAACTATATTTATCAATTTATTAATGATTGATATTATTTATTAGATATTTTACTATTCATAATAGTAATTCACTATTACCAATAGTTATTTACAATTCCCATTTGTTAGTTACTATTCCCAGCAGTAATATTAGGTTTATACTTCATATAAATTCCTATTATATTCATCATTCTAAATTCACTAAAATTTCTCCCAATGTTCTATATTATTTATTTTTATAATTCCAATTGTATTAAAAATATTATGTTTCCTTTTTTGAGTGTTTTTCAGGGTTGTAATAATTCTAAGATTTCCTAATGTAGTAAAACTCAAAATAATAGTTCTTTTGTTTACTAGAATTTCTTATCCCATTGTATAATTTTGAGTTTTATAATGTATATATAAACTTGTAATGTAATTTTCAAAGGTAGTGTCATCAAATAGTGTTCAGATTTTTTATGGGGGTCATATGGCTCATTTATACCATACCTTATGTCTAAATAAAACTCATATATATCGAGAAGAAAATTTTTAATATAAAAAATTTGGGTTGTTACATTGTACCCCATTTTATAAATTCCAACATTGAAATGTCATTTCATACTCTAAGATCAAAGTAAATTATGGAACATTTTTCATTTCCTCTTGGGGTTCCCATGATTCCAAATCATATTTATGGCTTTTACAAAGTACGTTGATAATGTGTGTTTTCTTTTTAAATAGAATTTTTTCAATATGGTCTAATATTTTCACTATCTTCTATTTGTGGGAGAGATCATTATCCAACACAGCCACCACTATATTCATTATATGTAAACGATCTACTATTTTATTCCTCTAGTGGGATACATAGAACACATCCTACACTTTAGGGTGTTTTTCTTGGAGTTCTAGTAAATATGAAATATCTCTTACATGATCAAGGTGCATAGAGGGGGAAATATATCTAGCATATGGAATTTCATTTTTCCCAAACCTCATTAATCTCTTCCATGGATATATATGAGGTAATTTATTATATTTATCCTCAAAATATATGCTTTGTTGATTTTTTTATAAAATATCTTATATTGACTATATGATTCTTTAACATGTTCCTGAATTTCATTAACCTTATCTATTATTTATTCAACTACATTGATTCATAATATCTTAAAATCTCTAATGTTATCCCAATAAGATAAATTTTTACACGTCCTCCCATATAGGGATTTATAATGATCCATCTAGATTTTTGAGTGAAAATTATTGTCGTACGCGAACTCAACTACATGAATATACTGATCCCACGATCCTTTGAAGTCATAGGGAAAGCATTCAACATATCCTTTAATTTTTGTGTATTCATTTCAGATAGGTCATCTATATGAGTGTGATTGTCTAAAATAAATTTTAACTCTGAATTCAAGGATGTTGAAGACATTTCTAAAATATTGTGTTAAATCCCATATCTAAATAAGATGAAATTTATTATTTTGTTCCATATAGCCTCATAACATCTCTGATGCATATATTGGATAGAATATTAGGTGATAATCTTGCACAAATAGTGATTCAGTGATCATTACTTTTAAGATGATCCACTAAAACCCATATGGAATTTTTTCCTTTTTATTTCATTACAGAACCTGTGAAAAAATACTTAGTGTTGATATCTTATTTACATATTTTAATGGGTAATAGCTACATCATATCCTTGGAATTTTTATTATTCCTTGATATGTTTTTATAACAACTACCTTGATATATAATCCAAAATCTGCTTCCTTTTATTTTCCCACTGTATGTTCATTAATATATCTATATAAATCATTATACTTCCAAGGTGGATTGAGAATGTTGATATTTGATAATATTCTAAATGCATATCAAGATCATAAGGTATACATAATCACGTTCCAAATATTATAAACCATCATAATCAATGATGAACTATGAGGGTCCTCATTCCTTAATACTTCAACCTTCTTTTGTATATCCACATCATCCTTTTGAAATTTCATAGTCTACATTAAGATATATAGTTGAGTAATCCTTTGAGAAAGGTAAAATTTTATCCATCCCATTATGAATTTCATATCTATCATTTGAATATCTAAAAATATTGGATCCTCTTTAATCTTCATAATGGATGAGTGTAACATCCCACCCCTCATTGGCTTGAGGAGTTATTGGGGGTTTAATAGGACTTAGGTGACATCCTCAAAAAACTAAAGGATAGAAATAAATTTTAAGGGCCTGAAGAACATTTGGTTGATATTTTTTCCTTTTAAATATAAAACATCCAAACTATATAAACAACAACCAACCAAACCTTTATATGATTCATGAGTACAAAATAAAACTTAAAACATAACCAAACCAATTCACCATATCGAAGTAAAATTAGAAAACAAAATACATACTCAAATAGAAAAAAATACTACAAAACTATAAAATAACTTGTGAAATCAACCAGAAACACCTAACAGACACCAAGAACTAACTCCACATGTCAATCCCATGGTATCATGAAGAATCACTAAAGTAATGAGATAAATTTTCTTTAGCAATGTCTTGATAAATGAAATCTATAAATGAAAATAATTCCCAAGAAGGGGTGAGTATAAAATCAATAGTATTTACTAATTAAATTCCTAACTCATTCCACTAGGAAAATACTTTTTATCACAATTAATATAAAATATTTCTCATTAGTAAATAAAATTTATATCAAATAATGAATGGTTTTCCCAGGAAATAAATAAAATAAATCCTTTAAACCATTTCCCAATTTTATTTGGAAAACCAATTCTATGTACACACATCAACCATCAACACACACTCAATATTGGTGTTACCATTTATTCTGGAACTTCAAGTTTGTACATGTTCCCAATTTGATGATGTTATTTCATGACAATAATCCATCTGAAAAAACAAATTCCAAACCAATTATTTCAAAATTATGTCAATCCATTAACCCAAAACCAAATTTCATGCTAAACTATTTCCTTCCATTAAATAATTTCAAAAACAATTTTACATTCATCAAAACAACCCATTATTTTATAACATACTTTTAAAATTATAACCAATATGTTTTACAAAAATCAACCACCTTTAACAATTTTCACAATTTCCAACCCATAACCAAAATAGGGTTTTACAACATGAATCACATAATGATTTCTGCACCATTTAAATAAAATAATTTAATTAAAAGTAATAATTCATATTCTAAATCAATTTGAAATAATATAGAAGCCACCTACCTCACAAATGTTCGTGAAAATGAAGAATAGAACTTCAAAACTTCATGATCTGGTCATAAACCATGTTTATTCACTATATCAAACAAGATTTAATTGAAATACCATTCATAATATAGAGATCTGTCCATAATAGACTAGAACAATGGTATTTAGTGAGAGAGAGATAGAAAAAAATTGGATATATGAAGAATGAGTAATAACGGGTACTTACTGATGAATCTGGGCATCTAACACACATTCATTGACCTATGGATCACTCCCAAATAAATAGGGATCATCTCTAAACCATGGGAGAAAAATCAATTCATGATCATATGATATTAGGGGGAGAATCAAGGTTAAATGGGATAATTCATATTAAACCACATATTAATGATGTCCAACTATACATTGAATAGTTAGGTTTCCCATTTTGGAAAACTGGGTGGTAATTGTGTGATGCTACTATCTTAAGTCGACACAATGTACGGTTGGCTCACAATGTTAGAAAACTATGCACAAACAAAGATTTTAAATATGTTTCAAGATTTGTAGTTTCTCTTATGCATATTTAGACTTTGACCAAACCATTTCCCAACCCAGATCCCACTATATTCACTTTCAAGTTTTCTTGGAGATGCTGCATGATTTTTACTAATGTTGAAGAAACCATGAACCTTAACAAAAGCCACTAAAACATATCAAAGTCACTCAAAAACTCTTGAAGCATTACAAAAATATTGTATCAACTCAAAATAAATTAATAAATAGTCATGTTATTGAAACTGAGGGTGATAAATTATCCTCAAGATTGGCCTTTCCATCCCTAGAAAGTAGAAACCAGAGTTTTCTTGGAAGCGTTTGGGCCATTTTTATAATTTTATTTTCACTCCCATGTGTTTATTCCTGAATTTGACCATGTTTCCATAACACATGTACTAGACTAATGCTTCTCCCAGGATATAAATTCTCTTTCCTATCCACAATCAATACTGCTACATGAATGAACATTGAATATGGATCTAGGTCAATGTTATCCCATTAAATTATAGAGTCGGTATTAGGTTTGTACTTATTCAACAGAGACACATGAAACACTTTCTCCAATTAACTAAACCATGGTGGAAAATCCAGGCAATATTCCACCTCACCAACTCATTCATGTATCTCATGTGGGCCTATGTATTCCGGATACAAATTACCAAGCTTACCCAAATTACATTCATGAACCATTAAAATATTCTCAAGAAAACATGATCACTCACCTCAAATGAAAAAATTCCTCAACAATGACCCATATATGATTTCTAATGACTCATAACCATCTCCATTATATTTCTGATAAAAAAATCATCTCTTTTGTCTCGTGTACAATGATGGGTCCAATTAATGATGTATCACCTATTTCCACCCAACAAAGTTGATAATAACATGGAAGACCATAGAATTCTTAAAAAATATTAATATGTATTGATCCTTGATATCTTCTATTGTATGATAGATCTACTAAAGGTTTATAATCCTCCCAAGAGGCACCAAAA
Source organism: Viscum album (assembly GCA_963277665.1). Lineage (NCBI taxonomy): Eukaryota > Viridiplantae > Streptophyta > Magnoliopsida > Santalales > Viscaceae > Viscum > Viscum album. Next base: position 1,875,506,742 of record OY728122.1, on the reverse strand, counting down.
GCTTGCACATGAGACCTAAGTATGTCTTCTAACAGTTATATTTTACTTTAATATAATCCATCAATTTGTGTATTATAAGTTTTACTCAAAGTCAACTATGTTCCAAGGGTTTTCTATAAGGATTTCCAAAAAATTAACATAAAACTGGGGTCCCAATCTGATACAATAAAGACCGGAACACCATACATATTTAAAATTTTCCTAATATAGATTTTGTAAAATTCTTCTACCATTTTAGGTTTGTTAATAGGGATGAAGTGATCCTACTTTTTGATCCAATCCACAATATTCCATATGGAATCGTGTTTCCTAACCATTATTATAATACCTTTTACAAAATACATGGATATCTACTCTCATTTCCATATGATAATTGGTAAAGACTACAACATACTTGATGTACATTTATTCCATGCCTTAAATTGCTGATAGGTGGGTAATCTCAAGACATACTCTTCAATATAACTTTTTATGAAAATGAACAGAATCAATAATTTCATTGATATAGACATATTCTAAATCCCAAGGTGAACATCCCATCTTTAATGGTGGTGTGTACCAAAAATATGTTCTTGATAAACCAAAGTTATGATTAACCAATCTCTAACACACAACATTGAACTCAAATTTTGATTCCATCCCTCAATAGTCTCCCTACCAATGAGTTTTGACCTCACTAAAATGCGATAATAATTAGATGTATGACTAACTCTAACCTTCTTTACCAAATTAGTTACAAAAGATACAAGAAATAAAACTTCAACATCACCTAATTCATCATATTCTAGACACATAACCTCTATGACTGACATTAGTTTATTTTAGTCTGAATCCTCTTTATCAAAATGAGAATACGATTTCCTTATTTATTCATATGATATAGAGTTATTTCTTCTCAGTGTATACATTATGTTGAAGTCATACATCTATATATACTCCATATTTCTTGATTTCCTTATATTCAAATCTACTTATGAAGAAAAATTCAAACTCTTATAATTTGTAAACACAATGAATTCTTATCCAAATAGGTAATGAATCCCATTCTTTAAATTATGTCTCATATTAGTTAATTCAATGTCATGTGTGGGTTAGTTCTTCTCATCAATCTTAAAATTCTATGAACCATAATCAATAACATGATCTCTCTACATGATAACTCATTCCAGCCGAGATCTTGATGCATCATAATAGACTGCATATCATTTTCCATACTCTGGAAATGTGGGGATATGTGTTGATATATATCTAACCAAAATTTAATGGAAGGATTTCTATCATTAATCATTCCCTTGGAATGTAACCATTTTCATTTACAATGATTTAATTGGTGACTCCAAACATGAGAAATCACTTCAAAAATTTATATAGTATCCAACTAAGACAGATAAACTACGTATCTCAAAGACATTCTTTTGCAGTTGTCAATACATAAAAGATTCAATCATTTCAGGATCCACAAAAACAACTTTTTACTAAATTACATAGCCAAGGAAACAAATCTATTATATCAATAAATCACACCTTGATAAATATTCATATAAAATATACCCCAAAAATAAATCCAATACTATAGAAATGTGTTTATCTTGATCCACTTTTTTCCTAAAATACACCAATATATCATCATAAAATACCACAAAAAAAGAATCCAGATACCTCTTAAATATTTGATTCATCAATTATATAATGAGGTCTAGAACATTAGTATTCCCAAAAGGCATAACCACATACTCATAATGGTTATGTCTTCTTATAATATTTTTCTTCATAATATCCTCCATCAAAACTCGTAAATGGTGAAACCTTGGATATAATTCAATTTCAAAAAACCACTAGGAACCCATAATTTCATCAAACAGATCATCAAAACATGTAATAGGATACTAATTCATTATTATAACTTGGTAAATATTATGATAATCCACACAGGTATATAAGTTACATTCTCATTCTTTACAAATATGACTATTTCTTCCCATGGAGACATTCATGGTTGAAGGAAAAAATTTCATTCTAAATATTTCAACTGATCATTTACCTCCCTCAATTCTGTTCTTTCAATCCAATAAGATGGAAGTGAGATAGGAATCTTCCCTGGTAGTATTTCAATCATAAACTCCACATATCTTTTGGGTGACAACAATAAGAAATTTTCAGGAATAATAATTTAATTGGTAATTAATAGTCAGAAACTCTATATTAAATATCTCATCTACATATGGAAAGGTATAAATTTCCACCTGATAAGATATGATTCCAACTACTTGTTCCAAAAGTCCTTCTCCACTTTTCATTACATACCAATCTCCTCTAAATAGATGCTTGATCTCATCCATAGATGAAAAACTAACCTTTAGGTCATAATAGTTGATGACAGCCTTAATAGATTTCAACCAATACATATCCAAAATAAACTCATAAGCATCCATTAAAATCCTATATTAATCCACAAGGAACTGGGCCTCATTGATTTTTATCGAACAAGCTTTACCGATACAATATCCACACTCTATTTAGACATGATTACTTTGTAGTTTCAAAATAGAAGGCATCATCTCTACATGGCAACCCATATGATCAACAAATGAGAATAAATAAATGTGTGTAACATACCCATAACAAACAAATATTATATAAGGGTAGAATTCAAAATAATCATATCTCTCTCCATTGAAGGGATTGATTGATCATCTACGACCAATTTCTTAAATCCATACAATTTCTGACTCACTGAAAATTGATCTTTTTTACCATGTTGAATTTCATTAGTTGAGTAGTCCTTGTGTTCCTTAAATAACCTTCGATCACACTATTGGGATGAGTTAATCTATTATTATCATCCCATTAAAGGATATTTTTCTAGAGAAACATGAGATGTGTCTCTAGAACCCAACCATAGAGCACTGTGACAATAGCACTAATGATTTCCCATATTTTTTAGTTGTGATGTGCTCTAGGTGGTGTCGTGAAATCCCACTTTATGTGATTTAGTGAAACACGCCTAAAACATCTCATCATACTTTTAGGTCAAGGTGGAATATTTACTGATGTGATGGTCTAATTCTAAGATGTCCCACTACTTTTTAAGTAGGTTTCCATCTTCCATGTATTCCCAACATTAGTGTTCCTAACTATTCATGTAGGAATAAAAAATGATTCCCATTAATTTATTCCCCACTATGTCCATATTGTTTATAGTCTCTCTATTCAAAAACTCCACATAATCCTATTATAAAACCATGAAAATATTTCAGATAATATCAAGTCGTAATCATGAATTAGAAATTCATTCCTTCAAGGAATAACTTGTAGAAAATTCTAGGAAAAATAGGCTAAATGCATAAATTTATCCACATAGTTTCTCACATTGAGTTTCTATTTCATTTAAATTGATGAATTATATTGTTCTATCAATCTGAAATTTATAATTATAGAATATGTTATTATATAATTATTTAAAATCCTCCCATGTCATGACATGGTATAATTTATATTGAACTTTTAATTCCCACCACTAGCATTCCAGATCCTTTGGCATATATGTTTCCAAATTTACATTCAACTCTGTTAGTTTCCAATGGAAATAAAACACATAATTATTCTAATTCATCCAGACTTCCACTTTTTCTCACTCAGAATATCCCTTAAATATGGGTTCACTATTCTTTTAGAACTGAATATAATTTTCCACTTTCCAGGGATCATCATTCTAATTACCCTTATCAATGGCCTGAAAATAAAATACAATGCATCAGACCAGTGGTTGGTCATCTGTAGCTCAGGTGAAATAACATTATTAGTAGCCTATTTCATTTGATTTCTAAAACACAAACTTGGTTTCGTACATTGTAACCAGAACTTAAATCTCATTATTCTAACTCATTAGAAACTAATGTCTTATCAATTTCAATGTAATAAATTAACACAGACCACTACATATCTTTCCAAAATTCAACCATTGTCAGTATATTTACAATATTTTAAAATATTGCAATCATGATTTTCAAAATCATTAATGTTCTCTATTTTCAGAAATCAACTCATTTTACCATTTCATGAACTATTAACATAGAATTAACAACCCATTCCTATTGGGAATACTTACTATTAAATCAGGTCATGTGACTCTCATTGGCTGAACCCATGATAATGAGGTTAAAACTCACCTAGAAGTGTTTAAAAACACTCATGATCCCAAAATCCATAGTAACATTAAATTTAGTGTAAATAGTTTATCTACACCTTTTTATTCTCAACATTTCAAGTTCTTACAATCATACTTCTTTCTACCATCTGAAGAAGATATACAGATACTATTTCGAACTCCATGACCAAACAAAACTGACATAATTTTTCCTAGAATACATTTTACCAACTAAGATTGATATAATTTCATATTTCAAGGATTTAACAAGATGATGCCATTTGTAACATCTTTCCCCACCTTATTGTCTTGAGGTGTCATGAGAGATCACATAGGGAATATGTGAAATCCCTAATACTTGAAAGGTTGGAAATATGTACCATGGTCTCAAGAATATTTGGGAGATTATTTTCCTTTTAAAATTCAATACATCCAAACTATATAAACATTAAATAACCAAACCTCTATATAATTCATGAGTAAAAAATAAAACTCAAAACAAAACTAAACTAATAAACCATATTAGATCACAAGGGAAATCCAAAATAAATACTCAAAGACAAAAAATATACCACAAAACTCAAAACTCCCAATTGACATCAACCAGAAACATGAAACACACACCAAGCCCCAACTCCATATGCTAATCACACGGTATCAAGAAGAATCACTAAATAACTAAGATACATTTCCATTACCTATGTCTCTATAGATGACATCTGCAAACTCACAATAGTTCCCATTAATGGGGTGAGTCTAAACATAGTAGTATTTTCTAAATAAATTCCCAACACAATCCACTATAAAAATATTTTTTAAAAAAATTGTATATAAAATAGTTTTAAGAATTAAAAATTGGTTATATCAAAGCCAAAATAGTTTTGAATGGAAAGCAATAAGACAAATCCTTTAGACCATTTCTCAATTTTATTTTCAATAGGATTCCCATTTCTACACAAAAAAACATCCCCAGATATTCAATATTGGTGTTACCATTTATGGTGGAACTCCACATATGTACTCTATCTCACATTTATGGTTGTATTTTATGACCATAATTCTTCCCACATAACACACACCAAATCTATTATAATAAAATCAGGCCAATCCATTTAACAGAAACTAAATTACATTATAAACCTTTTCACATGAAATTGTTTCCATATTTTTAATGTATTTTGTCAACAAATTTACATGAATCAATCCAAACCATAATTCTAAAACATCATTTTGAAAATATAAACATATATTTTCCCAAAAATGAATAAATTTACACAATGTACAATCCATAGCAAAAAATGAGTTTTCCAACACGAATCACATAAGAATATCACCATAATTTTAATAAAATAATTTAATTTGAACTCGTCCTTAATGTTCTAAATTATGAATAGATAATATAGAATCCACCTAGCTCACAAATATTGGATAAAATAATGAACGACACTGTAAATCATCAAGATCTAGTCACAACCAAAAATTCGCTTCACTAGATTAAACCAGATTTCATCACAAAAGCATAAATAAAACATATATCTATCCATAAATAACATTATATATTTTTTTAAGAGAGAGAGTGAGAATAACCTTTTATCTAACATGAACAAGTAAGAACTAGAACTTACCTATGAATTCATTCCTCCAACTCACTTTGATTAGTTTAAGGGTAACTTCCGGATCAATGGGGATCATCTCTCAGGCCTTTGGAGAAAAAGAAATTTAGGGTCTTCTAATTTTAGGGGGAAAACAAGGGTTAAATGGGATAATTTGGATTATATCCATATTTTATGGAGGTCCAATAGTATGCCTCATTTTTTGTAAAACTGTGCGCCAACTATGTGGTGATACTATCTTAAGGCCATACCTCTCTTGGGTGGCATCGTGGTTATAAAAAACATTATCCAACCATGTGTTTATAAAAATTTAAATATGAATGGTTTCTTCTAGGATTATACATGGTTTGGACAAATCATGTATGAACTATACACCATCCCTATTCCCATTATCTTCCCTTATATGGTTTCATTGAGATGCTTCATGTTTTCTACATACCAATCATAAAATCTGAACCTCTTGAAAAGACTCTAGAGTATTCCAAAATCCATAATAACATCCCAAAACATAAACCAACCTTTATATACTCAAAATAAATGAATAAAACACCATTTTCCTAAGACCTATGGATTTATAATAATATTCTAGGATATTTTATACTTAGATAATCTACCACTTTATTCACAATTCTAATATGGTAATAGATTAAGAAATCATAGTACTTGATGATCATTATATATATTTATTGTCCCATGTAGATATCGTTGTATATGAATATATTCTTTAAAATTTTATGATTTTTGTTTATATGTCAGAAATATTTCTACAAATATATTGTCTTCATATCCTTAATAAGAAGATCACTATACCTATCACTAGATTATGAGTTGGACAATTTTTTCCCTAAGCCTCAAATTGTCTTAAGGAATATTCTACCACATTATCATTATTCATGAGTACACAACCCAATCCATTCATTTATTCTTCACTATAAATCAAAAATCCATTATTACATGTGGGCAGTGTGTGTGTATATTTGCAATATTTGTCTTCTTCTTCAAATATTTAGTGATATATTTACATTAATTAGTCTATATAAACTTCACTAAAATCTATGTTATCTCTTTTAGTGGGTTTTAAAATCATTATAAGTTTCCCTAAAAATATCTATAATACCCAGTTAATCTGTGGATATTATATATTTTCATTAAAAGAAATTATCTCACTCATTCTTTAATCCACATTTTCATTTATGTATCCCCATATATCTCTTTACTTGTGATAAAATTACCTAATAATATTATTTTCTGCATCTAGAAGTCAATTTGTTTTATAATTTCTATAGATATTATAATTTTTCGAGTCTTTAGGATAGTAAAAAAGTAATCTTCATGTCCTTTATTACTATTAGTGTATATTATAATATCATCTCCAAATTACACCAAATAGTGTCTTGGATTTTTGTTATAGGAACCTTTAAAATTTTTATAATAGTATTCTTCAGATAGGTTGTTGAGACAAATGGAGTTGTAGAAAATACATAGCCTTGATAATAATATATTATAAATAATATATTATTTTTTCTTCATGAATGTGCATTCATGGGAATAATTATATTTATTTAAAAAAAATCCTTGGATATAAAATTTTATCCCACAATTGAATATGATATAGGGATGTTACAGTAGGAGGAAATATTAATTTTTTCATTCTAAAGTCCCCAAGGTCGATCTATTGTAGGTGGATTAATTAAATAATTTAATTAATTTGCATAAATAAATAGCTAAATTAATGAGATGCTTAACTGATTCCCATATATTTAAATTCGTAACCATCCTTAATCACTATGGTTGGCCACCAAAAATAATAGCTTCATGTAGGAAGTTAGAGGAAGAGATATGCAAAATTTGTACAGCTTATTGAATGATTTCGTCATTAGAATCACAAGTAAATCCTATAGATGATGTGAAAAAATCCATTGGATGATCAAGAACTTAGGATGGAATAAATATTTTTTGTATTTCATTGTTCATTTTTTTATTATCATGGGTTTTGATTTAAATTCCATGGTTGTCATTTTTTACATTAATTTATGTAAAAATCAATATTAGGGTCATCATTGGGTACTGTGTGTTTTTTACTATCATTGTTTCCTTCTTTGTGATCAATTCTTTATCGCAGTTCATCATCGATCATTTGTATGATCAATGTGTGGGACTAGAAATGATTTTTGGGCATCATTCACTCACTATGAGTTTTTTGTTTTATGATTAACAAGAATAGATGGCCCTCACAAAAGCTAGTGATAGATTTAAAGAATCCCAAAAAGAGAACTATATGATAATGACTGGCCATCGTCACGTCCAAGTATTTGATAGTGGGTCATCCCATGATAATGGTGATGTAGTCTTTATTCCGAATAAGTTCTATAATAGTCATGATGTGGTATAATGATGCACATCTTGCTAGATAACAGAACCAATATTCTATCTCTCATTTTATCACATGATTGTGCGTAGACGGTCATCCCTGAGGTTGGTTAATAGAAGTAGTGTGGTTGTATAGTGGTAGGGATAGCCTGACCACATGGTCGATTGGGTACTGAAATTGGTTTTGTTTAACCCAAAAAAACATTTAGGGATAGGTTTAATACAATGTTTTTGGGCTCCACAAACCCTCATGCGAGGATCTATACACCCCCAATAGGGTATACCCCACCATCCCAATAATTCCACATAGAATTCTTAGGGTGGGAACCCGGATTATTAAAACTATAGGGGGTTTTCATGAAATTATCAATCATTTTCCATTACAGGAAAAGAAATATCATATCTATATAATTATTCCGTTAATATCACAATGGAATAGTCTTTTGGGACATCTAATACAATTTTCATGTCATGATAGGGGCATTGGGATTTAGATTTACAGGATCAACAGAGAGGATTGGGTGTTGTGTTCAATGTTTTCTTAGGGTTAGTACTCTCTTTTATAAGATCTCAGATTGGGAATGGGATCTCTACTATGAATGAATACTCCCTAAAAATATATATATTCATTGGTAAGATGTAGGTCCCCCACACGACTAGTATAATTTGGTGTCCAATGTATACTCAGGGTGTGGGTCCTCTTCTCATGGAGTAAGTTAGTCCCTTATTTTATGTGGGTCACTTGATAAGGTGTGAGTCCTCCATTATAATTTTTTTGATATATGGGTTTTCTCATAGTTAGTTATTACTGATAACAAGGGTTAGTACTCCTTTGACCAACTACTACCCAAGGTATTAGTTTGGGTTCCCCTATTAATCTCTAGAATGGTGACACTAGAATGGTGTAAAATAAGGCTTGGCACTCCCTCAACCGATTCACATTCCCCAATAAGTATTGGTTTCACATCGTTATATTCGAATGTATGTGTGGGTGAATGGATAATAATATTGGATACTGTGAGAATTGTTACTCCTTATTAAACCTTGGGTTGCCTTCAATATTTAATATATTACTAGGATTTCAACTCTTGGATATTTGGATTTTTGGTTCTCCAATCACCCATAGTTACTCATGAGGTATCACTATTAAGAATTATAGATGAGATGATCAAGACTTCTCTGAGTCCATGATACTTTTAATAGTTGTTCATATCTATATCTCTACTTGACTTACTTCTAACTACCGACTTATTTCATGGTTTTTAGCACACTCTTTTTCTTTTATTTCCATTGGGATTTTGGCATATCCATCTAAGTATATTTATACTAAATCATGCATGTTCCTTGCACCCCGCACATGTTTTTTTAAACGATTCATATTTATATGTATTTTTATGGACGATATAGAGATAGTATTTATTTTTCATATCTGATTCCATATGATGATTTTTGGTACATGATAGATCATGGTGGTTTTTGATGGTGGTGGTGACCATTTTTTGATGAATACTAATCCAAGAGTACACAGAGTGAGGGAAATATTTTCAAAGACTTTCATCTATCTGATTTAGAGTCTCATTAGATATATAGTTACATTGATATTTTCATATGTGGTATTATATTCATATTTTATGTCTCATGCATGAGGTGAATATAACTAAATGGTTTGTATAAATATTTATATACTTATGGTAATGTTAGTTATTTTATTAATTTGACACACACACACATAGATATATATGTGTGTGTGTGTTATAGGTTGATATAGGAAAATTTCTCCCATATTATTTCATATACCTACATAATTCTAGAATTCATCCCCTATACTAGTGGAGTTGGTCTTATGGTGGCATAAATAGATTACTGCTAGCTCTAGAGGGGCCCCGGTGGATTGGGTCATGTCACACCAAAAAGAATTCAATGTAATCTCTAGAGACTCTACTCACCAATTCAAAAAATATTTTTGGTTCATCAAGTAGTAATAATGGAGTCATTATAAACTCTAAATTCCAATATCTTGTGTGAAATAAAGTCTTCGTAATATCTTCCTCCTTCACCATCAGTTAATGATATCATGATGAAGGTCCACCTTTGTGAATTATTTAGCACAAACATAATTTTTCAAAAAATACCTTAATTTATGGTATATTATACATATTATTTATTTTTATCTTGTTAAGATCATGATAATAATTATAGATATGTATTTAACCACACTTTTTATTGAAAAAAATAACATGGGTTCTCTATGGAGAATCACTAAGGTGTACAAAACCCTTGCACAATTTATCTTGAAATTTTATCTTCAAATTCTCTAATTTGATGGGGGCCATTCTGTAGGGAATATAAAATATTGGTATTGATCAAATTATATGTTCTTTTGAAAACTCAACCTCTTAATAAGGATGTATACTGAAAAACGCTTTGGGGAATACATCTGCATGTTCCCTCATAATGTTCATTTCATTAACGATAACACTTTCCTTTGACTTAATCATTTGAGGTAAATATTCTGGATCTTAAAGAAACAATATCCATTCTTGAGAAGAGGTTTCAAGATGATATTAATCACTCCCCTTTCACTTTTATAATATAAGTGGATGGTTTAGGATATTGAAACTAATTCCCCTCTACAAGAAGTGAATATTGGCCTCATATAATAATAATGATTTCATGCTTAGAATAGCAGTGTCTTCTAAAAAAGGTAGTAAAATGATATTTTCTAGGATATTCTTCTCTTAAAGGATAATTAGGGAATATTTATATAAATGATATATAATGATTCAACAACATGGTATTTTCACAGATATCCCAACATCTATGTCCTAAGGTTATATTTTATTATTCCTACTAATATTGTATGATATAAAAGAATGTGTAGAACCAAAATCATATAGAAAATTAATTATACTTGAGTGAATCGGACTTGTACCTACTACTAAATTACTTTTATTATTCATCTCAACAGTTTTGATTGTGTAATATCATCCTTGAACCCATGGATTTATGGTTTTATCATTAGTTATCCTCAATAACCGTTGTCTTTTTTTTGTAAACATGTAATGTTATTATGGCCTTTTTAGTAGAAACATTGATCAAAGGGTGGATTATTTATTAAACCCTTAATTTATTCCATTATATTGACTAGATTTCTCATTTCCCTCTAAAATTAAATGGCTATATTCCTTTATTTTATACACTTAAATAATTTTCCCATTCCTTTGAGGTTGTTTCAAAGATACTTATATCCATTCTTATGGAATAGGCGTGCATTGGTCCACTTTTCCCTTGAATTTTTTTATTTAAACCTCTAGAGTTACACACTATTTGTATCTTCTTATCACTAGCTATATGATACTTTTGATATGCATCAATAACTATATGATTTTAAAGGTATATTAGATTGTTTTTTCATTAATATCAAAATCTAAAATCAATAAATATTTTCAATGAAATATATTTAATCCACTAAATGAAAGAGACATCCTTTATTTTGGGTTCAATGAATAATAAATAAGAGTGACTTGAAATCCTTGTGATGTTTGTCTCATAGGACCCAATTGATTGATCATTCCTTTTATTTAACCATAAAAACTAATTTTCTAGTTTTATATAGTGTGTGAGGAAAATTTTTATTGAAAATTATTTTCTTGATTTATTCTCAATATATTGATTCAATGTCTTCCTTAGGCTATTCATTCCTGATTACTATCCACCACTGATCAGGTTATACCTCTGGATGATATATAACCAATATAACATATTATTCTTTGGGTCAATAAAGGATGAAAAATATATTCTCTAATGAATTAATCTATTTATCCATAATTTGGGGATCAAAAGATTCACCAAAGGAATGAAGTTTGGGTCTCATTAATGACTCAACCATAACATTATCTCTCTAAGGAGAAGTATTTTTCTCCACATGGTTGATGTTTCAATTCACAAATTGAGTTATTTGAGAAAGTACATCTTGTAGACTTCTCACTCTCTCTCCTATCAAATTAGGAATCTTATTAGGTAATCATTATATTTCCCATCACATTGTTTTTGTCATGATTCCTCTGATTTTCATACATTTACTAAAATAATGTAAAGTTAGAAATAAAAATATTCAAATTAATAAGAATATAAAATTAAAACTGTGAACATAGAAAGAGTAACTCATAAATGGATTGTATATCTTAACTTATGTCTTTGTAATTTTCAATATAGTTCATTAATGTTTTATTTTCTATTATGTTTTTTTAACAATATCCCTAAAAATAACATGAGATTTCTCAGATACCAATTATAAAATTACACATATCTTGTATAAGTTATTACATCATTTACTTCATACATTCCATAAGATATAATGACGAAATTAGTGGTCTATTATCTTCAAGAAATTAGATAAAATATTTTTAAAAAACTACATAATATCTCATTTATATATTATTTTTTTCACCCTTAGATATCAATATGCAGTTATCACTACATGGGATATCTGAGGAACATACATATAGAACAGGTGAGTAAAAAATCCTAGTGAGGGGTAGTCAAAGAAAAAATGAGGATGATATATCATAAATAATGGAATCATAAAAGAGATTAATCAAATGTAGTCACAAAGAAGAAGATAATTTAATGAATAACATCTCATGAAAATTAATTCATAAAAGAATGAAAATTATTCACAATTCAAAACATGTCCTAAATATAATTTTATGCTCACTTCCAAGACATCATAACCTATTGTTCGGGGATAACTACAGATGCACCACACATGGTATCTAATTAGATGAAATAATTTCCCAATTTATTAAGGGATATATTTTTCAAGTCCCACCCATCAACTCATAACATATCATCCTTATTATCACCTAATGGAAATATATATCAATCATCAGTCATAATCAGGAAATAAACCCACTATAATAAAATGAGTTATATAATGGTGTCCTAAAGCGTAATAACTCTATGAATAAAATTTGTACCCCAAATTGAAAGGGAAATTTATTTTTTTGTATATTTAAGGTCAACATAAATATGGGATAATGGATTTTGGATATAGGGAAAAGGGAATAATAAATATTATAGATGAATTGAAGGTAGGAATAGAAACATTTGATGTTATTTTCACATTACATCATAACATATTTTTTAAGTAACAAAAGGAAAAAAATCATAAAAAATGAATTTATCTATATGAATATGAATAAAAAAAAGGGTTAAAGGTATAAAATTGTATATATGAATAATAAGTGAGACAAATTTAATAAGGGAAACAAAACATAAATAACAATGAATACTAGGGAGAAATCCGTTACATTGAGTCCAATATGATTTGAAATACAACATATCACCTCTTGAATAATCAACTAATTTGATTTATAACTAATCTATGTTTTTTCTAACATTTTTATTCATTTTTATTAATATACAATTCACTTATTTTTTATTATTCCATTCTTTGGTCAATCATCAAGTTTCTTGTTTCATCATCCCGTCTCTACATCAGTAGGACGTTATCATTCATCGGTGCTCATCATGTGACTCTATGAGTTCAAAGAGTATAAAATTGAATCTAAATTTCATCCATGTAGTATGGTATCTAAATATTTCTATTGATAATCCAAGTAGATTCGTACAATAAATTTTCTCTCAGTAAACTCCACTTTTTAATAAATTTAATTGATTGTTGATTCTAATCATTAATATTCTTAATATTGGTATTAAATTAATATTTCATAATACTAAAAAAGAATTAATTTTATTTTATATTTCATTAAATGACCCATCATAATCCACCTATCAAATGATTATATGAGTGTGAAACCAAAATCACTCCTCCAATAGCCTAGGGGATGGCGACTATCATCGAGTAGGCATATCACACTCATGCGAGGCATTATCCTAAGGTATGTACACACATACACACACTTCTTCAAATATCCATAAAATGAATAAATGTAAATAAAATTAATACCAAAATTCATGAATAACATCTATCCCACATCAGGGTATGATGAAGAGTACTGGAAATCGTAAAGGTATAAATATAATCCCAACAAAAAGTGAAAAACAGTCCATCCTGCCATGTAGGAGGTGACTATTATCAAATGAATCCAATATATGTCATGCACACTATGATCTCCCTATGAAAAGACCTCGTAGGAATCTTCCAAAAGGTATATCTTCTTCATAATACATTACATGTGTAGAAATACCCCATACAGGTGTGAGTATAACAATACCCAGTAGAACATCTCGAAATAACCAAACATAAGCATCGAGAGAGTAGTTGGCTCACAAACAAGGTTTTATAATTAGGATATGATATATAAAAATAAGAAAAATAAACCCATATATACTCATAACATATATCTATTCTCAAAGAGGTCTCAACCAATTCAATCCATAGGATTATACTCATGTCTTCAAGGTAACACTCATCCAAAAGAAATTACTCCACGATAAATTCTGTCACTCATGGTGATCATCTGAGAGGTTTTTCTCATTGGGTATCTCATAATAAGTAGTCTCTATAACTATTAATATCACTAAATATTGATAGGGGTCATACATATGACTATTGGGGGACACCACAAACCATACATGATCAATATGCTAAATAGTGGATTGATACCCTTTATATGGTCGTCACAGCGATACCATGAACCCTACCATTTGTAAATGAAGAAATGATATAGGATCCCAACCATGTATCATTGAGGGATACCCAAAATATATCTATGAAAAAAAACCATAGTGGATCACAATCCAAATATCAATATGTAATTCCACATTGTTCCCTCATAGGTATGGACTAGCGGATCATAATCTACTAAACCTAGTGTCCAGTGAAGATTCGTAGGACATGAGCTTATCAAAAAATAGGTACATAGAGTGTATCGGTGGTACACATAATGTATTTTCTACCTAGGGTCTACTTGTGTGTTTCTGTATCATATGTAATGTAATATTATATTTACACAGTGTGTCCTTTAGGGGTACAAAACATGTAGAGTTATAGTCGTCACTTTGTGTGTCACCTACCTGTGTCCATGTACATATTTCTATGGTCATATACTTTGGGTCATGCCAATTTACCTAGGAATTATTGAGTGTTTGGTCATTCCAGTGTACTATATTCATGCCTGTGTGCGTTTTCGTCTATGTGCCCATATATCCTCCACCATACATACCAATCCACCAAAACTAGGTCACATAGAATGTGACATGTATCGCAAGGCATGAAATATTTTATTTCCTCACAAAACCTACTCTATATAGCTAGGGTACTACATGAAATGTGTTTTTGGACTATATTATGTGTAGTTGGTATATTTGCAGAATGTTCATAGAACTCATGTGTTTCTTTCTACACCAATTCAACTACCAAATCTGCCACCGTACTCACTAATAAACATGGATCCTGATCATTCCAAGCCCATCTATCATTGGAGGTCAAATCTCAATCATCAATCCTATCAAGAAATATTCCCTTTTACACAATGTCTAACACCAAACATCAACCAGGTAAATTAAAAACCAGAACCTAATCCACCTCTCATCATCCATCATCATTTTCACTCCTTGATCACTTTAATGGGAATGAACCTAAACATAGAGTATTAATCTATCGTGCCAAAGAACTGTCACACAATTATCAAATACCGAGTTTTTTTTCAAATATTTGGCCAAATAGATCATCAGTGATGACTTTAAAAAGAAATAGGGAATGAAATGAAAAAATCACAATAGAGTAATGAACTCATCAATTATTTTTGTTGGACTATATTTTTTCATTATAACAATGAAAGAAGAGTAAAAAAACCCAACATAATCAATTCCCCATAATCCTAGAAAGATAAACATGAACTCATAAAAACATGATTGACCATAAAAACATTCATTTAGTGGATTGATTCATGTTAGAAATGGAATAATTGATGGGGAATAAATGAATGTAAAAACAACATACATTTAGTATGGATCAATCATTGGTAAAGAGTGGTCTCGTTCCATTTTTGTGTTTATGATCCATGAACTAAATTAGTGAAAATGATCCTTGATACATTTTCATTATCTAAGATCTCCTCCAAGGTCCCCACTCTCAATCATAGGGGGTTTTGATAATCCTAATTTATATAAACATTTTTCTATCAATTGTTTAATGATTTTCATTAAATTACTTCCTAATGCATGGGTTTGTGTCCTATTTTGTAGAAAATTGTGCTTCATAGGTTTCTGAGGGAGAAAAGGTATAAAATGTGAAAAAATAGGCCAACTACATGCCTGGATCTTCTTGTACATGTATTGTACCTTAAGATCACAGCCTTCCCCAAATCGTGAAGCCAAGTAGTGACCATGCCATGAAGCCTAAACCAAAAATCTGCTACATGTCATGAATGACCCACTCACGACATGATTCCAGTCAAATCCATAGATGAGAAATACACAATGAATCCACACAAAAATCAGATAGAGACATGGTTCACATCATGTATGGCTCTCTAACATCATGTACCCATTCAAACCACTTAAATTCATGATAGACCTATGCACCATGCTGGAGATGCCAAATCTGCAGAAACTGACGTGGATCAAGGGTACACATTGTATACCTATGGTACATGTCATGATTAAATATTCCCATATAATCAGCGGAGCAGTAGAGCATTTCATAAAAATCCCAAATGTTCTTCTCTTTACCCTTTCAACTCATTTACGAATTATTTCTCCCTTTACCCTCTCAAACTCTCAATCTTTTAGTATTTGTGCATTTTTATTAATCCAACATATATGGATATTTTTTTCTTCAATGCATTCAATTATCACCATTTCATTTAGATTTAATTTCCATTTCACTTTATCAATTATGTCTCTTATTTATAAGTGTGATTTACTTAGTTAATGTTTATTTCAGTTACCATTCTTGAACCTTTTCATGATCCTGAATCCATTTATGTCAATCAATTCACCAAGCATGTTGTCTTTAATTTATTTAATTACAACCTACCCCACCATGGTTAGAAAAATTTCATAGTTGTAGGGATCAAGAAATGTATCTACCTACCTAAATATACCTTTAAATCTGAACTTGGAAATCCTAATTGAATTATTAATTATGAAATGAACCGCATTTCTATACCATTTGAGCAAATTCCCCTGCCCATGGGACCATATGAAAAACGGCCCTATCTTAATTGGAATAGACTAATCTATGACCACTAGATTAGGAAAATTTATGCCCTAAATAATCCAATCATAATTCACCTAGGATGTCACTATCTCTTAACCACGGAATAACTACCTCCTAGGTAGAACTAGGAGGCTAAGACCAATGTCAACTAGTGATCCCGGTTTGATTCGCAACCTAAGACATAAGATATTTCCAAAGTAAGAATTAAAGTACATCCTTCACTCAAATACATTACTTGACCCAACCCATCATTCATCATTTAAATTCATTCAAAAATATAACATAGATAAAACTCTCAAGAAAATACTTCTGGAAATGACTCCCTTAAAGGTTTAGGAATCAGATTTCCCCATTATCAAATGACAGTATCCCTATAGATTAGACCCCGTACATCAACTACACTAAGTCTCAGTAGTTATGGAATGTTTTGGACCAATTATAAATTCTAAATTTGATACACGATGCAAGAAGTAATAACACCGCCACACGAGAGCCATCAAATTTTCGGCGACGTTGTCGGAGAGGAAATCTTACTTTGGAAGGAAAATAACTCTTGTTTTCTACCCTAGGATTACCCTTCCTTCATACCCTTTATTCATGATTCCCTTGCGTCTTATTCGTTCTGTTTAGTACATGTACCTTGGTCCCTTGACCTGACCAAGGATCCTTGAAGCACTCGAACCCTAGGCCATTGATCATGAGATTAAATGGTGTTTGTCTTCACTGTAATGGTCTGTAATAGCCGAGAAGCATCACCCTATGGGACCAAATCCCCCAAACCCCCATCAAATGGTGGAGGACATAATTATAAAAGAGAGTACCATCATGGACTATGGTTTACAATCGATCCAAGGTGCAACACCAACAATTGTATACATGTCCATCCAAGATGATACATTTGAAATTAAACCCGGACTCATTCACATGATCCAAAACATGGGGCAGTTCAGTGGTCTTCAATGAGAAGACCCCCATGAACCTATTTCAAACTTCTAGAAAGTATATGATACCTTTTTGAACTAGGTAGTATCATAAGATTCTATAGACATCAAGTTTTCCCCTTTTCACTCAAATACCAAGAAAAATATTGGCTCAAAAGCCAAGATCCTGACTCAATTAAGACTTGGGAAAATCCTTCAAAAATGTTTCTCGATAAATAATTTCCACTAATTAGAACATAGATTCTCTACAACAATATTCATAACTTTGCACAAATGGATAGAGAATCCACATGGGAAGCATGGGATCGATTCATATAATTCATGAGGAAGTGTCCACATCATGGACACGCCACTTGGATTCAAATGGAAACCGTCTATCAAGGACTCCATCCAACTACACGAATGGTCCTCGATACTACCAATGGGGGAGTATTTATGTTTAAAACACCCAGTGTGGGAAGATATATTTTGGATGAAGTATCCCATAATGCCAGTTTGTGGAGAACTGACTGTGGAACACCATGATGTGGAATCCACCAAGTTGATGAGACCACCTGGTTATTAGTGCAAGTTGAAGCGCAAACCAAAAATCGTGATTTATTTTAGATACCAACAATACAACCCCCTCTAACCCTAGTCATAGAGATTTGGTCATGTGAGATATGTGGTGGACTGCACTTTTATCAAGATTGAAAAGAATAATATGAAGAGTCGCATGATTTTAATTATGTTAATTACAATAAAAAGGTCATATATTTTAGCAGCAACAACAACAACCATTTAATCAGGAAAGGACTTATCAGTAGCAGCGAAAAGACAATAATGGATATTTTTAGTAGTGTAATGGTCAAGCTCAGTTTGCAAATTTGGACCACCATGGTATCCACCAATAAACCCTATCCAGAGACCAAAGCAGCACACATATCTACCAAAAACCATTTCAAGGCCCCAACAACAACAACAATTTCCACCTACCTAGCAATAACCACAAAATCCACATCCACCATGGAATAGTAACTTGGATAACCTCCAGAAATTCTTCATTCAAAATTCGGTTCAAATTATGAACTCATGGGATACAGATATGCAAACCCATCAAGAATCTTTGAGAAACATGGAGATTCAAATGGGTTAGATCTCAAAAAACCTATCTAAAATATTAATGGGTACTCTACCTAGTAAAACTAAGATATACTAATGAGAGGAAGATAATCCTATAGTGCTGAGGAGTGGAAAATTTTTAGACTTCCAACTACCAATGGAAACATGGCCACCCGAAGAGCATGAGAAACAATAGAAAAAAGTAGAGGAATACATTCCCACATCACCATAAGAAGAAATACCAACTGAGAAAGAGAAATCCCTATAAAAATAGATTGAACTTGTTTATGTAGCACCACCTCCATAAAATCCACCTCTTCCATTTCCAAAAATATTGAGCCATAGTAGGCTGGAAGATCAACACAAAGTGTTCCTTGAAATGTTCAATCAATTTCATATCAATATTCCTTCTCCTAAAGCAGTCACCCAAATGAATGTGTACAAATAATTTCTCAAAGGCATGATTTCAAACAAGATAGGTATAGAATATCTGGGATTCATCACATTAAATGAAGAATGATCTTTTGTTGTAAACCATAAAATCCCACCAAATATGAGAGATCATGGAAGCTTTTCAATCCCTTGTGTGATAGGAGAGTGAAAATTTTGAAGAGCACTTAGGGATCTTGGATCCAAAATTAACCTGATTATGATGAGTGTTTTTTACAAGATAGGACTCCAAGAGCATAAGACAACAAGGGAAGCATTGTAGTTAATCTATCGTTTAGTTATCTACCCAAGTGGTATTCTTGATGATGTTCTGTTTAATGTTGAAAAATTCATTTTCCCAGCAGAATATTTGGTTTTGGACATGGAATAGGAAGGATGTGTAATGATTATTATTGAAAAACCCTTCCAAGTGATAAGAAAGGCATTTATTGATGTTAATAATGGATTTCTCATATTCATAGTTAGATAATAAAAAGTATTTTTTTACCTAATAAAATCTTCACAACATTCAGATGATACAGAAGACTATAATGCCATCTCTCTTGATCGGCAATGAGGGTAGTATGTGGCTATTAAGGGAGAGGCAGATGATTCATGTTCAGAAATGTAAGAAGACTATGACTTTGAGGAAATCAGATTTATTGAGCCAGTCACTAGAGACACCATGCCACCATTATTCCATCAATCATTCAGAAACCCCGGTTGGACTTGAATTTTTTACCCAGTATATTAAAGTAACCCTAAATAGGATAGTCATTCTCTTTACCCATCATCATCAGTGATGAACTATCCTAGGATCAGGAAGAAAACTAGTTGATGTCCTAAAAAGACACAAGTAATCAATTTCTAATGGAGTGAAAGATATTTAATTGAATCAATCCTTCAATAAAACCTACTAAATTTAATTGTAAGAGGATGAAAACCCAAAAAATAAAACCTCATTTGTGGATCACACCACCAATAAAGGAGGTTGTTAAGAAGGAAGTAATAAATCCTATGAATGCTGGAAGAATCTTTCATATATTAGACAGTGAATGGCTGAGTCCCCTCCAAGTCATTCCCAATGAAGGGTGACTCATAGTAGAAAGGATAGATGATAATGAACTCATTCCAACATGCACCATCACCGGATGGAGAGTTTACATTGACTACAGATGTTTGAATGTAGCAACAAGGAAATGACATTTTACCTTACCATTTAATAATCAAAAGTTAAAGAGACTAGTAGGGAATGATTTCTATTATTTCATGGATGGCTATTCAGGATATAATAAAATTGCAGTTGAACCTGATGACTATCCCAAAACCACCATCACCTGCCCATTTGGTACTTTTTTATATAGACGCATGTCATTCGGTATGTGCAACACAACCACAATGTTGCAATGATTTATGACACTCATCTTTCATGATAAGGCTGAATAATGTCTCAAAATGTTCATTGATGATTTCTCATCCTATGGGATATCATTTGATGTCTGTCTAATAAATCTATAACTAGTTACCCAATGCTGTGAGGGGGGAATCAAAGTGATTAATTGGAAAAAATTTCTCTTCATGGTACATGGAGAAATTTTACTGGTAGCCAAGATTTCCAAATAAGTCATTGAGGTTTATCTAGAAAAGATCAATGTTATAAATGATCTACCTAAACCATCAACTGTTAAAGGGATCATAAGTTTCCTTGGGCATGTTGGGGTCTACAAACAATTTGTAAAAGATTTAACTAAAGTCGCACAACCACTGACACACTTTTTTTCAAAACATATTTCATTAGAGTTAAATAAGTTCTATCTACAAGATTTTGAAACACTGAAAAATAGTCTAATTTCATCTCTAGTTATCATTGTACCAAACTAGTAAAAAGAGTTTGAGCTTATTTGGGATGTCAGGGACCTAGCTATAGGAGTTGTGCTTGGAAAATGCATTGAAAATACCTCTGGTCCAATATATTATTCCATTCTTACTTTAAATTAAGAACATATCAATTAAATGATTATAAAGAAGGATCTCATGGCCTCCATATATGCCTTTGAAAAGTTCTGTTCATGCCTCATTCTTTCCAAAGTCATAGTCTATACAGATCATGTCGCCCTTCGATACCTGATGAACATGAAAGATGAAAAACCAAGATTAATACACTCGATTCTTCTTCTGAAAGAGTTCAACATCATAATCAAGGACACCAAATGAACAGATAATTTCATTACCGACCACCTCTCTTTATTTCACCTGACCATCATTAAAGATGATAATAAGACTAATATTGAAGTATATTTTTCACATGAAATATTATTCAGCGTTGAGACTGTACTGAGGTTCTCAGACATGGACAACTATCTTGCCATATGATATCTCCATCATGACCTATCATACCGGGAATTCTAGAAGTTTATGTCTAATGACAAAAATTACTTTTTGGATGAACTATTGTTATTCATATGTTGTGTCGATGGCCTTATAAGATGCTAAATCCTGGAGGATGAGATACAGAATGTCATCTAAATGTACCACACATCACCAACTGGAAAACATCATGGCCATGATCGCATAGTTGAAAAAATCCTACATAGTGGATTTTTTGGACCTCATTGCATCACGATACCATGAGATTCTTCCATCAATGTGATAGATTCAAATGAATGGGAAACATCATTAAAAGAAATGAAATTCCCCAAAAACACATTCTATAAGTTTGTGTTTTGACTATTGGGGTATTGACTTTATGGGATAGTTTCCTACAGCACATGGTAGGTGTTAAATTCTAATTTTATTGTACTATGTCTCAACATGAGTTGATGCTGAAGCCACAACACATGACAGAGCAAACGTGGTCATTAATTTTCATCAAAATAATGTTTTTTCACGTTTTGGATTTCCATAATTACTCATTAGTGATCATGGAACACATTTTTCAAATCATCTAGTGTGAAAAATTATTGAGATATATGGAATTTGATACAACATCGTAACTTCCTATCACCCACAAACAAGTGGGCAAGTTGAATTGTCAAATAGGGAGGTGAAACAAATCATAGAGAAAACTATCAACAACATTTGATGTTATTGTAGCTTGAAGTTTGATGATGCATTATGGGTGTAAAGAAACACATACAAAACACCCATAGGAACCACCCCATTTAGACAGGTTCATGATAAATCATGTCATATTCTGGTGGAGCATGAACATAGTTCATTATGGGCAATTAAAAAAATAAATATGGATATAGGAAAGGCTAGAGAGGAATGATTATTATAATTAACCACATTGGAGGAAATTAAGAGATATGTTTATGAAAATGAAAGTATTTACAAGGAAAAAATGAAAAAATTGCATGACCAATGAATTAAAGGATGCACCTTCATTCTAAGGAATAATGTTTTTCTATTCAATTAAAGAATAAAACTGTTTCAAGGAATGCTAAAGTCAAGATGGTTAGGTCCTTTTGAGGTTGTCCAAGTTTTTCCCTATGGGGCAATTAAAATTCAACGATAAGTAGGACTATAATTTAAGGTGAATGGTCCAAGGTTGAAGATATTTCAGGATCCATTCCTTGATGGTTGTTTCATTAACCTTATGTTCCACAAATATTTGATAGAGACAAGCTCCCAAATATAATGGAAGTGTTGATTGGAAGGAAACCCCAGTTAGAAAAGTTTTAGATAAGTTAGATTAGAATCATTATCCAATAATCTCACCTACAAATGAGGATGAGGTGCGAAAAGAACAAAAAATTTTGTCTAAACATAGTGTAGTACAAGTAATGTATTCTATGTTCCCAATGTGTCTCTTTTTCACCCAAATTTTCAAAATTTTATTCCCAATACATGATGTGAATCATCAGTACACGTCGTGTAAAGGGTCAGTTCATTTTTAAAAAAAATGTATGTTGTGACGTGCATGTCACAACCCACACCACCATCTCCCCTGACCCATCATCTCCCCCAACATCTCCCTTCCCCCTGCACCTAAAACCCCTCCCAAATGCCTCCTTAACTCTCAAAAATCACACCCCTTGTCACGCCCACCCACCACCTCTCCTCTAAAACTTCCCAACTAGGCTGTTACACTACCGGACTCCTCTAGCATGCCAGTTGCACCTTATCCATACACCACCCCTCTACTTCCATGGCATGCACCAAGTAACCCAAGCATGAGCCCTCACCCTCTACCTCTTCATCTAGCTCCGAGAGCTAGTAACCAACTACTATGATCCCCCGCGCTATGTTTGAATCTTAGGATGAATCCTATTATCCATCCACTAACGAGAACCTCCATTTTCACTCAGTTATTTGCTAAAAATTCATACATCATTTGGTAAATCATCTTCACCAGAAAGAGATGTTTATGTGCACCAACAAAATATTAGACTTGGACGTTCTCACCAAATTGAACATTGTCAATGTTTTCCTATACCTCTTAGATACTTTGTATATCGATATCATTATCGCATTATGGGAGGAGACATAATAGGAGTTATTCCTTTATTTTTTTTCCACAATAGAGATCATAATTTACTACCTACATTTTTGGATTGGCGTCAGACCTTACCAGCTTGGCTTTGTTGAATTCAGAGTTGGGCTTGGTATCAACACTAAGGAGTTCATTATCTCTGATGTTTACCCAACACTAAAAACATGGACAACTTATGAGACTGAGCTGAACCAATGGAATCTCATCACCGATGACACCCATTCATATCACGACCCTCGACTCCTAAGGTTGATTCAGCTATAGGCACTGGTTTTGAGCATATTGCATCGAGCCATGGCGCATGGCTGGTTTTCGCATGGAGAGACCAATGTCAATGTTTCACAGACTGACATCTTGATACTAGCAGCTGCTAAGGGTGGGAAACTCATCAATATGGTAGCCTATTTTGCTTCATATATTAGTGTCCTAACTCAGAGTAAGTGGGGCACACTCATGGGTGGATCCTTCTTCACCCACACGGCCAAGTACCTGGGCTTCTTTGATGCATCTCAGATAATCACCTTTGTTGGATCCATAAATTTTATTGATCTTGTGCTTCTCCATAAGATGGAGATGTTCATGTGAGAGGAAGACATATATTTGTGAGAACCAAGCATCTTGGAGGCCGCACCTTCAGAGCATCCAGCCACAGCAGTAGCAGTAGAGCCACACTAGCCTCCTCATAGAGACACACCTATTACACCCATACCCACCACCACCTCTGCCTCCAACCCTTAGACCATACCAACACCATCCTTTCAAACTCTTAACAATCTCCAAGATGATATCCTTTGCATTTTGGAAAATTTTAACTAAATATAAACCCACCAACATCTACTATTAATTATGTACACTAAATTTACCCATTCACCATCCCTCGCCCCAGTGAGACCTTCATCTTCCACCATTCCCCCTCCCCCTGCTGACTAGCCTGATCTCACCGACCCTACTTCTCAGTAGGATTTCCTATTAGAATAGGCCCAGAGGGGAAGGGGTTTCCACTAATCCCATCCCAGAGGTACCGTTCATTCATCATGATTCAGGAACCATGACCCCCCCCCCCCCAGTATGGATCAGTACTTCACCACCCACCAACCCATCCCACCTCCAGACCTCTGCAACCACACCACCCACAACTATTGAACCCCCATTCTCTATTGGTGCTACTACTAAGGCAGATATGCCTGACCGGTTGGTCAGGACACCAGGTAGTGGGATGATGATCAAGTAGATATTTGGGTAGGATATTTGATCTGATTTTGATGTATCTTTTTTGGATTTTTGGGACTCTTCTCATGTAATTGGAAAAAGTTTTTGTTTTATTCATTTCCTTTACTATCTCTATACGCACTTGGTTACACACACACACACACACACACACACACACACACATATATATATATATTCATGGACTTTTTTTATTTTGTATTGTATTTTTAGTTCCTTTTTCTTTTATTTCAATCTTTAGCATGTCAAGATCCTCAGAATCATCTTCTATCCTAGTGCTCCAGTCCTACCAACGGTATTAGAACAAAGGGTACTCGATCACATTATTGTCATTGAATGATATATTCACAAGTTATCACCCACAATTCACCACCATAACCAGCTATCGTGACCAATGATTCTATTTTTACCACACCTCGTTCATACTCACGTGACTTCGGGTGAAGTGATTAACCCACCGAAACAAACACACGATCTTGAGGAAACATCCTCTAGCAGCTGTAAGAGGTGAAGGAGAAACTGAGCCATTGGACCATCTGATAATAATCTTTGTCCACATGTCTTGTTGAGGATGTTCAGTTAGCACTTTATGGGAGGCAACCATCGTTCATTTCTTGGTTTGCCGACTCATAATTTCCATGTATTTTCATTTCATTATCATTCTTCTTTTTGTGTTTTTCCTGAAGATACATTGTAAATCTATCACAATTTGAATTAAATGTCTATCCCAATTTCTCACTATGTGTGCATTCTTATTTCCTTTGTTATTCTTGTTGTATATACTATTGAACTAATGTTTCTTATCTAGTACATGATTTTATCTTCCAATACTTTTTTAGGTACATTGGATTTTCATGCTACAATAGCTCAAACACCCCCATGGCATACCACTTGTGCAAGAGGGCTCTCGATTATCTATTATTTTAATTTCTTCTAACATTCCATTTAACATTCTTTGAAATTAACTACCATAATGCTCCCCCAATAATTACATTGACAGTGGGTAAACTTTTTATTACTAAGTGCGGGGGGTCTTCTCACAATTTCACTCGTGATGCACTTGAATTTTTATTGCTCTCACTAGTCTAGGAAATATTTTTTAAAAATAATAAACATACATTAAACCTGAAAATAATTATTTCTTTGTAATTAAAGAATAGTTTTAGTGAATAAATGTTAAGGACAATGTTTCAATCCTTCTTAGACATGTTTATAATTATTTAAATGTTTCGGTAATTAATTAAATTCATAATCATTGAAATAATGATTAATTGAAATATTAATTAGGATATATTCCCCTTGTGATTGGAATTTTTTTATTCTCAATACCTGAGAGTATTGTAAGACTTCAAGTTCATACTATTATCTAAGCATATTTCTAGATAGATACCTAGGGCATATAAAATTTCAAGAACATGAAATGGGATCTTATCGAAATGATGGCTGAACAAGAATGGATTTAAAATGATTGAGGCATTATTTGATAATAACTTTCCCTAAGAACAAAATAACATCTATCATGCGTTTAGTCCATAGTTTCCATGAATGAAATGTTAGAATGAATCTATTTGAAGCATATTTCCCTTCCTACCCAACTCCTTGTACAATGCTTAAGGATTTCATTGAAAAATTGTGGGGGAGACATTCATACATCATGGGATGCTTACACCATTTAGTGATGTATGGTCCACTCACCCGACTACATGGTTTTGATCCATGTCCATTTTTTCACATTTCATTCTTATTATATTATTTTGAAAAATATAAAAAGGATGGAAAAAAATTGATATGGTTTATGCACTAGGAGGGTCAAAATCACCATTTTCCATACCGATGAATCCCTTGTAATATCATATGTGGTTAGGTGATGGATGTGAGATCTATCTTAGGAATGACTTTCTAAAAATAAAAATTAAATAGAAAAAAGAAAAAGGAAAGGAACTGAATCATTTTTTTATACATACATTCTACACATATGGATCCAACCCGAGATGATGGACTATGGATTTAACCGATCATAAGGAGGAATGCCATCACCATTATTTTTATACCTATGCATTGTACTTTAGATCTTACCCTCCTTTTGGGCCTAATTTTCACATTTTACCTGCCTACCCACAGCCACAAAATCATTAGAACCTGACTACTTAAATCCCTAATGATTAATCTTATTATTCTAGTTACACATTGGAGATGATAAAACCAGTTCAAGCCTATGGTTTTGAATATGTAATCAAGGTACAAGCATACCTCTAATTACATTCTATACCCTGATTGGTGAGAGAAAATAATGTTGACATAGATTGTAATTGTGTATATAAATTAAGGAACAGTTAATAGGTTATTGTTAGAAGACTTGAATTTGTTTTGAAAACTAGATTGTGAGGCATGACTAACTTTCTATGTAAGTCTAATTTTGGAAATTGACATTTCTCTGCTTACAACTAATTTTAACTACATTGAAATAAAAAATATGTAGTGCTTTTCAAATTTCTTATCATTCACAAAATCTTTGATGAGACGTTCTTACGTGAGGACAAGAAATTGTTCATGTGTTAGGGGTTTGATAAGATTCATTTATATACATATTTTTATGTCAACTTTTTATATTTTTTCATTACATTACTTGATAATGAACTAGTATGTGTCAAATTTTGTAGGAAAAACCGCTTCATAGTTTTCAAATAGAGAAAGGGAAGAAAATATGAAAAATAGTCCAAGTACACATTGTGATCCACTTATACACATCATGTGAATTAAGATAAAAACCTTCCCCAAGTCGTGATGCCAAGCCATACCCATTCCATGAAGCTTGAAGGAAAACAATGTGCTACACATCATGAATGACATACTCATGACGTGATTCCAGTCAATTCCCCAGACAAGATATCCACTATGAATCTATGAAAAAATAAGATATAGACGAGGTACACATCATCAGTAATCCTCTGAAATTCGTGAGAGACCCACGTGCCATGCTGGAGATATAAAATCCAATGAAAATGGAACGGATCAAGGTTACACGTCATATACCTAGGGTTCATGACGTGATGAAATATTCTTATATAAGTAGAAAAAAGGCATAACATTTTATACAATTCCCAAACATGATTATTTTATCCCTTTCATATCCTTTGTGAATTATTTCACACATTCCCCTCTCAAACTCTCAAACTCTTAGTATTTGCGTATTTTTATTAATCCAAGAGTTGTGGATCTTCCGTTCTTCAATGCATTAAATTATCCCCATTTCATTTAGATTCAATTTCCATTTCTCTTTGTAAAGTAAGTCTCTTATTTATAATTGTGATTTACTTAGTGCATGTTTATTTTAGTTACCATTCTCAAACCTTTGCATGATCCTGAATCCATTAATTTTAATCAATCCATCAAGCATGTTGTATTTCATTTATTTAGTTACATCTTACCCCTGATGAGTAGCTAAATTTCATAGGGGTAAGGATCAATAAATGTATATGATTATCTAAATATACCATTAAATCTTAACATGGAACACCTAATTGAATTAATAATTAGTATATGAACCCCTGGTCTATCCCATTTATTCAAATGTCCTTGACCACAGGACGATCAAACAAAGGACCCTATCCTAATTGAAGTATACAATGCTACGACCACCAGTAATGGAAACTTTCTTCCCTAAAAAATACAAACATAATTCCCCAAGCCTGTCTCTATTTCCCAACTATGAAATAGCTACTTCCTAGGTATAACTATGAAGATAGGACCAAATTAAACAAGTGATCCTATTTGCTTCGCAGATTAAGACATAGGATCTTGTCGAGGCGTGAATTAAAAGAAACCCTTCACTCAGATACACGGCATGATTCCAACTCCTCATTCCTCATTTAAATTCATTCAAAACTGAACTTAGATCAAACTATTATGAAAAGGCTTGTAGAAAGGACTCTGTTACGGTTTTATGAATAATATTTTCTCAATATCAAATGGAATTATCCCTATGGATTCGACCCCATACTGCCACTACACTATATCTTAGTAGTTAATGAATGTTTGGGACCAATTATAAATTCTAAATCTGATACACACCATAGGATGTAATGACCCTACCATGTGGGAGCCATCAGTTATGCCCCTAACTCTACAATTTTTCTATAAAAAAATTTTGATTGAGAAAATTTGCTTGCTATGTTAAAAATAAATATATTTATTTATTTATTTATTTATTTATTTTTGTATTTACACGCATGAAATCACATTATTAAAATTATAAATGAAAAAATATTATTTCACAACTAGGGAAAAACCCACAATCTAGATTCAATGTAGGTCACATATTTCTGATCCAAGACTCATTTTGGGAGTTATTAAATTATTCTGAAATACTATATGAGTTTGATATAATATATTAAATATTTATATAATATTAATAAATTTAGAATCTATTACTTGAAATCTCACATTGAATCATCTTCTAGCTATGAAAATATTATTATATATATTCAAAATATTAACATGGAAAAAATAGATTCATTGAATTCTCCCTACCTTATGGTTTGTCATCCCAAGAAGTAACAAAACTACTAAGAAATATGAGTATACTTGACTCACATCTAGGTCTGCCATTCCTAGGTTCTCTCCTAAAGATGCATGTGCTACCACCAGAAATGCAATCAGGGAATTTATCACTCATGAATGATCTTCTCATGTTAACCCTAGATCTGTTTCAGGTAATCTAAAAATGTAGGTCCATCCTTAATGTCTAGTTATCTTTAGTCGATTGCATGCAGTCATTTGGGCACATACCTCCTGAAATGCAACACATGGAAGACATTGTGTACCCAGTATAACTGTGGAAGTAGGGTAAAGTGGTATAACACCCCACATACCCTGCACATTATCTAGAAAATGTTAATTAGTCTCAGAAACAACTTTCTACGCTGGCCAAATTTCTTTAGTACACATCTAGGTGATACTCTTAGGAATACAATGTCTCCCTCCTTGAACTCCTATTGCCCCCTTCTTTGGTCCAAAAAAGACTTCTAATGGCTCTTGTTACTCTCCATATGATCATGGATGGTATACACATTATTTGTTAAAACATTCATTAAATCCAATACCCTAAGTATAGAATCTCCTGGACCATTCCAATGTAGTATTGACCCAGATGATCTCTCTTACAAGGCCTTATATTGTTCCACAAATTTTTTGGAATGGTGTCTATTATTGTAAAAAAACTCTACCAATAGTAGGTTATCATACTTACTTTGACCAAAATCTGACACACAAACCCACAACATGTCCTCTAGAACATGAATGATCCAATAACCATGGCAATCCTTCTAGGGGTGAAACATCGTGCTCAGATGCAACTGAGTCCCAAATTTACCCTACAATACTCTTCATAATAATTATATAAATTGAGAATCATGGTATGAAATGATCATTAAGGGAACTCTATGAAGTTGGAATATCTAATGTACATAATGAAATCCCATCCTCTCAAATGAAATCTACTAAAAATATCAAGTAACTATGCCAACATGGTGAGTTGGTCTATGATCACCCAGATTCCATCTTTTCATATAGATATTTTTGGAATCCTCATCATGAATTAAATATATATACCATCCCAATTTCACTCATGAACCTCATGGGATTGAGCTAAACCCGCTTAAACCTAGTGCTCAACATTCACTTACTCACATGTGAGGTATCAAGAGACAAAATCCACTATAATTATCCTCATTCCTAGCCACCAGAACTGATGTCAATGTTCCTAATACATCTTCTCAAAACCATTATATACCACTAAGGGTAAAGTATGAAACTCTCTTAGAACATACTAAAGAAGCATCACTGGTACCATCATCTATCCTTTATAAAGGTTAATGTTCTCCCCACTTTCATAAAATCCATCAGGAGTAGGTATAATAGATATCAATGTACATAAAGTCTCAAAGATAATGTATCCCTAATAATACTCCCTAACATGTTGTAGAAGTGGTGGGGTAATAACCCTGGATAGGAGGTAAGTTTCACCATTCTCACCCACTATGGACAACTGCAATGAGGATAACTACATTGATTCCTTATTTAGAAACAGAGAACATGATATCCTATTGGGAGCATCATCCACCACAATCCCCCATCAATAGTATTGTCTATCTCAATGACGTAATCCTAGAGGAACTCTCACTATCGTCGTTGAATAAAGTTGTGATTCATCTCTGAGAAGATATACCCAAGACTCATGTTGTTAGAATGGAAGATAAATGACTCATTAATAAGGTAGTATCACCACATATTCAATGATAAGACTACCAATCATATCTCTAGATAATGGGTCACATTGTTTTTCTCATGATGCCTCAACTGTCAAGACCCATATGCAGTCATTTCCTACCTATGCATCATAATATAAAAAATATTGGTCCCTGAGGTACCATAGAACACTGTATACTTGATTCCCTCCTCTTGAAATCTCAATATGGGGGGTGATTTTCAGTCTCTTCCACACCTTCTAAAAATCCCACCGGCACCTCTTCATCCAAATTAAAGTCTTACCCTTTTGGTTCAGACCAATAAAATGTGGTGATATATTGGAGAAATTAAAAAAAAATATTGATAGTATCCATTCAATACAAGGAATCTATACACCCCAGTCATGCTCTTAGGTGTATCCCAAGGTAACATGTCCTCATACATTTTTGGTACAACTATCACACCCTCTACAAAGATAAAATGTTTCATAATGTGGACATCCTAAATGTAGAAAAAACACCTCAAGATCTTCTAATAAATCAAGTTCTCTCAGAGTAATTATAGTACAATCCTAAAGTGTCACAAGTTCTCTTCCTTGTATAACAAGTACAATGGGATTTTATCGATGAAGAATAAGAAGAAAAAAATCTAAGAACAACTAAAATATCTTGTTCACAATTTTCATGAAAACTACAGGATAATTCTTCAGGTTGAAAGGCATCATCAAGTAAACATTATGGTCATAGTGTCATAATAATTCCATCATTGGTATATACTCATCTCATAGTCAAAAATGGTGATAACCTAATCTAAGTTATATCTTTTATAATCATATCTCCCATCTCAAATGGTTGAAGAGGTTACCGATTCTCAGTAGAGAATACTTATTCATCATGGTCACCTGGTCTAGTTGAATATAATCCACACACAAACTCAATATCTCATCCACCTTCTTGGTGAAAAACATTTGGGGTGACTAGGGGAAACACTATGACTGAAAAATCCATTCCTCTATAAGTCCTCCTAATTCACAGTTATCACAATAAGATACTAGCATAGAAATCGAGGTAGACCCTAGATTCATGTATCTGAAAAAGTCTATATCTCGATTAGGAGGTAATCCTAGAACTTCCTTAAGAAAGAAATCTGCATACTCTTCCACCACTATAGGAAGATAAAATCCCCTAGAATTCAGTATTCCGCAGGCGATATAGGCCAACAGAAGAGTAATCAGTTGTCTCCTCCTGCATGTGAGCCTATCCTGATCAACCTAGGTTTCCTTATAACCAATGAAGGAAATCCTCATCTCATCACTATGGATTTTCCGCATCCCTTTCCTAAAATTGTCAATCAAGGAATGAACTATTGATAGAAATTCCACACCTAAGATGATTTTATAAGTCCTCATCAATTATGAAAATAGATCCCATTAGAATTTATCTCTTCAAAGTATCAGATCACACTACCGGAAGAAGTGTGTGATCATTGAATCCCCTCTAGTTGGAGTCTCTGAGTTGAAGGGTTGATCCTAGGGCTCAAAAGGAATATATATGTCTCAAAATAGTGAAGTGGAAATAAATGATTAACATTCACTTTTGTATATAATTACTATAGAAAAACATTAGAAGACATAGATCGTACCGCCAACCATCCATAGATCCTCCGGGTCATAGGCCTCCATCCTCTCTAGGCATCCTATTCCCCGACCACCAGCACCATAAGCCTAGTGTGGGCAACATAGGGCTGGTTGCGGTAATGAATCAAACTATTTTCCACCTCTAGTTTCTCTTCCTACTCCTCTACCACATATTCCACACTGCAAACCTCCCTACTCCAACTTTTTCCACTAAATAGGAGTTCCATTGGAAATATCCCTATAATATATATAATAGTTCATTCAATCCCATGTGAGATACCCCTATTCTTTTTAAGAGAAACACTACCTATCTCTTGGATAACTAGAACATTCCTTAGATCCCATAACTATAAACACTCTAGTATAGGATCATATCCTAAAACATATTCCACACATAGATCAATGTGACGATTTTCAGCTACTAGATACTAAGGTATCAACTTTTATGGTCTCACTACCATCATAAAAAATTAGTGTATTCTCACCCAAAAATAACTCTACCTTCAAGGCTCTCTCAATAACTCCATAATAGGTGGGAATATAAATAGATATTACTCCATAATTGATATATCTGTGATATACCTACTCAATGATATGTTCTCAAAACAACATATCTCAAACATTAACCATAGAGTATCATGAGGGGTTGGAGAAGCTTTTCCAATACCCATCAATGGTCATGTTTCCTAGTTGAAGTTATATAATATCATGGATATGAACTTTCTACAATTTGGATGGATTTAACTCCTCATAGAATAGACACTCAAAATTTGATAAGGAGAGATCTATATCCTCATGAAGTTTTAGCATTATACTCTACCATCTCCCCAGGGATACAAGAAGAAAACTCCCTTCTAGGACCACCGTCTGATCTGAAGGTGTCCTCATAATGTAGAAAAATATGGTTTTTAGTTCTTTATAGTTCTCATCTTCCTAGGGGTCAAGATTACCATTAAACCTATGAGGTCACCACCTATAAAACTCATGATGTGTTTTCAACCCACACATGTCATCTTTATGTATTTTCAGTCCAACCTACAATTAAAAGGGTGAAGCCAAAAATGGAAAACCACCCAGTGGTACCACCTCCTATACAGGACTATGTATTAAAGCCTCATCATTGGGAGGATTATCCACACACTCACACTACATAATCTTGTATCGAAATCATCAAAGATGCATCCTTAAATAAATTTCATTTAACTTGTTTTGGGGTGATGAATCAAAAGAAAATTGAAGCCACAACTCATTAATATATTATGAATGTACCAAAATATTCCATAAAACTACTTCTTATATGTAACAATTCAACAAGAATGATATAAGAGTCCAATTGAATGGATACATTGGATGACACCCCAACACTAGAGTTCCTCTCCTAAGAGTTAAACTCAAAAAACATTGAAACTATTTTCCTACTTCCCAAAATAATCCTCACTGCTAGAAAAATCTCTAAACTCCAACCCAAAGTTAAAAACATGATCAGATACCACTCTATCATGACCTACCCCACTAAGGTCCACTAGGTTGACACTAAGACAAGTGCAATTCCCTAATACTTCCTCTAATAGCCTAGGGGCTGGTGGCCAGTGTTGAGTAGTAATATCACACACATAGGAGGCCTTATATTAAGGTACCTATACAAACATCTATCTATTAATACCCATAAATGATGAGAGGTAAATAAAATTGATACCATAAGGCATGAATAAAATCAATCCCATATCTTAATATGATGAAAAGTAATGGAAATCATGAAGGGATGAAAAAATCCCACCAAAAAAGTGAAAAATATTCCACACAACTAAGTGAGAGGGGACTACTATCAAATGAAACCACGATCTATCTATCTCACTATACTCTACATTATCTTCATCCTCCTAAGGATCTATAAAAAGGTTTTTCATCTACATAATATGTGACATGTTTTGAAATATCCCATATAGTCATGAGTATAAAAATAACCATTAAGGGGCATAAAAATAATTAAACATAAGTATCAAGAGGGTAGTTATCTCATCACAAAGGTAAGTCAATCAGGATTTGTGACATAAAATTAAGAAAAATAAAGCCAGATAGACTCATAACATACTATAATTTTAAAATAGGGATCAACAACTTCAATCCAAGTGGTTCTACTTGATTATTACATGAGAGTATTTTCTAATATAAGTCAATCTATAAGCCATGCAGTCACTAGTGGCCCCCATTTAATAGGTTCTGCTCGTTGGGTCTCACCCAAGAAATATTGGCCGGAACTACAAAGATATCAACATCCAGATAGGGGATCAAACCCAAGAATGTTGGGGGACACCACAAACCAAACTAAACCAAAATTATAGAAAGGGGATCGACACCCTGTACATGGTGGTCACACTGATACAATGAACCCTACCAAATGTGAAGTAAGGAATGATAAAGGATCTCACCCACAGTATTACAAAGGGATAACCTATACTCTATCTAACATAAACCCCATAAAGGGGATTAAAATCCTAATTTTAATATATAATTCCACCATATTCCCTCTTATGGAAAAACTAGGGGATCAAACTCAACTGATCCAAGTCTACACTGAATAGGAATAGGGACTCAACTTGTCCAAAAAGAAGTACATCGCATGTACAGAGTGTAAACAGTGTGTCTCGTCAGTCTTGGGTGTTCCTGTATCTTTCCATATCACATAGAATATAATCCTTCATATACAAATTGTGGAATTTTTGGGTATATTATGTATATATGTTAGACCGACTCTTGGTGTATGAAATATATGTGCTTGTGTGTAGCTGTTATTTCTCATGTATGTTGGTTCATGTCTGTGTACCTAGATGTGTCTATGTACTGGGTCATACCTGTGTACTCTGGTTATGCCCTTGTATCTGGTCATGTTTGTGTATGTGTCTCCTATTAGGTATATGTTGAGATTCCATCATGAGGTCACATAGTATGGGACATGTATCACATAGTGTGTGATATTTTATTTCTTTTGAAAACCTAGACATCGTAGCCAGGGTACTACATGTTGTATTTTCTTAGGACTACACACCATGTAGTTGATATTTTTCTAGAATATTTAGAGCACTCATGTGTTTCTATAACACATAACTTACACCTCAAAACCCACAATCAAACTCCCTAATGGGCTCAGATCTTGATCCATGTAATCCCATATATAACCATCAGCTGAATTCTAATTGTCAATCTGATTGTGAAGCGATGCTCATTACACCACACAACATGTCACATGCGTAATCATAGTCACGAAACTGAGAATTCCAAACCCAATATACCACCAATCATATATCATCATCATCACACCTCAATCGCTTTATCAATAATGAACCCAAACCTATGGTATTGATCTATTTCACTAAGGAACAGTCATGCAATAATCAAATACTAAGTATTTTTCAATATTCATCCAAAAGGATTCTCATCGTTGAAAGAGTGAATAAACAGGGAAATAAATTCGCAAATCACAAAAAGATGAATGAACTATAGTCACTGTTTGGGTTGGTCAGAATTCGTTGCCATTAGAACTATGAAAAAAGAGTAGAAAATTTTAAAAAAAATCCCTATAATCCTTGGAAGATAAAATTGAAATGACAATGAATGATCGACCAGTGAATCAATCTGTTAGTGGATTGATTAATATTTGGAATGGAAAAATAAATGGGGATAATAGATCAACAAAAACACCCTGACTTGAGTTCGGATAAATTTTTTGTAATGGGAGCTCTCATGTGGTCATTATTGGAAGTATCCATGTACACCATTGGAAAAAATGATCCTTGATCCATTTTCACTCACCATGTTCTCTTATAATGACTCCACTCTCAATTATATTGGTTATGAAGCTAACTATATAATTTTTATACAAATTTATGTTTATGTAAAAGATTTATTCAAATAATTAAACATCAAAAAATAAATTAATTTATTAATTTATTTTATTTTTTTCACCATGAGAACACCTTATCAAAATGCCCAATACCAAAAAACATTATATCAATACAAGTGTAAAACCTACATTCCAAATTCATTGATAGCCTAAGATTTATGATCTAACACAACATTTGGGAGTTATTCTATTATTCCAAAAAATATTATTGCATTATATAATATATTTAATATTTATATAATTTCAATACAGAGCCACATTGGGACTCGCAATCTCACACAGACTCAGAACCAAGATCTAAAAATATTATTAGATATATTCTAAATCATAACAGGAAAAAAATAGAGTAATTACATTTTATATTATAAATTTTGTACAAAACCATCATTAGAACCATAATATTAATGTAGTTATGAAGAACATCATCGACCACAAAGGTGGTATAAACCCATCAAGGTGTGAGAAGTGATTTTAAGAATAAATAAAATATAATAACCATAATTAAGAATTTATTGATTTATTGTCATTATTTTATAGTCATAATACTTGAATCTTATTATTATAGTTTATTAGGTGATTTAGGTGGTTTTATAATTGAATGAATATTTAAATTAAATGTGTTGAGAAAATATACCTTTGTTTGGGATGATTCCTTGGAGTACTCATTATGACCTAAATGGTCGGTCTTGTAGTGAGGCTGATACTTTTAAAACAAAATAATGGAAATAAGTTGTGTGATGTTTGAAAATATTCAGATATGGAAGATGTTTTAAAGTGAGGTGGAATTGATGGGAGTGAAGGTTTATTTATAGGTGAGCGGTATTTTTCAAATAAAATATAATATATTTTTCCATTTTAGCTCAAGAATAATAATAGTAATGATTTATATGACTAATAATAGTTATTTGTAATAAAATATATATTTTAAATGATTTTAATAGAAAATTCTTCATTGGATTTTTTTATTTAAAGTGGATAATCAAAAATAATTCTATTATTAGGATAAAAATATAATTTATACTTTAGAAATATATCAATTGGTTAGGATATTATGTTTATTATTCTTAAATGCATTATTTTACTCATTAAAATAAATTTAAATCATTAAAAATGTTTTAGAATTTATTAAGTCATTTTGGCATCATTATGATGTAATAAAACATATGGTATATGAAAAATAGTATATTTAAAATTCACCAAAATATAAAATTTTTAAAAATATATCAAAAAATTATCCTAATATAATTTCAACATGATGGTTAAAAAATGATGTCTACTTTATCTATATAAATTTATGAATTTGGAAATTTTTATATTTAAATTTTATTAAAAACTTAATGTCTTTACAAAATTAGTAAATAAATACTTCATTAAAAATGTATAGTTATACATAGTTGAGTTTTATGGTTTGAAGAATAGTTTTATGGTATTATAATATCTGTACTTACATATTTTATTCAGTTTGAATATTATTTATTTGATATTTCTCTATTTATAATGGTCAATTATTATTCCTGATGGTTAGTTATTATTCCTAACTGCCAGTTACTATTCAAAATGGTCATATTTGGTTTAAACTTCCTACAAATACTTATTATAATGATAATTCATCATTCACTATAATTCCTCTTATAATTTTATATTATTTATTTTCAAATTTATATTTATATTACAAATTTTTCCCCTTTTTTACAATGTTGTTGCCGGAGTGATAATTCTAGGAGATCCATGCACCGTTATTCCAACTTCAAGTTCTGTAATCTAGTGATGATTATTAACCCATTATACTATTTTCAATTTTATGGAGTATAATTATACTTTGTGTATAATGATTTATGTTACTGTAATAAAATAATGGTCTTCTATTAATGGGGTTCATGTGGTCCATTTATACATTTTATTATATCTAAATACACATGTTTTTATTGAAATAGCCATTTCATATTGAAAATTTATGATTTTTTACACGATCTCTCATATATTAAAAAAATAAAAATTATTATATTATAGTGATAAATTATTATGAATCATGAAAACAATCTTGGTCAATGTTTTGTGGTGAAATCAATAATATAAAGAAACCACATTGGAACTCAAAGATGTAAATTTATTAAATATCCATCTTCTTTTTTCATGAATGTGATTAAATTCTAAGTGAAGTTTTTAAGGGGGATGAATGTAACACCTCATATTTTGGTATGAATTTTCATTCAATAATTAATGAATTATTTCAGGAGGAATATAAATATAAATGATAAATTATTTATTTAGTTATGGTAGAATATTAAAATATGAAATTTAATAAAACAATTATTATAAGAAACAAATATAGAACATATTTATGAAAAATATTAAATGAAAATAAATGTATATAAATAAAAAAACTACAAGCTTGAAATTTATTCCTTTCAGTCACTAATGAAAATCATACCACCTAATATAATTATAGAACAAATAAAAAACAACTGAAATGTGGTATAAATTTTTAATAAGTAAAATATATAAATGATTTTATTTATGATTTTAAGGAAATATATAGAAATGTAAAAGGATTATGTGACCATTATATAGTTATATGGTATTAATATAGTTTTTGAGTATATATATAGGTAATGGTTATATTTATATTGTTATAAATAACATGAATTACTTATGATGAAGTAAATAAAGTATTGGAAAAATATATATTTACTTGTAAAAATATGTATTTAACATCCATGGAATAATTTTTAAATAATATGGAATAAAAATATAACCATCCACCATAAAATATATTATTTTATTATAAAAAAAGTGTCCTTAAATTAGGTGTTTTTTGTTGAATTTTAAATATTTATAATTTTAGTTAAATAAAAAATATTACGTATTTTGATTTAGTTTATCGAAATTTTCTAATAGGGAAAAAATCTATTTTTATGAATACATAAGTTACTCTGGTGAATGGTAAAAGTTTTTGGTAAATAATAAATGTGGTAAGATGCCTTATTTCTTAAAAATTAAATGTAAACTTATAAAAAATCAATATACAACACAATATTTGGGTATCAATACCAAATTTCCATTTTTTCTATTTATCGTTCATTACCCCTTTAAAATTGTTGGGTTTAACCCTTAACCAAAGGATATGTTTGAAAATCCCACTCATTTTTATCTATAAAAGGTCCCCTCATTCACCCATTACAAACCACAAATCATGTTCAATTTTATCTCCATAATCTACCCAAATTCTATCCTTAATAATTCGTTCTCATATTTGGAAACCACTGGACAAAAGTGTGATTATCAAATCCTCCATTATAAAGTTGGTCCTTAATTGAAGATTTGACTCTTGAATGTAATTATCTTATTCTTCATAATATATTTAATTTATCTTATCATCCTTTGAATTACTAATCCTAATTATAAAAAATAATAATAATTTTATTATAATTCTATAATAATGGTATTGTAATGAAATTGAGATTGATTCATAATCATTCTTTCTTTACATCATATTCATTTTTGAGCCAATTTAACCATCTACATGAACGATGCTACACTATTTTGTTAATAATAATCATGATGAGTTAAAAATACATAATTACAGGATATATATTTGATATTTTATATGAATTTATGTAATTTCTATGCTATTATAATGAAAATTCCAAATATATAATCATTATTAGGAAACTCATTATGTTTGATGAATCTAAAACACATGAGTAAGTCATAGATTTA
The DNA here is from genome assembly GCA_963277665.1 of Viscum album. Taxonomy (NCBI): domain Eukaryota; kingdom Viridiplantae; phylum Streptophyta; class Magnoliopsida; order Santalales; family Viscaceae; genus Viscum; species Viscum album. Next base: position 1,875,465,726 of record OY728122.1, on the reverse strand, counting down.
TTCCTCATAAACCATAATTATACATTTTCTTTAATGTATATGGGAATTTATGAAAAATTATAAAATTAGGAGTCTAGTACTTTAACTAAATTTTAGATGATGAACTCATCACCAAATAATGATGGTCAACAAAACTATATTAAAACATGCCCGAATTGATTGAAACTACATGTATCCAATGATCAATATAAAAAAGTGACTCAATAATAAAAGTGTGATGTCTTTCACCCAGTTCACTCATCAGTAAATAAACCACATTGTCCATATGGCCTCAAGCATGACTCCTTGTATGCTATAGTCTAATAACTAGAAGTGAGGGTATATAATGGTATAGTGGGTAGACTATACCTTATTTATCATGGTACATCATATTGGTGGTATAAAAATAAAAAAATAGTAGATGAAATATAATGAATAGTGAAAATAATAAAATGTCATAGAAATAAATAATGCATACATAAATATTTGAATAAAAAATAGCTAGGGACGTAGAAAAAATAATGATTTCATAAAGCTAAGAAAATAGAGGATACAAGGGGAATAATTATATATAGCACATGCTATAAATAATAAACAAAAAGGTAAAAATCTATCTCCATTAATATCATGACTTTAGGATCAGTCATCTCCTACTATACTCTATCCAAATATAGAAAATAAAGACTCCGTATTTTGTTTCTTCCCTTTTCCCCTAATATTGTCCATGAAGTATTTATGGGTACCAATTAGTGTCTTGAATATGGTGTAAGTAAAACATGGTAGTCCACCACTAATGTTGTCTACAATTATCCTGTCTATGAATATAAAATGAGTAGTATGAAGGTAAAAAAAAGGGAGTGAATAAATAAAATATATTAGTCTTTTTTCCTCATGGAACACCCGTCAAAATCTACCTATTTAGGCCTAATCCAAAAATGACTCTATGAATTTTACATTAAAATTTTATATTTATAAGGTTGGGACCTAAGGAATATAAATAACGTGTCAATATATTTTTATGGTCATATAAGGTTCCATAATTTCCATTTCATTTAAGCATCATGTGTTGGTGATGTCCATAATAGTTTACCCTTGGAAGTTCACCTAAGAGAGGATAACTTCTACTAGAGACCTAGGATCCAGTGCTAGGTAGCCTTGGTGAGAATCTTGAAAGGATGCCAGGGAATAATCTAGGGTAATCTATAATGACTAGACTAATCCAAAGAGAATTATCCAAGGATTTCATTTAACTTCCAAAAAATATAGGTGATCCCTCAGTGTTAAGTCAAGTAATTCAAAATCATAAGACAAAGACTAAATCCAAGTGTGGTCTTTAACTTGGAAAAACCACCAATGAATCATTTTTCATCCCATTTATTATAGAACTTGCTTTTCATAAAAATAAATTACATCATTTTTTGGAACATTTAATAAATTACATAAACACACACACAAAGAACAAATTAGATTAGTACCTTTGGAAACATGGAAACATAAACCGTTTCACATAAGTAAGATACATTATCTCCCGCTAGGTTATCCATGACTATAAACCTAATTATACACATCATACATAATATATATCTTCATAACCTGGGGAACAAAAACATAATAAAGGGTGAGCTAAGATTCACAATATGGTTAAAAAATGAAGATACGTAAGAATAATCATGATCATAAGGGTATTAGAATCTGATCATCACATTCATATCAAATATCATAATCAAGAGTAAAGTCATAAATATTGGTATTTTATCATACATGAATCAAAATAAAATGAAGATAATAAGTTACTAAATCATGACATTGGAATAAAACATGGAATTATGTCAGACACATAATAATCTATAATTTTTTCCATAGTATTCAAGGATTAATTACAAGACCATTATAGTGGAATGATTTTACTCTTGAAACCATCTTTGTAGGTAAGGTTCACACCCAAGACCGTCATAGCAGAGAAATTCATTTAATAATCCAAATTAACTCTTCATTCCAACCATGTATATCTCAATATATATAAACAATTACCCAATTAATTTGAGGGTGGTATATTTACCACCCATCTCATAATGAAATCATACATATGTGTTCCATAAGATCACAAATAGTCATCATATCATAACCCATTAATTGAAAAAATGGGTATCATAGTCATTTCATCATATCTTAACCATTGGAAAATAGACAAGTTTCATAATCATTTCATCAAATAATAAAAAATGAAAATAAATGTGTTTCATAAGATTTTATCATGGTATAACTTGTAGAAGAGAAATGAGTTTCATAAACAACATATCATCAAAAGAATAACCCTTAAGGGAAATAATAATAATGGTATCCTAGGATTATAACACTAGTAAGACATAGTTGACAAAATAAGATGTCATCTTATATGTAAAATAACATTGATAAATCTTTTAAAAACATTACTTGAGTAAAATATCATTTCTCCTTTTTAAAAAACATTTTTAAGACATAAAACATTGTTAGGATACTTTTATTTGAAAATAACTTTAAAAACATATAAAAGATACTTTTAAAACCACTGTAACAAATTTTTAAAACAAAAAAATTGAAGTCCTTTTCCTTGAAAATAATCTTAAAATATAATTTAAAAACATTTTTGAAAATAGTTTACACAAAATATTAGGAAAACAATGTTTTTGAAAAAAACAAATTTCTAGTCGAAGAGAGAAACAAGGTTGAGTTTTCGTAAAAACATTTTATTAACTATATTATGTACTAGAGAGTAGTAAAATGGTACCATTAAATCAATATATCATTTATAATTAGAGGATAATATAATTCAAGAGATATCTTGAGAGGTGAATCATAATAGTTCCTTTATATAATCAAAATCGTAATCAATCATGATAATGATGAGATTGTAGAAGTAAAGTCTTACCATTTTAGAAAATTTGAATCATAATACCCAATAGAGAATTATATTAAAATAAGACTAAAAATCATGAAAAAGGTAATATTAATTATTCAACATTTCAAAGTTAAGTATATACACCTTTTAAAATAATATATATGCATAGCATAACATGTGTCTTAAAAAGGAAAATTGAGACAAAATTACCTTACCGATTTAGTAACATTTGAACCATAAACCCCATTTAATAGTGTTCATATAATGGATAATTAAATACCCTTAAATTTATGTAAAATAATCATATAATAGATTAATGGTTAGTATATACACCAGAAAAAATAAATGAGTAGTGAAGGAGGCATAATTCTCACATAAATAAAAGTAAGACTAGAAATCATCTTTCTATATGTATTGACTCTCTTCCTACTCATTAAAAACTACTATATAATAAATAAAAGATTGTTATAAATATATTAAAAAACAATATTAAATTATATCATTCCACATATTACTTACTTATGACCTTATATTACCCATTTACTAACAATATCATGTTACTGTTTTGTTATAGGTAACAACTTCTTTATTTTTTGTATAAGTTTTGACATATTATTCCTCTTCCTATTACTTAGATAATCATTTACATATATAAATAATTTAAAACATTATATAAATGTCATATATATTTGGTATATAATTTTTTATAATAATCTAAAAAGGATATAAATCAGAAATGAAATACATCGTTCATTGAGATGGTAGGTCGTGTGTACGCATAAACATTGTTTCTATTTTCTTATCATATTGAAAGAAAGAAAATTAAGTGATAAAAAATATATATATTATCATTAAATTATAATTATTATTTCTTAAATGTCACATATTTTTTTAAAAACCATCCTTAATGCATTCTATGTAAAGTGTGAATGATTCACATCGCTTTGAGGATTTGCTAGTCCACACATCCATAGCCAATGGTATTGTATTCCCAAAAAATGGAAATCAATAAAGCAAGTGTTATATAATAATTTAATAAGCATAAATAAATAATAAATATCATATATATCGTATAAAACATTAATTAAAACATTGTTTACAACCTTGAGTGGTGGTAATGGAAGAATGAACAACATCAATTCACACAGTGGTTGTTCGTCATACACACAAAAAATTATTGCATATCAATGTGTGAAGGAATACTATTGTGTATGAAGATAAAAAAATATAAAAAACTACAGAAACAATGAGGATAGAAGTTCATTGAAAAATGTTGAAAAATAGTGAGAATGAATACTATTGTTGTAAGAACTCCATTGAATACCATGACTTGATGAAAAAATAGTATCTTGATGGAAACACCATTACTAGATTTTTTACATTTGTTTAGAACCTTTAAAATTGATCATTATGCCACAACCATCGTATCTTATCATAAAAAAATACTTTAAAGAGAAAATAAGAAGGAGTTCCCCTTGATTGATAGTTTATCATTCTAAATCAATTGTAACATCTATAATTAGTAGTGTTAATCCCATATAAATTGACACACTATCAGTGAATAATTCATAAACTAGAAAATAGTGTTGAACTAAATAAAACATGATTTTCCATGAGACATGCCTAACCCATACTCCCTTATGTGTTTCTCAAAACAAATTATTTTAATAATTGTTTGATTCCATAAGTAGTGACCCAAACATATCCATTACTAATTATAATATCAATGTCATATGTGGTGTCACATTCATACAAAATTCTATTTAGGTTTAGAGTTTTAGTGAATTATGAAAAACCTTTAACCAACAAAACCCAAATACTTCCCATAAAATGGGAGTTTTCCAAACTCAAATAAGGAATATTTAATTAAAAATGAGTATTAAATATCTCCCAAGAAACATCCACATGATACAACCATCTATAAATTTCATACATTATATTCTCCTACATATCTTTGGAAAATTAAAACATAAGGAGGTTGAAATCAAACTCACTATAAGGGTAAACCTAAAAGATAATAATAAAATATTATAAGTGATCATAAGATAAAAATGTTTTTATGGGGATAAAATAAAGTTTTATGGATATAAAATATGATAATCATACCCAATAAAAAATAAATTCATGAGTCATAGAATAAGTATTTCGTCATTAATTAATAAAATATATGTATTAAAGTGGAAAAAAGATTTAATGATCATGATCCATTAAAAAAAACATATACATAAGAATGTATCACATATAAAATTAATGAAAATTATTCTTTATGTTGAGGTTAACTACCAATATTATCATTAATTATTGGATCAGGAATCAGTGGATCAAGTGTTACTACATGTTTACCATAATGGATTGAACATCATAACTCATTTCCCATTGTGGATCGAGTATAAAAACTCATTACCCATAATTATATCATGTGATATAAATTTTTAACTAATTAATTAGAGGGCTATATAAGATTTGACTATCACGTAATGAAAAACTATATATATTTATTCCACAATGACTTGTAAATATTCATAATTTCATCATAGATTATCTAAAATAGGGTAAATAAGTGGGTTTCCTAAAACACTACATAATCATAATCCATCCAAAAAAATAATTTGGATAGTACCATTAGATAACTTCCCTAATAAAACATTATAAACCTTAAGGACTATTAACATAGATGAAAATTTTTTTACAAGAGGATGGGTTAGTTAAAACTTTTGGATAGTATCTTAAAATAAGAGATTAAGAATTGGATCATTTTATACCAAAAGTTCAATATGAAAAACTAAAAATATCATAATATAATTTAATTTGAATACATGAAACATAACATGAAAAGAGATAGATATTTTGGGTTTTATACGAATGTAGATGTGAAATTACAAAAATTAATTTTAATAAAGATTTAAAAAAAATTTGAAAAAACAAACTTACAGGTCACTTAAAAACTAAATGTAAAGTTGAAAAAAGTTTAAATTTAAAACCTTAATTGTAAAATAATTAAAAATATTAAAACATTGAAAATAAATAAATTTAATAAATGTATAGTTGGATATTATAATAGAAAAATGTGTAATTAAATCCCATTATTTAATATTTTAAAACATTTAAAAAAATAAAAAAATAAAATAGAAATTAATTTTGTAAAAAATTAAAACATTAAATGTTCATGTAGAAAATTTTTAAAAAGAATATTATTTTCACACTTTTGTAAAGAATGTAAGAAATGGACCGTACCTAAAATCCAAGAAAGATAATTTTTCATCCTTGGTAAAAAATGTTAAATTATTTATAAAATGAAATTAATAAATCACTGATGTAGGTAAAATAATATTTTTTAATTTAATATAATGAAAATGGATATGAAGGAGAAATATTTTTAGCTAAAAAGAAAATATAATGATAGTTTCATAAATGGGTTACCTTTTAATTGAATTATAAAAAAAAGGAGAAGTGAAATGACAATAATACATGTTAACTAAAAAATAATTTGATAATAAAGAGGTCAATAGATTTTTACGGAGAATGAATATATATTTCCCTTAAGTATGAACTTATACATAAACAATATTAAAAAAAATATTGAGATTAAAAAAGAACTTTTATGGATTTTATGACGTATTGATCAAAGGCTCGATGAAAAATAGAGCATGAAATGGGACTTAAAATATCATTTATAAAGAGATAATAATGATATAGTTTCTAAATGAGGATATATATACACTATATAAAATAAGGTAGGTGAATATTACAAGACCTATCTGAAAGAAGGAAATTTGAGATGAGAAAAAATTACATCTTACGTGTCATGTGAATAAAAAAGATAATTGAATGGAGATCAAAAACTGGAAATTAAAATCACATGAAATGAAATATTTTTAATATAAATTAAGAGAATATTCTAGTAATTAAACCAAATTAAATAAACATTATGCACAATATGAAACTTTTCTTGAGGAATTGAAAATGAGACCAACAACTCGTACCATGGATTCCCACATAGTAAATGGTGATTTCAAAACCATTATAATAAAATAGATATGATTAATAATTTATTTTAGAAAATTTTAATTTATATTTAATTTTTTAATGTCTATTTATTATCATTTTTATTCATTTATTATATTGTTTTTTGCTCATTGTCTGGTTGGAGAAGTTGGGTCAATTTATTTAAAAATTTATTTGGTGTGTTGATCATGGTAAAAGGAGTATTCAAATAATAAAATAATATCCAAAATTATATTGATAGATAAATTAAATTTCTTTTAGAAAAAATTTATACATCTAAACAGATTGTCTAAATAAAATTTAAATTATGAAATATGTCTTAGTATTTTACCTTTTTAGTAGTTAAAATAACTATGATCATTTATGGTCGGTTCATCACCTCTAGGGATTATGTATTCCATTTTTTATCACCTAATTATATGTGTACTTATAAAAATTAATTTGATGAATAAATATGATAATTACTTATTATATTTGAGATTTGTTTTATATTTTTTTTATTTTACCTATGGATTTAACACTTTTACATCATATTAACCTTTAATGTGGTGAATAATTTTTACCTTGGTAATATATCTTAATACCCTAAAATTAATTTGAAATCATTGACCAATTTTTATTATTATAAATAAAAATTTGAAATATATTTTTTAAAATTCAAATTCTTAAAATTATAAAAACTATCATTAATATAAGTATTAATAACATAATCTAAAAAAACAAGAAAATTGTAATTTTCTACATTAAAATACATATTTAGTCCAAATATTATTTATATAAATTACACTAATGACATTTATTAGTTAATAATTAAACAAAATAAGGTTTATTTGGATTTCAAACCAAGATAATGTTGAAAGGTATCTTATGAATACTTAATTAAAGAAAAATGACCAAAAGTTTTTTATTGGAATTAAATATATTATAGGTTCAAAAATGTCTATCATAGGTTTCTAAATTCAAAAACAAATATTTTTAAATTAATTATTATATTACTTATATACATTTTTTTAAATAAAAAGGAATCATTAATTTTTATGTCATGTAATATCAAGAGGTTGGCATAAATGTTATAGTAATTTTGAAAATCTAATTTTTACTATTCTCTAAAAAATCATGTTATATTTAAAAATATAAAAAACACACAAATAAAATTTTGGACAGATAAATAAAAAAATAAGGTTTATTTTCTCACATTAAAATTTTAAAATTCATGGATCTAACTTTTAAGAAAAAATAGTAAAATATTATAAAACATATTTTTATAGGAAAATAGAATTTTAAAACTTTTGGTGATCTTAATGTTATTTTGTACCTATTAACAATTAAATGAGTGTCAATATGCTTTTCACATTAAATCATTATATCATATTATTATTTTATAATTATTAAATTTAATTAATTATTATATAAATTCATAATATATAAAAAATACAATTCTTCAAAAAAAATAGGATTTTTTAACACTACATGATTTTAATGACACTCCATTAATTATTTATTTTCTAACACATTAATTTATTTAGGTCATTGGTATTATAATACATAAAATTATTACTCAAGAAAATAATAATAATATGTAATAATTTTAACTAACTTTTTATTACTTGGGGTTTTATTCTTCTTTTAATTTTATTAAGGATATTTCATAATTTGTTCTTATAATTTGTTAATGTTTATCTTTCATTTTAAAATATATCATAGTCCGTTTTAATTCATTATTATATGTGATACAAGATATTTAACATTGTATTTATTTTAAAATAAAATATGTATTAAATTCTCAGGGTGTTATATCGATGTATTTAATTACAAAATTTGGATTCTATTTTTTCTTGAAATATAGACAATTTTTATTGGTTCTTGTTAAAATTAGAACAAGATACTATAATGTAAAGAATAATTGAACTCATAATTCAATACATCCCCTTTAGGGTGTATTCGATATATGAGTCTAAAACATACACTGTATCAGTTTTTTATGTTATTAGATACCAAAAACCCAAAATCATATTTTTGAATGACCACATATATATACTTTGGCCTTAATTATCCTTTCGCAGATTTACACTAACATGCATTTGTATTGATAATTAGTTATATTATTCCATCTTAAATTCATTTTTCAATTATGCTGTATATTTTTCTTAATATTTTAAATTATAAGTCTAGTTATATTTAAAATAATATCCTAAGAAAATATATACCTCATTCAGTATCGATATTTTAAAAAAACATTTTGTTAGAAAAATATTTACAAATATAATCCTTATATACATAAAAATAAACCATAAATAAAAACAATTATAATTGGAGTTCTTTATGTCATTAAATATATATATATATATATTATTTTTAATTTTTTAATGTCTTTAATTACATTTACTTTTAACAAATTTTATCTTTAGAATATCATTCACATAGTGTTTATTTCAATATATATAAATTATCTTTTATCAATTACACTTTTGAGCTATATCTATATATAATAAACCCATCTTGTTTTTTAATATTGTTTTCTAATTTCAAATATTAATTTTTGAATGTGTACTTGACATTTATTTCAAAAATATTGGACTTCCTTTGAGTATAAATATTCAATAATATTCATATGGATTAAGGTATTGTAAAATTATCTATTGTTTCTTCATATACAAATAATTAAACTTGATTATAGTATTTTTATACAGTTCTATTCTTATTCCCTGAAACTTCACCTTTATCATTTATTTTACTCAAGACAATCCAGTTGGTTAAAACATTTTTTTCCATTTTATATAAGAGATTCTCCATTATTACTGGGGAAAGAATAACAATTATAGTTCTTATAGATGTTTTCAATTTCATCATTCTATTAATTCAATCATTCCTTTTTATAAATAGATTAATAGATATATTTTGATTCAATTTGTGATAAATGTAATTTGGGACATATTAATTTCAATATTCTTTTAGTTTTAACAAGGTCATTTTGATCAGTAATAATATTTTCAGTGTCCACATTTTCTATCATCCATGTACTAATTCATATATAACCATATTCATTACCATTTTCATTATTGTTTTAAAAAGAATAAATATCCCCAATAACATTTTCATCTTTATAATAAACTTTTGACATTAATCCAAAACATTTCAAAGAATTTAACTCTATTTTATCAATATCTTCAATATATTTTTAATTAAACATGGGATTATTATAAATTATTTTCATATCATCATAACCAAACCCCTTTTATAGTCACTTTTTGAATAATTTTTATCTTATTCCAATAGAAAAATAACCCATGAATATTCTACCATTATCATTATCATCAATTTTTCCTAAATTTTAATCATTATTTTAGTAAAACATGAATTTAAATAAAAATAATGATGTTTTATTTATGTATCATATATCATAGGTTGTTTTATCACTAATAGGGTGCATTATGCATCTATATTAATATTGAAAATAAAATACACTACCTCTCTTAATTTTTTTTATGGTTTTATATTCATCATGTATGATTCATCCCATATCAACCATGTTTTTTTCTTCCTCTCAGTTTCATCATTATATTTAGGATTTTAAGGTGAAATATGCTCATATTTTGTATTATGTTTTTTAGTATAATTCGAAATCATTTTATGTTTAATCTTTTATACTACCTATTCTCAATAACATTATAAATTATCTCAAAACATTTTAAACATATCTTATAAAATCATTAAGCTTCTCAATAAATCGTGATTTGTATTTTCTGAACAACATGTCACCTAGTTCATTATAATCATTTATAGATGTGATGAAATAATTATGAATTTTTAAATATTTATATATTATTTGACTGTATGAATTAGAATAAATAAATTTAAGATATTTTTATATTTAATTCTAATTAATTGTGACTTGTTTACATTATCTTCCCCTTTCTATATATCTTATATATTATATATATTTTAATTTTTTTCTTAGGAAGTTATTTCAAATATTATTTATATCTAATATTAATCATACTCTATTAAAAAAAATTTAAATGATAGGTTTTGATGAATAATAGTTTTCTCTAATTCAATGGAAGAATATATAAAAACCCTTGACACAAGATTGTCTATGAGATACTTTTAGAATAAATAAAAAAATAAAAAACAAAATAGTTATGATTAATTCTTCTAATTTAATAAATTCATGATGGAGATTTATAAAATGATAACCATAAGATTCATATTGTTGGACTTGATTCTCTATAATCAAATAATGTTTTCTTTATATTACATGTGTATTCATATACTTTTATATCAATAAATTATTTCTAAAATATTTATTGTTCTTTTGTATAACTTTAATGTGATAATTTATAAGAATATATAACATACTGAAAATCTCCTAGAAATTTCCCAATAATATGGGAACCTTGAATATGTTTCATTATATTATTATATTATATAAATTATAGTCATATTATATCAACTAATGTGACCCGGATGATGTAAACTTTTAGTTGTGAGTACGCATCGGGGGATGACACATCAACTCATAGATTTCACACATGGTAATCTATAAGATGGAATAATATAAATAAAAACATACCTATGAGAAATAAACATTTTATATGTCATTAAATATTCATAAATGTGATTATGGATAATTATCCTTAGACTATAATATTATTATGTATACATGACATGAGTCATTTAAATATATATATTTTCATACTATAATGATATATGTTCATAGGGAAGTTAGGAATACTGGGATTATCATTAATGATATTTTATTAATCAATAATTCAATGAATTTTTTTTCTTTTCTATCTTTATATAAGTTGATATATCATTCATTTGAATAAAAAAATTTGTATTGATGGGTTCATTTCAAGATGTCAGAGAAAGATGTATCAAGTATATCGTATAATGACATGAGTATCCAGTTTTTGTGATGAGAAATGATGACGAATAGATTACATAACATTGTATGTGTTTGAATGTGATTTTAATCATTGTGACATTAACTACTGCATTCATGGGTTTCTTTACATGTTATTATACACTGATAATAAACATTAAGTAAACCTGCCTAATTTCATTGAGGAAGAGGCATAGGGGGTCACACAAAAAGGGACTTTATTGATCTAAATTGAATTCTAATAAAATTTAATTATTGGAATAAATAGTTTTCCCCAGATCAAGGAATAATATTTATTCATAATTTATAGATTTCATATAATCAATTACTATTTTTTATGAGTTGAATATTAAAATAAATATCTGTTAATAAGTCTATGAACATTATATTTATTTATTTATCAAATAAATAATATTTATTTTTCAGGGTTCATAAAATTTGATCCATGTTAACATGTCTAATATAAATGACATGTGAAATGTAATTTAAAGATAAATTTACTTCTTTAAATATAATATGTTTATTTTATCCATAATTTATATGCATATTAATAAAATATTATTATTATTATAGGTTGGTTTTTCTACGGACTAAGAGAATTTTAAAGGCCTATGTTTGGTTATTTATTCTCTATTCATGATCTATAAATACCTAGTAATATCATTTCATTATATTATATGAAAGTTGGGAAAAAATATTTCCTCTATAGAGAACACTCTCCATGATGAAATTCTCTAGGATTTTCTCTCAAACATGAGATAAACTCTTCCACCTCCCACATCCCTCTCAAGAATAAGAGAACATTAATCAATCCTTCAAACTCAAAATATTGTGTTGTGATAAAAGGTGATTGATGTAATAATATTAGTAACCCCTTGTTAGAACCCAAATTACCGTCGATGACACTTTGAGATCATAGGACCACAAGTGGATTGTTGATAGAGGTATTATCTTCATGGATCCTCATTGCATAATAATAGTATATCTCAAATTGAATTTGGATAATCAAAATCTTATTTAATGAAATTTATCAATACAGGAGTTGTTTTATTTCAAATTGATAAAAAAATTTAATATTAAAGAACCCCTCTCTTAGTTCAAGAAATCATTGTAAATTTTCATCTAACAAATTCGTTGTAAATAACATTTATCATCATTCACATTGTATATTATTCATTAAATCTGAAAATAGATGAGTTTGGCTTAACCCAAAGAGACACTTTCACTGCACCCAGAACCTTTAAATGGTATTAAAGAGGTCATGTTAAAATTTTATAATTATTTAATTTTTTATCATTATATGAATTCACCCTTAGTTTTTCTTTTTGAGAAATTATATCATTAATATTAAAGTTGAGATCACTTTTTGTTCATTTTAATATAACTAGTAATAGCTTAAAATACATGAAAAAATCTAAATAAGTTATCCATAGGTGCCAAGTATTATGTATAAATAACCCATGATTACAAATTGTATAGCCCAAAGATACAAAAAAAATATCTAGGTTCATTAGACCAGGAATAGATGAAAATGTATTCTGATAGTTCTGAGAATAAATCAACATGGAATCATTACACATCATGTGTTGAATATCCAAAAATCCAGATGTATTTTCGGATTACACATTGTGAAACTCATATACACACTATGTAGTATACATGTTTTCATAGTGCAAGCCATATGGTCAAGGGGGTATTTTATTTATATATGATGCATGGTATAGGAAGTCGTATAATACCATGTTCAGAAGGTATGTAGCTGGAATAAATGTTTTGTACCTCATAAAATTTAGTAGTTGAGATACACATTGTGTAACACTCTATGATTTTATGATACGTATTCTTTTTTATAGTTAATATTTTGATAGCTTACATTTCATGCAACACCAAACTTAAATGAAACCAATATATACTATTCATATTATTATTTAAAATTTAATTATCTAATAACCATTAAATTGGTTGTAATGATTCATATTAACTATATTATGAAAAATTATTACTTAATTAATTGGTTACCAAATATTTAAAAAAATTCAACAACCAAATTAACAAAAAGGAAATGTTTCTATAATAACTATTATTTTATTCCAAAGGTTTTTTATCCTAATAAATTAAATAAATTGATTTTGGTGAATGATATTAGTTAAATTTATATTTAAAATTTTTTTATCATTCATGCTATTTTTTATAGACATGATAGAAAAATAAATCCTATTTTTATGCATAATAATCCATATGTTTATAATGGTAGTTTGGCAACCTTTTGATGGAGCACTTGTTTTAAATATAGTTTTTAACTCCTTTATAAATTATATTTGTAAAAAAACATCTTATTTTCAGGTGGAATATAATAAATTACTTTTCTTTAATTTTTTATATTTTTCAAATAAGTTTCATGCTTTGATCAATAGTAAAAAATACAGAATTTTTATTGAAAAAACGTTTTCCGTAAAAATATTTATTGTATTAAAGTATATTTTTGATTGTTTTTAAAGTATAAGTATATTATTCATATTTCAATTTATCCTATTTTTTAATTTAATTCAATTTTACAATGAATTTGGATATAAAAATATTTCAATATTTTGAATATTTTCACATTGAAAACTCATTTTCTCATTCCGTTAACATGATGAATTTTAAATTAATTACTAAAAAAGCTATGTTTTGAATTTTTAAAAATGGATTCCATATTTGGGATCATTGGGTTATAATTATTTAAATAATTTTATTTTATTTTTAGACATTTTTCATAAAAACTTTAGTAATTTTTTATTAACATACTTTATGATAAATTGAGGAATTAATGGTAATAATAATATGAAAAATTTTAGAAACATACCCTAACACCTGTACAAATTTCATTGGATGTGTGGGAGGGGACAAAAAAACATCCATGGGCAGAGATTATAACCTTTTTAAGACACTTGTATGAGATTATGACATGTATTATATTTTATTTAAAGAAAAGTTAATTATGTCATACTCGTATCATTAATAACTATATCATTTTTAATATACAGTTATATAGAAGATAAATTATACTATAAATATTAATTTTAAGTTAAAATATATATCTTCATCAGGATAATTTATTTTTAATTTTTAATAAATACATCATTACAATAATGGCATATAAAATGATGATGTAGTAATTATTTAATTAATGGATATATCAAATAAATGATATTAAAAATATTAACACAAATATAATTTGAGATAATTAATATCATATAATAATTTTATAGATACATTTTCCATTTTAGTGATATGTAAGAATTTATTGTTTGAAAATATCTTATTTTATTTATTTTTTCTAAAAGTAAAAGTAATCAGAAATATTAGGGTTAATCCCCTTTATTAAAAAAAGAAAAAGACAGAAAACCCCTTTTAAACTAGGTAAGGGAAAACCCATTACAGTCTCGAATGGCCATAGGGATAAACCCACTACAAAACCTTGTACATACCTAATAGAGTGTCCTAAAATTCTAAAGGAAGAACCCAAAACATGCCTGATGGTCAGAGTAGAAAATAACTAAGCTTCTGTTAGAAGCCACGTTCTATAGGACCCTCCATGACCAGATCCTCAACACCGCCAATCACCAAATCTGAATCTTCCCACCAACTCTCCTCCTAGATCCATCCCCGAAAATAGCATCTCCACCACATCCATTTCCCACAAAGACCACATCTGAAATTATACCATGCCACTGCTGCCAAAAAAGGCCCGAAAAAGATAGGAAGACCATCACATCCCACCACCAGACATAGATCTCCCGCTGAGGACATCACCTCCAAGACTCTCCCCTATGAATCCTACCAAAAACGTATTGCCAAAAAACCAAAGAAACCGTAGCAGGGCCACCAAACACCAACCAAGACACCAGATCTATAGATCTGTTTGAGATCTGCCAATCCACATCACCATCGTGACTCCTAGATGAATCTGTGCAATAACCAACAAACCAAAACCCATCTGAGTTGAAGTCACACCACTAGGAAGATCGAAACTATTCATATCAACTTGCACTGTCATCGATCCAAACACCGCAATAAAATTCTTGATAATAGAGTTGTGGTCCCAAATAAAATTAAAAGAAATGAATAATATCAAAATTATAATTAATTTTATATTAAAAGAAATAATATTATATTAAATTATGTAAAATTCAGGAAAATATAAAATTGGGCCAACTTAGTGGTATAAATTTGAAAATATCATCCATATATCATTTATTATTTTTTGGTATTTATAATAACTATATAAACATTCAAAGACTAAAAACACATGCTATCATAGTAAGCGTAAAAGTGTTTAAATAAGGGTTAAAACAAAAATCTAAGGGTAATAATTAGTCCTACACGTATATGAAAATTATTTTTTGAGAGGCTCACTACCATTAATTATAATATATTTTAAATAACTCACTTTGTGGATATTTTTAATTGAAAATTAATTTATATTAATTTAATATTTTGGGGTTTCCAAAATTACCCCTCACCTCAATGATAAAAGGGTGCATCCCCCCTCACTTTCTCTCACCAATTTGATCCTTAGAGCTTGACCAAACCATAACCATTTCACCTCCAAACATATTTATCCATGTTCGTAACATCCTGGTATTCCAAAAAATACCATTTTTATATCTATTAATAATAGATCTAAAGCAATTCCACCAAAGATAAAGGTTATCATTTTTGCAATATCATTCAATTGAATTTATTATAATACTTATTATTCATGTTTTTTTACATAATAGAGTATTAAATCAAGTATAAACTATATTATAATATGTTATTATGGTTATGGTACAACCATATTCCACCTTATATACATCTTATGAAAAACAAAAGCACTGTGTGTGTGTACGTGTGACTTACCATCTCTATGCCATGGTGTAATTTTTATCTTCACCAATTTATTTGAATTTAAATAATGATTGATATAATGGATATAAAAAGAATATTACATGATATTTATTAATTATATTTAATATTTCATCCAAATACTTACCATTTCACCATTAAGGGAATGATATTGTTGTTCTTGCGTATGTACGACCTAGCATCTCCATGACACAATGTTTATAATATCCCATGTTATCCATTCAATAATGATTAAAAAATTTATATAATTAATAAATATAATATATATAAACATTATATCATTTATTATATTAATTAAATATATCGTATTCATAAGAAACATGACTTACATGATAACACATGCATAGTAAAATGAAGCATTCAACACCTGAAACAAGGGTAATAAATAAATATTATTAACAAAACAATATAATAATATCATATATAATATCATATATTTTTCTATGGTTCAAGTATAAATTGATAGAATGCTTTATATGATTACACAGGAGGTTAAAGAACCTTCCATTATGGGAAAATTCAAGGTAAGTGTTAATTTCACAATCTTATTATTATCTGAGATTGTTTATACATAAGTATATATTGGGGAATATTTATCTTCCATATCAATGTTTCTTAAAAAATCACAAAATATTTTTAATATTATAATAATTTATTTAAATTATTTCTACACATGTTCTAATTTTTTTTAAATGGGTTTAAAGGAATATTTTTTCATTTTCTAAATGGGGTACTTTATGAATATTTCGACAAAAATACAGAAGGAATGTTTTTTTACTTATGTGGCATGATTGGAATTTTCCGAAATCATTAAAATTTAGTGTATTGAAACTTCATTTAAAAATTTATAAGATTATTTTCAAGGAAATGTTTTTATTTTAAAATTATTCATCCTTTTAAATAAATAATTTTCAACTAAAAAAGAAGTATTTCTCACAAGGATTTTTTAATGATTTTATTAGAGTATTCTCATCTATGTCAACATCCTTCATTGGATATTTATCTTGATTGAGGTTGATCTATTGTGATACCATATACCATATTTTATTGAATGTTTTGTGAAATTTAATACTATGGAAGTTCTATTTTTATACAATTCATGGTATATGGTTAAATTATTCACATTTCATATGCTAGTTTTTCAATATGAATGTTATGTTCATTATGTTTTCATAAGAGTAATGAATTGGACTTAATATATGATTATTAGGTCCTAATATAGCCCCTCTAAGTATCGGTTTATCTTATGAGACAAACTAGTTTTGGCATTGGATGAGGTCTTACCCATTTATATATAGTATCTTGGACGAATCCTAAAAGATATGTTTATGATGTTTGACATTATGCATTCCATGACTATGAGATTAGTTATTGATATTCCATGTGATTATTTATATGTAATTTTTTTAATTTTATTTTATTATTTCCATATTATGAACATGATTACATTTCAATGGATTGTGTTTCAGTTATATACCTTTCCATAATTTTTATGCTTATTTATTCATAATAGATTCTGGTGTACGTTTACCATTATTGAGAATCTGAGGTCACCCATTTATTATGTTTTATTTTTCATAGGATTCAATGATATAGGTTATGATTCATATGAAGGGTTAATCTACGATAGTAATGGTTCTATCAAAGGATTGATTGTGTTGAATTTTATAGTTTAAATTTTAATATATATTTCATGTATGTAATGTGGTTTCCAAAACTGAAAAATCGATCTGTCCTTTGGGATTCAAGTCTTATATCTATGAAAATGTAATACATTAATGTAGTGTCACTAGCCTACTGGGGTCGAGGTATTTATAGTTTGATAAAATCAAGTTTAGTATAAGCCATTGGAACTGGATTTAAGAAAACATATATTAGAGAGGGAAACCCTTTAACATGATTTTAAAATATAACCAAATAATCATAGCTTATGATTTATAGATTAGTTATGGATAAATTTTCAATTTAGGTTATGTGATAAACTAGTTAGGATATTATACATTATGTTTTATAATGTTATAATCTAATATAGTGTATTCAATTTTTTAGAAATGGCGCCTAGTGGAAGGAATGAAAACCATATCACAACACATAATCCATATAGGAATTTTTATCTTATATATGATAATGATGTTGGAGTAAGATCTAAAAATGGTCTTGAATAACTTATATCTATATTGGGACAAGTGACTCCTGTTATGAACAAAAACATTACCCATATAGATTAGCCTGACACACAATGTGGAGGATCAATGTAAGACCACATTATGATATAATAGACTCCATCATTAAATTGTTCTACAAATACATTTATAGATTAGATATTGATATTTTCATTATAGAAAAAATTTAATTCTTTACGAATTAATGAATGGGAGAAGATAATCATGGAAATTTATCATCTCTTTTGGGAAATGGATTTACAGTGGTATTTGATTCAAAACAAAAAGGAGGAAGAATAAATAGAATTTGTGGAATAAAATTATTTTAATGAAATTTTTTAATAAAAATATGTCCCTTATGAACATAGATCAAATATAGAGAAAAAATTCTCGAATCTGAGAAAAAATGAGGATGAAAATGTTGCTAAATACGATGAAAACATTAGATGTTTATCAAAGCATGTTTCAGACTACATATGTAACCGAAGGATTAAGATTGATCATTTCTTTGATGGGTTAAATCCATTTCTTTGAAAGGAACTGGTCTCCCCAACATTATCTTCATATGAAGATATAGTCTCATGTGCTTTCAAGACAAATAAAGAATTCTATAAGTCTTATGAATTTAAGGGAATGTATAAGTAGAAGATAACTATGGGGAGATAGATAGATAAAAGGAAAACGGGAAACAATGAATTCCCTACATTTGATAATTGTACTAAGAAACACCATGGTACATTCTAGAATGAAATGGTAGTTTGTAACAAGTATAGATATAAAGGTCATTTGGATAGTTATTGTAATGGAAAAAAATATATAAATGTTAAATTTTCTAACCCTTAAGAGATGTGACACTATGAAAATGAATGTCCCATGTGTCCAGGAAATATAGATCATAAAAAAAATAGGGATCAAGGTAGAGATTATATTGTTACTAGTTTAGAAGTGGAATAATTAATATATTTTTTTAGATTCATGAATTATGTTATGATATTCTGGTTCTAGGAATCATGAGATATATAAGGATTTTACTACAGTACTTCATCTTTATTTATTTGGATGAATGCATGTTTTCACAAAGGTTTTATAGTGATCAAGGTATTCAAAGATTTGTTATGTGAAAAAATATATTCATTGTGTTATTTGGGGAAAATATGATGATAATTTGATTTTGTAAATTTATTGACCTTACTTATAAATTTTTGGACTGTGAATTTGGACATATGTATTTTTATTATTCTTCTCATTATTATAGATTAAATTTAACATTAGAAATTATTGATTGAGGTTAAATATGATTTTTCATATTGGGTAACATGTGAAAACCATTTTGGTTTTAGTAAACAATTAAAATCTGAAGGAATGGCATGTGGATATTATGATTCATAAAAGTTCTTCTTGCATAAAAGTTTCATTTGGAACATTCATTTCCATTTGTAAGGGATGAAGTGAAAATATATATAATAACAACCCAAGGATGATATTATTCTTAAAACATAGAAAGAAATCAATTATTTGCTTATATTAATAGAAAAATAATCCTTCAACATTAGGAAAAGTATTTTGCAACAT
This sequence comes from Viscum album, assembly GCA_963277665.1. Lineage (NCBI taxonomy): Eukaryota > Viridiplantae > Streptophyta > Magnoliopsida > Santalales > Viscaceae > Viscum > Viscum album. Next base: position 1,875,445,352 of record OY728122.1, on the reverse strand, counting down.
AAATATTATCTGTTTACTTTTCTTTCATATAAATCAATCATATTTTAATCGATCGCAATGTTATGGTTTTGAGACTCTTACATTTTTTCAGTCAATGTTCTCTATCACTCTCCATAATAACTTCATAGAAAATTTATCTTCCATTTCTATGTTTTCCTATATAGAACCCAAGGATGTGTTATCTCAAGTGACCTTTTTACTTCTTTTTCTTTATTTTAATGTGGATGTTTCTTGAATTATATTTATGAACTGGGTTCCCCATAAAGAAATTTTCATGTATAAAATTTTTTTAAAAGTGAAATTTCAAATTTTAAAGATGAAATTTATTAATAGAGGGGAGAATATGACACCCCAACTTTTTTAATATGTCTTCTTTTTTATATTTAATCTTTTTAATAACTTAAATTTCACACAACAAAAAAAATAAATGAAACCATGATAAAAAATTAATATTATTATGTAAAATATAATTATATATTATCCATTAAATTGGTGGTTATTAATATGATTTAATATATTGAAGTTATATTATTTAATTAATTAGTTACCAAATAATCAAAAAATAATATAATTGAAATGTTATTATAAAAACTATTATTATATGCCAAGGTGTTTTATCTCAATAAATTAAACTAATTACTATCATTGAATGATATTAATTAAATAGATATGTTTTAATTTTTCATAAATCATACTATGTATTTTTTATACATTATAGAATAAAAATTCTAATTTTTATACGTGAAACCATATTTTTATTAAGGTAGTTTTTCATCTTTTGATGGAGTGAAAATTGTAAATATAGATTTTTAAACTGTTATAATTTTTTTTTAAATTTCTTTTTTTAAATATTAATAAAAAAATTTACTTTGTTTTAACATTTAGTAATTTTCTGATAAGTTTCGTGTTTTGATGAATAATAAAAAATACTAAATTTTAACTGAAAATATCTTTTTCATCCAAATAATTTATAGTGTTAAATTATTATTTTAGGTTGTTTTAAAATTATATTTAGATAAATGATTCATCATAAAATCGATTTTTTGTCATTGAAATCAATTTAAAAATGAATTTGGATATAAAAACATTTCAATGTTTTGATCTTTTTCACTTTAAAAACTCATTTTCTCATTCCATCAATGGGATTGATTTTAAATTAATTACTACAACTACTATGTTTTAAATTATAAAAAATTGATTACATTTTTCGAATAATTGGTTAAATTTTATTTATACATGTTTCTTTAATTTTTGACTTTATGAATAGTAACTTTCGAAATTTTCTATTTGCAAACTTAAATGTAAATCGAATAATTAATGGTAAAAATAAAATTATAAATATTTTAAACATAAACTAAAACATGTCCAAATTTAATTTGAAGAGTCTTTTTTACCAAAAGAATAATTTTTCCAATATTATAACCTTTTTAAGCTACTTTTATTTGAGTATGACAGTTATTATATTTTATTCGAAGAAAAGTTAAAGATGTTGTATACATATTATTAATAAATATATAATTTTTAATATAGGGTTATACATATGATAAATTACACAGTAAATAGTAATGTGAAAGATAAAATATTTATATTCTCCATGATAGTTCATTTTCAATTTTAAAAAAAGAAATAATTAACTTAAATATTTATACAATAATGATGATGTAATTATTTAATTAATGGAAATAAAAAATTAATTATAATAAAAATAATAAAATAAATATAATTTCTGACAATTAATATCATATAAAAAATTAATAGATACCTTTTATATTTTATTGATATTTTAGAAGTTTTGGTTCGGATATATCTTATTTTATTTATTTTTTTAAATGTCAATGTAATGAATAGTATCCAAATATTCATTAATGTTATATTAAAATAAATATTTTTTTATTAAATGATATATAATATATAAAAATATATAATTAATCCATATTATTGGGATTAAGACTAAAATTTCATCCATGACATATTTATGGTTATTTTTCCATTTTATAGTAACTATATTAACCTTTAAAGAGTAAAAACACAAGTTTCCATGGTTAGAGTTAATGGGTTTAAATAAGAGTTAAATCAAAAAGATAAGGGTAATATTGACAACTAAACTCATCTAAAAATTATTTTTTTATAGTATTTATACCCATATTCATATTATATTCTAAATAAATCACTTTTTAGCCATTTGTAAGGGAAATTTAATTTTTATTAATTTAATATGTTGAGGGTTTCCAAAAGTACCCCTCACCCCAATTATAAATGGGCACATCCTCCCTCACATTATAACACCACATTGATTATTATATAATGACCAAAACATACCATTTTATCCTCAAAAAATCCATATCCAAGTTCCTGAAGTATCGTTATTCAAAAAAAAACATTTCTTATATCCATTAAAAAGATATCTAAATGAAGTCTACCAAAGAAGAAGGTATTCGTTTTTACCGGCTCATTCAAGTTCATTTCTTCTTCTACTCCCACATCACGTTTTGTTCCCAAAATAAAGTAATAAATCTAGTATAATATATATACGGAGACTTTACTAGGATTATGGTATAACTATATTTCTCCTTTTACTCATCCAACAGAAAACAAAAGCATTGCACGTGCGTACATACGGCTTACCATCTCCACACTGCGGTGTAATTTATTTTTCATCACCACATTATTATGATGGATATAATGGGGGATATAATGAATATAAATAATAAATAGGACATGATGTTTATTCTATATAATTATTATATCATAAAATTACTTACCCATTCATCATTAAGGTAATTATATCATTACTCGTGATTATGCATTTCCTACCATCTCCACCATGTGATGTGATTCATTTTCTATATTAACCATTCAATAATTATTATAAAAATGTATATAATGAGTAAATATATTATTTATAAACATAATATAATTATTTAGATGATGTAAATATATCCTATTTATAACAAATATGGCTTACATTATAAAACATTTGTAAAAATGAAGTAGTTAACACGCGAGACAAGGGTAATAACAAAATATTATTAACACAATATTAGAAGATCATATATGATAGAATAAATTTGTATATGGTTTTTTTATAAATTAATAATATTATTTAAACCATTATAAAGGAGGTTTAATTACCTTTAACTAAATGAAAGTACAAGATAAAGGGTTAATTTTACACTCTCATTATTATACGGGATTGTTTATACGTAAGTATATTCTAATAAATATTTATTATACATATCCATTATTCTTAAAAATGTTTTTCAATTTTTTATTAATATTATACTTTAATTTCTTAAATTATTTTTACCCATGTTTTACTTTTTATAAAATGGTTTTAAAGGAATATTTTTTCCATTTTCCAAATGAGGTACTTTTTCACTTTTTGAAATACAATATGGAAGGAATGTTTTTTAAAACTTCTATAGAATGAGAGATTTTTTTAACCATAAATACATCATAGTGTATTGATTCTTCCTTTACTAGTTTAGAAGATTATTTTCAATGAAAATTTTTTCATTTCAAATTGTATATAAATTTAAAAAAATTATTTCAATATAAAAATGAGTATTTATCTCACGAAATGTTTAATTATTTTAATAGAGTGTTTATCATATTATGTAAACATCATCTGTTTGATATTTTTCACGATTTAGGTTGATCTATTATGATACCAACTACCTTATTATATTGTAGTTTTTTTATCATTTTGGTTGTTTATGTTTTATTTTGAAACCATTCATGGTTTATGGTTAAAGTATTCACATTTCATATGCAATATTTTCAATATGAATGTTTGTGTTGTCTATTTTCTCATATGAGAAATTCATTGGACATAGTAAGTGATGGGTAGAGACTGATATTTCCCCATGATTAATAGGTAGGTATCATGAGAAAAACTGGTTTGGGTATTGGTTAAGGACTTACCTGTTTATGTATGGTTTCTTGTCTGAATCCTTGATGGTGTGTCTATGATGTCCGACATTATGCATTCCATCATTATGATATTAGTTATTGATATTCCATGTGATTATTCATATGGAATTATTTTATTTTCTTTTATTCCTTCCACACTATTCTAGAGATTATCATTAAATGGATTTTGTTTTAGTTATATATATTCCCATAATGTTTTTGATTCTCTATTCATAATATCTTCGATTGTACTCTTACCCTTACTAATCATCTGAGATCACACCTTTCTTATATTTTATTTTTTCAAGTATAACGTAGTGTATATTAGGATTGATATATAGGGTTAATCTTTGAAGGTATTGGTTATCTAAAATTATAGACTATATTGAATTTTAGAGTTTTAATAGTAATGTGTATTTTAAGTATGTAATTTGGTTCAAAAACTACTAAATTGATCGGTCCTTTCGGATTTGAGTTTTGTATCTATACTTATGTAATAAAGTAATGAAATGGCTCTGTGATAATAGTGTCTAAGTCTTTAAACATTGATTCCCTTTCTTTGTATCACATATATGGGTAGAATCAGTTACATAGAATTTGGATAGTTGTACACATCGTGTAATGTATACCCATCTATAAAGAGTACACACCAAGTCTCATTGTACACCATGCAATTAATTTGATTCGAAAATATAACTAATTACTCCATAAAATTTAACAAGAATTTTTCCATGTGATATTAAGTGATATTAAACAACATGTGATGGAAATAAATAAAATTAAATGGTTAATTAATTTCGATATTAAATTTAAAACTACATGCCATGTATGTTCATCATTACATATGGTGTACTCTACATGAATTAAAAGTATTTCTCACCACATAATTTTCATGTGTTTATGTATCATTTATTGATATTACACTCCGTGTAAGTATATTACATGTCGTGTAAGCTACATTTCATGTGAGTTTATTTTACATGACGAAGACTGTTATGGATAGTTCATATGGGTACATGTCATTTTGTGTGAAAGTACACACTGTGTGCATAATTAATTTTTCTTAAAAATTTTATTTAATATGTTTCAAATTATAAAGGTTTGGAATACATTTAACTATTTTAATGTACATTGAGATAAATGAATAGATTAATAAATTGAGAAAATTAATTAATTAAATCATTTTTTATTTAATTAATAACAAATTGAATGAATGATAGATTATTAAATGTTTATTTATAACAAGTGTGGATGATCACGAGTTTAAACAACCTATGTATGGGTTATATTTATTTTTAATTTAATTATTGGATGGTTTTTTCAATCATAATTATTAAATTAAATTGATGGTATTTGTATCATCCCCACCTCTTATTATGTAAGGATCTATGTGTCTATGGTTTCTTTTCTGGAAACCTCATAACCATTCCCCCTAAACTATACCTGAATAAGTCCTATATAAGGATGGTGTTCCTAGGTTATTTTTTGTGGTTTAATATTATGTTGAGATGAAATCAACCTAGGTGATACACAAGAAAAATTTGGAATGTTTCAACTTCTGCTTAGACTAGCTCAATTATTTTTCCCGTATAGTCAATGTTTTTTTATTATATTCTAAAAAAAGTGTAGATAAGGGTCATTACCATGCAACATATTTATACAATCTTACGCATATTTATTTATTTCATTTTTTGGATTATTAATTTTATTCCCATGAATAAATTAGCTAAATAACAAGAATGCATATATGGAACAAAATAAAACGATTATGTGTAAATATTTTCTCAACACATGGGTAATCACTTAAGTAAAATGCATTTAACAAAAAAATTAGTTTTAAAGGATAAAATAATAAAATTTATTCAAAATAAAATAATTTAATTAGTTTTTCATGAACAACCATTCAATTAATTTCTTATTTTCCTAGGAGTGTACCATAGCATCACAACCTAGAAATTATCTCAAGGAAGCTGCTCAAAGAACACAATAGTTCTATTTTTACTATTATAATTTCACTAATATTATCATAACTCATATTATAGTATACAATGGGGGTTTTTAAATGCACATCATTTAATATATATATTATAAAAATGAAAAAAATGAAAAAAAATCCACAATGAAGTTAAATGTAACACCCCAAGCTTCTACGGTATGTTTCCCTTTAAATAATACAATAGCTTATGCTGTACTCAACATGGAGTTTTAACACACCACGACCAATCAAACTAGCTGGTATGAATAGTAATAACCACTTTCTAAAATTTTATAAATTTTATTCTTCAAAATGGACTTCATTTTTAAATTCTGAATATTTAAATTATCTTAGGGTGATTTTTTGGCATTTTTATGAAAACTTTCAATTTTGATGAATCGTGAAAAATTTGCATTATTGTTTAAATATAAGTTTTTATTTAAATAATTAGTTATTTTATTTAAATTTATATTATGTAAAAATAGATACACAATACCTATTTATGTTCAATTTAATTCATTGGAGCAATTTTATAATAATATTAGATCTATAAAATTTTATTGAACTTTTTACAGTATTTTACCCACCTTCTAGGCGCAGTTGAAAATTTTCATAAAACATAATTTTACCATTTTTTGAATTTAATTTCAAGAATTAGAGAAAAAGGGTTGACATTAGTAAGTAAATTGTGTTTCAATAAGTTAGAAATAATTTTTGGTAAATAGTAACTTTTGACTTTTATTTACAATGGTTAAAAGTAAATTGGGTAATTAATGTTAAAAAAGATATTATAATTACCCTAAAACATGTCTTAATTCTATTGTATAATTTTATTTCTACCAAAACCACCCTTATTAATAAAATATGATCCTTTAGGTCCACTTGGATTGGATTAGGACATTTAGTATTATTTTATTTAAAGAAGAGTCGAAACTGTTAAATTCAAAGCTTAATAACTAAACCAATTTTAATATATGGTTATACATATGATAAATTCAAAAATAAATACTAAATATAAATATAAAAATATTTCCTACAAAATGGTATTTTATTTATAATTATTATATGTTATATAATTAAATTTATTTATGACACAATGATGATGAAGTAATTACCTTATTAATGAATGATTAAACTAATTGATATATTTAATATCAAAATAAATGTAAATTGAAACTTTGGATGAATTACACGAATTTATTAGATTAATATGACATGTTAGGGTTGATTAAATGAATTTTTTTCAAAGTAAAAATGTTCTTATGACTTTCAAAAAATCAAAATACCAAATAGTGTCAAAATTGACATAAATGTGTTTTTAAAACAAATACTATATTATTAATTGATATAATATTCCTAAAAATATAAGGTTCACCCAAAAAACTTATATAATAATATATATGTCATTTATGAACCACTTGGGGTTCTCTTGGAATTTTATAGTAATTTTATTAACCATATAATAAAAAAATACAAGGAGACATGGTAAATGTTAAACTTTGTAACCAATAGTTAAATCTAAATGATATGGTTAATATGGTGACTTAAAACTGTATAAAACCAATTGTATGAGAGGTTTTACAAGCATCACCACCTTAGAAGTGAAATAAATCATTTTGGTGCCATTATAAACTGAATATGATTGTATAATAAAATTTTATTTCATGATTTTCCTAAAATAACCCTCACCTTTCTTATAAAAGGGAACTTCCCCTTCTCTCAAAATCACTCATCCAAATATATTTGGCTCATACAACCCCTACTAAAATATCCTCCCAACTACCATCACTTATACCTAGAGTCCTTAATTTGATTATAATGCCAACTTATGGAGCCCTTTTGATAAACTCAAAAGGAAACACCCGAAGAAGAGGTAATAATTTCACCACCTCATTCAAAGTTCTTTTCTTCTACCACTTCCTATTTATTTGTTGTTTCCATTAAAAAATAATAACTATAGTACCTTATATATACCATAATGTTATTATAAAAATGGAACAACCATATTTATAATTCTATCTATCCTATGAATGAAAAGCCTCCATATGTGTGTACGTACGGCTTACCGTCTCTACGTCGTGGTGTAGTTTGTTATTCAAACACTTAATTATTTGGATGGGTATAATAATTAGTATAACTAATTTAAATAATAAATATAACATGTTAAGGATTCCATATATATTATATATCATAAAATTACATACTATTTCTCCCTTAATATAATGATATTGTTGCTCAAGTGTACATACTGTTTACCGTCTCCACAAACGCGATTAGATTCATTCCCCATCGTAATCGTTCAAGAATAATTTTCATTTTATGATTAAAAATAATGTTTAAGAACTTAATATAATTATTTATATGAATCAAATACATAATATCCATAACAAAAATGACATATGTTAAAAAACATATAAAGGAAAATGAATCAGTTAACACCCAAAATGATGAAACTACAGAAATATTATTGATAAAGAAATATTAGAAGATCATATAAGATATCATATTTATGTATGGGGATCTTGCATAATTTAATAACAATGATTTAACTATTATAAAAGAGGTTAAAATACCCTCGACAAAGAAAAATTACAAGGTACGGTTTAATTATACAATCTCTTTATAATATGTGCTTGTTTATACGTGAGTATCTATTGGGACCTATTTATCATTCACATATATGTTTATTAAAAATGTATTTTAAAATATTGTTACTATTTCATATACTATTGGTTAAATTAATTTATTACCTTTTTTTACTTTTTATAATATATTTATAAAGGAATATTTCTGTCACTTTCCAAATGAGGTCATTTACGACCTTCTCGACAAAATTAACGATAGAATGTTTTTTAACTTATACAGTGGGTGCATCTATTCTACATTGTTATAAAACCTTCAAATCTTCCCTTACAATCTTATAAGAATATTTTGAAAATAATTTTATTTTAATTTCATGACTTTTAAATTATTTCAAAATATGAAAGTTATATTTCTCTCTAATAGTTTTGATTTCATCAATGTCAACATCCTTTGTATTATTTTACACTTGTTTGAAGTTGATTTATTATGATACAATCTTCGATATTGTATTGAAGGTTTTGTGATATGTTTGACTGTGGTTGTGATATTTTTATACTATTCATGGTATATGGTTAAATTATTGGAATTTCTTATTCTATTTTTAATGTGAATATTTAACTTATGTTTCAACCTTTTCATATAAGGAATGCATTGGACTTCGTAACTGACAGGTGGAGACCGATATATCTCATTGATGCATCAATAGGACTCATGAGAAAAACAAGTGTCTTGGAAAAAAGCCTTGAAAAAATATTATTTTTAGTCTTGACATGATCCCTTAACTATTTGGTTATGATGTCCGGTATTATGCATTCCATCCTTATGAAATTAGTTATTGATATAACAAGTGATTATCCGACTAGTAGAATATTCATGTGAATAAGTAAATGGAATTATTTGATTTATATTTTCTATATTATGATGAAGTTTATGTTTAAAAAGATTTTGTTTTAGTCTTATACATTCCCTTAAATTTTTATGATTCTTTATGATAGTTTCCACTATATTGTTATCCTTACTGAGTATTTGAGCTCACCCCTTTAATATCTTTTATTTTTCCTAGAATATGAAGAAGTATATTATGATTGACCTGCAGTATTAGGGTAAGGGATATAAGAGTGTTCAAAGGATACACAATATTGTTGTTTCTCATTTGGTAATATAATGTAAAACTTATGTATGTATCTATTACTTCCAAGGCTACTAAACTAATCGGTCATTTGAGACATGATCTATTTTGATCATTCAATGTTAGGTAATAATGCACTAACTCTGGGTAACTGGGGTCAGGGCATTACATTAAAAAAGAAAATTTGTCATCTCATGGGTTCATAGTGATTTCATCAATGTTATTAAAAATATATGTATCACTATTTTATTCAATGTATAGAACAATAAGTATTACTTTATAGCCTCGATTTTGAATATTATTACCCTCCACCAATACCTCTACATACAAAAGTGATCACTTCCTCACCAACAATTAATTAAAACTCCACCTTTTGAATGACATAAATATCAATGAGATGGAAAATGTGTGATTTCATTGGAATACAAATGTATCATAGAATGCGTGGAAAATTCGAACCAAATTCATTTAAAATAACAATTGAAACATTGTAATAAATCATTATAAACCATTAAATCATAATAAAATCAAAACACTACCACTTCCCCCTTGGACAAAAATAAGGGTTAATTATCCACAAGGATAGAGATAAAAGAACTATGGTTGGGGAAACAAAAAATAAAAAAATAAAGGAAGAATCGGGGATTTAAATTACTATATATTAAATATATGAATAACTATTACACCATATAAACACAACCTAATCCCCATGAAAATATTTATCCCTTGGAATAGAAAAGAAGGTACATATTTATAGGGATATAGGTGTTAATATTTTGGCTCAAAAAACTATCCATGTATCCCTTTTAATTGGATTAATTTGAAAATGTGTTATTAATTAAATAATTTTTTATTTTTCTTTTGCCTGAACCTAAAAAATTGAGCTTTATTATCAATTTAATGAAAGAATAATGATATTTTTACTCTAGAAAATAATTTTGGTCCCAATGAATTTTTGAATATAAATGCCCCAACTTACCATGAATTTATGTCCTTGAATTATGTAGAATAATGAGTTGAAATAGTTAATGAAGTTTTTACCTAGCATTTTGTCTAGCTCTATGTCTAATTTACACTAATTTTAGGCAATTATTTATGATATAAATTCCCATCATTAAATTTCTCCATATCTATGCATTGATTTAAACACTATGATTGTGATTTAATGTTGTTCCAGAAGATTTTGGATTGATATTTGGTTAAAGTTGAATATTATGAAGCCCGACATATATGGAAGAATACAAAATAAATAAATTTCACAATTATAATTAGTGTATAAATTGTTTTCATTAAATAAAAAGAAAATAAAAATAGTTTAAAATCTAAAATTACGTTAGTTTTCAAATTAAGGATGATTTACTATTAAAATATAAAAATATGTAAATTTCCCATAAAATAACACTATATAGGGGTTAAAGACATTGAATTATATTAATAGATGTGGGAAATTATTTTCTTCAATAGTTCCCCACAATAGCCATTACACTCTCAGGATATCATCAAATATTTAATTCAAAATCCACAAAATAATAATAAAGGTGAAGACATTCAAGACATTTTCCAAAAGAGAATTACATCATTTATACTCTATGAAAATCAATTTACTTTTATTTTTAACCAAAAGATGTAAAATTTTCAATCCTAAAAAATCCTTCCATTATCCCATCATAACATACCTCACATTAATTTTATGTCACTCTTCACTCAAGAAATTTTAAATTTGGAGTTGTTCTCATATATAAGAAAATGCATGCATCACTATTGTCTTATAACAAATATCATCCCTCCAAAAAATTTTACTTGATAATATTCTAAATCATGAGGTCATTTTTAGGTGATTTCTATGGATTAGGGTTGGTGGGTAAAAAAATTTAAAAAACTTAAGGCCAATAGACAAGGTTGACCTATAATATATAAGGGATGAATATTTAAGTAAAAACCAAGTAAATTACACACTCTATTCCCTATCAAAATTTTAATCACAACACCAACCCTTTTTATGACATTGTAAATGAGTTATATATTGATAATAATAAATGATATCATCCAAATTCTCCTTCCCTTTTACTTTTTTGTTTTTTTTAGTTTTTTAGTTTTTTTATTTTTCATTTATTTTCATGGAGGATAAGATAAAATTTAATACCATGAATGAATGAAAATTCATACCATTTATTTTTGGGGGGGATATAATTCAAAAATTTAAGGCAAATGAATGATTCATGCTCATCACTATCTTTTTATTTTTTTTCTTTTTTTTCTTTTTTCCCTTTTAAAAGAATTTAAGGAGAACTGTATGATATAAATAAAGAACAATAAAATGATGAATAATTCCCAATTATCTCTTTTAAAACTTCTCAAAATTAGGAACCACATATCATACCACCCCAAAATAAAATACATCCCAAATATCACACCTAAAACGACCTTCCCCCATTCTTAAACATTAAATATCCATCAAAAAAATTAAATGAGTGAAGTTATATAAGGAAAATTAAACTTATATTATGTCTTGAACCTATATAGAAATTAATGGATTATATGTGATAATATGGGTAATTGTAAAGTTATGTTTTCAGTTAAAATGTTTCTATCCAATAACATTCCTCAATCATGTCAAAAAAAATATGATACTCTAAATAATTAAAATAGAAAAATCACATGTTCTAGTTCACACACAAAATCTATCTTTCTCCATGAAAGTGGGTGTATTTGGAAGAATATGTAAAAATGGTTCATAATACATTATAGAACTAGAAAAAAAATTCATCAACTGTTTCATAAGAATGGGTTTCAAAAATTATTCAAACTCATAAAAATTATTGAAAATTAAATTTTGGGAAATGGTTTTCATATTAACAATCATTTAAAATCCATTTTTCATAAAACATATTATATCTCTAAAAATAAATTGATGTTTGGAAAATGGTATGAATATTATTTTGAGATAAATATTGATAATGGATAAAAAAAAAATAAGTATCTTGACACTTCCCCACACGTAGATTTAATTACCCCTCACTTAAACTCAAAAAACAATTCAGGCAGAAAAACTTGAGAGAAGGAAAGACACAATGTGAGATTAGTTTTCATTAGCAAATTTGATTTAATATCCTTGATAATTACATTAATGCTTATATTGAAAGAACACAATACTGGAACAACAATGAAAATTAAAGAAAAAAATATGATAAAACATGGTTTGGACCCCCATTTTGTTTATGGTTTTTACTACCCGTTGTTGGGAAGTTTTAGTAAGTTATCCTGGATATTAAGGAGGATGTGGTTTATTTATTGGAAATGTAATGAACCCAACACCATTATCCCAGTTCAGATGCTTAATTTATTACATTGGTTCTAGATACAATAAATCACTTCTCAATGGACCGAATAGTTTAATAGTCTCGGTAAACTAGATACATAATTAAATTTCATATTATATTTAAAAACATGAAATAAAACATAGTTAAAGTAAATATTTTTCATCCATAAACTCAATCAAAGTTTTATTTTTTATATTTAGGAAAAGGAATCAAAATAATGCTAAAAACAAATGCTTAGTAAGGGTTATATATAACAGAATCTATCATGAATCAAAAAGGAACAATCCATATAAAAAGGTAAATAACTAAAAACACATTCCATTTAATAAATTACTTGAGAATGAAGAATAATATTGAAGGAATAAATGATGATAAAAATTCACATTTAAATAATCACATGATATTGATGTTAATCCATATATAATATAAATGTAGCAATATCGTGGATAATAATAACTAAATTATCAATGAAGTAAATGCTTAATATTGGATTTCATGATCTTAAATGAATAATACCTATGATGTCAAGAAGTTTCACCAAGATAGTTTAAAAATATGGGTAAATACCAATTTATTATTATTTACAAAATTTTATATTGAGGCATATTGATTAATAAATTGGCAATATAATCCCAGGACCCACTTGTAACAATATATCAAGTTAATTACTCATATATATAATGGTTAATCTAATTCATGAACACTAGTAATTGTTAAAAAATATCTATATTTATTAAATAATATATTTTTATCAAAACATTAACCATTTTATCAAATAACGTTCAAAATAAAACATTGTATGACTAAATCATACAACTCTGAAGAAGTAATAATATCTATGATAAAAAATATTTATATTTAATTTAAATTTAATTTTAAATTATCCCAATAAACTGAATGTTTTAAGAGAAAGAAAATGACTATAAAATTAATTAATAAAGTGATTTTATATATTTTCCCTAGTGAGACTATTTATAAACCATCATATTAAATAATAAGGATGGTTTTATTACCATATATAACCAATGTATTTTATGTTAAACAATGTATTATTTTCATTGGTGAATAAAAATACCAAAAACATATCATTAAAACATTCTTAAGGAAAATATCATTTTTACATAGATATTTCCTTTTAAATAGTAAAAGTTTTAATAATATTAGTAACAAGAAATCTCATTCAAAAACACCTTTTAATCCTAAAAATTATTCTTAAAAATAATGATTGGTCATGATGAAATGAATTTTCCTTTTATGTTGATTTTCTTAATGAAATATTCATTTCACATGTTCAGCCAAAAGTCAAAATGTACCTTGTTCAGAAAATAACAAGAATATTCCTTTAAAAATATTTTTTTGGAAGTAAAACGTGATTAATATGTATTTAATAGATCATTTGATAGTATTAAAAATATTATTTGAATAATTTTATTGAAAATATATATATGTGGAAGAAAAATTATTTTTAACTGAAAAGAGAAATAAATTCTCATTTACTAAAAAACATTTTCTCAATCATTTTAAGTACCAAATAAAGAAAAAGTTACTATTAAAAAAATTCACGAATAACCATATAAAAATGAAAGTAAACTTCTCTATTATAAAATATAATGAAATTGTCTTTAATTGAAATCCAAGCATAAATAATTCATACTAAAATTATATTGAAGCATAAACATTTACTACTTTGATAACTTTTGAATTATAACACCATAAAAGAAATATCAGAAAATGAAACATTAAATAATATTAATATAAATACATTAATGATAATATAAATAAATTTATAATTATATAAACCTCATAAAAATAAATATTTTCATGATACAAAATATGCCTAAATTGAGTGGAAATTGAGACAAAATCTCTTACAAAGATCATACAGTTGAAGTGAGGGTTAATCAATGAATTGATTATATGTATCCAATTTAAATACAAATAAAAAACATTTCATTAAAATATAAATTAATCAAAACTAATTACAAAAAAAATATTATAATATTAAAGATAATAAATATGTATCATAACCTGTTGAAAATAGATTGTGTTATAAAATTCTTTACCACTTGGTAACATTCAAGTCAAATACCAATTGATGAAATCATTCAAATTAAAAATTAAAATCCCATGAAGTATAAATTATTCCTGATATAACATTTAAAAGAGGTATTTTATAAAACATATAAAATAAATTTGTGCATACCATCAAAATACTCATCAATGAATTGAAATTGAGATGTATTTCCTTACATCATGTTCCCCTATAGCTAAACATGATTTAACTTATTGTATAATGGTTTAAAAATGCTATAAATTTACAATATAACTATTTTATAATATATATTATCGTATATGATCCTTTAATGACATAGTTTTTCATAATTATTAATAATATTTCATTATTACCATTGTTTTGGGTGTTAACTTCGTTATTTTCTAATGCATGATTTGTCATATAAGATTGGGTACTTGTGAATTTTATATAGTCATTTCATCTCCATAATTGTATTGAAGTCATAAATATCGTAATTATTCATTATATCTACCATTATAATCCTTATTTAAATTTTAACATGGATAATGAAACACATCACTTTGTGGAGACGACAAGTCATATGTACACACAAGTGAGGATATCATTTTCATAATGGATGACAGGTAAGGATTTAGAAGATATATTATTTTTAAAAAATAAATATAAGGTTATATGTATCATATTTATTCATTATTTACATCATTATGAATATCCCTGTGATTTAGTGATTGATAACAAAATATATCGGTTCGTGAGGTGGTAGTCGGCAATGTACACAAGAGACACATTTGTTTTCTATTTGATAGAGACAAAGATGGATGAATAATGTTTCATAAATATAATTAAATATAATTAAATGGTGTCTAATTTTTTATAATATTTTAAGTGTTATGGAATAATTCCACATGATAAAAAGAAGAAGTAAATTGAAAGGGCTCAGTGAAGATGATAACCTTTTCTTAGAGAAATCAACATTGGATATCTGATTAAAGACCATGGTATTTGTGTTTTAGAAAACCCATCACCTATATAATATGTATAATTATTTTTTGGGGATATTTTTAATTTTTTTATTTATATGAATTGGGTAGGTGTGTCATTTTATAATTGAGGATCAGTAGAATTTATATAAATATCAAAAACTATTCAATAATGGGAAGTCACTCTCACCCCATGTGCCTCCAAAATTAATAAATAATAGAGTTTATAGAAGTTAATATCTATAAAAACCTCCACCAAAAAAATCTTGTCTTAAGCATGTTATTCCTTTATCCT
Organism: Viscum album; assembly: GCA_963277665.1. Taxonomy (NCBI): domain Eukaryota; kingdom Viridiplantae; phylum Streptophyta; class Magnoliopsida; order Santalales; family Viscaceae; genus Viscum; species Viscum album. The sequence goes on along the minus strand of OY728122.1, from coordinate 1,875,429,123 downwards.
TTAACTATACTTATTTTTATCATTTTAGTGATCCCCAGAGGAACTAGTTTTTTATCCTTGGTTATATAACCATTAAGGAAAAAATATAATGTTCCTTATTAGATAATTGGAACTCAATTATACTAAATATGAACGAAAATTTATTTAATAAAAAATCTATGTTTGTGGAAAGTTAATTTTAACAAAAACACATGTGGCGCATAAAACATTATTTTAAAATTATCTATGGTAATTAATTTATTAAATCTAAAAGGGTTTAAATTTTTTTTATAAATGAAAAAATGGATCATAAATGGACCATGGTTTATATTTCAAACCATTTTACATTCAATTGTCATAATATATTATTTTTTAAAAATTTAAACCATTTAATAAATTATTATTTATTAAGAAATATAATTAATGTTGTTTTTAGAACTATTCATTTAGTTTTACATTGAAAATAAAATTGTAGTAAATGAATTAAAAAAACATTAAATTCACTCATATATAATATATAATCATATATAAAATATGGAACAGAACAATTTTTTCCAATTATATTACTCTTAATATTTTTAAAATCATTTATTTTATTTTCCTTTAAAATAAATAATTATTGCATCAGTGTTTCGTAAGAATTTAAAGTAATTATATTATTACTAAAAATTATATATAAATTATCTGGATAAAAAAGTTCTATTTAGAATTAATATTTATAACCATAAATAAGTCATTTTAATCCCCATCACAAAATATTATATTTATTAAAAGTTAGAAAGTTTCCTTTTTGGCTTCTCTTTATATGTAGTTCAATAAAGTTCACAATTATATCCATGTGGCTCTAAAACATGACATTTCCAGAATTTATATAATATGAGTTTGAAATAAGGCTAAAAAATAGGAATTAGGGAAGATTTTATGTCACTATAACTCTTATCACTTTAGTTTAACCCTCGATAAACCTCTTTTACCCTTAATTGTGATAACAAATTTTTACAGTTTTATTATTCATTATAGCCAAAAAATTAACTTAACCTTATTAAAAAATATTAATTAATATAATTATAAATATAGAATCCATTTTATCAAATTAAATTCACAAAAAGTGGAATAATGTTTTATAAAAATAAACCTACAAAGTGTGTCAAAAAACAATTTTTGAGTTAATGTATTAATCAAGCATAAGATAATGTTACAATAACTATATGACCTATAATCATCATTATTTGGATATAGATTCATATCATTATATATATAATCTATTAATTTCATTTTAATTATTCATTATAAAATATTATTTTCATTAATTAAAATTAAAATACATTATATATTTAAAAACATTTTTTAAAAAATATTATTTTTCTCTTTTCATTGAAAAATAAAATTTTAAAAAAATCACAAAAAATCAACATAAACTAATTTTAATATTCTAAATTAAAAAAAATAAAGTTTATTTTATCAAATAAAGTTTCAAAAAATTCAGAAAAAGTATTTTTTCTCATAAATAGTAGAAAAAAATATTTAGAAGAAAAAATATTTTTGAAGAATATGTTGACTTTACTTAAAATTGATTGATTGTTTTTTAAAAAATTTCTAGAACATTTATATTGATTTGTAATTTCATATATATTTAATAAATGATTTATCTTTATTCTTACACACCAATTTTATTGCTAGTTTATAACATATATTTTAAATAGAAAATTGTGGTTCTTTTAGGATCAATGTTGCATGTCTCATACACTATCTAAAATAATCTTATTCTTTTAAAATAATGGGGAGTTACATTTTACCCACCTTTAATAAATTATATCCTTGAAATTTTTAGTTTTTCTTGTAAATCAAGGGTTTGATATTTAGAAATTACTTTTTTGGAAAACCCACATCATAAAATTGTAAATTAAACTTCCAATTAATAAGAGAGAAAGTGAAGCATGATGGTCATCAAAATTAACACCTAACTTGGTTTCCAATAATTAAAACATTAGTTGGAGGTGAAAATATGGATATGTAGGATAAAAATGTCACCCAAGGATTAATAAAGAGTTATAGAGAACTTGTGCGTAGAAAGTTAACCACCAAAAAACCATACATTTATAATTGATTAAAATACTATAGATTCATTGGATAAGAATGTAATAGGATAACGTTTTGTTTCAAGATCCTTTTCCCAAGAGTTGAGAAATTTCGTTACCATTTAGATTAAGGGCATAAGATAACATACTTAATTGATATATTTTTTATTTCATACGAATAATTTCATCCTTTAGTTGTTTTCCATTTAACTTACACATAATCTCTTACTCTGTGAATTGAATATCCCATATGAAATTTTTTATACTATAGGTACTTAATTTTTTTTAATGAATCATAAGATCTATAAAATAGTGACAAGTCTTTAAATATGCCTCTAGATATTTACTAAAACCAAAATGGTTTTCACAAGTTATCGAAAATAATATATTAATACTTTAACCTGAATAGTAACACCTAACGTACAACATAATATTTGTCCATCTGATAATTTTAGTAATAACAATGTAATATTATCCCAGATATCAAATGGGTGAGTGATAGGTGTTTTTCCCTTTTCACCTTTCATTTTTGGGTTCATGACCATCATCCTTTAAGGATGTGATGGGTAATCACCCATCAAGTAGGTTATCCTTTTTCTAAAAATGTAATTATATAATTATTATAATGTTCTCAAAAATATGATGAACATACTTAAAATATTGTTAATAATACAATCAGTTTTTAACCACTTTGGTTTTCTATAAAACTTATTATTTACACAAAATAAAATAACAATAATTGAAAATTATTACCTTAATATCAATGATCATGTTAATACTAAAGGTAATTGATAACTTTAAACATATGTCCATAATATATAAATAGAATAATTCATAAAATAAAATTCTCGCTAAACCCCATGTTATAAAAAAGATTTATATATACCCTAGACATATATTTAAACATAATAAATGTATCTAAGGTATTTCTATAACATTAAACCTTAGAAAGGGTATTTTTTCTATTAAACTTATAATAAAACATAATCTTATTACTCCATAATCGAGTCTTAATATCATAAACTATCCTTATCTGAATCATAAATTTACTGTATTTGGGTAAATATTTATTTTCAAATCCATCATAATGGTTTGTAAATAAAATATAAATTATCCAAATCATGTCCCCTGAGAGTGTAAAACCTTATGTTTAGTGAGGATTATTTACATGCACCAGGTGAAGATCAAGTCAAATGTGAAAGTTCCCATTTCAGATTTATTACCACTAGGCACAATAGTTCCAAATCCACATCCACCTGTAGTATCTAAAACAGGATCTAATTTATTTTAAAACCTACTTAATCACTTCCTTTCCAAAAATTTAGGATGACATTCCACAATTTGAAATATCCTCAAATTCTATCATATGATTATTTTCACTAATCATAGTTTTCATAAATCTAGTTCCCAATGTTTTTTAAAAAACATATTCTAATACAAACTATAAATATCTTGGGCCCTGTAACCGATATCTGGTTGTTAATTCATTATATTGGCACTAGATACAAGTTTTATAATCCCAAAATACAGAATAGTTTAGTAGACTTGGTAAACTAGATACATAATTAAATCTCATATTACACTAGAAAATATTAAACAAAACATAGTGAAAGTAAATATTAGGAATCATAAAAATCATTAAAATATTCCTTATTCATATCATTATGAAAGGAACCAAAATAATGGTGAGATAAAATAATTATTGAGTGTTACATACATAATAATCTATCATGAATCAATTTCTAATAGTAAGTAACTATTAATACATTTCATTTAATAAATAATGTGATCACAAGGAATAACATGGCAGGAATAAATGATGATCAACTAATTCCATATAAATAATAACATAATCAAAAATATAATACTTGGATAATATCAATATAGTAATATCATGGATTATAATTTGATTCTAAATGAATTTAATACTTAATATTGGAATTCGTGATCTCAGACATCATGATATCTATACCATAAATACCTTTCACCAAGATAGTATAAAACAATGGATAAATATATATTAAATATATGTTTATTGATTTGTCTTATGAGACTTATTCATTCGTTGAGGGGTTATATAATTCTAAGCCACACCCAGCACTGTATGTCAACTGCATTCCTCATATATTGAATGATCAATTTAATTTATGTATAATACGAATTATCTAAAAATATATTTATAGAGTTTAGAATAGGGATTTATCAAAAAGTTTCTCAGTCAATAAAATAACATTCAAAGTAGAACACTGTATATAGAAATGATATATATCTTAATAAATAAGCATATCCATGATAAATAATTTAGATATTAAAAGAAATTTTAATTTTTAAAGGTCACAATAATGTGAATGTTTCAAGATAAAAATAATTACTATAAAATTAATCAAAAAACTTATGGTCAATAATTTCCATGGTATAATATATCAATACCCATCTATAAAAATAATAATTATGGTATCATTACAACAAATCCCTAGTGGGGTATAAGAAAAATAAGGGTTTATTGTCATTTTTTATTATAAAAACTGTAAAAAGTTTATTAAAAACATTCTTTAGGAAAATACCCTTTTCAAATTGAATTTTTTTTTAACTAAAAGCTTGTAGAATATTAGTAAAACAGTTCATTAAAAATAACATTATAAACTTTTAATGTAACCTTCAAAATAATAATTTTTAATAATGGTGGTAATATTTAGTTCATTTTGAGAATGTTAAAACAAATATTCTTTTAACATTTTCAGTAAAAAGTCAAAAATTACATTGTTCAGAAAAAAAAGAAGATTCATTTTAAAAAAATTTAAAATTTATAAATGGGTAAAATTTTATTTAAAAATCACTATATAATATTAAAAAAAATTAAAGTGTTTTAGGGGATATTTGGATATGGAAGAAAAATTATTTTTGACCGAAAAGAGAAATAAAGTTTCTATTTATCAAAACAATTATCACTCATTTTAAGTATGAAAAAGATGAAAATGGTACTATTACATGAAACTTTCTTTAATAATTGAAGGAGAATAAAATTAAATGGTTTTATTAGAAAATTATAATGTATTTTATGTCAATATAAATTCATGTATAAACAATGCCGATTAAAATGATATTAAAGCATAAACCCTTACCGCTTCGGTAACTTTTGAATCATAAAACCATGAAAGAAATAACATAAAATGAAACATTTTATACCATTATGATAAATATATTAATGTTAGAAAATATCATATGTATATTAGATACACCTCATAAGAATAAATAGGTGTATAATATCAAATGTGTCTCAATGGAGTGCAAATTTTGATGAAATATCTTACCAAGATCATACCGTTGAAGTGAGGTTTAATTAATCAATTGTTTATGTGTATCCATTGTGAATACATATAAATAAAATTTAAATACATAATAAAATAATTTAAATACATTACAAATATAATAATATAATACCCAAGACAATGAAAAAGTTTATAACCGCATAAAAATAAATTGATATGTGAAATTTTTTACCACTTGGTAACTTTCAAGAAAAATCCACACGGATGAAATTATTAAAATTAATATATAAAATACAAGAAATTATAAATTATTCTTGAAAAAAAATTAAAATGGGTAGTGTATACACCATATAATATAAATTGGTGCATAACATTAAAATGTGACTCAATGAATGGAAATTAAGATAGAATCCCTTGACTCATGTTTCCAATTAGTTGAACATTATTTATCCTATTATATAATGATTTTAAACAAGTTATTAATTTATAAAAAAATATTAATATTTATAATATCATATATGATCCTTTTATAATAAATTTTAACTCATTCACCCAAAAAATTTCATTATTACCATTTTTGCGATGTTAATTTCTTTGTTGTTTTGTGCATGTTCTGTCACAGATGTTTTAGTTCTTATGAATTTTATATTATTAATACTTATACATAATGATATTAAATTTATAAATTTCACATTTCTTTATTATATAAATTTTAATAGTCATTATATAAATATGAATATGGATAATGAATCATATCACTTCGTGGGAATGGTAGGTCATTCGTACGCATGAGTGACATTTACATTTCTTTAATGGATTAAAGGGTAAGAATGTGGATGATATATTATTTCAAAAAATAAATATCATATCTTAAGTATCATATTTATTCATTATTTCCATCATTACGACATTATATATTAATTGATTATAGGAAAAAATTACATTTTTTGTGGGGTGATAGTCCACGATACACACAAGTGATGGATTTGCTTTCCATTTGATGGAAGAGGAGATAGATAAATATTATCTAATCAAAATAATAAAATCTATGTATATGGAGGATAATTTTTTTATTATATTAAAAAAAATTACACATAATTAAATAAGAAAAAATAAGTAAAAAATAACAGGATCGATGTAGCTGATTACCTTCTCTTTGAGAAACCTCAATTGGATCACTTATTAAGAACCCTGTGATTTTTATTTTTCAAAAACCAAAACATATATAATGTGATTAGTTATGTTTTAGAGATATTGTTTATGGTTTTTTCTAGCTAAATTGTAATTCACCAAGATTTTATGGTATATCTCTTTTTAAATTTTAACCTCTTCGATAACTTATGCTCAAACGAATAAGGAAATATTATTATGTGATCATTATAAACTAGTGGTTAAAATGGTTGGAATAAATATTATTAATAAAATTGTGAAATTTATAATTTTTAAACTTATTTTTAAGTTATTAATTAATTATTTCTGAATAAGCACTTAATGTTTTAGTAAAGTCATTTTTTCATCAAGAAATATTTTTTCTTCGAAAAAACTGTTTTATTAACTTTTAAGAGTAAATAATATGATAAAATTAATTAACATAAATAAATTATATTTTTTAAAAATAATATATATTTGGAAATTATTATATTAAAATTATTTTACGGTGATTTTTTGGTAATTTTCTGAGAATATTGATTTTCCAGTTAATAGTGAAAAATATCGTTTTTTATAAAACTGTAAATTTCATTATATTAAAAGTCCCTATATGATTTTAATTTTAAATAAATTTAACATAATTAATTTTTATATATAAATAATGTATTTAATTTCATTTCACTAATCCTAGTACCTTATTTTGGCATAGGAACATTTTTTCTTAAAAATGAAATTTTTAATAAAACTGTTTTTCATTACGTTTTGCGTGATTAATTTAAAATTTAATTATAGAAATTCTATATTTTATATTTTGGAAAAAAATTATTCCATATTTTTTTTTCATAAGTTCCAAATTTATTAAATATTTCAATTTTTTTTCAATATGAATAGTAAACATGGTAATTTTCGTTGCCATAGTAAAGGGTAAATTGGGTAGTATATCGTAAAAATAAACTAATAAGGACTATAAAATGACTATAAAACTTGATACTATTTAATTAGATGAATAATATGCGTCTATAATAATTTATGTTTGGGTTATATGACCATTTATTTCCATTTGGATGAGATTATGACATTAACAATATTTTATTTAAATAAAAATCCAAGATGTCGCATTCAAAATTTAAATAAGTATGACAATTTTAATATAGTGTTATATAGAAGATATATTATAAAATAAATATTCATCAGAAATATAAAACATTTATATTTATCATGGTAATTTATTTTTAATTTTTGGGGAAGAAATATTTTCCTTAAATCTTTACACAACATTGATACATTATTTATTTAATTAATTGAAAAATCAAAGAAATGATATTAAAAATATTATAATCAACATAATTTGAAATAATTAATGTCATTAAAAAAATTTATAGATCACCTTGACATATTATGGATGTATTAATAGATTTTTTTCGAATTTTTATTATTATAATGATATTTTTAAATGTCAAAGAAATGAATAGTGTGAAAATTGATATTAATGATATTTTAAAATAAATAATATTTTATTAAATGATATAAATTTACTAAATAAATAAACTCTTCAAAATTATTGATCTAATATTGTAAAATTCATCCATGATCCATTTATGTGTCGTTTTTAATTTTATAATAACTATATTAACCATCAAAGTGTAAATGTCCATGTTGTGGCGGTAAGAGTTAAAGAGGCTAAATATGGGTTAAAACAAAAATATAAGGGTATAAATATGGTCAAATCATATATAAATTTTATTTTATGAGATTATTTTGACCCATTATCATATTATATATGAAATTAATAAGTGTTTGTATATTTTTAATTGAAAATTAATTTATATTAAATTATTATTTTATGGATTTCCTAAAGTTCCCCTTACCTACATTATAAAAGGGAAATCCTTCTTTAACTTCTTACACCACTTTGAGCAATATATATTGATCTAAAATTTCAAAATTCTTTTCCAAACATCCTTATACATGTTCTATATGTTCTTTATTTTTAATATACAATACCAAGTTTCATTGACAATATATATAAAGGAAGTTCACTGAATAAGAGGTAATCATCTTTACTGGCTCTTTCAAGTTTATTTCTTCTTTAACTATATATTCATGTATTTTTTACTTTATAAAATAATTAATCAAGTATAATATATATAATGATATATTATTATGGTTATGAAACATTCTTATTACACCTTTTATTTATCCTACAAAAAATGAAAGCATTGGATGTATGTACATACAACTTACCATCTCCACATAACGATGTAATTTGTTTTTCATCACCACTTTTATTGGATGGTTCTAACGATTGATATAATGGATATATATATATATTATGAAAAAATATGGATTCTATAAATTGATATATCATACACTTCATTACCCTTTCATGAACACTGATTTACACGACAAAACATGTCTAAGAAAATGAAGCAGTTAACACTCGAAACAAGGGTAATGATGTCATATTATTAACAAATGGGTCATAAGATGATATAGTAGGATTATATATGATATCATAAATATGAATATGGTTATGTTATGAATTAATACGTTTTTTAAACCATTATAAATGTGGTTAAGTTTCATTCAACTAGAGGAAAATGAAAGATAAAGGATTTTTTAACATAATTTTTACTCATTGGGTTAAACTTATTCTTCATTGAATATGTAATGTTAAGATTATGTGTGTAATGTATTTTTATTATATTATGTTTTATTTAAATTTTATGTTTTTCAATTTAAATTACATACACATAATTTATTCATTTATTAAATCTAACTTCAAAATTATGATCATTTTAAGATTTTATTTCACAATCTTGTTTTAATTGAGATTGTTTATTCTTGAATATTAGTTGCAGGAAATTACATGACCATTTCATAATAAACCATTATATTTTATTATAATATGCTTATTAATGAAATATTTCATGTAATATAACCATTTTTACACTTTATGTCACATAAAATGTTTTAGAAAAGTATTTCAATAAAATATGACTTTTTCTCTCATCAAATGAAAATATGTTTTCTTAAAAACAATCTTTTCTAAAAATTATTTCAAAAATGTTTTAACCTTTTTCAAAAAGATTTATTATAGGAATATTCCCACATTTTTACTATTTAGAAGAAAAATCAAATGAATATTTATTTCATTTTCAAAATAATTATTGTTTATATTTAACCAAAAATGAGAAAGGAAACTTTGTTTTAACAAGTGTAGAAATAACAAAATTTATAACCTTCCTAAAATTTTCAAGATTATTTAAAAAATTTCACTATTTATTTTCTAATAGTATCATTTTCAAAAATGATTTTTTTTAATTCTTCTTTTTAAAAGTGATTTTCAATGAAATATGTTTTTCAAATTGTTTTTCAAATTGAAAAAGGATATTTTCCACAAGAACATTTTTTAGATATATTTTTATGGTATTTATATTCATCAATGATAGTAATAAATTATTCATAATCCAATGGGTATATGATTTATTCATACCATCCTTATTCATTTTATATATGGTTTATGATCATTTTGATAGTGGATGTCCTATTTTGAAAACATTTTCCACGTTACTCTGGATGGTTTGTAGTTATATTTATTAGTTAATAAAAGTATTCAAATTTCATATGTTATTTTTTCAATATGAATTTTTTTTGTTTATATAGGCAATTAATTTGAAAAATTAAGTGATCTATGGGGACCTCTATAGCCCCTCAATGCATTAGTGGGTCCCATGAGACAAATCAGGTTGGGTTTTGGATGAGGCCTTGCCCATTTATTTTTTGATGTCATGGAACAAGCCTTCATGGTATTTTCAGATGTCTTGGTCAATGCCTCGATGGTAAATTTTAGATGTCCCACATTATGAATTCCCTCAATATGAGATTAGTTATTAATAATCCTTGTGAATACTTGATTTGTAAAGTATTCATTGTGAAGTATAATTATAATTTGATTATTTATATAAAATTATTAGGTTAACTTTTATTACTGCAATATTATGATCAAGTTATTGATTTAATGGAATGTGTTACAGTTATTTACCATGGAATATTATTTATTCCATATTTATTCATAGCTTCTGTTTTACACTTACCCTTACAAAGGATTTTATCCCACCATTTCTCATGTTTCATTATATCCAAGGAAACAAGGTGGTATTTTCTGATTGATATGTAATGATACGTTAAGGGGAATAATGGAATCCTCAAACAAAATTATTTTTTCATTTTATGTTTTAAAATTTATTTTAAATTTCATGAATGTATCTAGTTTACTAAGACAACTAAAATATTTGGTCCTTTAGGATGAGAATACATATATTTAATTCTAAAATAAAATATTACTAACAAACAATGGGTCACTAGAGTTGGGGTTTTTATAGTTGGTATCCGAGAAATTGTAGTGAAAACCTTGGGAATTAGATTTTGGAAATCATGGATTAGATGACATAACCCTATGAATGACTTTGATGATAAGTCTAAGTATAAAATAACCATCATGACGCGACCCAAGATGGGGCTCAATTCGCAAATACCCAAGCCTGCCTCCATAGGCTAGGGGTTGGAGACAAGCACAAAATGCACAACTAAACGTAGAGAGGCCTTTTCCAAAACCCTACAGACACAGACATAGCCCACTCAATGAATAAGTGAAGAGGAAATATAGAAAAATATGCAACTGCTGTAAAGTAAATTAAATATGCATGAACCTCTAGAAAATACAAGAGTAATATAGTGTATACTGAAAATTAAAAAAACACATGCCTAAATAAGAATCTTATCCCAAACTGAATGAAACTAAAAATGTGTAACAGTCGATAGATCCCCGTTCCTGTATCCCAACTATGACAATCGTACATGTTCCACGCATCCCATATCCCTAAGCTCCTCTTAAATCATGATCGACATGTATCTCACCTACAAATGAAATGCCAAGTGTTGGGAAAGGCCTGTGTAGGAGAGAGTATATACATACCTATTAAAACTCCCTTAAAAGGATAAGGAGAGATGTAAGAGATACAAATGAAGAGAAGTTTTATAGGTACATGGTATAGTAAAAGAGGTAGAAAAGAGCGAAACTCAACCCAACAAGAGTGTGGAAGTAGACTCATTCAAACACAAGGATCTTGAGATGGACAGGATATGAACTTATCATCATGTTTTCTCTACCTATATCAGGAGAGTGGACTCATCTAACCTTGATAAGATAGACATGTAACTCACCTGGAATACCCAATGCATCTTTTCCAATCCTGAAAGGAGAGTAACCAAGATCCAAGGAGTGGGTACTATAAAAGAATATAAATATATACTCAGTCAATAAAACACAAATGATAGGGTAGGGTATCTCCATATTAAATGTAAACCCAAAAAAGTGAGTACCCATCAGTTCCAAAGTAGAAAAACCATCTTTGATTCCCCACATCTCATCGCATCTGCCAAGGAGGCACAAACTGAAGGTACCCAAATCACCACACCTTGATAATATCTTCTTTGGGTGACACTGACTCACCCATATGGTTTTGGGACACATCACAAGGATGTTTGTCAGTGGGGAAAGTACCCCTCTTAATCGTGAGTCCTTAGGTAAGTCAAACCATTCCATGCCACTGGAAAAATTCAATCCATGCCTCACAAATGGGTAATGTCAAGTCATGCCTTGATACTATGAAAAGTCATGCCACACCTTGCTACTGGGAAATGTCAATACACACCTCACTACTAGTTAAATTCATGCCACACATTGATAGTGGGAAAATTCTGACCAAGAATCGCTTCTGGGAAATGTCTATACATGCCTCGCTATTGGGAAAAGTCAAGTCACAGCTCGCTATTGGGAAAATTCAAGATACTACTACCATCGGGTGTGATCACTAGGTGTAACAAGCCAGAACATTCAAATCATATATCAAAGTCCTCATCCAAGGGAATAATAATGTTCTATACAAAAAAAATAAAGGATAGGGAGCACATGAGACGAAATCCAAGTACAAACAAAGGGGGTATGATGGTTTAAATATCACTGAGTTGAGCTTGATAAGTACACAATGTGTGAGAGGGGGGTCCGCATGATGTGTAGACCCTCCCCACTGCATGGAAATGTCTTTGTCCAAACATGGGTTCCATCCCATGTAGTGGAACATGTCGTGTGGGTGGAATACATAGCTTGTCTGGCAGAACCATGGCTCGGGCCATGTTTGATGGTCGTGTCTATGTACTCGAACTCCATGTTCGTGTATTTTGGTACATGGTGTGTTGGTCCACACAGGATATTTTTTATGTGATCAATTAGTGTCCATGTGATTAGCACATGGATGTGTGTTCCTTCACATGGTGCCCCTCACACGAGAAGGTAATACACGGCATGTCAAGGTAAGCACTTGCCTTGTCATCCTTAACATTTCCCAAACCCTAGTGTCACTGCATGGGTGGGATACACATCATGTGTTCTTCATTGAACACATCATATAGTCAGGAATTCCGCTAGAAATCCAGATCATCAACGAATAGTTTCCCCACGGTTTGAATCTCCCTTCCATGTGGTAAACATCACATGAAATCACTCTAAAATTACTAGATCTAGTTGAAGAAGATGGAGATGATTCTTTGCTCATCATGAATCATCCTCGTCTGAAACTGAGGGATTGGCCGGATCTTCCAAGCACCACTACAGCTTCAATTCTATTCAGATCATCATGAAACCACAGTATTTTTCATCTTCAATCCAGGTTATCTCCCGATCAATGACTTTCTTGCAATTTAATTACTATTTGGTGAATTTGATGCGACTCTGCCTCTTTTTAGGTTCCTAATCAAGCACGTGTCGCCCAACAATCGACATATTAGGATTCGAGGGAATTCCACGGTGAAGAACATATAGAAATTGAGGGATGTAGGCACCAAAACAAAGGTTTTAATTGTTTTCTAGGCATTCTTTTCCAAACGATCATAACCATGAAATTTAGGTTAGGATAACCAAGAAATATATGTAGATTGGTACCCAAGCTCATGAAAGGTTTGAATAATAGGAGGATAAATTAATGAAACAAAATTCAAAATTCTCAATCTTTTAATCCAAGGGGTAAAACAATAAATACGAGTCCTACCTAGATTTAATCACTCGTCCTTGACATAGAACGTGTTATCCATCGTCATGTTTCATTCATCAAAGGGGGGAAGAGGTGGTGAGAGGAGTGGCTCAATTGGAAAACATGATAATGAGAGTATTTCTCAAAAATGATAATTTATAACCTCAAATTAGGTTTTTGGAGGTTTAAATTATATTAATTTATTAATTTATTAATTCACATAAATAACTCAACCAGCAAGAGAGGGGCACAAACTCCCCACAACGACTCATCTTATGTCGCATCTAGGGTAAAAACCACGTTCTAGACCCAACTGTGGTATCAGATTTCTAATATGATCAACTTTTGAAGAGTCGTCCCATTTTATTTAATTAACTGCGCATGCATACTATAAAATATATTTAATATTTTTATAAAATTAATTTCATAAACACTGAGCCTCAGAATCGTATGTTGTCTTATTGCCCAGCTATGGAATAATATTTGGAAAAAATTCTAAGTCTTATTATGAAAAAAATGGGTATCTACAATATCATCTTATGTATTTTTTAATGATAGTGGATTACAATTGGTTAAACTGATGGATTAATATATTAAAAAATATTCATCATTTAGACATCCTATAAATTATTCATCTTAACTATGTGATTTACCACTGTGATTAGTGTTCCTCACATTATTCCTTTTGGTTTAATTCAATCGATGGAACAAGAGGAAACTCAGTTAAAGATTAATGTGATATAAAATGTGTTGATGAAGAACCAAATGGAATAATGACTATAGTAATGGTTATTGTGAATATCCCTAATAAATTATCATGATAGATGAATAAAAACATGAACCTTCACCAACTCTCAAACTCACCAAAGAGGAGAAGAATGGAGTTTACTGAGAGCTCAAGTGGAGGATAACATGGAAGAAAAAAAGATTCATCTTCCTATATATTGAGAATGTGAGATGAAACTTCAAAATGAAGTATTTGAGGAAAAATAATATCTTTTGGGAGTATAAAAGAAGGATATAAAGAAAATAATTTTCATGTAAAAATGATAAGTTTGGTTAACCAAAGGAATGAGAATAATGGTCTATTTAAGACAATATTATCATTGGGTGAATATTTTAGATTTGTAGAGTAATAGAATTATGAAAATTTATTTCCTAGGGGAAAATATCATGAAGAGAACCATCAAGGTTATATTTCTGATGATGAAGAGACTGTAAGTGACATATAAAAGGATTGAGGTTGAAGTAATAAGATGATGATGTATAATTAATGGTTTAAGAATGAAATGGAATGAGTAATGTGATTATACTTGGATTCAAGAATTATGGAGAATTTTTTCAATGAAATTAAAGTAATAATAATTATGAAATGTGTAAGCATTTTACTATAATAATTTTTATTCATGTATTTGAGAGAATATGTTGAATACAAAAAAATGGACATAAAAATTGATTCAGTGGAAAGTTGATATTTTTGGAAAACACATGATTTTTGGAAGATAGCCCTAAATATGTGTTTGATGTTTTGATAATAATGAATCCTTGATGTTTATGAGATAGTATTAGTGACCTAGAAAATGGATAATTATTTGATGATCATTTAATTCATGATGAAGTTTAATGCATTTTTTGGATTTGTGAAATGCATTCAGTAATCTAATATTTTATTTAAGGAATAATTAGAGAGAGTAGATTTTCAAAAAACATGAATTTTTCATTAATTTTTAATGGTGATAAAGGTATTAATATATTTGGTATTTGAAGATAAAAGCTAAATTATGTGTTTTGGTAAAATATAATGTTATGTTGATTTGGGAAATTTAGTGACCTTCCTTCTAAATTTTAGGAAAAAATTATTTTGGATGAGTCCAATGGTTAAATACTTATCAAATGGATTAAGTTGAACGTTGGATATTATTTTTTTAGATTAAATTATCATACCATGTAAAAACCATTTTTATTTTGGTAAATATATAAAGGTTTAAGGAATGACTTATAGATATTTTTATAAAAGTGCTTTAGGCATAAAAATTCATCTTGAACATCTATTTGCAAGAATAAGAGATGACATGAAATTATATCGATGTATAACTATAGGATGATATTATGATTATGAAATGGGAATAAATTAATTATCTTTATTTCTAAAGTTATTATTTGTATAGTGGAATAATATCTCAACTATAGGAAAAATATTTTGTAACAAAAACATTATCCATTTACTTTTCTTACTGAGAAATCAATAGAATTTTGACCCATCAATTTTTTTTGGATTTTTTATGTTTAAAATTATAATAACAATTTTATCTGTCATTCTATATCTTAACATGATAAATATATTTCTCTCCCATGTATATAGATTAACTTTATACTAATATTATTCTATTTTAAAGCCTAATTTTATGGTGAAATTTTCATTTCCCTATCCCTCTTAATATGTTGATGTTTAATTAGCAATATTTAAGATGTGGGTTTCCCACAAATGAATTTTCAAATATCAAACATTTATTTATGAAGTTAAATTGAAAATTTCAAGGATTTAATTTATTAAAGTATGGGAGAATGTAAAACCATGTGATTTTTTGGTATGTCTCTTTTTAAATATAACATCTTCGATACCTTTGGAATAAACAACAAGGAAAAATTATTATGTGATCTTTATAACCAAGAAACTAAAATGATTAATATTAATACTATTAAGAAATTTGTGAAATATATAATTTTCAAACTTATTTATAGGGTATTAATTAATTTATTGTGAATAAACACATAATGTTTTAGTAAATTCATTTTATTCTTTAAAAAATATGTTATCTTCAAAAATGGATTTCTTACTTTTTAAGATTAAATATTATAAAAAATTTATAAAAATTTAATAAATTTTTTTATATTCCTAATATTATTTTTGAAATCATTTTATTAATATTTTATTTTTTTAATGTTTGGTAATTTTTTGAGAAGATTTTTTTCCTGTGAATAGTCAAAATACAAATTTTTTTAAAACTGTCAATTTATTTATATTAAAAGTACATTTATGATTTTAATTTTACCCAAATTTAACTTATATACTCTTTATTTATAAACAATCTAGTCAATATCATTTTACTAATCCTTATACATTATTTTGGTAAAACTACATTTTTGGATTAAAAATACATCTTTCAAGAAAACTACTTTGCATTGCATTTTGTGGGATTAATTAAAAATTAAATTATAAAAATTATATGTTTTTAATTTTGAAAAATGGATTCCATATTTGGAATCACAATATCCAAATTTAGTATATATTTCCATTCTATTTTTAGCAAATATGAATAATAATCTTGGTAATTTTTATTACCTTATTAAAGGGTAAATTGGAAAATATACATTAAATATAAAATGATAAGAACTATAAAATGACCATAAAACTAGTCAAAATTTTATTTTATTAATAATATTCATCCATAATAATTCAATGTTCGGTTATATGACCATTTATGACCATTTTTATGATATTATGGCCATTATAATTTTTTATTTATAAAAAGTCAAACAGACACATTAATTATTTTAATAAGTATAAAATTTTAACATGGTGTTATCCATTGTATATATTCAACAATAAATAGTAATTGTAAATTTAAAATATTTATCTTTATCATGATAATTTTTTAAAAAATTTATTGAAGAAATAATTACCATAAATGCTTTCTCAACACTAATGTAGTAATTATTTAATTAATATACAAATAAAATAAATGATATTAGAATATTAGAATAAATATAATTTTAAGTAATTAATCTAGTAAAATAATTTTCTAGATTACCCTGATATATTATGGATGTATTTAAACATGTTTTTTTGAATTTTCCCTCTTTCATTGATATTTTTTAAAGTCAAATTAATGAATAGTGTCAAAATTGACATTCATGATATTTTAAAATAAATTATATTTTATTAAATGATATAAAATTAATAAAAATATTAAATCTTCCAACCAATTGGTATAATATTTAACATTTAATGCATGATCCACTTATGGGTCTTTTTTATTTTATAATAATTATATTAACCCTTAAAGATTAAAAATACATGTTGTCACAGTAAGAGTTAATGAGATTAAATAAGGGCTAAAACCAAAATATAAGGGTATAAATTTAGAAAAAACTTATCTAAATTTTATTTGGAAAGATAATGTCCACACATAATCATATTATATTCTAAATTAATAATATTGGGTCCATTTTGAAAATGAAAATTAATTTATATTAAATTAATATTTTAAGGCATTCCTAAAGTTTCCCTCACCTCGATTATAAATGGTAAGTACTTCCTTCACTTCTTACACCACATAGAGGTGTCTATATAAAAAAACCTGAATATTTATCTTAAAACCAAAATTTTAAACATCTATATTTTTTCCCTTCTCAAAATACCAACCATATTTTCCCTAATAAGATATCTAAAGGATGTTCGCTGAATAAGAGGTAATCATCGTTACTGACCCTTTCACAGTTATTTCTTCTTCTACTTACTCTTAATGTTTTTTTCCATTCTAGAAAAATAATTAAATTATAATATATATGCTTATATGTTTTTATGATTATTAAAAAACCATATTCTACCTTTTATCCATCCTATGAAAAATTAAATCACCACACATGCATACATAAGACTTTCCATCTCTATATAGAGGTATAATTCAATTTTCAACACCAATTTACTTTGATGGTTATAATTATGGGAATAGTAGATATGTATATATATATTTTATAATTATGAAAATATATTTATTCTATAAATTTATATATCATACACTTCCTTACCCTTTCATCTGTTTAGAAATTATATAATTGCTCATGTGTACGTGCGGCGTAATGTCTCCCCAAAGTGGTGTTATTCATTTTGTATATCCACCATTAAAAAATGATTATAAAAATATATTTTTTGAGATGATTTTGTCGATTCTTGCATTCGTCTATCGAGGACACGCAACTGTTTCCCCATAATCCTGCTTTCCAAAGGAAGGCAGAATCTGCTGCTTATTCAGGGACGTTTTCTCTTGGATCAAAACAGGATGATGGGATGTCGGTTCCTCCTTCTATGGATTCATCCTTGGAACTTGTCCCCTAGTCCAGATCATCCTCATAGACTTAAGACATTTTTAGTGAAACTCATCATAGTGTCGTGCCTTCATGGATGCCGGTTAATTACGCTTCTTCTGTTCGGACATTCCAAGGGGTAAATTCAGGGCAGCAGCCTTTAGTTGGTGGAGTAGTCATGTTGGACATTGCTGGCATGTCTGGAAAATGGAAACTGATGCATTTGGGTTTCTTCCCCTTATGATATGGCTTCTAGAGGTCCTGAAATCTTGGGGCATCCCATGTCATATGTGGGAAATTTTATTCTATAGACATGTATCAAAGGTTTTCTTTAAATTCCCATGTTTAACACATGGTATTCCGCAAGTTTCACTTCTAGCAGAGATGGATCAAACAAATCAGAATAATGAAAGGAGTGGATCATATGGTTGTGACCCCAAGAAGAATCGTTGATGCAGGAGATAATGTGTCGTTAATTACCAGATTATTGCTAGGAACAGTGAGAATGTGGGTGACATGATCTTACTGGAATGTGGCAGCATGGGTAAGAATCGGGATGGAAATGGATTATTGAGGGTGGATAGAGATTGAGATGGAACCAATGTGAGGACAATGGTGTTGGTCTTGACCCTCAAAGAGACATTCTATGTATACCCATGGTGGATAATCAAAGTCCACATAGTTCGGTGGGGTGATGGGGCACCCGAGGAGGCCACCCATGAGAATGGATGTGTGGTTGTGACCAGGATGAAGTGGAACCTCCGAGGAGGGGAATGAAATTGGGGTTTGCGCATAGGACAACAACATGATGACATGCTAGGTCTTACGCGTGGTTAGCATCCCGGGATCTTCTGACGCCACAGGGGAGGACAAGAGATGTGGGTCCTAGATAAGGGAACTATAACAACTTACCATCGATTGCATAATGCAACATCTTACCACTGGTTTTTGGTTGACAACATCTTACGCTGATTGGGATTCCAATGGTTTACCACTGGTCGAGGAACACAATGGATTACCATCGATTGGGGAACACAATGGCTTACCATCGACTAGGGAACACAACGACTTACTGTTGATTGGGGAACACAATAGATTACTATCTATTGGGGAACACAATGACTTACCATCAATTAGGGTTGGACCTCATAAAGGATTCCTACATACCTTGTCTGGGAGAAAAGGTTCAAATCCCAGGTAGTTGGAATGGGTACAGTTTAACATCTTGTGGGATGAAAAGGGGCATAATGTTTAACATCATGTGGGATGAAGGTGGACCGACATGCAGTGGTCAGGACCAATGGGTGTTGAGCATGAACCTCAGGGAGGCTTTCAACATACCTTTCCAAGGAGACAAGGATCACAGTCCACGTAGTTTGGAATGGTGGATACAGTTTAATGTCATGGGAGATGAAGGTTAACTGATGTGAAGGGGTCATGACAAATAGGTGTTGGGCTTGAACCTCAGAGAGGCTTCTTACGTACCTTGACTAGGAGACAAGGATAAATGTCCATGTAGTTCAGAATGGTTGGATTGGGGCTTATGGTCTAGGGCGGCCCAGGAAAGATGCCATAGTAAAGGCTTACTCTAAGACCACTTGAGTTATGCTCTGTGTGAGAAACAAGAGGCAGCAAGGACCTTAAAATAACATCGCAAAAGGTTCATCTGTAGTAACTGGAGTGGGTCTTACATGTGGTTAGTGGTCCAAAGACAAAACAAGGTTTTATGTATGGTTATCATCCCAGGGAGATGGATATTATGAATTACTCCAGGATGGAGGCCCGATGTCAACAAAGCTCAAGTGGAGATGGATGGGATAATGAAGTTCATTTTTCCCATCTCTCCTCTAATCTTTGGCACCGAAGGGTAGAGGAGAACCAGGGATGCTACCTAACACAAGTAAGTCTAGGTAATTACCCCATGATGGTTTCCCTTCCCCACAGACAGAATCCGCTCCAGCAAAGAGGATATCATTCCATGTGAGGAAGATCTCACTCCCGTGGAGATGATCAGGCATAGAGAAAGTCCAAGATGGGGCACCCCACATTTATTGTACGGGGTGAGGCCATCATTTAATTTCATGTTTTGGGGATGATGGCGCTTAGTAGTTTAATTTCTTGCAACTTAGATGAGGTGAGTTCACTATACACCCTTAGGACTTACAAAATCGGAATGTTTTAGCCCTTGGTGAAGGGAAGGCACCAGAAATGTCATGGATTTGGGGTGTTGTGGAGTGATCCATTGAGGGGAACATGTTATCATGGCTATGAGAAGAAGAAATATCCATTATTGTTCCTATGTGAAGAATTATAAGGTTGATAAACATAACATGAAGCACCGCCCAAGGGTCCTTGAAATAACTTCGTACAAACCTAGAGGGTCATACAGGGGAAGGGTATGTATGAAAAAGGTGTCTTGTAAAATAGGGTCTCGAACATGGTTCCTTAGGATAAGGAAGACACATGGGGCACCCAAGGATTGAGTATTGCGAGCAAAAAAGGGGTTTTTATTCCATAGGCGTGCAAATGGGGACTAGTGTGAAAAAATAAGTTTTTTTGTGTGGATATATGAGGTGTGCGTGTAATTGGAGGAGGTTTACGTGCAATAGAGGGGCTTTGGGTGCAATAGGATAAGGTTTGCATTAAAGTAAAGGGCCTTGTGTGTAACTGACCAATCAATTAAGGAACTAGGAGAGGGTCAAGCCCTAGGGGTTTCACGCGAAGGTGGACCCCTGGGAGACCTATCAACAAAAATACTATACCTGAAAGTCATTTTTGCACAAAGAAGAGGTGTATTGTGCATACTGTAGATGTTTCGAATTCATCATCCCATAAGTGAGGGGGTGCCCTTCTATTTATAGGCGATCTGGGGCCATGGGTGCGTGTAGAATGAGGTAAGTATGGAAAACCTAGATGATCAGTCCTCTGCATGGGAATTTCCATTTGGCGTGCAAAAAATCTCATTGGCACGTAAAATTTCACGCCGTGAGGGTGGCTTTACCCGCAATCTTCTGATTTTCTGTGCACCATTTTATCTTATCCCGAACTAGTTTTCTCGGCTGAAATATTCCTTCAATTTTTCCAATTGTTTCCCTGAGGCCTTTGTTAGATTTTTGGCATCTACAAATGCCCCCCCCCCCTTAGAATAGGATCTGGGAGGGGATGAAGAGAGTGGATTCTGAGGGAAATGTCAAGACGCATGGATTCTTTGAGGAGATGCACAAAAAATGGCACATATGGAACGTAATCATTTTTCATGCACACAGAAAACCAAATTTCTGCCTATATAAAACCTTATGGGTCCCATATCCCATATAGTATTTCTCATATGATAATATCTGATGCCCTTGTGTGCAAAAATATTTCATGCCTTTGTGTGGAATATGACCTTTGTTGTTGTAATTTCCTGACTTTGGTCTCAATTTTTCCCGCAACATCTGTTTTCCGTGCCACTTCCTTTTGTTTTCATTCCACCATCTAATTTTTCATGTAACACACTAGTCTTTTCATGCGGACTCGTGGTTTTTTACGAACATTACCAAAAAAAAGATGGTTGTTGATCCGGGAGATGTTGGGAGAGAAGTTGTGTATGCCTCTTAGAGGGCCAAAATAATTGTGAACCTTGAGGTTTACAGTGCCATAACATTTTTAACCAACAAACAAGCTCTATTGAACATGTTGACCCAAGCCTAGAAGGATTACATGCTATCGGACACCCAACCGATATGGGATTTCAGTATTTTAGAGGAGGTATTGATGCTAGGATTCGATGTCGATACACCGCGGTCATGGGTGATGTGCAAGAATGATCTTATATGATACAACATATTAAAAAATGGCCATCCTTCTAGAGAAACCATGAACATTTCCATATATGTCTTGAATCCAAGGACTATAACCATCTCATGAAGTGAGTTAGATTCCGAGGATTCTCCATCCCATTACACAGGTACCTTTCGACAGAGCATCACCGATGAGACCAAGGGCTGGCAATAGGACTGGGACCTATGGTCTGAAGGCAATTTCACAAGTCTGTGGGCCCGGGTGAATTGATTATTCCAATAATGTGATCAATTTGGATTAGAATTACAGCATATCAGGTTGTTCGAGGTAGTGGGGACATCGCAATTCCAATTCTACGACCAGCAAGAACTTGGGTCAGAGTTGTTTAGTTGATGGTCCCCTAATACCAATACATTCCATCTTCACCATGGGGATGTTGGGGTTAGTATTTGGTTCATTCGCAGTATCAGGGGTATCCCTCTGGATGGGAATCAGTAGGAAGAGTTCCATCCAACCGAAAATATCTGAGGTGATAAGTCTCAGACTTTGATCCTAACATGTAATTTTTTAGAGCTACACAAGGAGAGGTTGGTGGTTAAGGATTTTCTGAAAGACATTCCCTATTCGAAGTGGTTCAACCTATTTTTACAGAAAGACCCAGATATAAAAATGATGGGGTGGGGGAAGTGATGTTCGACTATAGTGAGTGGGTCATATTGAAGGATCTTGGAGGTGGGGGAATATCGATCATGGGGCTTCAGTGTGGATGAAATACGAGACCCAAACATCTGATATGCCGTATTTCTTGAAACTTTATTAAGTGGGTGGCTATTGCCACTAAGGGACACAATGATGGGAGTCTGCCCAGCAACATTGGTGATGACCGACATCATGGAATCCAATAGGAGTCCTAACCTGGGGGTCCTTGTGTTGGACCAACTGTATTCCATTATGGGGTGTATTTCGAGAGGGGGCTCACCAAGGAGGATATGTTTCTCTTTACAAATCCTACAAGGTTGTATCACGGCTCATTATGGTTGGTACACCTTACCAACCACCATTTGTCCCCTAGGTAACGGCTTGCGACCTTCCTTTTTAAACATTGCTTGGATCATGCCGCTAACACTCAATAAAGATTGGATAAGGATCAGGATCTATAATCACAATAATATTACTTTTAGTCCATTCCCTACCCTAGCTGGAAAGATGATAGATGACGAGAAAGGATCCCTAGTGAAAAGAGAATACTTTCAGAGCATTAGAGGTGGGGTGCTTGTCACCTGGGTTTATGGGAAGAACCTTTGCGAGCCCTATGTGCCACCATGGTTTTCCCGAAAGCCTGGATTCCTCTAACGGATGTTGAATAATGTTTATATAGATGTCCTAGGGGAGAAACATCCCTGCATTCTTCATCAAATATGGCTGATTTTCACAACATATGGCTCTGGTGAGGTAATTTCCTTTCCCCCCCCCCCCCACCAAAGATGATGATGGCCTCTCAACAAAATATGTCCAACATTTGGTGGTTGAATATCCCGAAGGGCACCTATGGAAGTGAGTCTGGAACCTCAAGGTGGCCAGTGTGGTACCTGGATGCGAGAGAGCAGAAAATGATCTGTTGGGGAGGAGAGACCGAGAACAATTCGAGTAGTCAGGTAAGTATAGGTCGGAGCTTCAGCAGGGAGGATGTCATGCGGTGCCGTCATACCCCCATCATCCATAGGGAGAGGGGATCGTTAAAAAACTCACAGAGAAGACATGGATCTTCCCAAGAATCATATAAGGTATCTGTTATAACCTTCTATGGATGAAATTTTCCCTGCATTGTGGTCATCCTAGTTGACCCTGTGGTAGTCAATGAGCATCGAATCCCTTTAGAAAAAATGGTACAAAACAAAATCTAAATGTCATAAATTGGACTCATTTGTATTGATGATAGGTTAAACTTTCATCATAAACACACATATCTAATTTCCATAGACATATATGCACGCTAGTAGGGCCGACGTGAGGAACTGCCCCTCTTGGTAAAGTAAATGCTCAGCCTGAAGCATTATCAATAAAAAATACCATTTGAGGATGATTACGACGATGAGGATACAAAGAGTAGTTAGTAAAAAGAGGAAGAGGAAGAGGAGGAAGAAGAAAAAATAGGGGAATATGAAGAAGAGTTTAGAGGTGAAGAGTCTCAGGGGAAGGCCTTCCAAGGGAGTCCTTGGGAGAGCGGTGAGATTGCTGGATCTGACATGGAAACAGTTGATCCAATCAAGGTATGCCTCAATTCATATCCAAGATTTTCCTCATTTCATCATTCATAATCACTATTCATAATTTTACCCTATTTAGGGACATATCGGTGCTGGTTGTCAGGAAGATCTGTCTGAGGGGGGTGAAGACGCACCGATAGAACAAGGTGGGGAGATGACACCCATTATTGAATAGAAAAGATTTGAATGATCTATTATAGGGATATCTCATACAGTGAATGAAACATTGGGGGTCGATGAGCTGAGCTCTTGTAAGTTTCGTTTCTCAGATACTTGTATCATTTATCGAAACTCATAAATGATCAGGGAATTAATTATTTTTGAAGTGATCACAATACTGGAGGCTCGGTAGGCCGTTGAATCTAAACCATCTACTGAGGATCTATTGGCGATCAGACCAACCCAATCAGAACTCGCTTCCCAAATAGATCTGGGCCCAACACCTGGCGAGCAAGGGGTTGTGAACACTAGTGATACCATTGTTCGGGAGGGGTCTGAAATTGGTAGGGGGGGATTTCTAAAATGGAGATGAGCAAGGAATGTTGACCACATATTGAAGAGACTAACCCCTTGGTTGAAATTCCAGAGAAAGACCCTGCCATTGATCTTCTGGCTTCTTTCACTGAATATCGTCCTGCAAACCCTGAGAATATGGATGATTTTGATCCGAAAGTAGATGAGGAGAGTAGTATGACGTGGCCCAAGGGCTGAAAGTGTATTGGGTGCTTCCTGAAACATCCAATAGCTAAATGGGTGCCCTGAATAGGAATTTTGTGCACCTGTTTTTGCCTTCTCTATGCCGTAGTGGTGGATTCTCATCACCATCATGCAATGATCTGGGATTGCATGGCTGAAAAGGTGTGGGAGAGAAGGCAACACCTCACCATCGACTAGTTTCAGAATAGATCTTTGAGAAAACCAAGGTTCCGTGAAGTTGAGAAAGATGTTCGGTTCCATGAAGAATAGGTGAATGAGTGAGCCATATTCATTGCATATCAGTCCATGATTATCGAGCAATTAAAGTCCTAGCTGGTCAAATTCTAGGAGCAAGGATCATAATAAAACCATCAAAAATATTGATTTAAGGCTGAGTAGTATCGAATGTAGATTAGAGCTAACGAGCTCCACTTCATAGCTGATAATGAAGAGAGGAATCTCAAGGAGTGGGAAGCAGACTTGAAGGCTACAATCTAGAGTGTGGTGGAACTTGAGCAATCCATCAAAGGGTTTTATCCATAAGGGTCGTGTTTTTGCCAAACCTATAAACATTTATCCCTTTGTTTTCTTATCCTAAACTGCATGCATAGGATTATTATTAGCTTGATTGTTTATTTTGATTACCGCATCTCAATCATAATTGTTTACTAACTAGAAATCAATCCTTAAGCTCATGTGGGTCATGTCAGATGTGAGAAACAAGGGATGTTTGCATCGTTACTTCAACTGAATATGAGAGTTCCAACCAATATTTGGGAACTTAGGGTATAAATGACCAATCTAGGCTTCCAGTAAGAAATAGGGAGGCCTGATTAGAGAATGAAGTTCCTAGAACAGTCGAGTTGATGTTTTTCAAATTCTCTCTATTATGTGAGTGGAGTAACGCTGGGGGAGTTAGAATCAATCCGAACATAGGGGAATGGAAAGCGTAAATCACAATACCCAAAACTCATAACACTATAGGGATAGAGTGAAAATAAAGGATAGTTGCTGACCATGTTCTAAACACAATATCCCTATTATGTTAGCCTAAAATGGGGATGAAAAACAAGGGCTGACCGCAGACCTTGTCCAAAACAAAGGGTTTGACTCAAAATGTTATCTATTGGTCTTTCGGAATGTTGGCCCAGAATAGTAGGTGGGCCATAGCCTGAGCATCTGTACTATTAGGGGGAGTCCTTTAGACTAGAAAAAGGATGAGGTTCTGAATAGAGGACAAACAAAGCATGGATGGTGGAGTGATGGGTAGTTTGAATGGATTCTGAAACTCTTGAAATTACACCATCACGGTGAAAACACATTATATAGATGCATCGATCTGGTCAGGGATCAAACATACTTCCAAATAGGACCTCTCTGTTAAGGACCTAGAATGAACTATAGTTTTATGTCACACCAAAAAGGATGATAAACGCATAGTTTAAACGTCATATAGTGACGATGGATCACATATGTTTATGGTCATAATTCTTGGACCAAGATCGGGGCTGAGGGGCCAGAGGGGTTAATGACTATGGGGCTGGGCCAGAGTAAAAATGGTCCGAACATTAGTACATATCCCATATGGATGAGAATCATTCCAAACGTTATTATGATATTATAGTTTAATGTGTTGAGGGATGAGAAACTTGTGTGGCATAGTTGCACCAGTACACGCCCCATCAGAAATACTAACCCGACGTGAGTCGTTCTTGATGTAAGAAACAATGAGTAGTGATGGGATTTCCCTGGTGTAGGGAGACACACATTAGGGGCGATGGTCCACTAGGTGAGTGACATTAGACTATTACTGGTCCGTCTTTTTAACACACATACATGCGCTGGGGGGAGAACAAAGTGTCTTGGAATTCCACTTAAAAACATGGGAGTGTAATGACGTGAATCCGGATACCTGATATCTAGATCATAATGATAGTTGTGTGACGATAGAGGATAACTATTGAACATGTTTGAAACAGAGTATCCATTTCAAATTATCATTCAATAGGGAAAAACAATTGAGGGTTGACTGTTGACCATGTTCGAAACATGGGACTTGTTTCAAATATTTTCTGGGGTCTTCAGGGGTGTTGGCCCCAGATGGTAGGAAAGCCAATGTGGAATGAGACCGGGTTGTATAGGGGATCCCTTCAGATATGGAATAGGACGGGGATCCAAATAAAGGGCTCATGGATCATGGAAATGAAACAAGAGTTTCCATGTAAAAATTCCATACATTGGGCTCTTTATCACAACATAATTAAGTATGACAATAAGACGTATCAGATAGAGGGAGTAAAATAATTTTCTATGTACAAGGGTCTTGGGGTCGCATAATCCTAGATTAAGGTTATAGAGTGGACCATTAAGAGGGGACTAGGTATAATGAAATTCTAGCAAGGTGTTGAAGTAGTCACACCTGATTCGTAGTTCCCATATGAAGATCCTATTTTAGGGTTGTGTAATTTAAATCAGGTTGGGAAGAGAAATAGAATAAATAAGATGAGGTTGTCTCAAAACATAATGTGAGTGAGAACCCAAGAGGTGCTCGTCACACCACATGCATCCAAAGGATTTCGAGCCAAGGGGCTGAAAAAGGGGGAGGATTTAAGATCTGTATGGTTGGACCTGCATACATAAAGTTTGTGTGTTCCTACATATCCCACGGAGATGGGAATCAAGCCATGCATGGTTCTAGAAAATGTCACGTAGTTTGTTTTCCTGCAATAATGATAGTTAGATATTAGTTTAAGGGTTTCAGAGCTCAGAGCATAGATAGAAAGAAGGTTGGGAGACACATGATGTGGTAATTGGAAAACCTGACGTGAATATGGATGGTATAAATATATATCACACCACGTTCTCCATGAGGAGGTTTTAGGTTGAGGGATTGAAAATGAAAGTTGGGATGGGCCCAAGGAAAAGTGACTAGGCATTCCTATGTACCCCATGAATATGGGAATCATGCTATACTAATTTCTAGAAGTTTCATGGTAGGGTTCCAATGCTAGGGACAATACTATCTTGTGGGTATGGACCATGCACCAAAAGAAGTGGCATTTGACGGATCTTGTTTGTTCTTTAGGATGGATTTGTTTTTTATTTTTGTGAAGTGATAAACCTAGGATGGAGAATACCAGTGTCGCTATACTAATAAATCCATACATAGGAATAGAAAAATTAAATGTTGTATAACCACTACCAACATGATTTCTCCTTGAGTGAGGACATCATAATGCAGTTCCAGTTTTCGTTATGTGGCTAGGACGATAATTTCATAGTTTAGGGTCGTACGATAGGACCAACCAAAGAATTTTAATGTCGTTCCATTAAGAGGTAATAGTTTTATGTCATGTGGGACCAGAAATCATGGACTAAACGTATAGGTGTTCCTACATATCCCATGAAGAAGGGAATCATGCCATACATAGTTCAGAGGGTGCACTTTAATATCATGCAGGACAAGAGGCAGGAGATACTATCTCCTGGAAGGGGAGTACGTGGTGTGACTCTTGAAAACCTTATGTGAATGAGGACATCAAACCATACCAACACCCCACACAATCCTATGATAGTTAAGGCCAAAAGTCCAAACAGAAGAGACAATTAGGGGAACCTAAGCATGACCCAAAGAGGAGATGCACGAGTGTTCCTATGTATCCCATGAGGATGGGAATCAAGATGTATGTAGTTCTAGGTATGTCATGCAGTTTAATGTCTTGCGGCAAGGACATGAAGAGATATTAGTTTAATTTCTTACGGCAGTATTTCTCAATATTCATTGAAAAATAAATAATTGTAAAAAAATACCAAAAACCCCCTAATATAATTATAATATGCTATTATCAAAGAATAATTTCGGTTTATTGAATAAAATCTAAAAAAATGTAACAAATTAATTATATTATTTTCTAACAAATAGTAGTAAAATCATTTTCAATGAAATTATATTTTTGAAGAATAAATTTCCTTTACATAAAATTGATTGATTATTTACTAATAATTTATCAATAATTTTCTATTGTGTAGGAATTTCATATATATATCATAAATTATTAAATCTTTTTCACCCCATAAAATTTAGTAGCTAGGTAATAACAACATTATTTAAATAGTATATCACAGTTCATTTAGATTCAATGTTGTGTGTCACATATGCTATCAGACATAATTTTATTATTTTAAAATCATTGGGTATCACAATATAAAACTACATTGAATTTATCCAAAAATATATAAGTATATTCCAAGAGTGATAACCCTCAATGAAAAAAAATCACCTACCCCAAGAAATGATGAAAGAGAGAATTCGATGTGCATAGGGTGGGAGTGAATATAAGGTTGAACTCTATTATGTTCTTCTAGATTAATCATGTCCATTGGTTATGAATATAGTTGAATATGATATGGATTACCTTCTAGTGTTTGTTTAAAAAATTATTCCCTGATAATTTCTTATTTTGTGGCATCATCAACATATGCACTAGTGTACAAATCAACTGGATCCTCCATTATCTCCTCAACATAAGAAATATCTTTATATAATTCAATTAGGGCCTATAATAGTGGAAATGAATCTTAAAATTGAGCATTAAGGAGACTAGTTTTTAATTTAAACAAAAAAAATTTAGAATAAAAAGAATTAGCAAAAATGGAATGTCCCACAAAATTTTCATCTTCAAACTATTTTTCCTTAACTAGGGTTTCTAGGAATTCATTTTTCAGAGATTGAAATGGATCTTCAAGTATTGATTCAACCTCGCCAATTTATTCTTGAAATGTTTTTGGAATAAGTATTCAATTATCTTATACTTTTCTTTATTTTCAATCCATCCATATAAAGTTAACTTCTTCAGTAGTAGTGGAATGGATATTTAGTAAGTTTCTCACTTCCTCAAGAATCTTTAAATTACCATGAATAATCTAGGCATTTTGTTCCATTTTGTGATAAATTTTTCCATTTGGGGGGAATTTTAATGAATTTTAATCTTTAATGTGTTTTCCTTAAAACCCCTCTTTTAGAGTTATCAAAAATCCAATAATATATAACATCATCATAAAAATTAATCTTCACCTATAAACTGAAAGATATATAATAAAGTTATTATTTAGAATTTTTTTGTTTTTTTGGTTATTTATAAAAAAATGTGTTTAAGATTATGGACTCCTAAAAAATGTTCCAAATTGATGGAATTGGTTTTCCATGAGCAATTATTCAAATAATTTCTTAATTTCCTAATAGATATCATTATGGAACAACCTAGGGTTGATCTCAAGGAGGTTTCTCACACCACACATGATTTATAATGTCAATATTATAATCATAATAAAATAATTCTTACTTAAATACGAATATATAATCACGGTTTTAAAATTAACATGATAATATATATATGTATATATATATATAATTAATATAAAAATAAAATAAACACTTATTGCTTAATAATTAATTCAATGTGGAGAAAAATACCTATAACTACACATCCACTCATCAAAATGATAATACCCTACACTAAGACCTTTTCATCTAGAATTAATATCTTCCACATTAATACCTAAGCTAAACTCTACCTTTTTAATGCCACAAATATCAATGAAAAAAAATGAGTCAATGGGGAGGAAGAAGACAGTAGTAGAGAAATTGGGGAGAACGCAAAACACAATAATTTTTACTAATAAAGAAATATTATAATAACACATGAGAATTCATTAAAGAATAATAAACTCAAAATACCACCGCCTTCCTATTGAATAACATCAAGGGTTAGTACTTTACAAATATGTAGATGAAAGAATCTAAGTAGGGGAAACACAAAATAAAAAACAAAATAAAAAAGAAAAAACTAATAATAGAGTTAAGCTAATACTTATTAAAAATATTACGAACTATTACACCATCTAAAATCAACCTTATCTAGCTAAAAATGGATATCCCATGGAATGGAATATGAGGTAAGTATTTATAAGGTGGGAGGGGGAAATATTTTGACTCCTAATATAACCTCCATATTCTTGGGCTTGGTATCCATAATAAATTTCAGTATTTGCTAAAAATTTCAATACTAATATGTTTCTTAATTTTATTTTGAGTTCATACAAAAACTTTGAGCTTTATTGGCCCAACAATAAAGGAGTTTTTGTATATTTACTCTAAAAATAATTCTAGTATGGTGAAATTTCAAATTCTAATGCTCCAAATTCCAATGATTTTATGACTATTAAGTAAGTATAATAAGTTTTGTAAAAAGTTAATGATGTTTTTTCCAGAAATATTCTATAGATCTATGTCTAATTTTAGCTCTTTTGGGTCCTGTCTTTGTGATATATATGCCCATATTTCAAATTCTCTAAATCTATGCATAGATTTTGAGGCCCTCGTTGTGAACTTGTATTGGCCCTGAAGATGCTAGATTGAGATTCAAGGTATTGTGGAATGAAATTAATCCCAAAATTTATAAAATCCTATAAAAAATCATTTCATAATTTTAATTTTTATAGAAAAATGTTTTGTTCAAAAAACTTATGTAAATAAAACTGTTTAAAATCCAATATTTGGCTACTTTTCCAATTAAAGTCAAATTACTACTGAAACCAAAAATGTAAAAAATTTACTATAAAATAACACTTGGTGGGATTGAAAACATTTAATTATAGTATAAAATGTTTTAAAATTCATCTTAAACATAAAAAAATTCCCTCAAGTAAATATTATGTAAAAAGTCATCCATTATATAACTTAAGAGGCCATCATGGTTAAAGTGTCGGTTCCGCCTATAATAGGAAGAACATTTAATTATCGGGGAGTATAAACAAATTTTATGGGTCAAATTAACATTAAATTTATTAGAATTAATTTCCACATATTTTTCAATTAACATTTTTGAATCAAGTGTTGAGGAAATATGATTCAGGATTTTAGGATTTGGGAGTCCACTCAATGGATTAAAGAGATGTAACCTAGAACATAAAAAGGCACCTACTTAAATACGTTTTTATGGATTTCATAGCCATATCATGGATTATGATTAATGATATTGATATCCTTTATACTATAATTTCTATGAAATATTACACTCCAACTTCAATGGTGAGGTTTAGTGGGACACGATAAAATTGTATGATAATAATAAGTTAATTAAAATTATTTCATCTCAAATATTGTAGAAATTAAGATAAAGAACTAACTAATATTATTAAAAATTATAAAAAAGTAAATGGTATGTTCATAAACTGAGATAAAATTAATATCATTCCTTGACAATGGTAATGTACTTATATACACAAATTTCCCATAGTAGGTAAAAAAATTTACACACTACTTAACTATGTAAAAAAATTCAATATATTGGAATAATATATTTATGATAATCCTCTTAAGGGGGAAACTGAATAATAGATCATTTCATATGAAAATAAATTGGATGATGTGATATATTTCTATTTTTTTGTGATTTCAACTATGTATTATAAACACATAATATCTCAAGATTTCATGGAATCATATTTCATCCTCAAGTATCTATTTTATCTTCATTAGGAGAGTGATAGAAAGGAACAGTTTATGAAATCCAAGAAGTTATTTACATTGAATCATGGAGAGATATCACCAAATTGACATTCTATTATAACACCTAATGACTTTACGATATATTTATTTTTTAATAAATTCAATCACTACAACAGATTGTAATTCATGCAGCACACAGTTTGAATGAAACACAACACTATTAAAATATTATTATTTAAACATGACAACTAGAAACTAGAGGATAAGTTCGTGGGTATGAATATTTATAACTAAATTATTATAATTTTATGTTTTATTCATGTATAAAATAAATTCAAGCTATATCTATTTATTAGAAATAAAAAAGAATCATTTGAAAGAAAAAAGAAATGCTTTCTGAAAAACTATATTTTTCAAAAATATGGTTTAGGCACTCTTTGGACACATAATTTAAAATTATTTTTTTCCAATTTTATAAACATTAATTGAAAAAATAAACTGAATTTTTTTAATCTACATTTTTAAATTATCTTTGGGTGAATTGTTGAGAATTTTCTGAAAATATTGATTATTTGATGAATAAAGAAAAATGCTGATTTTTAATTGAACAAAAAAATTTAATTAAAATTATATAAAAAGTTAAATAATATTTTAAATTAGTTTTCAAGTAAAATTTAATTATTTATATTAAAATTTATCTAATTTATGTCATTTTAATCAATTTAATATTGAATTCAGATATAAAATTTTTTTAAACTTTTTAAGGTTTCTTCGGAAAAACAATTTTTTCGACACGCTAGTGGGTTAAATTTTAAATTGAATCTTACAATTCAATGAAATTAATTTTGAAAACATTATTCCATATTTGTAATTATAATAATTTTATTTATATAATGAGGTCGTATTTATTTTTTACCATAATGAATAGTGAAAATAATAATAATTAATTATCGTGGTTATGGTAAAATTGGGTTTATTAGGGGTTAAACTAAGATTATAAGGGTTAAAAGAGTCCTAAAACATGTAAAAACCAATTTTATGGCCATATATCAAACTTATAACCCATAAGGTTCTAAAATGACCCATTTTGGAAGCTTTTGTAATGATAAAAACAAGGGTATCACTTTTTCTTTTTAATAATACCTAGTGTGTCCTTTCACCCACATTTAAAAGGCTACCCCCTATCCTCTCTTATTCACACTTACAAACCCCATTTCTTCAGACAATGTATTCCAAATTACCACCATTTATTACTTAAACACATACTATAGGCCATATTTTTATTCGTAATCCCTCAAAAAAATATTTCAATATAAGCCAGTAGAGGCTCTCCGAAGAAGAGTTAAAATTATTAAACCTGTGTATTGGTTTTATTTATTTTCATCCTCCTAAAAGTAATATGAAACTATGATAATATATTAACAAAATTATCTCCTATATACTGATATTTTATTATGTAATTGAAAAAACCTATATCCATCTCCACTTCCATCGAATGGGAAATGAAACTATTGATTGTGTGTGTGATGGACTACAGCCTCACGAATCGATGTTATTCGCTTCCCATAACTACCTTCCAAGGTAGTATATAATGATGTATTTAACTTTTTAATATTATATTTATTAAATTATTATACTTATAGAGTTATTATATAACATATACCTTCTTAGTTCTCATTCTGTGTAGGATGTGATAATGTCGCTCGGGTGTACGGAAGACCATCGCCTCGCGAAGCGATGTGGTTAAATTTTTTCATATATGTTACATAGAAGGTAATAAAGGAAAAATTATTGAATATATGTGATATTTATGAATCAAAAAACTTATTAAAATATAATTTCACATATAAATTATTACCATCAGTTTTTTTGGAAAACAATAACGTTTCTCATGCTTACATCTGGAATATTGCCTCCACGTAGCGATGTGAAATTTTTTCATTTTATTTTTACTTGGATGGTAATAGGGATGTATTTTATTAATATAAATTATATATGTAACATAATAATTATTCTATAATGTTTAATTAAATTTTTCATTTATTTTATTACATCCGTTGAATAAAAAATCGAGATGGCGTTCAAGCATATGTACGGTCTTCCATCTCCATAAACTGTGTAATCCATTTTATATATCTAATTTTTTTTGATTAATATAAATAAATATATAATGAATATATATTATATTTATATCATGATTAAAATTATATATATTATGTAACCCATATCTAATTTAATGGACCAAAATTACCAAACTAAAACGTACATGAAAATGAAGCAATTATCATCCAAAACAATGATTTTAACAAATAGTTGTTAATAAAAGAATGATACAATATTATAATTAGATAAAATATAGAATGATATAAATTTTTATAAATTTTAATGGATTTATAATAAACTAATATTTATTATATATGAGGTTTCGACACATACTGAGGAAGTACAACCTGAGGTAAGGGTTTCTCCTCTCACTTTTACATCTAGGAAAAATACATCATATTCACCAATTATTACATTTTTTGGTGTATATAATACCCCTTTTGATATTTTATATCATGAATGTATTTATCTTCATGGTTTCATTGTATTTATTTCTTTTATGGGGAATATTATTCAAAATTTACCGAAGTGGTAAGTATTTATTTCACCATCTCATCATTATCCGGGATTGTTTTTTTAAGTCCCATATAGTGGAATTATTTGAAATTTATATATTAATTTCAATATATTTTATTCCCCTATATTTATTCATAAAAATTTTCAAGTAATAGTTCTATTTTTACATTTTTTCTTACTTAAAATGATTGGGGAGATGTTTTTAAGAAAATCTCACTTTATTTCTCTCTTTGGTCAAAAATATTTTTTCCCAAAACCTTTTTTTTTAATTTTTTTCAAAAAAAATCATAAAATTATATAAATGATTTAATATAGTAATTTTTACCTGTTTTTATATTTTTTTTAAAAAATCAAAAGGAATATTATGTCATTTTCCAAATAATGACCAGTTGGATTTTACATAAAATGTGAAAGGAATATTTTTTCAACATATATAGAATGAACTGGACTTTCCATCATTATGATCACATAATGTTTTAATTATTTTTCAAAAAATTTAAAATGTTACTTTAATATTAAATTAATTTAGAAATATTTTTTATCATTTTGTTATAAAAATTATTTTCCAAGTGAAAAGGTTAATTTCCTCAAAAAAAAATTTAATATCTTTTTATGGTATCTATAATCATAAAAACATCAAACAATTATTTTAATTATCATCAACTAGGGATATATTTTATTGATATCATCCTCATTCTTTATTTGGAATGATTATTATTAGTTTTACTGAGTATTTTTTATTTTATTAGAATTCACCATACTACTCTGGATAGTTTAAGATTATTTTTATTTGATTGGTGTAATAACGAACATTTCATATGTTAGTTTTTTAATATGAATGCTTATGATGATTAGGATCCACCCCTTTTATATAGGGATAACATTGTAATTATTAATTGATGGGTGGATCTTACTATAGATATCCCCTTGATTCATCAACATGTCTCATGAGACAAATCAGTTGGCTAAATTAGATGGGATTGTACACACTGGTTTAAAATATATTGTGGAAGATCTTGAAAGTATGTGTGATATGTTAATAATTATGAACTCCCCCATTATGAGATCAATTATTTATTTCCAAGTGATTATTCAATTAGTTAGAATATCCATGGATAAGTTTCAATATTATGTAATTATTTATTTGGATTTATTTGGTTATCATGTATGCCTTCCATATTATGCTCAATTTATTTTTAAAATGAAATGTGCTTTAGTTATATACCTTTACATATTGGTTATTCTTATTTATTCAAGATAGATTATTTTTTATGCTTACCCTTACTGAGCATCTGAACTCACCCCTTTATTATGTTTCATTTTCCCTAGGATACTAGGAAGTGTTTTGTGACTGATATATTGTGATATTATAAGGATAATAATGAAGTTACCAAAGAAAATACGTTTTCTATTTTATTTTTTCAAATATATAATAAATTCAAGAATTTCTCTCATTTACCAAGACTAAAAAACTATTTTATTCTTTGGGATTTGATTCCTTGTATCTAATGTCATTGTAATAAACTACCCACCGAGTTTGATCTACTAGGTTAGAGGACTTTATAGTTTGTATTATAGGAATTCTAGAATAATCCTATAGATATTGATTTAGGAAAACATATATTAGATAACATAATCCTAAGATTTAATTTCAGGTTAATTATTGAAGATCTTCCAAAAGTTTTGGTAAGGGAGATATTAAGTGGTTTTTCCTTGAATTACATCCATGTCCAGACTCCACACATGGGCATGGTTTTAGCACAGATTTACCTAGGGGTAATAACTCTAAAAAATGAACATTGGGATGGACTTGAGTGCTAACTGGTACATGCCAACGGGCCTTACTGCACAAGTGGTTTGACACTCTCGAGGGATATTATTTGGTTAATTAAAATTATCTATACATACCATTATGAAGTATTTGAAAATATTTTTATGATTTGAAAATACTCCCAAAAAACAATATTTATTATTATGAGATTATCTGTGGATAAATAATTCAATTTATTCTAATTATTTCACTATTTTTGATATTACACATTATATTTCATAATTTTATAATCTAATATAGTGTACGACATAGTTTAGAAATGGATCCTTTCTGAATAATTGGAACAGTATCAATACATAGAATCCAAAGAGTAAGAATTGTGATATCATTGATGGGATTAAGCCATTCCTCCAATGTATCATGTGCTATCAAGATATAGAAATAATTATCCTAGACCTATATATTATAATGGAAGAAATAGAATAAGAGGAAGGTATAGAAAAATATGGATAAACGGATGGAGGGAAAAAAGGATTTCCCATATGTGATAACTATGGATAGAAACACCAGGTTACTTACATGAGGGGAATGTGAGTTCTCTATAATTATTCATGGAAATTCCACCATGCTCATGATTTAAATGGAAATAAAGGATCTTCCAATGTGAAATGGTTCAACTGTAAGGATATGGGGCACTAGGAAAATGAAATCGTAAAGTGTCAAGGGAATATATCATAAAATAAGCTAAGAGATCAAGTTCAATATTATGATATTACATTAGATGAAGTGGGAGAGTAAAATTTATAATGTATTTGGATTTAAGAATTATGTTGCAAATTATTTTATAAGTTTTTTTTTGTAATAATAATCCTTAAATTTATAACTATTGTACTACAGTAACTTTTATTTATAGATTTGAAATCATGCGATTTATAGAATCAAGGAAAAATAAAATTATTTAGTAAAAGGTATATCATTTTGGTAAATATATGATCGGAGGAATATAACCCTTAATATATTACCATTGTTCAGATAATAATAAATAGATACTTATGGGATAGTATTGATGTAAGATCACACATTTTATCAAGTACATCCCTCTTTGAGTCTTTCATTTGAGCCTTGGGGTCCGAGTCTTGTTCAGAGAAGAATATCCTTTACTAGAGAAAATGGCATATAGTTCAGGTATGAATGCTTGTTTGAGTTAATGAAGTTTGGTTATAAATGGGTTATGTTTTTCATGGTTTCTAAATATGTTGAGAATCATTTGAGGAGATATAGGTACTTTAATGTGAAAATGGGATGAAAAAAACATCTAAAAAACATTTCCACATTATGTAAATGGATTACACGTCATGTAATTGTTCATGAGTTTTAATAAAATAAATCACAGGACATGGGTTTTTTATCATATTCCATTAAAAATATTTACATGGAATGTAACTACATTATCTATTGTGTAATTACCCAACCTACTATTTTAAATTATGTTTTGCGGCTGAATCTCATTCTGTTTTTCTATGTCCTTTTCCTCTCGACCCTAGGGATTCTTCTAGTTTAAATTAGCGTGTCATCCTCCCTTTAGAATGATGTTATAATTCCTTAAATCCTGGATAATTGGTTTTGATCTAGTGTTTCCCTTATCTCCATTATTCTCCAACCATTTTGGTGATATACTTTTACTGTTTGTGTTTTCAATTTTCAACTTGATCAGTTTTGATCTAGGTGTCTCTTGGAGATCATCTGCACATTATTCCTTACTTGTGTTTTCTATTGGAAGCAATGTTTGAACATTAGTTAAAGGTTGGTGCTCTAAATCCTAACCATATTGTTTGATAATTTTTATGTTTATATAGAATTGTGATTTTTCCAATGTAGCATGCACCCAAATATATTCAATAGTGAATGAGTTCGTCCTTTTAAGTCCTTTGGTTTCAATTTGCTTATGACATGGCTTATGGTTTTTTACATGGGGTGATTGAACAATGAATATAATTGAAATGGATAATGTATTAAAGTGTATTTAGAATGAATTTAGACCTTAGGTGATTGGTTGATATATAATATCTAAGTTTTGTCTTATTTATCATTGATATAAATGTTAATAAATTTATATTTAAATTGAAAGTGTTATATAAGATATAAATGGTAATTCACATAATTAACCAGTGAGATTTATGATGTGATATTTTCATATTCATTCTATATGAAAAGACTTGTGTTCCATGTGGAAATGCTTATATATCGGGCTTGGCCCTATCACAGGAACTCCTATATGCTGTAATGCTGATATTGAGCTGGCTTGGCCTAGTCCCATACTGTAATTCTTATAGAGAGTGGGCTATGCCCAGTCTGACACTATAATTCTTATAGGGATTTGACCTAGATATGGTAATTCTTATAGGGATTTGACCTGTATTTATGTGATTATTCCGTGGTTATATGGTTGTGGTTGGCATGGTAATAAGACATGCTATGAGATATTCTTACATGTCATTGAAGCGGGTTCTTTTACGTTGTTACATGGTTTTGGTTGGCATAGTTGTAATACATGCTCAAATATATTCTTGTATGGAACCAATGTAGGTTGTTATGTTATTTTATTAGTTGTTGAATTAATTAATTCACATGTTTAGCACTTGATCATATGATATTATTATATGACTAGTTAGTTTTGAAATGGTGGTGTTGACCTACTTAGTTATACTCACACCCTATTTCTTTTATAATTTGGTACCAGAGTAGATTATGCTGATGAATGTCTGTACAAGGGAAAAGGACCTTGTTGTTGATTATTTTCTTTCTAGATGGGTTGAAGATTGAAGGTTGTTCCAGCATGGAGTTTGGAACCGGGGGCATGTAAGTCTTTATTTGGGTTTTCTAGTATTTTACATTTATTGTTTCTATCTTGAAATTTATTTAAATTCTAACACATCATTATGTTATTCCTTTATTTTTTATTTAATTATTCAGTTGGCTCTTATTGTTGTTTTCTGATATGTCTATACTTTGATTTCATTCATCCATATGGTTCATTTTATACTATTGTGGAACTATATACTCAGGGGTATAGTCTCCCCACTATACATTCCACACCCCTAGTGCTAGTCAGTAGCCTCTAGAATATGGGGATGCATGCTTCTAGCCTCATAACTCGCCCACTTTAGCCACGTGATAGAATGACATATCAGGTGACATTACTATTGGTGACCTTGAAATTGGGGATTTATTTGATAGTTAATATTATATTTTTTTGGAAGGTAATATATTTTTGTATTTATGTAATATATTTGACAATATGATATTTTATTTTTCGAAGTGTGAATGTTTTCATTATGGTTTTATCGTGATCAAGGTATTCATATATTTAGAATGCGGAATTAAGAAAAAAAATTATTTCCTGGGGAAGATAATGTTTATTTGGTGAAATTAATTCTAATTTTTTAGTCTTTGAACTTGGTTAGTCCAATTTTATATTATCCTTATGGTTAACTATTTAATAAATGGATTTACTTGATCTTTGAGTGTTACTGATGAGGTTTAGAGTTTAATAGATTAAATTGGGTAACTTCTAATAATCATTTTGGTTTTAAAGAAGTTAAGAGGAATGACTTATCATTATTTTATAGGTATTATGATCTGTTAAAATTTAAATTTAGTGCTTCAGGTATAAAAAATTAAATTTTGGATATTTATTTCGTAGAGTAAGAGATGGATTGGAAATGTATCGAAGTGAATCCAAAGGATGAAATTATTCTTATGAAGTAGAAATATATCAAGTAATTATAATTCCTTATATTCATAGATAGTAATATAATTCCTAAACTTTATAAAAAGGATCTTAAAAATTATATCATATTATCTATATATCTGATATATAATATAGTCTTTTAAATCATCACAGATTTATGGTTTTTAGGTCCTTAACATTCCATTGATCCTTCACTTTCTTGTGATCAATGATCTCTATCACTCTTTATAATTATTTATTATTTTATAACAATTACATATCATAAATTCCAACCAATTTAAATCTTTTTGGAAACCTATTAATGTGTTATTATGGGTGACCTTTTTACTTCACTTTCACTCTTATCAAGAGGAAGTTTTATTAACCCCTTTTATAATGTGGTTTTCCAACAAAGGTATTTTTAAATGTCAAACCCTTTATTATTAAGATCAAGATTAAATTGATAGGACACAATTATTTAAGGAGTATAATGTGACACCCCAAAAAATCATGATATATTTATTTTTAAATAAGTCCAATCACTAAGATACCTTGCAATTTAGGCAACACCGGGTTTAAATGAAACGTGATACTCTATTAAAATATTTTTATATAAACATGAACATTATATCATAGTTGTTAAGTTGGAGGGTATTAATAGTAATAAAAAATTTATGAAAATTATATGTTTTATTCATTTATAAAATAAATTCAATGGGTATCAATTTACTAAAAATAAAATAATAATCATTTCCAAAAAAAATAAATTTTTTCTAAAAACCAATATTTCTCATAAAAGGTTATTTAATAGCGCTTTGTGAACATAGATTAAAATTAATTTTAAAAAAATATTGAATATTTTTTTAAAAAGAAAATTCATTTATTAAATCAAAATATAAAAATTATATATGGGTAAATTATTTAGTATTTTATGAAAATAATAATTTTTTGAAGAATAGAGAAAAGTATTAATTTTTTCTAGAAAACGAATTTTTTGAATTTTTTAAAATGATAAATTATATTATAAAATGGTTTCAAAGTCACATTAGTTAAATAATATCACAATTTAACTAATTTAGGTCAATTTAATCAATTTAGTTTTAATTCTAATAGCAAATAATTTGAAACTTTTGAAATCTTTTCTTTGAAAGAACCATTTTTTTCGACGCACATGTGGTCTTGATTTTAAATTGAATTATAACACTTCTAGAAATTTAACTTTTAAAATGTTTAAATATTTTTAATAAGATTAATGTATAATATATTTTAAGTTAAAATTCAATTCTTACCATAATGAAGAGTGAAAATAGTGAAAATTAATTATCTCTGTTATGGTAAAACTTTGTTTATATGGGGTTAAACTAAGAAGATAAGGGATCAAAATGAACTAAAAATTAAAAAACCATTTTATGTATATATTTAAACCATATAAAATTTAATTTTTTTTATAATGACCCATTTTGGAAGCTTTTGTAAAAATAAAAACATGGTTAAACCTTTTTTATTTCAAAAATACCATGTTTTTCATCTCCCCCAACATTTTAAATTCTACCCCTTCTCCTACCTTATTCACTCTTCTGAAACCATTTGTTTCAAATAAAACATACCCAAATAAACTTTTTACATCCCTCGCCACATTATAGATCCCTTATTTTTATTATTAATACCTCATATGATTGATTAGGGTATAAACCAAAAGAGGCACTCTAAAGAAGAGGTAAAATTATTAAACGTGCGTATTTGTTTTACTTCTTCTTCCTCCTACATAAAAAAATTTTAAACAATGATAATATAATAACACAACTATATAATATTTAATTATATGTTATTATGTTAATTTTATGACAAATATCCATCTCCACTTCCATCAAATGGGAAATGAAATCATCGATCGTGTGTACGGAGGACTACTGCCTCGCAAACCAATGTATTTCTCTTTCCATCACCACCTTTAAAATTTGGATAGAATAATTGATTTAAATTTTATATATTATATTTATGAAATTATTATACTTCTTGAATTATTATATCACATATACCTTCT
Source organism: Viscum album (assembly GCA_963277665.1). Classification (NCBI taxonomy): domain Eukaryota; kingdom Viridiplantae; phylum Streptophyta; class Magnoliopsida; order Santalales; family Viscaceae; genus Viscum; species Viscum album. Next base: position 1,875,386,049 of record OY728122.1, on the reverse strand, counting down.
TACTTTTCATTCTGTGTAGGATACGATAACAAAGCTCATGTGTACAGCGGACTACTTCCTCACGAAATGATGTCATTTGTTTTTCACTTAATCTTTACATGGAAGATTCTAAGGATAAAATTAATGAATATATGTGATATTTATGACCTAATCATACTTATTTAAATATAATATCACTTATAACTTCTTACCTTCCAATCCATTGGAAAACTTTAACGTCATTCGTGAGTAGATGTGGACTACCACCTACACATAGCGATGTGAAATTTTATTAATTATATTTTTACATGGATAGCAATAAGGATTTATTTTATTCATATAAATTTTATATATAAAATAATAATGATTCTGGTATGTTTATTAATTATTTATTTCCCACTCATTCCATCCTTTGAGAAAAATAGTGGGAGCATTCATGAGTATGTACTACATACTGTATCCATTTTCTTTCAATAATGTTTATTTATTAATATAAATACATATAAAATGAAAATATATTATATTTACATCATGGTTAACATTATTAATATGATGAAAAAATGATAAAATTAAATGGTCCAAAGTTACCGTACAAAAACATACATGAAAATTGAAGGAATTATCACCCAAAATAGTGATTTTAACAAAGAGTTGTTAATAAACGGATGATAAAATAATATAAGTTAATCACATATAGAATGAGATATATTATTATTATTATTTAATTGATTCATAATAAACCTATATTTATTATATATGAGGTTTTTACACATACAAAATAATTTGAACATCAGGTAAGGGTTTCTCATCTCACTTTTACTTCCATGAAACATATGTCATATTCACCCTTATTCCATTATGTGGTGTATATACTGACCTTTTTGATATGTTACATCATGAGTATATTTATTTTCATGACATTTAATGTTTTATTTGATGTTATTTATTTTATGAGGCATATGATTCAAAAGTTACCAAAGTGGTAAGGGTTTATTTCACAATCACATCATTATTAAGGATAGTTTTTTAAGTATCCCTTTGGAGAAATATTTTATACTTATATCTTAAATTAAATCTATTTCATTTTAATTTGTTAATTAATTTTATATTTCAATTAACAGTACAATTTTTTACTCTTTTAAAATTAAAATGATAAAGGAAATTTTTTTAAGAATTGCATCTCTATTTTTCTCTTCAATAAAAACTCTTTTCTTTACAAAACCATATTTTCTAGAATTTTTATCAAAAAATTTTCTAAAATTATCAAAATGATTTATTAAATTCATTTTTACCCATTATTTCAATTTAAAAAAATAATGAAATCTTCATGCTATTTTTCAAACAATTCTGATTCGAATTTTATTAAAAATACGAAATGAATCTTTGTTTCAACGTGTATGACTTGAACAGAACTTTCTCTATCATGAATAAACAATGTTTTAAAGATTATTTTATAATTTTTAAAGGTTATTTTTATATAAAATTATTTTAAAATTATTTTTTGTACTTTTTGTTCTAAAAATATTTTCAAATAGAAAATTTATTTTCCTCTAAATATTTTTTAATTACATTTTATGGTATTTCTATTAATCAACAACATCAACCCTTTATTATACTTATCATCTAGTTGGGATATGTTATATTGATATAATCTGTAACAGCCCGAGATTTTATGAAAAATATTCTTTTTAATTTCATTAATGTCTTGTGTTGTACGCTACACCAAAAGGAGCTTGCACAACACACATCCTTGACTTGCCTTGCATTACACGCAATCGCGACCTTCCTCGATAGCATGTGTAGTACGCAATACCGAGTTTCACTAAACAACGATATGCTATTAAAATATTATTATAACTAGCCGTTATGAATAGTAATAACCACCTTTTAAAATTTTAGAAATTTTAGCTCTCAAAATGGACTTCATTTTTGGATTCGGAGTATCGAATTTAGCATAAGGTGAAATTTTGGTGATTTTCGGATAACTTTCATATTTTGATGAATAGTGAAAATTACTAAATTTTAATTAAAAACAACTTTTTCAATAGAAATAATTAATAGTGATAAATTATTAATTTGAGTGGTTTTAAAGTATATTTAGAATATAATTTTACAATTTAATACAACGTTGTTCATTGGATGTAATTTCACATTTAAACCAGACATAATCAAGTGTCAATCTTTTGATAGATATTGTTTCTTAAAAACACGCTATTTGTTTTAACAGTGCGATTTAATTATAAAATTATTTAATGCAACTTATATGTTATGAATTTGGTAAAATAGACTTCATTTTTGAATTCGGAATATGAAATATATCTTAGGATGAAATTCTGGCATTGTTCTGAAAAACATCAATTTTTTATGAATAGTGAAACCACTAAGTGGTAGGTTAAAAACTGAATTTTGCATAAAACTTATTTTACCGCTTCTGTAAATGGAATTTCGAAAATCCGATAGACACGGTTGATATCAGTAAGTAAAATGTGGTGCAATGAGATAAAAATAATTCTTGGTGAATAGTAACTTTTTACTTTTTTTACCGCGGTTAATAGTAAATAGGGGTAAATATGATATTACTATTACCCTAACACAAGTCCTAATTATATTGGATAAGTTTAATTCGACCAAAAACAACCTTATGAATATAATATGACCATTTAGGTCCACTTGGATTAGATTATGACATTTAATATTATTTTATTTAATGAATAGTTAAAATAGTTAAAATCAAAGTTTTAGCAGTAAATCATTTTTAATATGGGGTTATACATAAGATAAATTCGACTATAAATATTCATTAGAAAGCTAAAACGATTTCCAATGTAATGGTATTTTATTTGTAATTTTTAGACATTAAATAATTTAATTTATTTATGACACAATGATGATGCAGTAATTATCTTATTAATGAAATATTGACATAATTGATGTTATAAACACCAAAATAAATGTAATTTGAGACTTTTTATGAATTACACTAATTTTCTAGGTTACTATGATAAATTATTGTTGATTTAATCAACTTTTTTGGAACATATAATTCTGTTATGACTTTCACAAAAATCATATATCAAATAGTGTCAAAATTGACACAAAATAGTTTTTAAATATAATATTATATTATTAATTGTTATTTTATTCCTAAAAATCTAAGGTTCGGACAAATGACATAGATAAGGATATATATATTAATAATAAACAATTTGGGGTTCTTTTGGCATGTTATAGGAAGTGTATTAACCATATGGTGTAAGAAAACAAAAAGACACGGTAAAAGTTAAATTATTTAACTTAGAGTTAAATCTCATTGATAAGGTTAAAATAATACCCTAAACTTGTCTAAATCCTATTGGTTGATAGTATTTCGACCCATCCCCACTTTAGCTTCGAAATAAGACCCTTTGGAACCATTATAAACCGATTTTGACTTTAATATAAAATAATATTTTGAGATATTCCTAAGGTGCCCCTCTCCTCCCTTATAAAAGGGCACCTCCTCCCTCTCTTCCTTACACAACCTTGAGCCTTCAAGCTCGGCCAAACCCTGCCAAAATCCCTTCTCCACTTCCCTAAAATAATCCTAGAGGTCCTGGTCTTCTTCAAACACCATCCTTAGTTCTTTAAGTGGAGGCTAAGAAAAGGCGCGTCAAAAAGAGGTAATATCCATTACCGATCTTTTTCAATTTCTTTATTCTTCAACTTCTTCTTATTTAGTTGTTTCAGGATAAAGTAATAACATCATAATTTCTTATATACTGATATTTTATTATAAATATGAAACAACTCTAATTAACCTTCTATCCATCCTACGGAAAAAGGATATCACCGCGCGTGCGTACGTACGGAATACCATCTCCACGCCGTGGTGTAATCTATTTTCCGCCACCACCTTAATTGGATGGGTATAAAGGTGTAATGAGTAACTATATATGATTATTATAAAGTTATATTGATACTGAAATAGTATACATACACTTCAAAAAAATTCCACGACCATGGGAACGATATCATCGCTCGTGCGTACGTACGGACTACCGTCTCCACGACGCGATGAGATTCATTCTCAATGATTAACCATTCATGAATGATTATAAAGTATATATAATAAGTAATAATGAAATATATTACCTGATAATGATACTGGAATTATTTATTTATGTCATCTACTTAATTCCATTCAATTCAATAAGGAAACGAAAACAGCGTTCATGCGTACGTACGCACTACCATCTCCATGAACGGTGTATTTCTTTCCATTTACTGATTTATTATATATTTATATTCTGAATATATATATATAAGTCATGTTTTATATTCTGGAATTAAGTAATCATGATCTAAGTAATCATATGAATAATTACAAGTTGAAAACACGAACGACAAATGAGACGATTTTACCCAAAACGCTACTTTAACATTAATTTACAAAAGAACAGGTAATATAAAGTCATAAGTGGACAATATATGATATAATAATAATGAATATGATTTTGGAATAAGTCAATAACGTGATTTAAATCATTATACAGGAGGTTCGGACAATTACAAAGCAAGTCGGACCTAAGGTAAGGGAAAATATCACAATCTCATTTTTATCCGAGATTGTTTTTACTTTGGCATTTACTGGGGTGTATTTTATCATCCAAATCCATGTTTCCTTAATATGTAATATTATTTCCATCCACCTACAATTGTTTAAATCCAATTTTACCCTTCGGTGAATTTTTAGTAAAATATAAGAAAGGAATCTTTTGTCGTTTTTCGTACGAGGTACTTTTTGACTTTTCCGACAAAAGTACGAGAAGAATGTTTTTTTTACTTATACGGCATGAATGGATTTTTAAAACATTATTTACAAGAAGCTTCCTTTACAAGTTTTCAAGTTTATTTTTAATCAACTCCTTTTAGTTTATGATTGTATGACATGTTAAGAAAGGAAAAGTGTTTTTGAAGCAGAAAGGATATTTTCCTCAAGAATGGAGTTCAAGTGTTTTATCAAAATTATTTTCCATCTAAAATAATAAGGGTTCTGTTTTATCCCTATTATTACATTGATTTGATTATGTTGTGATGGAATTATATTTTTATGAATTCTTTTATCGTATATGAATTGTTTCATGATGTCATGATGTTTAAGATTCCCATTTGTATTACATGGGTTATGCAATGATGTATGATTTATGATTTTTTGGCACACATAAGAATGTTATCATTATGAGATGGGTGGGACCTATATCTCCCTCCAATGAATTGGGTAAAGATTTCATATCTCATGAGATAGACATGGCTGGAATGGTAGGTTATACCGGTTCAGTGAAACAGGACTGAAACGAGGGTGACTCGATTCAGAAAGGGACTTTGTCCACTAAGATAGTCTTGGAAATGAGTCATGACTAATAAGAATTGATTCTCTATGATTATGTGTGTATTCCACAAAGTTTCATGTTTTAAGTTATGCTTATTGGGATTTCATTTCACTACTATGATTTATCCCATGTTATGAAATTATGCTCTCTTTTGCAGGTTAAGATTTCCAAAAGTTATGTTCTTACGAATATGATGTGATTGATTTTTCTATTGTTTACCCTTACTGAGCATTTGAGCTCACCCTTTTATGTTTTCTTTTCCCCAGGATATGAAGAAAGGTTTTAGGTAAAAAAAAAGGGAAGATCTTTATGGGAGATATTGAAGATCTTTCACCACGATTAGAAGATTACGTTCCGAGTTTCCAAAGTCACTAAACTATTACGATCCTTGTGTGTGTGTTTTTGTTATGTACTAAGTATTCCACAAATGCAATGTAATGTCAATGTACGTCATGCTTCGGGTCTCTACAGTTGGTATCAGAGGAAAGGTTTTGTCAACCTTTGGAAACTAGGATGCGAAAACGTTAGGGAGTTCCCTAGAGATATTTCTAAGGTATGTCTAGGGATGCCCCTAAGGATAAGTATACGTATAGGATACAGTCCTATAACTACGGTAACGATCATATAATTTTACCTAAGAAGTTAGATATTGAAGTTACTCCCCCTTTATTATGATTTTTTCCTCTCACACTATTCTTTTTGGGTTTTAGACGATGGCTGGAACCCGAAGGAACCGTGTTGATCAATGCAATGGACAATGCAATGATTTTCCTCCTGAACAAACAAATGTTATGGGAGATGGAGTGAAAAATCTTATTGCTATCCTTACACAAGATATGAATCATTCTGGACTTTCAAATGAGCAGAGAAAGGAACAGTATTCTATTGAGTCCTTCATGAGGCAACGTCCACCTTCTTTCAGTGGGACTTCTGATCCACTTGTTGTTGAACAATGGATCAGTACCACTGAAAAGATATTTTCAGTTCTTCAAGGTTCTGAACATGATAAAGTCATCTTAGCAGTATATCATTTGGAAGGTGAAGCTGATCAATGGTGGAATCGTATCAAGAATACGAGGCCAAGAGATGAAATGGAGTCCATGGAATGGGACGAGTTCAAGAACTTATTTTTCAATAAGTACTTCCCTCGTATTCTTCGAACAAAGATGGAGAAGGAGTTTCTTGAACTAAAGAAAAAGGATGATGAATCTGTTGGTATATACGAAGCGAATTTTACAAGACTTGCAAGGTATGCATCTGGAATTATCATCCAACCTGAAAGTAAAGTTGGTCGATTTTTCAGTGGCTTAAAACCAAGTCTTCGAAGGGCATTAGCTATAAGAGACTTCATTAGCTATGAATAAATTGTGCGTTGTGCTATCAAGGTAGAAATGGAAGTTGGTGTTACATATCCATCTCATGGTTTTGACAAGAAACGAAAGATGGAGTTGAAGGAGAAATCTCATAATAATGGTGAAAAGAAGATGAATGTTTCCTTATGCACAAAGTGTGGAAAGAATCATGGTGGAGATTGTCTTAAAGGGACTAGAAAATGTTTTAAGTGTGGAAAAGAAGGTCATCGAGAAGCTGAGTGTCGAAGTAATTGAAAAAGGGTTTCTAATGATGTGAATAAAGCGAACACTGCAGAGAACGCACCACCAACACTTCAATGCTTCAAGTGCAAGGAAATGGGGCATTATGTTAATAAATGCCCTAATCCAAGGGTTAGTATGAGCAACCACTGAAGGCAAAGGACAAAGGGAAGTCAAATGCGATCACTATTAGCGATGTTGAATATGACAATGATGTGGTGGAATGATTAAGTGTTTATGTAATGGGATTACAAAATAATATTATATCATGTAGTATTGGAATATTTATGTATTGGTCTAATGTGGTATTCAAAGTGATTGAGATATTTTTGGAAATAAGATGATATGCACATAATGAAAGGAAAACTAGAAAATGAAATGTTTAACAGTATTCATGAGCTCATGATTGCTATAAGGACTTGGTGATATCATTGTTTGAGTATATAGAATTTTGAGGATTTTGGTATGTGGAAAGTGTTAACTTTTAACTGCATTCATGTTTTCACTAAGGTATTCAAGAGAATACATGATTAAGGACTTTGAATGTTTGGAATGTGACCAACAAAACATATCTTATGATATATGGGGATCGACGATGGTGTTAAATATCTGGTAATCGTTTTCACTATGTTATGAGAGTGGACTGCAGTATTATGGATAAGCCTAAAGATTGGAATGGATTATGTTGGACATAAGTTAGTATTGTTTAAGGATAGAAGTTTTTTTTTTGATATTATTGATGGGATGTTATAGTAATGTAGTTTTAGAAAAAGGAAAACTTGCATGACGGGCGACAGCCTATCACGTCGGACATGGCTGTGGGAATCGAACCCACAACCGAAGTGCGACTGGCCTTTATCGCCTACCACTGGCCTACAGGGAGTCCCTGTTTAGTAGAAACTAGTTTTATTTTATTATGTAGTATGATATATGAAGTATAAGTCCATTTTAAGAACCATATATGATTAATCTCACTATAGAATGACTTATGAATATTTAATAACTTCTGCTAACCTTTTGTTTGAGACAGATGGAATGACCCGTCATTCTATCACATGATCTGATAACACTTCACGAATAAAAAATTCAACTTCATTTATTCAAGAGATGAAGTGGAAATTGTACAAGGCACGAATAACAGTGAGATTGTACCAAAATAAAGTAAGTATTTATTCTAATTCAAATTCGTTAACTTTAGGGAAACGATCTTGAAAACCAAAAATGTTGTCCTAGTGATCTTATATCTGATGAATCAGATGGTACCTTAGATCGTCACAAATTTATGGCTTTGTGATTGCTGGATTTTCCATAGCCATGTTCTCTACCACTCTCCATCAGAACATGATGGTTAGATTTCTCTTCCATATCCATATTTTCACCTATGTGGAAACCCAGTGATTAGTTTATTTGGGTAACCGTTACGTTTCATACTTTTGTTTTTAAAGACTGGTTTTGATATTCCTTTTTACTATGTGGGTTTCTATTAAAGAAGCTTTCGAATAGTAAACCATTTATAACCCCGACGAATTTCGAGGGCGAAATTCATTTTAAGGGGGGTAGAATGTAAAAGCCCGAGATTTTATGAAAAATATTTTTTTTAATTTCATTAATTTCTTGTGTTGAACGCTACACCAAAAGGAGCTTGCACAACACACATACTTGACTTGCCTTGCATTACACGCAATCACGACCTTCCTCGATAGCGTGTGTAGTACGCAATACCGAGTTTCACTAAACAACGATATGCTCTTAAAATATTATTATAACTAGCCGTTATGAATAGTAATAACCACCTTTTAAAATTTTAGAAATTTTAGCTCTCAAAATGGACTTCATTTTTGGATTCAGAGTTTCGAATTTAGCCTAAGGTGAAATTTTGGTGATTTTCGGATAACTTTCATATTTTGATGAATAGTGAAAATTACTAAATTTTAATTAAAAACAACTTTTTCAATCGAAATAATTAATAGTGATAAATTATTAATTTGATTGGTTTTAAAGTATATTTAGAATATATTTTTACAATTTAATACAATGTTGGTCATTGGATGTAATTTCACATTTAAACCAGACATAATCAAGTGTCAATCTTTTGATAGATATTGTTTCTTAAAAACACGTTATTTGTTTTAACATCGGGATTTAATTATAAAATTAATTAATGCAACTTCTATGTTATGAATTTGGTAAAATAGACTTCATTTTTGAATTCGGAATATGAAATATAGCTTAGGATAAAATTTTGGCATTGTTCTGAAAAACATCAATTTTTGATGAATAGTGAAACCACTAAGTGGTAGGTTAAAAACTGAATTTTGCATAAAACATAATTTTACAGCTTCTGTGAATGCAATTTCAAAAATCCGACAGACACGGTTGATATCAGTAAGTAAAATGTGGTTCAATGAGATAAAAATAATTTTTTGGTGAATAGTAACTTTTTACTTTTTTTACCGCGGTTAATAGTAAATAGGGGTAAATATGATATTACTATTACCCTAACACATGTCCTAATTCTATTGGATAAGTTTAATTCGACAAAAAACAACCTTATGAATATAATATGACCATTTAGGTCCACTTGGATTAGATTATGACATTTAATATTATTTTATTTAATGAATAGTTAAAATAGTTAAAATCAAAGTTTAAGAAGTAAATAATTTTTAATATGGGGTTATACATAAGATAAATTCGATTATAAATATTCATTAGAAATATAAAAAGATTTCCTATGTAATGGTATTTTATTTTTAATTTATAGAAATTAAATAATTTAATTTATTTATGACACAATGATGATGCAGTAATTATCTTATTAATGAAATATTGACATAATTGATGTTATAGACACCAAAATAAATGTAATTTGAGACTTTTTATGAATTACACTAATTTTATAGGTTAATATGATATATTATTGTTGATTTAATCAACTTGGTTCGAACATATAATTCTGTTATGACCTTCACAAAAATCATATATCAAATAGTGTCAAAATTGACACAAAATAGTTTTTAAATCTAATATTATATTATTAATTGTTATTTTATTCCTAAAAATCTAAGGTTCGGCCAAATGACATAGATAAGGATATATATATTAATAATAAACAATTTGGGGTTCTTTTGGCATGTTATAGTAAGTGTACTAACCATATGGTGTAAGAAAACGAAAAGACACGGTAAAAGTTAAATTATTTAACTTAGAGTTAAATCTAATTGATAAGGTTAAAATAATACCCTAAACTTGTATAAATCCTATTGGTTGATAGGATTTCGACCCATCCCCACTTTAGCTTCGAAATAAGACCCTTTGGAACCATTATAAACCTATTTTGACTTTAATATAAAATAATATTTTGAGATATTCCTAAGGTGCCCCTCTCCTCCCTTATAAAAGGGCACCTCCTCCCTCTCTTCCTTACACAACCTTGAGCCTTCAAGCTCGTCCAAACCCTGCCAAAATCCCTTCTCCACTTCTCTAAAATAATCCTATAGGTCCTGGTCTTCTTCAAAGACCATCCTTAGTTCTTTAAGTGGAGGCTAAGAAAAGGCGCGTCAAAAAGAGGTAATATCCATTACCGATCTTTTTCAATTTCTTTCTTCTTCAACTTCTTCTTCTTTAGTTGTTTCAGGATAAAGTAATAACATCAGTATTTCTTATATACTGATATGTTATTATATATATGAAACAACTCTAATTAACCTTCTATCCATCCTATGGAAAAAGGAAATCACCGCGCGTGCGTACGTACGGAATACCGTCTCCACGCCGTGGTGTAATCTATTTTCTATCACAACCTTAATTGGATGGGTATAAAGGTGTAATGAGTAACTATATATGATTATTATAAAGTTATATTGATACTGAAATAGTATACATACACTTTAACACAATTCCACGACCATGGGAACGATATCATCGCTCGTGCGTACGTACGGACTACCGTCTCCACGACGCGATGAGATTCATTCTCATTGATTAACCATTCATGAATGATTATAAAGTATATATAATAAGTACTAATGAAATATATTACCTGATAATGATACTGGAATTATTTATTTATGTCATATACTTAATTCCATTCAATTCAATAAGGAAACGAAAACAGCGTTCATGCGTACGTACGGACTACCGTCTCCATGAACGGTGTATTTCTTTCCATTTACTGATTTATTATACATGTATATTCTGAATATATATATATATAAGTCATGTTTTATATTCTGGAATTAAGTAATCATGATCTAAGTAATCATATGAATAATTACAAGTTAAAAACACGAACGACAAATGAGACGATTTTACCCAAAACGCTACTTTAACATGAATTTACAAAAGAACGGGTAATATAAAGTCATAAGTGGACCATATATGATATAATAACAATGAGTATGATTCTGGAATAAGTCAATAACGTGATTTAAATCATTATACAGGAGGTTCAGACACTTACAAAGCAAGTCGGACCTAAGGTAAGGGAAAATATCACAATCTCATTTTTATCCGAGATAGTTTTTACTTTGGCATTTACTAGGGTGTATTTTATCATCCACATCCATGTTTCCTCAATATGTAATATTATTTCCATCCACCTACAATTTTTTAAATCCAATTTTACCCTTCTGTGAATTTTTAGTAAAAGATAAGAAAGGAATCTTTTGTCATTTTTCGTACGAGGTACTTTTTGACTTTTCCGACAAAAGTACGAGAAGAATGTTTTTTTTAACTTATACGGCATGAATGGATTTTTAAAACATTATTTCCAAGAAGCTTACTTTACAATTTTTCAAGTTTATTTTTAATCAACTCCTTTTAGTTTATGATTGTACGACATGTTAAGAAAGGAAAAGTGTTTTTGAAGCAGAAATGATATTTTCCTCAAGAATGGAGTTCAAGTGTTTTATCAAAATTATTTTCCATCTAAAATAATAAGGTTTCTGTTTTATCCCTATTATTACATTGATTTGATTATGTTGTGATGGAATTATATTTTTATGAATTCTTTTATCATATATGAATTGTTTCATGATGTCATGATGTTTAAGATTCCCATTTGTATTACATGGGTTATGCAGTGATGTATGATTTATGATTTTGTGGCACACATAAGAATGGTATCATTATGAGATGGTTGGGACCAATATCTCCCTCCAATGCATTGGGGAAAGATTTCATATCTCATGAGATAGACATGGCTGGAATGGTAGGTTATACCAGTTCAGTGAAACAGGACTGAAACGAGGGTGACTCGATTCAGAAATGGACTTTGTCCACTAAGATAGTCTTGGCAATGAGTCATGACTAACATGAAATGATTCTCTATGATTATGTGTGTATGCCAAAAAGTCTCATGTTTTAAGTTATGCTTATTGGAATTTCATTTCACTACTATGATTTATCCCATGTTATGAAATTATGCTCTCTTTTGCAGGTTAAGATTTCCAAAAGTTATGTTCTTACGAATATGATGTGATTGATTTTTCTATTGTTTACCCTTACTGAGAATTTGAGCTCACCCTTTTATGTTTTCTTTTCCCCAGGATATAAAGAAAGGTTTTAGGTTAAAAAAGGGAAGATCTTTATGTGAGATATTGAAGATCTTTCACCACAATTAGAAGATTACGTTCCGAGTTTCCAAAGACACTGAACTATTACGATCCTTGTGTGTGTGTTTTTGTTATGTACTAAGTATTCCGCAAATGTAATGTAATGTCAATGTACGTCAAGCTTCGGGTCTCTACATAATCTCTATTCTTTCATTGGATGGTTTATAATCATTTTCGATAATAATGTACAATTCTATTAACATTTACCATAATACTCTAAATGTTTTATGATTATGTTTATTTGATTAGGGTAAGTATTAACATTTCCTATGGAAGTTTTTCAATATGAATGTTTTTAATCATTATGATTCACAAATTTAATATGATGAATGATTTAGACTTAGAAAGTGATGGGTGAGGCCTGGTTAAAGATATCCCCTCGATGCATCGCTATGTCTCATGAGATAAATTATTTTCCAAATTAGGCGGGTTTCTACCCCCAGATTTAAACATTCTTATGAAAGGTCTTGAATGTATGTTTTTGATATCCAACATTATTCATTGCATAATTATGAGATTAGTTATTTATTTCCATGTTATTATATTTTTAGTTAGAATATCGATGGATATTTTTTAATATTATGTGATTTTATATGGATTTATTTGATAATCATTTAATTTCTCTATTATAATCAATTTATTTTTTTAACTAGAGTGTTTTTAGTTATTTACCATAATATATTTATTAGTATTATTTATTCATGAAATATTAAATTTTATTCTTAACATTACTAAGAATATTGGCTCACCCCTTTCTTATGTTTTATTTTTCCAAGGATGCTGAGAATTTTTTTGTGATTTATATATAGGGATGTGCTAACTAGAATAATGGAGTTATTGAAAAAAATAATTTTTTAATTTATTTTTTTACATTTGTGTGAAATTAATGTATGTATCTTTTTTATAAATCATGTTAAACTATTTGGTCCTTTAAGATGTGATACCTTGTTTCTAGTTCCAATGTAATAATATAGTCACCAACTCTAAGTTACTTGGGTTGGACCTTTACATATATAATCAAGATGATTGGATGCATTTAGAATCTATAAATTATAGTGTTTAAACTTCTTGATTATTTTTTCACTGATATCATTCACGCTTCACTCCATCATAGGTTTTCTGGATTTTTTATGAATTTTAAGGAAAAAAATTTGAGAAGTCTCTCCTAGATATCTTTACTCAACTTTTCAAAGAATAAAAGGTCATTAATCTTGGAAATAATTTTTTATTATGGTGAATAATATTAAAGAAAAAATGAAAGAACCTAAAACTTACTCAAATATAAGGTTCTATACAATTCTTGGCCAAGTGAAAAATTGTCAAGGGGAATGAAAAGGAATAGAATTTTATTTTGATACCATGAAATATGAAATATCATTAGAAGAAAAATTATAATTATTTGAATTAGATTAAGCTACTTTAGGTTTATTCAACTATGTAATTATTTTATAGTACTTTTTGGTTATCAATTATAATATATTCCATATAAGTATTCAAAAACTAGAATCAATAAATTGCATAGATATTACTAAAATTTTGGTTCATTCAGAAAATAAGTTATATAAGGGTGGTTCCTAGATCAATATAGAGAATTACATGACCTCAAGTGTTTCTAACAGATTCACGTTAAAATATTGTTATATATTGATTATTAAAAAAACATTTATCTCAATTCCAAAATTAGACATAACAAGATGTTGTTTCATATTTAGAATATATGTTGATATGTTATTTTATACTCAACTATTTTTCCCTTAATTCTGGAATCATAGTTATTTTAAATAAAAAATTAAAGATAAATATAAATATAAGAGTTAAAATACCTCATTTTAGTAAGATAATACTTCAATAGGTTAAAATGATAATATTTAACATGTTTATATGTGGAAGGGTTTCATTATATATTTTGATCTATAAAACGTGGTGTACTTACTAGTTCAACATCACGATTTTAACAAATAATCCATTAGAAATAATTGTACACCACAAAATTATTATAATTAACTCAGAAAAATCATGTAAACTATTCTAAAGGTGTAAGTAAGAGGCAAGACCATGTACTTCCTAAGAATATTTTGAGTGCTATTTGGAATTATCAATGAATAAACATTGTAATGGATACTGGATCGCTTAGGCCATCTTTTATAAAGTCTCCCATGATGATTTTTGCGTCATTGGTGACTTATGCAATGGTGGTGTGGTTTGGGATTTTTGGCATGTTGCGGTGACTTTCGATTTCCTGGTTCAAGAGATAGTGGTAACTTTTGGTTTTATCTCCCATTCGTTTCATTTTTCATGGTCCTTGATCTGTAAATCCCTCTTATGGATTCTAGTAGGGCATCACTGTGGACATTTGCACTACATTCCAAGGTGATAGGATCAGTGATGTAGGCATTGTGCGGGGCAGCAATGGGATGGTTATGTGAGTATTGAGGGTGTTTCATTGGTCAAGGACATTGGTTCATAATTTAGTGGTGTGGTGATGGGATGGGTGTTATGGGTGGTGTTCAGGGAAGCAATTGGATGGGTGTGGGTCCTAATGCATTCCCTCATGTGCTTTTCTGCATGTTTGGATTTATTTCAATTCCCACTAAACCAAAAATTCTATTTTCCTCGAAAATACAAAAAAAATTGGTGGTAAGGTAATCCTATACTCGGATTACCTTATACATCAATGTTTTAATGTCAATAAATATGATTGGTGATATATATTATATATATTATAAATATTCCTATAATTTCGTTCAAGTCATATTTTTCAAATATAAAAACAATAACTAACCATGTAGCAATTAAGTTGACTAATGGATATCATTTTAATTGAAAACAATATATTAGGTGAGTCTTCTACTATTTAATGGGAACCATTAGATAAAATATGGATTTTACTGCAAAAAAAACATCAAAGGAAACACTACGTTATTCAGAACTAATTATCATATGGTAACTATAGATATTAACATCGCTTATCAGTCCATCTTAACTATATTTTAGAGGGAATAAAGTATCATTTTGATATAGTGGGAGAAA
The DNA here is from genome assembly GCA_963277665.1 of Viscum album. Classification (NCBI taxonomy): domain Eukaryota; kingdom Viridiplantae; phylum Streptophyta; class Magnoliopsida; order Santalales; family Viscaceae; genus Viscum; species Viscum album. Next base: position 1,875,370,464 of record OY728122.1, on the reverse strand, counting down.
TATAGCCTTGGATGAATTCTAGGCATTGGATGTGAGTGAGTTATCGTATGAAAACACACTTCATAAAGACATAGAGGATGATTTATTCCCAGTGACACATACTATGTAGGAAGATGAATCCGAAATGTGGTTTTATATCCACCACGAATGGTTAAATATTATTCAATATGAATAATATAATGAAATAATAAATGGAACCTTTCTAAAATAGAAATTTATATATTCAGTAATGGAATCCATGTACCAAAATTCAAGAGTATCATATCTTACATGTTTCTCAACTTGATACATTCGGTGAGTATAAAAGAGAGACTGTAAATGGATGTTATAAGTTAATACCAATAAAATATTATTTATTATCCAAAGGGTGTCTAAGATATAATACATGAAAAATATATTATCATTATTCTAAAATCGGTTTTGTATTATACTTTCCATAGAATCATTCTATGATCATTTTGTTGGCCAGTTGGTTTCCAGGGTCTATTTCTTTATAACATAACCAAAAGGGTTGGTGAAACCAATGAATTCCAATATGATATTAAAAAAACATATCCATTTAATAATTGAAGTAACTATAGTGATCATAAAATGGTCATTTGGAATGAGGAAGTTTCATGAGTCTAAAAGGGTTTAGTGGGAGTACATCTTTTTTAGGGTAGATATATTGGTAATATATGAAAACGGTGAAGGTACATGGCATGAAGCAGAAGCCCTGAAATAATGGATTTTAAAATTTTCCCACTGACGATCGATATGAACATTTCGTCATTGGTGGATCACTTCTTGGTTTAAGATGAGGATCTCACATGAATAATTTGTATGCACAAAATTAAAAACATAAATACCAAGTCATATATGAATCCACAGTCAGTGTATTCTCATCATTTTCATTAACAATATGAAGAATGTGAATCCAAATTCCTCTATATCATCCACACATGATTCCAAAGACTATTGGAGTGATGATTGTCGAAATCATAGTGCTAGTACAGAGTTCTGATGACACAATAGATGCTCTGACGATCACTGCATCACCTTATCTGTGATGCATGAGAGTGTGCTCAATTCAGTGACTTGGATCCAGATCGTCTCCCTCAAGGATACGGGGGAGAGAAGAAGAGAGAGAGTAAGTGAATAGTAAATGGTTTGAACCTCTCTTCTTCTATTTATAGGTTATTAAAAAATATATGGTATTGCCTCTCCCCACTGAATAATTAAAAATCTATCAAGGAAATATTATTACTATTATACTGAGTCTTAAATATTATTATCACATTTTTGAAATATAATACATATATTAAATGATAATAACTGAGCCATTACCTCAAATCATCATTCCAGTTAATATTAAGTGAACCTTGAATATTTTAAACTAATATTTGTTCAAAAAAATATGTTAATTTATTTACATTAAATCTATAAATACATTTAATAAATAAATTCAATTACAATTATTCTTAACATGAATAATATTAGTTTATTTATTACTTTGATGATATTATCAACTTGGAAAAAATGCATACCCCAATGATGGGGACCACCATGTCCAATATACTTATTTAACTGGATGGGGAAGATTGTTGAATACGCTATTTTGGGGGATCCTCTAGGCCCTTATCTTGATAAAAGTAAATATCATTCACAGAGTAAGAGTGGGATCTAGAAACCCATCATAGCCCCTAAAAAAATAAACATAGTCACAGCATTGATAACCAACCTTCAAACGCATACTGTGTAATATAATATCTTTTCCTTTAATATCCCATAATGTAAGACACACACCCATGTCATCACACTTTTTTTACTTTATTATGTGTTGATCTTATTGGGTTGTTTTACCCTCGACTGCCACATCCATGGTCTTGTAAAGGTACTACCATCCAGATCAATGACTCTCGATACATATTACTTCCTTAACCTAGAAGTGAAAAATCCTATCTTGACCATTCAACTGAGGTCATACCACTAATGACGCACCCAACACAAGATACCTCCCCACAATTTCATTATCATGGTTTTTTCCTTACATCAATGTATTTGATCAAGTTGAATACATTGGAAATGATCTAAATTTAGGAGAACATTACACATTTTGTATATAGAAACAACCAATGACACCCAAAACATGTGGTGTACCTATTGGTAGGAATGCCCACATGATCTCACTACTAGAGATCACCAAGTACAATCTTCATGAGAAGAAGTCTCAATTCTTATGAACCCAGAGCACCTGATAGTCAAAAATATGTTGGTTCCAATAAATAATATGTATCTAGACCAATTTTATACTATTTAATGTTAATGTCATAGTATCTAGAGGTTCTCATTATAAACAAGGATCTGCTAGAAAATTTTGATATGAAAATTAATCTGTGGAAATTACAATTAAATAGTGCATGTAGAAATATCTACACTATGATGGAATGTTTAAATCATGTATATCAATCTATAAACATGATATGGTATTAAAAAGTACTGCAGAGTTTGGTATAGGGAAGTAACTATTAAAACCCTCCCACTTTCACTAGATCCAACATGTTAACCAAACTTTTTATATCGTACATGATTAAGATCATGTTTCTTCTGAGTCACGACTTTAGTAGCTGGGTCTAACATGGTTATTACATGTGGCTATTCTGCTAAAAGTGACATCATCTTCTTGAGTAAACCATCAAAATAGATGGTATCCCTATGTATATCAATTCTTTCCACTATCATAACTTGACATCTTGGTGAGTAAGAGTATCATAATTTTCATTATGATAATGTTTTACTTACTAGGTGAGATTTTAATAACTAGAACAAATAATTGTGTCTAAAATCATATTAGTAGCCTTAGAAGTTTCAATAAACTCATTATTTGTTGGAATGGATATCACTGGCTTATATGATCTTGACTCACTCATCACTATATCCCAACTATGATATTAGATCACATGTAAATAAGGAAAACAAAATTATTTCCCCTAAAAACTATTTTCCTTTCTTCTCCACTTACCCAGTACATATCTTTTTGTACATTTCTAAGTATAATCACATAGTTATGATTGCTTCCTTTATTGTTCTCCAGGATATATCTAATATTTACCAACTATAATTTATATCCTAGAGATATCAATTTATGTACATATCATGGTATTCATGATTTATTAATCTCTTAAGTGTATGGATTTCAACTCACCATGTTAATATCCTCCCTTGTCCTGAACATGTGAACCAGGAGAAATACATTCCACATGACATTGGTAAAAAAATTTGTCTTGAATTTGTTTTCATATTATATTATTCAATACCATGTAACTATATGTATGATTGAAAAGGTACAAGCAACTGTTATATCTTCTTCTATAGATCCCATTCCCTAGAACATAGGTTGCTACATTAAGTCAATCACTATAGAATAATATTCATCCGGTTATTAACTATCTTAAAGAATACTATCTATCTTTCATATATTTCAAAACTTGTTTCAATTGGAAAACTAAAATTAACTCTGACTAACCATGGGTAAACACACAGCATCAATTCATTCCAAATGAGTATTCAATTATCTTATTTCTTACATTAACCCTAACCTAGATTTCATTTACATTCAACCATTATTAGCATTATGTGATGTGACAATCCCTTTATATTTTTTTCATATAGAAACCTTCCATGAATGGAGGTCATGACATACAATGCTTAATTAAATGATCATAGATTTTAACTATGATAAGTAAAATTATAATGGATTTTGGCATACTAGGTTTTACCAATCGAGACATATTGGTACTATGCATATTCCCTCCATGTATCATCTCATTTGAAAATCCACCACAGTATTCAATATAATAATCTCCTTTAGTCATTGATTCATGGAATCCCTTATTTAATTTTAATTGGTCTTGTAAATCTTATCTAATGTTCGTATACTACTTACTTCTAGGAATTATTATTCACAATGAATAATGGATCACTGGATATGGTGAATTAAAAAACTATCACTATGGTATTAAACTTCCTATTAAGTATGTGTCATTGGAAAATTTTTATTCCACATTAACATGTGAAACTAGTTCACAGGCCAACTATATGAGCATATAAATCATTAACTATACCCAATTCAATCAGGATCCCACTATATCTAATAGATATTTTTACCCTAATATAAAAATTTAGTCTATCACTTGACTACAACATTTATATCAATGTGATTTATGTAATATCATAACAATATTTAGGATAATTAATTTATATTCACAATGTTTTTAGCTTGATGAGAGTTTGTTTATATCCTAACAAACTTGTTGTATCCAAACACATGTCCTTATAACTTAATGGTTTTTGATCATAATACAACTATTATGATATCCATTAGTCACAAAAGTTGTAATATGGTTATGAGATATCACCATTATTAACAATGTATGTCATGAAATATTATGGAAGATTTTACAAGTTTCAACATTGATACACCTTACATCATAACTCTCACATATAAAATGTGTGGTTAGAAATTTCTCTATGTAATATATTTTTATCAATTCTAACATGAAATACTTGATCATTGACCATCCTCATTAAGGTCTATTTCTTGACATAGATTGGGTAATGTTTGTTTCGAAATTACTCCATACTACCTTATATTGATCGATGATTGCTAGGTCAAGATATTAATCATCATGCTGGCCTAAAGCCTCTTATATCTTCTGACCTTGAAAATTTCAATCATCACTTTTATATTTCTTAATGACTTGAATCTAATTAAGTATACTTACCACTAGCTTACACTTGTAATAGTTCACGCTCTCTTATTGAACTAATTCTAAATGCCTTGTAGCTTAACATTATTTCTAAAGGTTCTTTTGTCCATAATTATGAATATATGTTGGTAATTCCTAAAGTATTTTTCTCATATGAGTCTAAATAACATCCTGGTTATATCCTTAACATCCACTTTTTTTCATGAAAAAGATTTATCTTTTCATAATTTGGTAGAAGTCATAAATTTTATATTCATCATGTATTGCCTATGATTCAAGTACCACTAAAATATTTGTTGAGTATGAGACACTACATACAACATTCATTATTGAACATCGAATGATGTCTCCATAGGTCCAAAGAACATGTGAGATAATGTTTTTGGTTATACTAAATAAGTAATAGAAGTGTTATGTGTTTCTCTCTTCTGAAATAGGAATCACCATTTCTCATCCACATAGAGAATACTCCTTACTTATTGTAATTTTCCTATACTTACTTGGTTACTTTATATAAATAAAAATTTGTGAAAATCATATTATATTTTATACATAAGAAGTTAAATTAAAACATTACATTTTATATTGATGAATATACTTGAAGATTAAGTGATAAATTGCTTCATTAATTGAAATTATTTCATTTAAACATCCACGAATCCATTAAATTATATGAAAAAAAATAAACTATTTTTAATATCCAACCTCATTGCATTGAAGGATGTTTGGAATGTGCCTTTGGTATTACATTCCATTATCATTTTCTCCTAATATTTCAATTTTTCTCCACAATATTTAATATTAAACTGTCTTTTATATTCTTATTTACTTGGTGAACCACACCTAAATAGGCGATGAAGCATATACACAATACGATTCATTTTTTAACATAAAACAATTAGAGTATTGAGTGAAAATTAGAATAATATTCATTGTAATATAATGATCTACCTTTCAATTTACACATGACCAATGTAGTTATAACCCATTCATATGTTTCTTCACTTTCTCCTCATAATCTTCTCAAATATGAGACAACATGAATAATCATCCATGTCCCGATGATGGAACAGTAAGATACATTAGATGTTGATAATAGCATTATGACATAACCATCATATGCTACTTACATTAGTCACTTGGGATCATATTTCTCACTCTTTCTTTTTATGGTGTCTTAAGAGGTATAAAGACACCAGCACCTTGAATTTCCAATATAATAGTATTTTGGTAAAGCACATGTACTACAATTAGAAACATGTGTAACTATATACATTTACTTTTTCCATTATTTATCAAAGTAGTTATTGAGTGATAAATTTCAATTTTCTTTAAAAAACTAGTAGATTGGTACTTTTTTACCTTGATTACCAATTTAGACATTTTGATTAATTAATTAATTAACTTAATGTCTCTCACTATTTTATCTAATTATAGGAACCCTCTATGCTAGAATAGGAATAAATTATTGATTGAGTATTCTTGTGTAAAGGATCCATGAACCACCCCTATTATTCTACAATTTTTGGCTATGCCAACACATGGAGGGTTTTTGATAGGAATTTGACTGGAAAACATCATTAACTTTCGATTAATTGATTTATTGAGTGAAGTCCCAACTTCTAAAATCATAAAATTTTTTAGTAAATTCTTGCCTCTAAAATGATATTTAGATATATTTAGATAATACATACTAACACTTTAGTTAATTTAACCCACAACTCCCATAAGAACTACCTAGTAGTAAGAGGCACCCTCAACATTGGCTGGCGAGCAACCTGAACACCCAATTTTTCCCAAATTTGAATAATGGAAGGTTGTTAACACTTAATATTTATTTGAGGGTTTTATTGTTTTTATGTGATGAAATAAATAATTTTATATCTTATAAGCATGTACTATGTGATCACCCTCACAAATGATCATTCAATAAGTAGAAAATATGCATCGCGTCACATGTTCATTTTATTTGTTCATGCTTTTTTATTATTCTATGTCATCACACGTAAACTAAAAATTCACAAAATAATAAAACATAAAAAAATAAAATGATTATTTTATCATGATAAAATACTAATGGTTGATCCATTGAGTAAATAATGGATCAAAATATACCTTATGGGTGATACCTTGAGTCATGTCACTTACGACTCTAGCTGCAGCACCTACCCATCCAATGCATCAACCTCATGTCTGGTGTGTCTCCATAACTTGGTACGAAGTGCATCGCTGATCATCTCATCATTATAAAACAATAATTCTTACATACAAGGGGAACATGGTATTATAAAATAAAACTCTGAAAATGGAAAACTAGTCTCTTATATAGATAATTGTGCTAAGACGATTTGTAGATTTCCATAAAATAAAATAGTTATTATAAAACACCATTATAATAATTAAATAAAACAAACATGCCCCGTACATACATTGGTCTGTCTTAGGATCCTGATTCATCTAATACACTTTAAACATGCATATTTAAAGTAAATATGGAATTAAAATTAAAATTACATCAAATGTATTGTTGACGGTGCATTATTAAATTAAAATTCACTCTTAATTTAATTCAAAAAAAACTCTTCATCCACTCACATTAATTAATTTAATTTTAAAACCAAAAAAATTAATTAATGAATTTAATTTATCAAAAAAATTAAATTAAATTAACATGAACAATTTCAATAAATAATTAAAATTCTATTAATTTTATTTACAACCAAAAATTAAAATAATTAATTTAATTGATTTTTTGTTATATGATAATAATCTGGACAAAAAAAACTCCAAGAAGAGATTGTGTGGGATGGGATGAAACTACACTGGGCCATTATGGTCCTTACAGACCATGTGCAGGGTAATTATGGCCTGGAAAAATTCACCCAAACCCGTTCCTGGTTGGGCAAACCTATCGATGCTTGTTTTGGTGTAGATCTGATCCTAGAACGGGTTACATGTCCAAAAATATTTGTCTCACGAATGGTTAGTGGGTGAAGGAGGCTGATATAGCCTTGGTATCACTGGATCTAGACACCTAAGGAACCAATGATGGCATTGAAGCTCAGTTGGAAGGAAGTAGTAGGGAACTAGTTAAGAAATGACTACAGATGAGGTGATCATTAGGTCTGGTTAATGGCGACTGGGAAGGAACGAGCCACAGAGGGTGGTATCCTTCGATGGAAGTGTACTGGGGAAGTTGACCCACGGATAAGGGTTTCATATAAGAGATGGATATCAGTGGCTCCAGGGAATATTTAAATAGGGAAGGTCACTGGGAGGGGCTCACTAGTGGCCAAACGGACCTGATCCACAGTGTTGAGGGTGTTGTGTCGCAGCTAGTTCTTGGTTTGCATTGGAGTCGGAGACGATGATGTCGGCTGGACCTGTAGGTGATTTAATCTTAGTGTGGTCATTGGGATGAAACACATAGTGATCTAAAGGTGGTATATTTCCAATGGAAGAGGGTGGTTCCAATTGGGAAGGATGGGTAGGGAGATCGACCCCATCAAGGGGAATTTGTAGGCCGGTGGGTCTATGGTGGCACTGGAGGAGCTCATCGGGGATGTTCCATATGACATAGAAGCTTGGGAATGCCAGAGGATACCAAAGGGGTGAGGGATGTTAGTGGTTGTCCACTACAGAGGAGGAAGGAGGTGACCATGTGGGTGGCCTCTTGAGCATGGATGAAGGGGCAAGTTGGTCCATGTTTTGGAAAAAGTGTTCTCAAATAAGATTTCTTTATATAAGTTCCATTGACCAACACTCAAACAATGTAACCAAATAATTCCTCCAAATGATTACAAAAATTATAATTTTATAATAATAAAATTCATATAAAAATAATTAATTGAATTTCCAGTGGTATATATGGATTGCTAAAAATTACTATTCTGGCCACCATCTCTCACATAAAGTACAAAGTTGTGACCAGAACCCCCTGCCAATGTATTTAGGTAAATATTTATGTAAAACAGTCCAAAATAATACATAATGTGATCAAACAGTCTGTATTTAATACTTAATATAGCCATAATGTTCCAATCCAATGTCAACTTTAGTCATTGTCTACAGTGTTGGGACCAGAATGATGTCGTCTGTTAATTTTAATGCAAATTTAATTTTTTTTCTTGGCATAAGAAAATCACACTTCTTCTAATACCAATTAAATGTACTGACCATGTAGAAAATCCCCAAAATATGGAATTTCAAAAAATTTCCATTCACAATCGTCATGAACTCATCGTTGTCTGTAGAGAAAAGCACAATTTAAGTCGAGGATATCACATGAAGAATTTTTAAGAAAAAAATTAAAACCATAAATACCTAGTTGGATATGTAGATGCTCTTGATGTATGCTCATTGATGGGGATTTTTTCTCGAATAATCTGAAGCTTAATTTGTCTATATTTTCCATACATTCTTCAAAAATTTATTGGAGTGATGATCATCACAATATAGGAACTAGCACGGAGTTCCTATGAAACCTTTGAAACTCTGATGATCACCACATCGCCTTTATTACAATGCATGAGAGTGTGCTTGATCTAATGGCTCAGAACTAAATCCTTTCTCTCTAGGATGCAGAAGAGATAATAAGAGAGAGACCTACAGTGAATAGTAAATGGTGTAAGCCTCTCTTCTTCTATTTATAGGGTGTTAGGAAATTAATTGTTATTACCTCCCTACCCCCCCCCCCCAATAATTGAAATTTTATAAATGACATATTATGACTATTATACTAAGTCATAAATATTATTATCACTTTTTATAATATAATAAATATATTACATGATACTAACCGTCTCATTAACTCGACTCACTATTTCTGGAAATATTGAATAAACATTGAATATTTTAAACTAATATTTTTTCAAAAAATATTATCATCTATTTACTTTAAAACCTTTAAATACATTTAATAAATAAATTCAACTACAATTATTCTTAACTTAAAAATTATGAATTTATTTATTAATTTGGTAATCGTATCACCTTGGACAAAACCCATCCCCAAATAGTGTGGTCCACTATGTCCAATATATTTATTCAGCTGAAAAAGGAAAATCCTTGAATACACTATTTTGTGTGAACCTCTAATCCCTAATCTTGATAGTAGTGAATACAATTCATAGACCAAGAGTGGAATCGATAAACACATCATGGACCCTAAAGAGATAAGGATAGTCACAGCGGTGAAGACAACCTATGAACATGCACTGGGTAATATAATCTGTTTGTCTTTAATATCTCATAAACCATGATCCATTCCTATTTATCACCCTTTTATTTCTTTATTATTTTTTGATCTGACTAGAGATATTTACCCCGAACTACCAAGGACATGGTCTTATAAAGGTACTACTTTCCTGATCAATAAGGATTGAGATATATTACTTTATTAACCTAGAAGTGACGAATCCTTTCTTGACCATTCAACCAATGTCATAACCCCAATGACGCACCCAACACAAGCTACCACAACACAATTTCATTATCATGATTATTACATTGAATAAAATACATGATAAAATAGAATACATTGGAAATAATCTCAAGTTAAGAGACCATTACACATGTTCATATATATGAACAACCAATCACACCAAAAACATGTGGTGTTCCTATTGTCGAGTCTTTCCTCATGATCTCACTACTAGAGACCACCAAGTATGAACTTCATGAGAAGTAGGCTCAATTATTATGAGCCCCTATCACATGATAGTAAAACATCTACTATTTCCAATTAGTAACATATATCTCGACCATAGGACCTTTGTTTATGATTAATTTCATAGTATCTAAATTTTCTCATTAAATCCTTGGATCTTCTATAAACATTTGATAGAAAAATTAATCTATGGAAATTACTATTAAATAGTTGATGTAGAAATATCTACACTATAATGGTAAGTTTACATCATGTATATCAAACTGTACACATGATATGATAATGAAAAGTACTGCATAGTTGGTTATAGGGTACCCAAAATTACAATAAACAAATAGTCAGTCTAACCAGCTTGTTATAAAATACCTTTATGATAACATTTGTGGGAATAGAGGGAGTCTATGAAGATAATTTCACAAGATTAATTGATAAGAATATATACAATATTCCTGGATATATATATTGATTTTTTATTACTTATTCATGTTCCATGAAGTGTAAATATGAAACAAAACTAGTGGAATAACATATACTTTTAGTTAAAAATATCTAGATGTACTTAAAGAAGTTGAACCAAATGAGTCCCTGGTGAAATGGGAAATGGTTATACTAGTGTTTAAAGTGATATAACATTATTTTTCCTTCAGATAATTTCAATATAATATAACATTAATTAAATTTTAATATCCAATATAAACATTTTATATCCTACGGTTTCAATATCTATAATAACTGAGTTCAATGTGGATTTTTATCCAGCTTAAAAGGGCATTTAGAAATTAACTATTCAAACTTTTGAGTTATACCAATAGAAAAATTATTATAATTATGATTAACATTGACTATAGTATTATTTAGGATTTCTGGTTTCCCACGAGGTAAAAATATGGTGGATACTCTAGTATGTTACTACTTAATGTATTTTCTCAAATCAGTGATGTAGTAGTAAGAAAAGTTACATTAAAGACATATTTCATGACCAAACCTAACCAATGAAATGTGGTAGGACTAGTATTTATATCCATACTCAGTAGAATCATGTTTAACAGTTTATAACTAACAAGTCAATTTTTAAATTTCTCTAGTAAAAGTGGGATTATGTTAGATTTGGTTCTATGGAACCAAATACTTTATACATTGGATTACATATATATACATAGAATTGAATATCTATAAATAATATATCACATATTTATTTATATTTTACATAATTGTAATGTTATAATTTCCTAGATTATTAATCGTATTGAAAAGGTCATAGTAGTTCCCCAGTATAATAAGAACCTTGAAGTGTTATGATAATATTCATAAAAAAATAATATAGTCATATGATGTCATGTGATGATACATATAAGTATAGATTGTCATGTGTGAGAACTCATAAGTATATCTAACTTCATCTCATTAATTTCATGCTTTTTAATTATAAATATGGGAGATTATGATGATAGAACCACCAGTATGAAATTCACATGTTAATTATCATTGGAAATTCCTATCTATGAATGTGTGTAATAATACATAGAATATAAGATTATTATTAATATATATCATGTGTTGCATACATATTTGTATTATCATAAACTGTGAAAACATGTGTTTCTAGTGAAGTTAGGAATGTTGAGTGTTTCTTGAATGATATGTTATTAATAAAACAATCAAGGGAGGATCTGTCTCTTCCATATTTATAGAAGATGATATCATAGCCTTTAATTGAAATGGAACTGTTGGACTAAGTTCCATTTATATGGTGTATTGATAGGTTCATTTCATGATGTCAAAGAATAACATATCAAGCATATAGTTTTATTATGAGTATGCAACTTCTTGGTGAGATATTGTGATAAAAGGACTATAACACGTAGTAAATGATCATATATGGATTATATCAATATAACATTAAATTATTACTCTATGGTTATTTTTATGTGTTATGAGAAACATATAGTGGACTTTATATAAACACACCTAATACCGACGAGTAAGAGGCCTATAGGGTTACACACTTAGTGTTTCAATTGATCACAATTTAATTATATTACAATTTAATTATTGAAAAAAAATATTTTTTCCAAATCATGGAATAAAATTAATTCATGGTTTATTGTTCACATATATACATTCACTATTTTGTTTAATTTGAATGTTAAAATAAATATTTATTCAAGAGATAATGGATATTATATTTATTTAATTATTAAATGAGTAATATGTATTATTCAAGGTTTGGTAAATGTGGAGGTAGAAATGTAGACCATGTTAATAGGTCTTGTGTAAATGATATATTAAATATCATATAAAAATGCTATTTTATTTAATGAAATGAAATTTATTTTATCTACTAGTTATGTGAACATCATGAAATTAATAATCTTAATATTATTATTATTTTAGGTTTTCACTAAGGATTATGACAATTTTAAAGTTTTATGTGTAGTTATTTATTATTAAATCTATATCTATAAATACTTGGTTAAATTACTTCCTAGGTTTAGATAAAATTTATCCACACTAGTTTTCACTTTATCTAAAACATAAGCGAATAACTTCATCCTCCATCCTCCATCTATAAAACTATTTAATAATAATAAATCCTTCAAACTAGAAGTATTGTGTTGTGATAAAAGGAATGTGATGCAAGAAATAAGTACCACCATTCTATCACCTTGAATACCATCATTGACACATAATGATTATAGGATTGAATATGGATCATCACTGAATAGATTTAATCATTGGATCCTCATATTGAAATGATAGTAAAACTTGAATGGTGTTTGGAAGATCAATATCATCTTTGATAAAAGTTATCAAGACTGAGGTAATTAATTTTTATTAAATTGATTATAAATTTAATTTTAAATATCCCCTCCCATTGTTCTGAAATTATTTTTCAATTTTCATCTAATAAACTTTTTGGTTATGATTTTTACAATTAATTAAATTTTATATTTTTCAATGAATCCGAAAATAGTTTATTTTGTTCTTTCCCTAATATGAATTTTTATAGCACATAGAACATTCACCTATCTCCATAATAATATAAAGGTTCTAGGAATATTCAAACAGTTTTATAGGATCTCTCAAAAATATATCGTGTGATACAATAAAACCTTTTTTTAAATATCATTATGAGTTTTTGGAACCACAAAAATGTATAGTAGAAAGAGGGTTCCAAAACATAATTAGGCATCATCCCAACTATTTTCCTCATATTCATATCCCAATAGATATGTCTCTAAGCCCCATCCCACTAAGTATATCACACCCAAACACTAGCAGTGAAAAGCTTATAACCTTATAAGCTATTGGGGAAGGACCTTCACTATCATTGTAATCCACCTAGGATGTTATATGATAATAACTAGTTACTTCCAACACCACCCAATGAGAATAACACTAAGATTCCTGTAAAAAACACCAAATCGTAGGAAACTAATCTATTATATTAGAATAAAAAGATAAGAAAATGACATCGTAGTTAACACTGTGATAGTATTCAATGGATATTAAACATAGTTCAATGATCAAGAAAACATAGTTACAGTTCAGATAAACATAGGATAAAGGATAAAAAGATAAAATAGGTTTATATTTTGTAAAAAAGGACACACAAAAAATCATTCACACACCCTTTAAATTTAATTCTACTTATATATAAAACCTTTAGATACTCTCTTTTTGGTGTAAAATCCCCAATTATTCATTAATTTCTTATTCACTTCAACCTTTTCAATGCATTCCATATTACTCAATATAAACTGACCAAGAATATTTAATGATTAAAATTCATCATAATGGATTAAAAACCACTTAAAAATCCTCTAATGATTTTATATAAACCAAACATGATAGTCATCATGGTGATAAAGTTTTAGCGAATTTTGATGTCAAATATTTTCATGATTTAATAATCCATATCACGTAATGTTATAAATCTTATCATATATAGTTTATATATATATTTATTTAAGTGATATATCATGTAAATATATATTAATCCATAAGATATTTCAACATCATAGTATATAATATGGTGTGCATATATATCAATAAATATCTCAATTTCAATAATGGCTTATAGGAATGAAAGAGAATTTACACCACATCTTGTCATATGGTAAAACATATAAAATCATACACAAACCTATTTTAGATATCCCCTAATAATTATTTTGGATAATATATAAAATAATAATTTTACTTATGCATTTTTTAATAAAAACCTTCATTCATATAACCTTTTTTGAAAACCTTAGAGTATTGATCAAACATATTGTAACTCTCAGATAATGTTTCCTCCCAAGTGGCTAGGGTTTCTACCTCCACTACTACTCCACCCCTCTAATTGTATATCATATTACTTCTCTTAGATCTAGGTATTCCCACTATTATTATGTCATGGTATCATGTCATTTTAGAGCTTTTTCATTGAATAATATCATGTCTCTCTTCCCCCTCCAATAATGTTTAAGACCTCCCTCATCTCTTCACTAATATCATATAGCATCATTCATGATAGTCCATTCAGTGATGTGTTCATGGTCCCAAGGTTTTTACCTCTTTCCTATTAAGGGACTTACCTTCATTGTTTTTCTCTTACCCCTCCTAGTCACCATGATTCGATATCTTATGTTGTGTGGTTCCTTAAAAACCAGTGTTTGATGCGAGGGTGTTTGCATGCCTCAACCTTACAGTTGTGTTTGAAGTGTGTGATCACCTTTGTTGTAGTGTTTCAATGCATGTTTCTGGTCCACATCTGACTCCATCTATTATTTTCTCTAGTGTGAGTTTCTCTACATAATTCCATTTAATCTAGGACTTCTTTAGGGATTATGTGTTTTGATTTTTTTAGCTTCTTATTCTATCATATCTGTTTTAATCTTCTACAATGTATCAAATTCTAGAAGTTTCTGGTTCTAGGCCTATCCTTCTACTCTTAATTTTCAATTAATCAGGCTTGATTACATATTGGTGAATCATAATGATTCCTATAGTGTTTTGTGATTGTAGAGGTTATTTTTTCAATGGGGAAACATGATGGGGTTCATTTTTGTCTTGGGATTAGATTTTAGGATCTTATTGTGTGGGTTTTTTATATTCCATCAGTATTTTGGTTAATCACAAATTGAATATTCTTCCCTAAATAAAGACATATTTTCAATTATTGATGTTTTTAAATGGTAAAAATTATATATTTTTGGTAGTATCAGTATAGAGGGAGGGTTTCTATGCTCGAATCGAAAGCGGCATGAATGTAATCGAGATGTGGGTGGCCTCAAGTGGTGTCATTTTAGTATGATTCATTTCAACCTTAACTTGTAATATTTTTGGGTTTGTTCTATTTTCATAAATGATACTTGTAATTCTTCATATTTTAGATGGATTTTTCTCATATTATGTATTTATTTTATAGTGCATATGTGGATTTCCAATTCTATTTTGAATGTGCCTCTTAGGCCTGTGTTTTTTCCATTTAATGTCATGGTTCCAACTCAACCACATATTGATCCTTTTGAAAATAAAAAAAAATATGAATATCTAAAATAAATCATAAATCTTTTATAACCCCATGATTTTTTATATAATTACAATGTTCTAATCAAATGTTATAATGTTGGATTTATTTAAAATTAGTCATTTACTGGATATAAATTGGATGTTTTGTAATGTTTTTGAAGATTTTTTTAGTTGACTAGAGATTCATGGATGTATACTATGAATATTATAAAAAGAGAAGAAAAAGGCTATGTTAGGGTGCACTAACACTTGTTCATGGTATAAATGGAGGCTCGTGTTGGAAAATGGAAATTTCCCCTCATACGTATGGATTTCTTTTTTATATATGTTCGTATTTTTTTGGACCGTAATTTTTAACTAATTTTTATTTTTTAAAAGAACATATGATCACACCATGGGGTTAATATACATGTACTGAAGTGAAAATAGTGAAATATAGAAAAGGTATATGAATTAACATTGATGATTAAAGGTCATTAGTGATTATACATAAAAGTAACTAGTGTTGTGTTGATCTGAAATTTTCAAAATCCCTATGGTACATAATGTTGAGTCTGCTAATAAATAAAAGTAATTGACAATATATTAGTTTGAAAAATGGAAAAGTACCAGTATATATAATAGTAACTTTTTATAAAATATAAAATGCAAACTCATTCACACTATAACTATTATACATTCTTTAAAGAAGACACAAGTAAATTTTTGTGGGCCAGTAAATCTATAGATTTTCACATTGTGTAAGTATGACATGCCAAAATATGTATGGAGTTTGATGATATCTATAGTTTAAAAACAATTATAAAATGAATCATGCCATGATAAAATGGAATTTATTGTGACACCTCAACCATAAATAAATAAGGAAGATCGTAATTTTAATTCTTAGTGTAATTTATGATACACAAAATAGGTTTTAACCATGAATCTTCACATCATTCTACAACATATCTAGTAGTTAAATAAATAGCGAAATAAACCATATAGCTATATTGTGATGAATGTTTCTATGTCATTCTTTTTGTATCTAGGATAATTTGAATAGACTAGATGACTTGGAATTCTCAAAATATTATGTTAGTTTTTGAGAGAATTATTAATTACATATTTGTATTTCAATTGCATAGATCTATTGGAATAAAACCAAGGGATTGATATGAAGTAGTCGATATTAGATTTTTGGAGGTGGTTTCTTGTTTTAATTTTGAGTTAAAAATTCTCTAGATATATGGTAATCATTTGTATGGACGAATGTAAGAATAGTAAATATATGTATATTGAATATCTGGAAGGTGGGGAAGAGTTTGAACTATAAATAAACATTATTGAATATCAAAAGTTATGATACATCCGATTGAACTAGATTCTATTAAATAACAGTCTATAAAGAAGAGATTTTTTGTTCACATCATTATATATTAGAAGGTTTAGAATAAAGAATCATGGAGAACACTCATTCTTGTATAGTTTTTTATCATTGATTGATATCATTTTGTGTTTTTATTTTATTTCAACATTATCCTTTTTATAACCCTCTTGAGAAGTAGTGAAAAAAAGTGAGTAATAAGTCATAGACTTTGTATGAGTAGTGATATTATCCTAAATATTATAATCATAAAACCTGTTGTGCGGTGATTAATTTTAATACTAATATATTATGGTTATTTTCTCCATGGATATATCTCAATGTAGTTGGACCATGTAAAAATCATTAAACATATGGATCCTTATTGTTTTGATTGTTTTTATTTTTAATATATTAAAATTTTCTTTTCCACTATGAATACAAGATCCTATTAAACATAAGATAATAAGATACTCCAAGTCACCAAAATTTACCCCTTCCATACTCTTTGGGTGTTCAATGGGACAACATGATATGTGGTATTGAATCCACTTGTTATTTCATGGTTAATCTATCAGGGGAAGTTATCTTAATAGATAATGATATAAATGAAATTTGAGTACTAATATATTCCATATATTCATAATATTTTATTGATATTAAATTAATTTTTTACATAATATTTAGTTATTCATTGAGTTTAAATGAGTTTAGTAATTATATTGTGATATCGTTAGACTATGTTCATATAGTTTAAAATGGAAAAATTGAGAATTTATTCTATTTGTTATATTTTTTGTAGAAATATGAATATATTTATAATGAATATTCTTGACATTGATATTTTAAGGACCTAGTGCATGGAATGTGACATTGGATTTCATTCTTGATAAGACAATTGTTAAAGGATGTGGTGATTATTAAAATATTGTTATGGACTCATACACTAAAAAATATTGAATATATGAAAAGGGAATTGATGTAATGAGGATGAATCTAGTGCACTATAAGAATGAATCTAGTCTGTGGAATAATTATCTAATACTCTACATAAGAATCGTCAAGCCACCGTAATCATGATTTTCAATTGTGTATAAACATGGTTTCCACCTCTATAAGAATCATCCATCACTTTGTAAGCATCATTGTATCACTGTGCAAGAATCATCCAACCAGTGTAAACATCATTCATGTTTCATAAGCATGAATATAGTGTGTGTGTGTGTGAAAAGACGGAAAGATATGGATTTCAAAGGGAATCATGGTTCTTGAAGAAGAATGGATATCAAGAGGAAAATTAAAGAGGAAATAATCTTTGAAGAGTAATAGTCTTTATGGTTTGACCATGAGATGAAAGAGAAGGAAACCAGAGTTCTAAAATAGAGTACGAGGTTAAAGGTGGGAGTTTTTGATAGTTCACTGGAGAGTTCATTATTGCTCTTGTTTGTTGCATTGGTTCTTATTTAATAATTTTATTTACTTTTTCAATGAATATTTCCCTATTCATATACATTACCATTCCAATGGAGGGGTAATCTATTGAGTGATCTCAGATGGGAAGTCTAACACCATGACATTTTCAATATATTTTAGTTTAAATGAATATCTTGTTAAATAGTGTGTGATATATGTAACAAAAAAACTAAAGTGAGAAAATTTTTATTAAAATGAAATTAAAAAAATAATAAAATATGAATATAAAATTTTAATGTAAATAAATTAACACTCATTGGAAAATGATATGAAATAATTTTATGAACCCGTAAAGTTTAAAAGGGTTGTTTTCTTTGAATACAAATTAGGTATATATTTTTATTTTCATATAAAAGATAAATTAATGAATTTTATATTTTTAATTTTATTAAATGATCTTAATTTTTAAATTATTTATGAAAAAATATCTTAGGGTGAATTTTTGTAAATTTTCTTAAATAGTTGATTTTTGGGATAATTTTGAAAATATATATATATATATACACAAATCCTCTTATTTTGATGACATTGTCATAATATAAGAATAACATTAAAATTTATGAATCCTTTTTAATATAATAAATATATATATTATAATTAATATAATTATTTTAAAAATATATTTTTTAACTTTGAAATCTATGTTTGAAATTTTGGAAAATAATTAATGATTTTATTCAAATAATAACAATTTTTTTACTGACTATTTTAATCATGTATTAAAAAGGTTTCTATTAATTTTAGTTTATTTTGGAAGGAAAATATCTCAATTTTTAATAAAAATAATAAAATTAATTCTATTTTAATTAATAATATTCATGATTTTGGTAAAAAAACCCATTTTTATGCTTCAAAAATGCATTTTTATAAAAAATAGTTTTCATTTTGTTTTGAAAACATAAATTAAAAGTAATTTTTTCCAATTCTAGAAATTTAATACTATTAAATTAGTAAAAAAATTGGATTCTAATTTTAAAATGAGATAATATATTCCTTCTCATTTTTATTCATAATAAATAATAACCATGGTAAAAAAATTCAACTCAAAAAGGGTAAAATGGGGTAAACGGAGTTAAAAGTATGGGATAAGGTCTCAAAATCTCTCAAGAACTTTATTTTATTTAATAAATAAGTGTATTTCAACTATAATTATCCTATACATGAAAATATACCAATTTGGTTCCACTTTCCTTTGATTATAAATTTTAGTTTTTTTTTAGTGAGTATTTACAAAATATCGCTTTCTTTTTATGACGGTATAATTACCCTTAATGATTCTAAATCACCAATTAATAACTTATAAAAGTGAGTTGAAAAATAAAATTAAATAACATTAAAAAATGTTAAAAGTGATGTGTTTTAGATAATTTAGAGTCTTGTACAATTTTTATGGATCTAAGTGAATGTTAATTAATTTTTTAAATATTCAAATTCAAATTCATTTGTTGTATTGATGTTTTTCAAGTCAAATTATGTTTATATTTTTAAAAATTATTTTTATGGTATTTTATATTAAATAATATTTTATAAATTAATTTAAAAATCCAGAAAATCCTCAAATAGTACAAGTGTGATGGAAAAATTTTATAAAATGTCAACCAAGGACCATTTTTTATGATAAAAAAAGTATTTATGAGAGTATTTTATTTTTAAATTTTGGTGATGGTATAATTACCTAAACCTCTTATGCAGCACTTGTGCAAGCGAGTGAAAAATCAAAGTAAATAAATTTAAAAAAATATTAAAAGTGATGTATTTTAGATAATTTAGATTCTTTTGAAATTTTCATGCATAAAAATGAAAATTAATTAAATTTTAAAATTTTAATATTTTAATAAAATTTTTATCTTGATGTTTTTTAAGTCAAATTATCTGAATAGTTTCAAAAATGACTTTGAGGATATTTTAAATTACAAAATATTTTATAAATTAATTTAAAAACCATGAAAAGAATAAAATAGGACAATTTGGATGGTAAATTATGTAAAATGTCATCCATGGACAATTTTTGATCCACTTTCCACCTTATAAATATATTTTTCACCCTTAAAGACTTAATATTTGTGAAAATATCGTTGACTTTTTCCTATAAAAGGGGAATTAATCTAACCTTTCAAAAGGCATGTGTGAGATTGGTTTTCTCAAAAAATTATGAAAAAATACCTCAATAAACATCCCATAACACATTAAAAATCCTATATAGTGGCCATAAATCTCTCTTTAAAGTCCATAAATTTAGTCTAAAGGAGGATATCAAAAGAAGAGGTATAAGTCATAGACAAATTCTTTGGGGCTTATTTATTCGTTTTCAACCTTCAAATAAATTATAACCATCATAATATAATGACAATTGTGTGTTTAATTTAATGAAATATTATTATATTGATGGAAAAACAATTTTTTACCACCTTCTTATCCTATGGAAAATGAAAAGGTTGATCATGCATAGGTGCAAAATACCACATCCCCAAAGAGATGTGTTTCATTTATAAATAATACCTAGCATGGATGGTTATAAATATGGATTTAAGATATATATATGATTTTTATAGAATTATTATGATTCTATTAATATAAAATATTATTTTCCATCATTCCCTGCCATTTTTTGGAAAATGTAAATGTCGTTCATGCATATGTGTGGACTACCGCCTCCACGAAGCTATGTGATTTTTTTTCATTTCCACCATACATGGATGGTAATAATAATGAATTTAATGTATAAATATGATATTTATATCATTATTATGTTTCTATAAATATATTTTGTTCATTATGTAAATAATATTAACAACAAATTATCATCGTAAATTTTAACCAGCAAAAATGATCTTAACAATACACTTTGAAGTCATAACCTCATACCCTTATTTTTACTTTTTTTTATTCGTATACCACTTATTAAATAAAATTTATCAATTTTATAACATTTTTTTAAATAATTAATATTATTTAAAAGTGATAATATCACTATACAATTATTTATTCTTACTCATTTTGTTATTATAACATGTTCTTCTTTGGGTATGTTTTTACCACTAATATAAGGGACGTTATAATAACTAAATCACAATTGATTAAAGAAAATTATA
Organism: Viscum album; assembly: GCA_963277665.1. NCBI lineage: Eukaryota > Viridiplantae > Streptophyta > Magnoliopsida > Santalales > Viscaceae > Viscum > Viscum album. The sequence goes on along the minus strand of OY728122.1, from coordinate 1,875,348,618 downwards.
AACAAGTAATTTTATATAATAATTATTTATTAAATATGTTTTCAAAATTCTATAATGGGGATAAATATGTGTTAATAAAATCAATTCTTTCTACAAAGTCCAAAATTATAAATAAAATAAAATTTAGCATTTTCATGGGACTCATCTCAATAACTTATATGAAATACCCATAAAAATCCATAATAATATCAAATACATATATAAATTTATTATTAAAATTAATTTATTGATTAACCCATGACCAAGGTGTAAGGACTAAAACCTTAGAATTGAAACATGCATGGAAAATGCGACTGTTGACACATAAACATTGTTTTTTAATAAATAATTATTAATAAATGAGTAATAATAAATTATAAGAGAATATTATAAAGTATGATAAATATAAATATATTTATTATGTACATGTATAATAATTCTAAATTTATTATACATGAGGTTGTAACATGTTTCAAAAAGAAGAAGTCTGAGGTAAGGTGATTTTTACCTCGATTTCATTTCATTGGGTTAGATCAAATTTTCATTAACAATGATATGACTAGATTATTTGTTCTATAACATATAATTATATTATATTATATTTCCACTTATTTTATGTTCATTTATATTTGATTCACATAGTCATTCCATTTATGGATACCTACATTAATTTTATAATCTTTTTGAGGGTTCTTGGTCTCAATTAAAATTACATGAGACATGTTTCATATTGAGCACCATGATTTATTTTATATTGTTTTATTAATACCCCATGAATGTAATTGTAATAGACTAACCTCGGTCTGCTAGTCCATCCACCCTTGTTAGCCTATTACGGTGTGAGGTAAAAAAATATAACATAAAAAATATTTTATATATGGAAAAAAGACATAAAACTATAGTACGAAGAGGAAACAATAGAGATAATACTGGTCCAAACATGCTAAACCATAAACAAATAAAATTCTTGAAAACAAGCCTCCTAGTGGTCAAATGTTACCTCCACAAACTATCCAAAACCGAAACAACAACAAAAAAAGAAACTTGCATGCAATAGAATGCTCTTCCCATTGCTTGTATCCTGTAAAACAATTTATTCATCCACCCATTGGTAGATGTAGGGATTGAAAAATATATCAAAATAGGATACCACTAAAATATATATATATATTCTAATAACTTGAATGTAGAAGTCGAAGATTTAAACTAAATAAATTTTACAACAATTTTTATAAATAAAAAATTTAAATACCTATTTCAAATGATCATTGATTTTTAAAAAATTGCATGCCATGTTTTCCATATCCATAAATAAATAAGGTAAAGATATTGAATGATAAAACATACATGTCATCCAATATCCATTAAATAATTTTCCATTAAATAAACAACTAGAAAAAATAGTGCTTCTTCTAATCATGGTCTAGCCAATGGGAAAATACATACTAGTCACTCACAAGCAAAAAATTAATAGGTTTAGATTAAACTAATATCGATTCCTTCTAAAATATATTGATATATAATAGGTTACCTCCTAGTGGTTCCACACACACTAAGGTTACCCATGTCTCTATCCTAAAAAATCCAAGGTTCCCATTGTATGATTTTTTCCAATTTCTTTTTAAAAAACCATGTTCATATTTTTATTAAACAAATTCAAATCCAAGACAATCTACATCAGGGTCTGAAAGTCCATTTTCATCTTCAAATTAAAAAAATCATGTTTTCAAATAATAAAACCACTTTTTAAATGTGAACACGTGCCATTTTTAAATTTCAACACATGAAATTCCAATTAAAATACCAGGAAATTAATATGAACGATAATAAATTCAAGAAATTAGAATAATTGAATAGATCCATCTATCTCAAGAGAGTTGAAAACCTAACTACCTTTGACAACCTAGATTGAAAACCACAATATATGCCTTCGTATGACAAGGAATTACAAAAGACTAAAAAGGTTTGATAGAAATCACAATCTAATTAGAAATACCTACAACAAATAGTACCCAAAATATGATAGAGGAAATATGATAGAAACTTAGAGAGAAAATGAGGCAGGCTTACTGAAAGAAATTAAGAACCTTTCCCTACTGATCAGTCACTAAACAGAGTGATCTTGGGGGGAGGGAGTTACCCAAAATTTCTAAGGGAAAGATTTTTGGATGATATGAGAAATATAAAAACAACAATCAAGACAAAAACACCTGCACGACAGCCTAAAAGTTATAACTCGTGAAAATACATGGTGTGTAATATTTTACACATCATGAAACACTTTCATTTTAATTTATAATAAATAATACATCACATATTTAATTAAAAACTAGATTTTCAAATTACACGATGTGAAACCCTTACACGACGTATAAATATGACACTATGTATTCAGTTCATGGGATGTGTTAGAATAGTGTTACACATTGTGAAACCCCATTTCATGTCATGTAACTTCCCATAAAATAGTAGAATCTGTAGGTTTATGCTGAAAATCCAACAAATCCCTGACTTCACCATTACAAGTATCCTCCCAATTCAAGTTTGAAAATACTCAATAAACAAAAAATGGAAACCAAAAGCATATATTAGAACATAACATATAGAAAGGTAATTGGTTGTTATAATCTCCCCACTATAATATTTTAAGTCCCCAGAAAGATCTCAAGATCTTGGATCCTCACAATGAGAATTCCATAGCTTCCTTATCAAAAACTCACATTCCCTTATCTCATGGAAATCATGTGTGAACTACCATTGTACCTAGACCAAGGGGATCATTTTACTATATAGTACCATATCTTGGTGATCTACATTATAAACTGGATATTCCACCAAAGTGGTTTTGGTCTCAAGATCAACATCCTCCCATCTAATCATATGGGAAGATCTGTTATAAACCTACTCAACTAGGAAACATAAAACCCATCATATGTAGAAGTTAATACATATGGTAAAAACAACATATAGGTCACCCTCTCCAGTATCAACACAATTTCAAAGGCCCCCAAAAACCTTGGTGCCAACCTACCCTACTCACATAGCCGACGATGTCCTAAGCGAGGTGAAACTCTGAGAAAGGCATCATCAACTATCTCAAATTCCAATAGCTGACAATGTTGGATCACATAATATTTCTAACCACTTTTTTCCATTATCAAAATCCTCTAAATCAACTATGACACCTCTTTTATCTCCTAAAAAATAGTCCTCCCAACCAAGGAATGCCCTCCTAACACTTCCTAGAATAGGGGATATTGATATGGCCGCCCATACCAAGCCTCAAAGGAAGACACCCTGATTGATTATTGATAACTATGTTATAGGAAGGATTTAAAAAATGAAAATTTAAGTCCAAATATCTACCAAAATAAGGAATAAAAACCCAAATAATATCCTCAAAAACCTAAATATCCCTCTCATTATATTTATCCATTTGTTCATAATAAGTTGTTCTCAATTTAAGATAGAAACCCCTTTCCTCCTAAAAAACTTTCTAGAATCAGGATTTTAACCTCAAAACCCTATTAAAAACAACGACAAAGGGAACCCCATAATGTCTTAAAATCTCTTGGACATATAAGTCCCCAAGCTATTCCACTTTCATCATTTCCTTTATTGGTAAGAAATATTTTGATTTATTGTGTCTGTTAATAATCATTCAAATGAAATACTTCCCACTAGGATTCTATGATAAACTAATGAAAAAATGTAAGGAAATATTATCCCAATTCCATATCAAAATAGGTAAAGGGTAAAATAAATTTGTATATCTATGGTGTTTTACCTTCACTCTTTGAAAAGTGAGACACCGCGATAAAAAATCTACAACAGACCACGTCATTCCTAGCCAACAGTTCTGACATCTAAAATAGTGGTATATCATTGTAGCCCCAGGGTGCACAGACCAACATGACCACTGTCCACTATCTAGAAACTCCAATATCAAGACGAAAGGAACAACCAACCTACTAAAGAAGTACAAAAATCCACTGGGAGACCAAGACAACTGATAGAAGGTCTCCTCGACAATTAGGATTTCTCCAAAGCATCAACTCTTCGTTTCTATCTTCAGATCAAGTGAAACTCACTCATAAAAATATGAGTCGTCTTTTATCCAAACTAATAACACCTTTATACCAACCTCTTTCACTCCAAATCTCATTTTGGAAAACAAACTCATCAGATACCACTACTCAATTAATTCCTTCATGGTTTTATTAGATATTTTTTACCCTATGAATTAGGCACCACATTTCCATTATTGAGGTTATATACTATATAAATATCAAAGGTATTAGGATACTCAACCTAGTTTATCTTTCACAAGTCCATATACCTTTGAGTGAAAATATTTTTCAGGCTTATATGATCTTAATATACTATAAACTACTCTCCAAAGGGATAGTGATTCCATTTTTTGAGTGTCTTCATAACAGCTTCCAACTTAAGATTGTGGGTAGGGTAGTTCTTCTCATGAGGGTGTAATTGTCACAAGCCATAATCCATAACTTATTTCCCCTACATCAAGAAACATCTCAAACGCATACTGGAAGTATAGTATAAAACATAACAATGAAAACATAGTTCCAGAAGATTCAAAACGGGTCCTGATGTCAACCTCATCTTCATCTCCTCAAAAGATCTCTAATACTTATCATTCCATTCAAACATTACACCCATATAGGTAAAAGATGTCATCAATGAAGTGATCTTGGACTAGTCTTGAACAAACCATAAATAGTTACTTACCAAACCTAAGAATTTATGGATCTCAATCGTGTTTTTTGGATGCTCCCATGAAATAATTTTTTGTATTTTTTTAAGTAGTACTTAGATTCCTCTCTTAGATATCTCATTTCCTAGAAACTTCACCACCTGAATAGAAAACACACACATGGAAATCATACCATACTTATGATGTTCCAATTGGGTTTGAAGAATTATATCCATATTGTCTATGTGATCTTCCTTTGTCATTGATTACACCAAGATATCATCTATGAACACAGTAAAAAAGACTCCAAGAAGTGATAAAATACTTAGTTCATCAAATGCATAAATAACATAGGAGAATTAGTGAATCTAAATGGCATAATGAGAAACTCAAAATTCTCATATTGAATATAAAACATTTTTTTGGGTATATCATTTTATCGTACTCTTAACTAGAAGTACCATAAATATAGGTCAATGATAGAAAACCAGTGAGCCCCTCTATGTTGATCAAAATTATCATCAATACTAGGTAAATGATAATTTTTCTTAATGTTCATCACATTCATCTTTCGATAGTCAATAAAAATTCTAAATCGACCATAATAATTCTTAGAAAAACATATAGAAGAATCCCATGGTGAAATTCTAGGATGAATAATTCCTTTAATAATGAGTTCCATAAGATGGATCTCATGCTCCCCCAACTCAATAGGTTCCATTCAATAGGATGGAATAGAAATGGAAATTGTTCCCTAGGGTATGTTAATAGTAAAATATGCCTCTCTCTATGGTAGTAAAATAGAGAAATCCTCTAAAAAGACCTTAGGGTACACACACAAAAAAGAAGGTATTTTACCACCCAAGAAAGGTTTAACCACATCAAGAATCATTTATGAAAACTGGAACGATATTATACTATTATAATGATCAATTATCCCCACCCTTCCCAATATAAAGTCCCTCCCACCTTGGAAAACATGAGTGACACTATAGATAGATAATAAAAGTACCATATAGTGATAAAATTTTATATGAGCCTTCATTATAATCATCTAATCCATGCTGATAATCAAATCGCGGATTTCAAGATCATGAACTAAGGAACCCAATACTCCTCAAAGCCGCTTATCACTAACCATCTCAAGGGAATCTTGAATCTTTTTTTGGGACCTCTTTCACAAAGGTGTGGAAAGATCCAAAAAGAATGGAATAATCTACAATTGAAAACCGGATATTTAAACCAAAATTAAAGATGTAAAACAATGAGTATCACCTATATCAAACAAATTTTCCACCATATAGGAAGAAAAAATATCATACCTATAACAGTAGCTAGCCTAGACTAATATTCCATTAGCACACACTCTTCTACATATTGCCATCTAGACATAGACACTTGGACATACCAAATGTCTTGATAATGAGACCCACCGCCATTGGAAGCATCAACAAGACCCTAGGACCCCTTGGTGAATGTTTATCCCACCTTACTAACTTGGGACATCTTATCACAAAAACATTTCATATTCCCAGATCTCTCGTAAAGATGGAATGTCCTAGGATACTTCATATAATGAGACCTAGAATGACCATTCCTCCCACACTGGTATCAAACAACCTATTATTCCCTATAGAATCCCCTAAAACTGGTCCTTAAGAAATCTAACCACTCTTGCACTTCCTTTTCTGCCCATAAAAATCACACTAGTAAACCACTACACCAAATGAAGCTCTTCCCAATCCCATTCTCCTATATATGTATGTCATAGCTAAATATTCTTTATCCACTCCCTCCATAAAGGTCGTAAGTAAAAAAATAACTATCATCAAACAAATAGTGTCCCTCAACCCCATCTATAACCTTATATACTTTAGATAATCATTTGTGACAAGAACTGGTGCCAGATACACTAACTTAGTGAAGTGGGTGGAGTAATCTAGAATGGTATGTTCCCCTTCCTCCAATGTTAGAAAATCTTGGGTTTTTCGACACATAATATATAAGGAAAAAACTACTGGTTAAAGATATTCCCAATAGAAACCTAGTTAATACCATTGTGTAACTTATCTGGCACTATCTAGTCCCACCATATCCTTCCTGGTCCTTTGTACATTTACATGGAAAAAACACTGAAGAATCCACATGAGTCATAAATGAGTTAAATATACCCACAATCTATTCAAGGAACTCCTCTGACACTTATGTTCATTTGTCAACACGGAGTGTTGTTGGATGCTGCTTGGTAAATTCTAATACATGATCTACTTCCCATCCTAATTTCACTACACCAAATGACCTTAGAGTCTGAGTGGTTGTGATCACTGCTTCAACCAATGAAGGGTTCAATAGAGGATCTTCCTATAGAACCTACCTCATATATTCCCCTCTTATATTTTGAATATCTCTACTAGGATGAATTTTCTATTAAATACATGATAATAACTAATAAGATATGAGAATCTCAAAACCCATTAAACTAAAAAAAGAGTCCAAAAAAATTTAAAATAATAATCATTTAAAATAGTTATAAATTCTTACACTAAAGGAAAACATTAGTAGAAACGAACATTCGTATCTAAATAAAATCACCACTTCATTTATTCAAATGATATTACACACACTATGTCCTGAGAAGTTGAATATAAGTTAATTTTAATAAACATCCCATACAATTTATTCGAAATAACCTATACACTAGGTCTTGGACCAAGTATATATTTTTCTGACCACCCATGGAAACTCATATTCAGTCACATATGTGATCTATTTAGGTCCATTTTTTACACCTACTTTTCAAATTCTACTGATACTACTCTGGTCTACACAATACATAAAACCAACCCATAAAATGTTAACAGACTTCAGTCTAGGTAAACACTTTGACACCAAATATTAACAGACCAACCAGGGTCAGCTAATCTAACCACCCTTGTTAGCCTTTTATGGTGTGAGGTAAACAAAGATAAGAGAACAATTTTTTTATATAAGGATTAAAAAACAAATATATTATGAAGTAGAAACAAGTTATATTCAAATTACCCAAAAAGGATAAACTATAAAGAAATACAATAATAGACAAAAAGTCTCCATGTGTCCAATTTATACCTTCACAAACTACACCGATATCAAACAGAAATGTAAAGAGAGTCCTTAATGATACAATATGCTCTTCACTTTACATATATCCTAAAAAATGTTCTATATTTGATCATTGGTATAAGTAGGGTGTGCGAATCATATCCTAGTAGGATATCACCAAAATATCTATACAGGTTTTAATAAATTGAATACAAAAGTACAGGCTTTACAACCAAATAGTTTTACAAGAATTTTTATAAAGAAATAATTTAAAAAGCTTTTTCAAATGATCCATGAATTTTCACAAATTGTGTGTCATATTTTCCAAATCCATAAACAAAGTAGATATAGATAGTGAAATATAAAAAATCCATGTGATTCAATATACATGAAATCATATATCGTGTAATAAACAACAAAAAACTAACAGAAACAACAATGAACCATCTAGTTGGACTCTAGATTATAAAACAATACATACTAGAGACTCACAATCCAAAAATGCATAATGTTAGATCAGAATAAAATTGAGTCCTTCCGCAGTAAATCGATATACAAGAGATTACCTCCTAGTGGTCCCACGAACACTAAGGCTATATATGCCTCTCTCTTGACACACCCAAGGTTCCAGTTATAAAATGTTTATCAATTTATATTTCAAAAAATAGGATAAAATTATTTAAAAACATATTCAAATCTAATACATTGTGCTTTAGGGTTTTAAAGACCTTTTTTTCAAATAAATCCAATTTTGTTTTCAAATAAAAAAACTCATTTTTAAATGTGAACCCATTCCCTTTTTTAATTACAAAAAATACAATCCAATTTAAAATCTCAAGAAATTTATTTGAAAAATATGAAATTCAGGAAACTAGATCAATTTAATAGATCCAATTACCTCAAGAGCATAGAAAACCAAAATACCTTTGATAATGGGGATTGAAAACCCCAAGACCTACCTTCAAGAGACATGGCATGACAAAATACTGAAAAGGATTAATAGAAATCGCAATTGGATTACTAATACCTACAAAAAATGTTGTTACAACCACAAAAGAGAGAGAAATCAAGACAGAAACTAAGAGATAACCATATAGTAAGGCATAACCAAATAAATTAAGCACATTTCCCTAATAATCTTTCATTTAATAGAGAAATCATGAGAGAAGGGAGTCAACCAAAAACTCGTAGGGAAAGAGTTCTAGATGAGAGGATAATGCTTCAAAAATAAATATAGACTCAAAAACTGTATAGTAGACTATTATCTATGAATATATTAAATACATAATGTGTAATATTTTACACATTGTGAAACAATTTCATTTTAAGTTACACAGAAAAATGCATATCCTTTGTAATTATTAATTATATTTTCACATTCCACATTGTGTAACCCTTACACAATGGGTAAATTCCCAAACTGTGTATTCAGTTCAAGATATGTGTTTGGATGGAATTAAACATCGTGAAACCAAATTACACATCATTTAACTTCACATAAAATAGAGGAAATTGTAGTTTCATGATAAAAATCCAACAAATCCCTCACTTCACCATTATAGGCATCCTCCCAATTCTGGGTTGAAACTACTCACCCAATGAAAAAGGAAGAAAAATAAGATATTAGAACATTACTAAAATATGTTTAATGGGGTTTTGTAGTAAAATTATTTATTAATTCATGTATATAATTTGTTTCATATAATCACATTATGATTCTTTATTCAATATCTTTTTATTCAAGCATTACCAAAGTTCTAAGGGTTTCTTATCTAAAAATTCTTTCTTCGAGACTTGTTTTGATTGATTAACCTATGTTTATTTATACAATTCATGCACATCAACTTTGACATATAATATCATTAATAACTTTGTACACATGATATTTAAAGTTAGTTATCAAGTTATTTATTTCTAAAGGTTTTTTAAAATGTTTAAGAGTTTTCTTTAAAACATTTTTTATATATTTTAAACTCTTTCTAATAATAATCAATATATATTTAAAGTTATTTTATGGAAATTTTTGTTAATACTTAAATGTTTTATAAAGTTATTTTCTACCACCTTTGACATTTTTTCAAATTATTAAAATTAATATTTTCAAATATTTTCTGTATGACTCACATTTGACTTTCCTTACAAAGAGTGTGAGAATAATGTTTTTATTAAAAAATACAACATGAACTGAATTTCCAATCATCATGTAATTTATTCATTATTATGATTATTCCCCAATTTACCATTTTCTTCCATGAAAAAAAAATAGGTTATTATGGTAATTTTATGTTTAAAAAGTTACCGAAAAGAAAGAATATTTTTAAGGATTTTATAAAAGAGTTTTTCATCTAGGTCAACATAATTTGAATAATTATTATGATTCATTTGGGATATTTTCAAATGATTCAATACACTAACTTTCTCTATATGTATTATGTTTATATTTTTAATTAAAGTGATATGAAACTCATTTATTTTCCATGGGTTAGGCAGTCAATAAATTAATGATTATTTTTTTATGAGTTATTTGTTGAAATGAAATCCCAATGAGTTTTTATCTTGTTATGGTACCCAGAAATTATATATTATGATGATTGATCTTGACATATAGCTCCCCCATGAATTTTTTATTTATTTATCCTTTTATGAAAAAACGTTGTAGATAAATGGTTAGGCTACACTTTTCAAAAGGGTTATGTGAGTGATTTTAACATGGGTTCGAATATGATATCCCAAGATACCTACAAGTTTTTTCTATGATTTCAAAAAGATAAAGTGGATATATTTAACAAAGATTTATTTCACATGGTTCATAATTTTTTAATCATATTACTCTTATCTTATGTTAAATATTTATGTCATGAATCATGATTTATGACCCAAAGTTTATTAGGTATGAAAATATTATTTTATTTTTATGAACATTGATTGTATTCTAATACCCTTATTGTCACATTATGATTATTAAATATTTAATACCTATGATTAATCAGACTAAGAGTTTGATCTCACCCTTATTATGTTTTCAAATCTATAGGTTATGAAGAAGAATATTATTTATGATATTTATAAGATGGAATCATGTGTGGATAATTTTGTATGAGATGTTTAAGTATCCTTATAGAACAATAAAATCTAGGTATAATGAAAAAAAATCCCATTTGATGAAAAAATACTTGGGTTCTATTATATAAAAGAGTTTTTATAATTCTATATTAAACTAAACCAAAATGTTATTGGGTATGTAAGTGACTAATTTTTTTTATAAATTTTGTTTTGATAATGTAATTATGGATGGTAAAAATTGAGTTGTATATATTGGTATAAAAGACAATGTATAAAGGATATGTTTCTAGCACTAAATTTGGGTGTCTAGTTTTGGTAATTATAGTTGGTGTCTGAGAAATGGTTTAGAAAACTTTAGTGGCTAAGAAGTTATCAAATAAGGATAATTTAATAATTTTACATACCATCATGGGTTAATAATTATAAGGCTTGTTATAAGTTTAAATTTATAAAAATACTTTGGTAGTTTTGTGTGATGGTAGTTTAAGATGATTAAATATAATTTAGGAGACATTTATTTGGTTTTATAAAGATACATGATTTAGTTTTACATAACCCTTATTTTTATTATGTTATTTACTATAAAGGTTATATGGGAAGAATATTGTTATATTTGGGATAAAAGTTATAAGGTAAAGGTAACCTTTAGGGTTGTTGTGATCTTCGATTTTGAGTTCTTTATAGATAAAGGGTTATTATATTTTCTAGTGAATATTATAAGATTATGTTAAATGAAAAAAAATATAGGGATTAATTTTCTGTCAAAGTGGTTGATGTTAATTGAGTAATAAATATTTAGTACACTTCTGAAAGAATATAAGTTTTTTGTGGGTTTAAACCATGTAAATTCAATTTTTTGGGAAATATTATTATATTTTCAAGAATATATGATTGGGGAATATAAATTTTTTGGTATATGACTTTATGAGTGGATAATGTTATTTTGAAATAACTGTTAAGTTTATTTTCGAAGAAAATATGATCAAATCAACCTAATATTTGGGTTTTATTTTTAGTCTAGCATGTAATGAATATTTTTAAGGTTAGTTATTTCAAGAAATAATTAATTTGGACTTTTAGAATTTTATTGAGGTTTTGAAGATTAATATATGATTTATTTATATAAATTTTTATTCTTATTGGATATTATCTCATCACTTTTGTGGAAATAATGTGTGATTCCATTTAGGTCACTGGTCTTTTAAATTTTGTGTTTTATTTACCATTTGGTTATCCTTTAGAGGTTTTGAGTGTCTGGGGTCAAAAACCATATTTTTTGGGAAGATAGACCCAGGCATGTGATTAGTAAATTGTTTGTATAACTTTGTAGAAAACTATGTGAGGGGTGTTGTTTGGGTGACAAAGATCTTGTTCATGGTTTGATCATAGTTTTTCAAACCATTTAAATTCCAGGGGATCTTTTGTAGTCTTTTTTGCAGAGGTAGTATCTCTCAAAGGATTTCTAGATTGTTTTCCAAATCATGAGACCAAATGGTTCGGTTCATACATCACATTAAAATTTTAGTATTTTTCTATTTTCCCCTATAATTTCATAAGGAGTTTTGCCCTCATTTTATTCTCCCATCATAAACATTCCCTCCTCCATGGTTTGGATTCTCCTCCCCTCTTACATTGCGGAACTCATTAGGATCTTTGTGGTTTGGACTATGGTAGTCTCCTTTCTTCTTGGTTTCTTATTCCTTTCACCCTTCTATTATTTATTATTCCATTTTCATGGATGTGTTGAAACCTAGTTTATGGCATTGGAAAAACCCATCATTTTAATGGGTGTTTTGGGTTTTTTCACGATGTTTAGCGGTATAAGATATTATCCTACCTATTTCTGGTGGTTATCATTAGTGGCGACAAGGTTGGAACTAAATATATGGTTGGTGTCTATATTTAAGGTAATATTACATGTATTGACTTTAAATTATAAATTTACTTTGGTTTATTATTTTTTAAATTCCAATTAAATTATTTATAATTTATTTTTATACTGTTATTGATTTGTTTCATGGTTTGGTTTTCAAATTGGGTGTTTAAAGTCAGTTTCCCAAAAGGGAGTGCCTTTATCATCCTCAAGAGTTTGATAAAATAGACTTAATAGGTTATATGTTTTCAAATGGATTTAAAAAATGTTTTTAAAAATGTTTTTACCTTATAGGAATGTAATTTATAAAATGGGAATTTTTTCTAGTGTAATTGGATTGTGAAATGGTTTTTCATGTATGGCACGTGTTTTTTGTTATGTTTTCATGGATTTTCACATAGTATAACTGGGGTTTGAATGAGGGGTCTTATTAGGGGATATGAGAGCCTTTTGAGAGGATGAATTTGAGAGCTTAAATTTTTTCTAAGGGACTATGAGTGCCTTTAGGATTAAAGAATGATAGATCTTCCATTTTTAATAATAAATTGTGAGGGATTTTGGTAGGTATACTATGAGATATTCCACTTGTTTACCATGAGAATGGGGGGAATCTTGGAGTTGGTCCTAGGGAAGACTGTGAGAGATTCAATTTTTTCTTATCCATCTTGCATAGTTTTTTTAGAATCACTCACATTAGACCATTACGGTTGGAGAGCAAGGTTAACTTACTCATGTTAGTTTGGATTTTACATTTTATGCAATTCATTATTTCCATTAATGTGATAAAAAAATTTATTACCATATCTAATTATATAGTTCCATGATGTTGATGTTATGATCCCCTTTTTTTCAATGTTATATATGTTGAGAAAGTTATGCCTTTGGCCTTTTTTATTTATTCGTTCTATGTTTTAACCTGTTTTATTTGAAATGGAAAACAAAATGGATTTCAAATACTAAATTGAATGTGGAATGTTTTCAAAGTGGTTTAGTTTTGAATTTTTTTCTCAAAACAGTTTATGGGTTTGCATGGGAAAATCATTAAATATATTCATGGTTTTTTCCCAATAGAATTTATGCCACACAACATACATATTCTTATGGGAATATCTACATTTAATTTTGTTGGACATGGGTAAAAGAAATGCAACCATGTTTTGAGGTGGCTCTTCTTCATTACTATCATTCATCTTTGGTAGAGGAGATATGGTCTCATGCATTTGGCTCATGTGGAGTCATTTTGAGATTTTTTTTCTTTTGGGTGGTATTAATAGGCCTTGTTTTGAATTTTCCCCATTATTATGAGTTTTGGGTATGACATGAGATTCCAAGTATATATTTCCTATTATAGAATTTTTTTTTGAATTATATTATTACTTATGGTATTTTATTAGTCAATATTATGTACATTATATGTAGTATTTTTATATTGTTTACTCTGATGATGTTGTTGTGTTCATCCAATATCATGGATGGGTTATGTTGGTTTACTATTGGTGAAACCATTCCCAATAAATTTTTGGTTATTCTCAGTACCTTTCACTAGCTCATGGTGATCGGGAACATGATTTAGGCTATGTGATGGGTTGGATCAGGTGAAGGTTTGGGTCCACCTGGGTTGGTTTGTTATATTATGATCTATTGAAAGTTAATTTTACAGCTTTAGGAATTAAAGAAATCACCATGGTTATTTATTATTTATAATATGAGATTATAAAAGGAATAATGATAATTAAATCAAAACTAATGTATGAAATTACAAGAATAGTATAGAAATAAATCAAGTAAATATATTTTCTATTATTATATATATTTTTAGTAATATAATTCTTCAACTCAATCAAGAGGAAGATAAATCTATTGAGTCTTATTTGGAAAATATTTCTCAATGATCAAGGTATTCTTTTGGAATATTTTTCACATCTATGAGTATCCCATTTGTAAATGAGAACTTTAAGAAATATTTAAGAAATTATAAGTTTCCTAATTTTAATATATAAATTAATCATGTTTTAAAATTGAAATGTTATCGATGTGGATTAAAATATATTTCATAAAAATTATGTGTATTTTTCCTAAACTCAAATTTTCTTCCCTTATTTACTTTGATTTATAGCTCCATTATTTAATATCCTATTAATTTAATGGTTTTTGAAGTAATATCCCACTCCTTTAATTTTTTCTGAATTTTTTTAAACCCTTCTCCATCATAACTGAGATAAAAATTTTGAGGATTCAGTTTCTTTAAAGGGTGAATGTAACACCATGATATTTTATAAATTTATTACTTTAAGGAAATATCTTGTTTAATATAATGTTATATATGAAAAAAATAACTAAAGTGATTAATACTTTATTAAAATGAAATATAAACATAAATAAACTATGAATATACAATGTTAAAACAAATAAATTAACACTCATTGGAAAATGATATGAAATATGGTTAAGAACTCTTTATGTTTAAAAGGGTAATGTTTTTATGAAATAATTTTTTATTTATAATTAAAATTATAATTCAAAAATAAATTTTTTAATTTTTTAATATTAATTTGACTAAATTAACATAACATTTAAATTAATCATGTTAAAATTACTTCAAGGTTAATTTTTTATATTTTTCAGAAATAGTTGATTTGTAGGTGAATAGTAAAGAATACTGATTTAAAAAATTTAATCAATTTTATGATATTATCATGATATAAAAATGACATGAAAATTCAAGAAAAAAATTAAATACCAAATATTTATTTGTTATATAATATAATTCATCAAAAAATATAATTTTTAACTTATAAATATAAATTTGACACTTTGTAAATCTAAGTAATGATTTTATTAAATTAAAAACTATTTTTGTTTCTTCTAATTTAATATAATGTCCACAAGGTTCCTTTTAGTTTTAGTTTTTCTTTAAATTCAAATAGGTATCCTTTTATTAATAATAGTCTAATTAACTCCCTAGAAATCAAAAATATTAATGATATTGGTATAAAATCATTTTTATGATTTAAAAAGTAATTTTCCAAAACAAACAATTTTCATTGCATTTTGTGACCTTATATAAAAACTAATTTTTATGAATTATGGAAATTAAATCCTATAAAATGGATTACATGTTTTGGATTTGAATTTTTAAATTTGGTAATATTTTACATTTAATTTTTTGTCATAATTATTTGTAATCACGATAAAATTTTATCATCACTATAAAGGCTGAAAAGTGTAAAACAGGGATAAAACTATGGGATAAGGTCTCAAAATATCTCAAACATGTTACTTTATTTAATTTAATGATTTTATTTAGATATAAATAATCATATAATAAAAATAAAATAGAAATTTGGTGTCACTTTCTTTTCCTTATGACAACTATTTTGTTTTAATGTTATTTAAAAAACGCCACTCTATTATACATAATATTTTATAATATTTTATAATATGGAAAAAAATAAAATATGAATGGTTATAAAAAAAGTAAGACAAATAAATTATATTTATGATGGTAATTTATTTATAAATTAAGTGATCATATAATTACCTATAACGCTTTCACAACTTAGATGTATGACTTTTGAAAACGGGTGAAAAACAAATGAATATAATTTTAAAAAATATTAAAAGTGATTTTTTTTATAAGTTAGAGTATGTCATGATTTTTATGGATAAAAATAAAATTTATGTAGTTTTTTATATATTTAAATCCAAAATCAATTTTTATCTTGCTATTTTCAAATTCGAATTAGGTCAATAATCATGAAAATGAATTTTGGGATATTTTATATTAAATAATATTTTGTTAAAATATTTACTATAATTCGCCATAACATAATCATACCATAATTATGAGTTTCATTACAAGGGTTTAAATTTCTTACATTCCAATGATATTTTAGTTTTATATTTTTAAAATATTATTCAACCCATTACATTACATATGTAAGACTATCAAACAATGTTAGTTTTTCACAAAAATATTATTCTTAAGTATACACTACTATTTTATTCACAACACAATTTCTTCTTTGAAAGTAAATTTCATTTATTTAGAGGTAGACTTCATAATTTTTCCTACTCATATTTCAGCACTAGAAAAAACATTTAAAAACACAGGAAGATGACAATGAAGCTTAGTAAGGGGTTTAAAATAAAGTAATCATGTTAGTCTGATGAAAAACCCAAAAACCCCTAAAATTATTAGCTTTTTTACATTATTATTTTATTATATAAAATACATCATATCTATATTTGAAAAATAGTTCCAGTTCAAGGAACAAATTTAAAAATCTATAGTAATAAATCAAAACACTTATAGGAATCTTATATCATTATTTTAAAAACTCATGTCCCCTCATGTGAAAAATAACGGGATCCAAGTTAAATTCATAGGATAATCCTCCATTGTTAAATCCCTAATTTTTTCCATTAAATATAAGGAACATTACCCAATGAATTTTAAAGTTATATCAGGCTCACCCGTCGTATAAGTTGTATCAGGAAAACCCATTGTATAAGTTGTATTGGGCTCTCCCATCATTGTCTATAATTTTCAAGAACCATATCATGTATAAATATTTTTATATTATAAATTTTCATCATAAATCCATTTAAAATATTATTTGAACATACATGAAAAACACTTTCAGATATTGAAAAACCAATTCCTTTTAAAATCCTTTTTCTTTGAAAAACTAAAAATCCCTCGAACAAAATAACGGTTTTTTTAAACCATGGAATATTTTAAAAAAAATACAAATAAAAAATAATGGTCATGATTTTGGAAATGGTTTTTCAAGATATATATTATAAAAAAGAGAATTCAATTTTCCTTTTGTAAATAAATAAAAAACATTTCATATAAAATACTTAAACAAATTCCTTCTGAAAACATTTGAAATAATGTCATAAGAGATATAAAATTCCCTTTATAATTTATTTATGTCAATATAAATATATTAATAATATAATTTTATTAATATGGACATGGAGAGAAAATATTTATAATATAAAACAATAAAACAAATAAAATTACGTTTTATGGTGAAGTGTTCCTTATGAATTGATAACATTTAAACCAGCAAATAATTGAAGGAAATAACTTTAAATGGATTGGTAAACACGTTATTTTTTATATAATAATAATAAAATACATATATATTCATTTTTTTACAACACATTAAATAAAACATGTGGTGAAAATAACATAATTCTCAAATAAAGGGAATTGAGACTAGATATCCCTTACCTCAAGTCTGACTCATAAAATATTCCCTTTAACATCCTAGGTGATAAAATTATGTTAATTATTTAATTTCATAATTATATTTTTCAATTTATTTATTCCCTTTACTTCACTTTTAACTTTTTCATATTCAATTACTCAATCGATTATGTTCACCTCGAAAGTTTTGAGAATATATGACTTATATGTCAAAAATGACTTTGGTGGGTTGACTGTGGTAAAATAAATCATTATTATATCATTTATAGAATCTGAATAATGTTTAAATTTTAATTTTTATACATTAATTATACATTTATAAACAACCATGTATGGTTTTTATAAAAAATTAACTATGTTAAATCTTGGAGACACTAGTACGTATGTTTTCATGAGTAAGGTGTCCAGTTTTTTAAGGAATATTATTTAAAGAACGTAAGTATCATTTTATAATTCCAAAATTATTATTATATCATAAATATAATATTATATATGAATCAGTTTATATATACCATCTATTTCTTGAAATTATTAAAAATAAAAATGCATCGGTTCATAAGGTAATAGTTTGTACATACATGCGAGTGATGTTTTTATTTTTCATTGAATGGTAAAGAAATAATTAGAATATTTATTTACTAGTAAAGAATAAAATTTATATAATATATATCATATTTTTTATTTTTTATTTTTTATTCATATTTCTTACCTTCTATAAAAGATATAATTTTAAATTAAATAGATTGTATCGTGAGGCGGTGGTCCGCATTTATGCATGGGAAATGTTTTTTATTTTCTATTAGATGGATAAAAATATGAAAAAGAGTTACATCATAACCATAATAATATTTCAGTATATTATATATACTTATGTTGTTATATCATAAGTTAAGTATATGGTTTAAGGAGGTAAAGGAATAAATAGAAATAAAACACTCAGTTAAGAATTATAACTCTTCAAAAAAACTCCTTAAGTTTATACTTAAATCCTTATAAGGATGGTATCATGATAAAAAAAGTACATATAGTTAGTGTTTAGGGATTTATTAAGGGATTTTTATAGGTATTTTCTAATATAAGGGTGGAAAATATAGGATTCTAGGTGTCATTTTATAAGTGGGGGAGATGACACATTGGATATTTTTCAAAAGATTAAAATATATTAATGTAATAGTCAATCCATGTGGTTCAAAAATAGATATTTTTAAATAATGGATGATATAGGGTATAAATTTTACTAGAAAAGAGTATTTGTAAATTTTCATAGTCATTTTAACCCTTATTACTTTAGTATTAAGCCTTGTAACCTGGTTTAACTCTTACTGTGGTACCAAGTTTTTTTACCAAAGTTGTTGTTCATAATGACCAAAATTTAAATTGACATATTAAACAAATTTGAAAATCAGGATTAAAAATATAAAATAATTTACTCAATATTAAATCTCTATAACTAGGAGAAATTATTTTAAGTTAAAAAAGAAAAATGAAAAGAAAAACAGTTTTTTGAAAAATGTTTATTTATGACTGAAAATATACTTATACCTAAATAATGTATAATGATAAATCTTATATAATTAAATTATTTCTAAATTATCTTAATTTATTATTAAATTCATATCATAATGGTACATTTAAATTAACCTATTTATTTAAAATAAATGAATATTTTACAAAAACAGCTATTTTTCACTATTCATTGAAAAAATAATATTTTCAGAAAAATATCATAATTTCACCCCAATATAATTTTCATATAATAGTTTTAGAAATGTTTTATGTTTTATAATATATAATTTTAAACTCTATTTTTTAATATAATTAATTTTTGAGGCATAAAATAATTTTACTGGAAAAAAATTATTTATTTTTATTGAATTAGTCAATATATTTTAATTATGAATAACCTTTATAAATATTTTTCTCAATGTGGTTAATTACTATTGATACCTAAAATTTAATGACATTCTAAAAACTATCACATTTAAATAATAATATTTTTATACTATATTGTAATTAACTAAAATCTTAGTGTTGCCTGTTAAATAAGTTATCGAGCGTAGTATTATTTTAAACTAAATTTTTAGGGAGTTAAATTATGCCCTCTAAATAAATAGTATCCTCATAATTTTATCTAATTCCTGATAAAAAAAGTTTTAAAACATTTTTTTAATCATTACAATCAAGTGGAAGATAAAACATATAATCATAAAATGAAAGACCTTTTTAATATTTAGAAATACCTTCATTGAAATCTTGCATCATAAAAAGGGATCGTAAAAAATTCATTTGAAAAGTGGAAAAGATAAAGATGAAGGTCTATTGTAATAAAACTTAATTGGGTACCCAAATACCCATAAAATAGGAATGAAGTAAAAATATTTACCTGGAGGAGAAAAATAACATCCAAGGAATAATTGAGTGATAAAGAACATAGTCATGAGAAAGTTAATAAAATCAAAACCGTAAACCATTAGATTATAATAAAGGCCATAAATTTATAAAAAATAATGATAATAGGACAACATTTTTACTTTACGATTATTTTCCTATATTTGAGGGATTCCTTTCATATCATGATAGACAACATAAGGAAATCAAAATTACGTGATTTATTTCCATTTCAAAAGCATAATTTCATCATTTGGTTGTTATTTGATAATTGTTTCCACTTTTATCTCATCTCTTACTCCAAGAAATGAATATCTAAGATGATTTTTTTTCATGGTTGAAGAACAAAAATTAACTTTTAATGGATCAGAATATTAAAAATGGATAAGAAGTTATTCCTCCTTTGTATAGACATTAATCAAAAAATGTTTAGAGAAATATAAGATAATACCCAATATGTATAAAGATTCATATGAATAGATATTTCATTAATATCATATGCCTTGACAATAACACCCAACGTTTGACATAAATCATTCCAAAAATATTTAACATTAAAAATATTTCAAAAATGTTTGACCATGATTAAAACAAAAATATTAGAATGATTTGATCTCATATTCTTCCCTGGTCAACTGAATAATTATCTCCAAATAATATTAATCACTTATAGATCCATATTTATTAATCATAAACTCTCAAAAATATACTAATATTTTTCTTAAATAACATGAATCACCATAAATGCACAATGAAATCATATATTCATCAAAGATGTGATTCTAATATTTTTCCTTAAATAAACCCCGTATTATCCAAAATTATTTCCATTTAACTTAATCATATAATAATCCCAATATAGTAATTTTCTTCAAAATTATCTATAAACACTTATCCAAAAAAATCATATTTCAATCCCATGGTGATATATACGATAAATCATATGCTCCCAAAATGTAATAACCCCTTTATCCCAAATAACCATAATTTTCTTAACATTATATATCATCTAAACTTGAAAGGTTCTCAATACCTTCAACCTATCTCCAAAAATCATAAAATTGTTCTTAATAAAATAAAATTTTCACTACAATAAATGTCAAACATAAGATTTCCATATACATAAAACTTTCATGAAAACTCAATAAATGTCTCTGAAAGTACTCCAATCACATAAAACCTCAAAAATGTACTAATTCAATAAGAATTGTGATCATCCTTAAATTTATCAACTCGTAAATTACATACCACTACATCATAACTCTTGAAACCCTATATATAGGCACTTCTATCATTAAACATTATTCTTTATCTATTATCTAATATTTTCCTTTTAGTTATTTATACTACCTTATTATAATAGAATATATGAATCATGTCCTAAGATTCATGAATCTCAAAACATAAACAAAAATATAATTCATACGTTTTCTATATGAATTATAGTTTCTTAAAATTTATAATATATCCTTTTTATTCCTTTATTTATATGATATTTATAGTCCCCTTAATGATAATTCCTCCAAGGATATTAATTTTCTTGATTTCCATAATCCCTAAATAGAAATAATAACTTAAAACCATTGGAAGAATATTATCCACTTTTATAGTGTTAACCAAAATCTTCTTTTTCCATGGATGATTATTTCTCTATTCCCTCGTTTACCACATATAAAATATCTTTTTTACATTTGATACATTTACCTGGGTGTTTATTCCCATATTATTGACGCATATGATGTTGAATCTTTTTACCATCAGGATCATTATCCTCTGAACTTCTATGGAAATCCATTTTTATGTTATTTGGTGTGTTGGGAAACTAACCTAGGCTCGGGTTGTTAATAATAACTTTTTATAACTGGATAAGAATATCCACAATAATTTTTACTTTATATCTCATTCCATTCAGTTTAATGTTCTTACAAACAATGCATTGTCCTTTACATCCATCATTAATTTGTTTCCTACTTCTTATATCCATATACTAAAAGAAAAATGGTTAGTGTTCATATATCAAATAAAATCATAAAAACCTTTTAATGAGGTATATAAACCATAATTTTTCTTTAGTAATTTCATATCTTATAAAAAATATTTGATTTAACAAAAAATAACCAAAATTATCCATATATTTACCTATAATAATAAAAAATAATTATAACTTGTGCTTAAATAACATTGTAAAATCTAAATTTATCTAAACTGTTAATCAGATATCAACTGTAATTGCATGTTACTTAATCAACCAATATTTACAAATTTAATTACAATGTTTTCACTTTCTTTCAGTCTCATGATATTTTAGGTTTAAAGTTTTAGATAATTGAGAAAACCATTACATTAAATAGAGAAGATAGACACATAGTGTCTATTTTTTAACAAAATATGATTCTTAACTTTACACTCCAATTTAGTTCAAGAAACATTTTCTTCATTCAAGGATTATTTTCTTTATTCATAGGTAGACTTCTTAATTGTTCCTACTCGTCCTTAGGATTAGTGAAAAATAATTAAAAATATAGGTTGTGAAAATAAAAGCTCATTAAGGTATATAAAAATGACAGAATCTTATTTTCCTATAAAAACATGAAAAACCATAAAATTTTCACCTTTTAAAAATTATCAGTTAAGGGTATAAAATAAATATTATCAATATTTGGAAAAAATATAGCTTAATGAAAAGCATTAAAACCCATAGTAAGAAATAGAAACCACGATAGAAATATTAGATAAATATGTTAATAAATTTTGATCACTCCTATTAGAAATAATTTGAACCCAGTTTAATATATTGTCGAAACCTTCCCAATTAACTCCCTACTTGTTACCTTTGAATAAATGAAACATTATCCAATGCATTGGATAGCTATATCAGGATCACCCACCATATAAGTTGTATTTGTCTCACCCACCATATAATTTGTATCAAGTTCACCCATCATTATATATAATGATCAAGTAACATATAATAAATATAAAAAAATTAATCTTGAACCATTTTAACATAAATACATTTAAATAATATTTTTAAACCACATACAAAACACTTTCGGATATAGAAATACCATTCAATTTAAAACACCTTTTCAATGAAAAACTAAAAATTGTCCAAAAAAAGGAAAATTGGTTTCTTTGAAAAAAAATGGAATTATGTAATGGAATCAAAATAATTAATAAATTTCAGGATGGGGGTATAATTAAATCATGTTATATATGTTAAAATAGAATATTGTGTTTTCCCTTTAGAAAAGAAAGTCAAAATTTTCTGTATAAAATATGTAAAAAGATTCCTTTTGAAAACATTTGAAATAAATTCAAAAGAGACATAAAATTTCATTTATAAATTATTTATTTAAATATAGATATATACATAAAATAATTCAAATAATATTTTCATAGATCAATGAAATTTAGAAAATAATCTTTTAAAAAATTTGAAATGAGGTTTAAAGGTAAATTGTCCCTTAAGACTTGATAACTTTTGAACCAATGAAACATTTAAAGAAATAAATTTGAATGGATATTCTAATAAATTATTTTTTACATAATGATTATAAAAAGAAATTAAAAATTCTGTTTATACACCACCTAAAGTAAACATTTGGTAAAAATAACTTATGTCTCAAAGAAAAGAAATTAAGACTATAAATCCATTACCTCTAGTCTAAACCATCATGTACGATCTTTAACATACAAAATAATGAACTTATATTAATTATTTATTTTATTAATATAATTTTTTCAGTTTATTATTCATTTTATTTAACTTTTACCCATTTCATATTCTATTATTTTATCAATTAGTTTCATGTTGGTCATTTTGAGGATATTCAGCTCATATATCAATAATGATTTCAGTAGGATGACTATGAAAAAATGAATCATTATTATATACTTTATATAATATTAATCAAGTTATAATAATCATTTTTATACCTTAAATAAACTTCTATAACTAACCATGTGTTTGGTTAGGAAAAATGAATTACGTTGCATCATGGTGACGGTAGTCCGTACGTACGAATAAGTAACATTTCCAATTTTCAATGAATGAGAGGTAAATAAGGTAAGTATCATTTTATCATTGAATAATTATTATTATATCATAAATATTATATTATTTATTTAAATTCATTTATACATACCAACTATTCAAGTCAGTTATGAAAAATTAAATTCATCGGTTCGTGAGGCGGTAGTCTTCACAAACGCATGAACGATGTTTTTTATTTTTCATTTGATGGTGAAAAATAATTAAAGTATTTATATATAATTACATAATTAAATTTATATCACATTTATCATATTATTTCATTTTTATCCATCATTATTACCACCCAAAAGATTCATTAAGGGAAAATGAAATACATCATCTCATTAGGTGATAGTCTATACGTATGCACGAGCGATGTTTTTATTTTAAATTAAATAAATAAGTTGATGAAAATGTGTTATAACATAACCATAATAAAATTTAACTATATTTTAGATACTGATGTTATTATATCACAATTTTTAGTAGAGGTTTTTAGGGGATAAAATAATAAATAAAAATGAAACACTTGGTTAAGGACTATACCTCTTCTTTAGACAACCTCTTAAGGTTTATACCTGAATCCTTGTTTGGATGGTATTATAATCCTAAAATGACCTCTATGAAATGGTTAGGTCTATTATAAAGTAATTTGGGTATGTATATTCCAAGATAAAATGCTCTTGATTTTTCTATAAGATAATATAAGAGGTGTCCTTTTATAAGTGAGGGAGAGGACACACATGGAATTGTTCAAAATATTGAAATAAATTAATGTATTACTATAGGAAAGGGGAACCAAAATAGATAATTTTAAAATAAGGGAGGGTATAGAGTCAAAATATGATCACAAAATGGTATTTATAAAAAAAATTATGTCATATTAAGGCTTATCATTTTAGTTTTAAACCTCTTAACCCAGTTTAACTCTTACTGTGGCAACTAGCATTTTTACCAAAGTTATTATTCATAATGATCAAAAACTAAGTTTACCTGTATAAAAAAAATTAACCTATTCATTATCAATATTAAATGCAAATAAATGATTGTAATTAATTTAAAATAAAAATACAAAAAACAATGAAAATTAGTTTTTACAAAAATGATTTTTTATGCC
Organism: Viscum album; assembly: GCA_963277665.1. Lineage (NCBI taxonomy): Eukaryota > Viridiplantae > Streptophyta > Magnoliopsida > Santalales > Viscaceae > Viscum > Viscum album. The sequence continues at coordinate 1,875,323,143 of OY728122.1, read as the reverse complement.
AAGAAATGAACATATACGAAAATCAAGTATAATATTGATTAATATATAGTTAATTATATTATTTCTAAAATATGGTAATTTTTAATATAATTAAAATCATAATGTGATATTTAAATTACATGATATAATGAAAATAAATGATTGTTTTACAAAAATCGATATTTTCACTATTCATTTAAAAAAATTCAGAAAAATACTGAAATATCACCCCAATATAATTTTTATATACTAGTTTAAAAAATGATATAATTTTTAAAAAATTAAATTTCTATCTATGTAAAAAAATTAATTATTGTATTCTCTCAGAAAAAAATAATAAAACCAATTTTTGAAGAAAATATATTTTTGAACCATAAAATAACTTTACTAAATATTGAATACCTATTTGTTATGAATTAATCAATACATTTTCATTATATGAAACCCTTATATATATTTTTATAATATGATCATTCATATTAATAATAAAAATTTAATATTTTGGATATAACATTCACATTTAAATAATAATATTTTTATAGTATATCACAATTCACATAAATCTCAGTGTCCGTGCTAATTAAGCTATTGATCATATTATTACTTTAAACTAAATTTTATGGGTGTTACCTTCAAAACAAATTTGATAACATAATAGGACCCATGGGAAGGTAAATGGTCTAAAATTTCATCCATGAACTATTTTTTAGCCACTTTACACCTTAGAGGTACATTTTTAACCCTTAAAGACATAATATTTATGAAAATTCCATTGATTTCTACCTATAAAAATACACTTAATATAACCCTTAAAAGGAAAATATGGGTTTTATTTTATCTTAAAAAACATTCTCAAATACCTTTATAACTTCCTATACCATGTTTCAAATCCAATTTTGTTTCCGTTAACTTCTCTTTTAAAGTCCATAATCTCAATAGAAAGGGGAAGAATAGGTATAAGTCGTAAAAAAAATTATTTTAGGTTTACTTACTATTATACCTCCTTAAAATGAAAACTAACCATATTAATATAATTATATAAATATCTATAATATAGTAAAATTTTATTTTACTGATTGAAAATCTATTTTATACTTCTTTTAAATCCTATGGAAAATAAAAATGTCGCTTGTGTATACGTGCGTAATACCGCCTCCTAAAAGTGATTTGTTTGATTTTTTATATCCACATCACATAGATTGTTATAGAGATATATTTAATTTATATATATTAATTTTATTAAAAAATTATAATTTTATAAAGATAAAATAGTTTGTACCTATTTACCCACCCATACCTCAGAAAATGATAATGTCGCTAATGCGTACATATGGACTACCCCATCAACAAAGTGATGTGATTCATTTTTCATTTCCAACATAAATAGATGGTAAAAGGGAATGTTTTAATGGATAAATACAAAATTTATAATATGATTATGGTTATTTTTAATATTTCAGTCATTATATTAATAATAGTAACAATAAATTATCATTATAAATTTAAAATCCATTAAATGATCTTACAGAGTCACTTTGAAGTAATAACCTCTTACCTTTAGTTTTAATTTTTCTTATTTATATAAATCTTATAGAATAAATTTTATCACCTTTATAAAAAGTTTTTAAAATTATTAATATTCTATAAAAGTGATAATATTACTATAAAATAATATATTCTTACTGATTCGGTCATTATAACATGTTCTTATTAAGGTCACTTTTTACCACTGACATGAATGATGTTATAATAATTATGTCATTTATGATTAACAAAACGTAGATAATTTTAATATTTTCTAATAATTATGAATTTAATATATTTTTCAAACAATTATAGTGGTAATGTATATATATATATAAATGAATGTGTGTTATTCAAATAAATTCTGTATACAAAGTTAATACTTTAAACAAAGGAATTTTTAAGTTTTACATGTGACACATCACCATATGTTCCATAAAATATCCATGTAAATTTAAAATAATATAAAATTAATATATAATATAACCATGAACATTATTCAAGTGATGAAATTGTGACCACATTGTAAAGACAAATCCAAAAAAATCAAAACATGTATGGAAAAATGGATACTTAACACATAAAATTGTTTTTTAACAAAGATTTTTTAATAAATTGGTAATAATAAATGGTAATATAATGATATAGAGTATAATAAATATAAATATAGGTATTTTATATATTTATTATAAGATGAAATTTATTATATATGTGGTTATAACAAGTTCGACCAAGAGGAAATATGAGGTAACTGTATTTTTAACTCAATTTCCATTCATTAAGTTATATAACTTGTTCATTGGATATGTTATGCAATGACTATGTGTGTTGTGACCTATGATTAATTTATTTTTTATTTACACATTTTTTATGTGGATTTACATTTTTTTCACATATTAACATCATTAATTGATTCCAACTTCAAATATTGTGATCTTTTTAGGGTCATTGGTCTCACTTTCAATTCATTGATACATGTTTCATATTGAGAACCATTTTATATAGTGTAATTACTACACAAATAATTTAAATTGAAATATTTCTTAAATTATATCATAATTTTTAGAGAATAATATTATGTACCTTCATTCAATGGATTTTGATTCGAGCATACTAAATTTTTAAGGGTTTCTCATGTCAAACTCCATTCTTTTATTCATGTTTTGATTAATACACCTATATTTCTTTATATAGTGTATATAATACATATTTTACATTTAATATCATTAATAACTTTATTCTAATGATGTTCTATGTTCCTACTCATGTTAATTCTTTCAAAAGTTTTTTTATCTTAAAATATGAAAGGGAATTTTATTTAAAACATTGTTTTGAATATTTGAAACTCCTTTTTTTCATATATTTATACCAAATGTAATTTAATAAATGTTTCTATGTGTAATTAAATTTTTTATAAATTATTCTTCTATTAAATTTTACTTTGTTTAAAAATATTTAAAATAATTGTTTTTAGAAAAATCTTATATGACCCACTTTTAACTTTCATTATAAAAGTGTGAAAATAATTTTTTTCTTAAAGAATAAAACATGAATAGATTTTTTATCTATCATGTACTATATTAATTATTAAGATTAATTTCTATTTTTATTGGGTTTTTAAAATAAAATTTCATTTAAATTATTCATGGAATTTTTAGTTCTTAAATGTTTCCAAAAAAAAATAATTTTTTTGCTTTGTTTTTAAAGTGTATTTATAATATTTTTATAAAATTGGTTTTCATTTATATAGAAATACTTTAAATTATTTTTTTTAAGATATATTTTATAATGATTCCGTCCTTATTTCTTTATATGTATTATAATTATCTTTTATAGAAACTGACATGAAATTCATTTCATTTCTACTGGTTATTCAAGCTATATTGGAGTGATATTTTTTATGAGTTTTATATTAAAATAAAATAACTTTGAGTTTTTATCATGTGATGTTACTTAAAAATTTTATTTTTTGATGATTGATCCTAGTTATAGATCTCCAAATTAATTATAAATCATTTAGACTTCAAATAAAAATGTTAAAATGATTCGATTAGGTTACACCAATAGAAAGGTTTTTATGAATGAGTTTAACATAAGTTCGAATATGATATCTCAAGATACCTACATATATTTTCTTATCTTTCTATGAGTTCTCTAGTTCCTTTAACCAAATATTGATTTCACATGTTTTTTAATTTTTTACTGATAGGACTCTAGTCTTGTGTTAAATTTTTATAACATGAATCATGATTTATGAGACATGTTTTGTTGGAAATGAATATATTAGGTTATTTCCATGCACTTTAATTGTATTACAATACCATTATAATCATCTAATACTCTATTATTTTTCTTTGATTTTTAATCCTATGTTAACCATATTAAGTGTTTTATTTCACCCTTCTTGTATTTCCATTTCCATGTGTTATGGGGAAAATTATTATATATGATATTTCCAGAAAGACATATTGAGTGGTTAATTTTGTGGGAGATTTTTATGCCTCCTTATGGAATAGTAAAATATAGGTGTACTGAAAAAATGATCATTTTATGATATATTCCTGGGGTGTTCTATGTAAAAGGTTTTTTACTAATTCTCTAAATTTCAAAAACTAAATGTTCTTGGGTATATAAGTGACTCAATGTTGGTTGTTATTATAATTTTTAAATGTAATTATGGATGGTTAAAATTAATTTACATAATTTGGTATCAAATAAATTTTAAAAATTATATGTTTGTAACACCAAATTTGGGCATACATCTTTATGGAATTATAGGAATTATCTCCTTTTATAACACTTGTTTCCTTAATCATTAATGAAAAAATATATTTTTTTTCTTAACATAGTTTTAATATTCAATAGGAAATATTAATATTAGATTTTATTGTGTTTTATTTAAAGTCTTTTACTATTTATTTCATTTTTCTATGATCCATAATCTCTCAAAAATAATTTTTAGTCCATATATGATGGAATGGGTAAGATTTGATTAGTGAAGAGTTTAGTGATTTCTTGATCATAAATAATTGGAAGTGTAATATCTTGGTTTTTTTAGGAAGAAAAATATCTGATTTGTGTTTAATAATCTTTCTTGGAGTGATTTATTATTTTACTTCCACAAATAAGAAGGAGAGTATTCCTATGTGGTGACATCTATCAAGTCGAACCATTCCAATACTATTCAACAAAGTGTGAGAGGTGACAAAATTGTAAAATATCCCACTTACTAGTTAATAATAATATAAACCAAAAATTTAAAAACTAGGATTGATTTGTAATTATATAACTTACCAAGAACCAATCACCCATTTTTCATTCAATTTTAAATCTATTTTCCACTAACATTCTTGGCTTTCTGAACAAAAGTTCTTTAAAACATCCATTTTTTTTCAAACAAATGTCACATTTGATTTGTAACCACTTTGTTTTGGGGAAAACTATTGGTTTCTCATTAATCCTACATTTAACCTTGAAGATAATACTTTTTCAAACCTCGTGATAATGTGTTCTCAAAACATGGAATCATTTTCATGGTGAAAGTTCCAAACATATAACTCTTCTTCTTCATAACTATGAAAACTAATAATAATATTTACCCTTTTCATCCAAAAATTGAGTGAAATTTTCAAATTGAATAAAGAAAATTAAACATATAATTATAATTTGAGGAAATTTTTGTGACATACTCTATTGTAACTTATTGTGTTCATATTGGTCCATTAATCATAGAATTCAACTGTAAAGACCTGTAATTTTCAAGGAAAATTTTTTTCTTGATTCTTTGGAATTTTACGAGTCTGTGGCTTCTAACGGCACCAGATTCTGAGGCCCAGTGAGCCAAGAATCAATTTCTGAATTTTTGTTCGGGAACATTCAGTGAACAAACGAACGAGTTTTTATATCTTTTGAACCGGTGCTCAGAATTTAAATCTGAGGGCACTGATGAACTCGTAGTGCTGATAATGGTATAAGGGAACCTTTATCGCAGTTGAGTTTTATACAGGTTTGAAGTTATATTTTGGAGATTAATATTAAATTAAATAAAAATTGTGTTGTACACAATTTTATTTTGAGAGTTAGTTAAATCCTACATGGGGAAGTTATTGGTGGGTCCCATCCCCACATAACTTCCCATGTGTAGATATTTGTGAGGCGGGCCCACATGAGCCCAACCTTTCATCTCCTCTTAAACTCCCTTAAACTCCCTATTTAACTCCACCTCATTTAATTGAACAACCCTTCACCTTCCATCTCCCTCACTCTAATTAATTTTCCAACCCATATCAATTAATTAAACAACTCTTCAATTAATTAATTAAAGAGTTTTTTAATTAATTTGATTCCTTGGAATGTTTATTAAAATAAAGGAAAGCCTTATTTTAATTTTGGATGGCAAATATTGTGCTGGGGAAATCGTTGAAGAGTTAGAAAGAGAGCTTTCCTCCTTCGATAAAGAACCTTCTCTCTTGACGAAGAATGGACATCTACTCTTCTCTTCCTTCGCGTCAAGGGAGAAGAAGCCGACTTCGGAGACTGATGCCAGCGACAACATTCTTTCTTCCTCTGATGTCAATGGGGTCGGCATCATTCTTCTGCAACGTCGTTTTATCGCGACACTTGCCTCTTTCCACGACTCGATGATGTGCAACATCATAATCAAGGTAGGTTGGATTGCTTCAATTTTATTTGAATAAAAATTTTATTCGTTCTATGTGAAACCATGTCTATCTTTGTCCAATTGATAACGCCTAAGGCAGAGGGCGTGGGCCGAACAAACACGGCCCGACGACCCTCCGATGGTTGATCATCAATGCGCGGATTGATGGGTGACGATGAAATGGGACCGCAACGGCGATTTGAAGCCGTCGCAGTGGAGAGCAGGTCCCAGGAGAGCCGCAGGCGCAAACGGTGGGCGAATCGGACCATCGGAGCGCATCTGGTGGTCCGCGAAAGGCGGCGGCGGCGGCGCGCAGCCGGAGCAGACCGCCGCGGCTGAGCCGCAGTGGAAGGATGAACCGGAATGGCTTTTTAGTTCTATAAAATAGAAAGGTGCAGCTTAATGTCCTACCAGCTGGGGGAGGCCACACCCCCGCACGCTTGGCCAGCTGGCTGAGCCAGCTCCCCCCGGCCAGGTCGGGGCGGGCCACGTGGGTCGGGCCGTGCCGGTCGGGCTACGCCAGTTGGGCCGGGCCGCGCTAGCGGGGCCGGACCGCACCCAGTCGGGCCGACCCATGGCGGGTTGGGCCGGGTCGGGCCGGGCCCAGACCCCCCTTTTCGGACCATATTAGATTAAATGATCATACTTTGAGCTACGGACCTCCGATCGATGCACTATCAATTGATTAGGAATCCTTGGATCGAGATGGTCGTTTCGGTATATTACACTCAAGGTTTCAGAAAATTTTGGGTACGACCGGGTTGGTTCGAACCCGAAACCAACCGGGCCCACGGAGCGAAAACGCTTATAACTTAAGGACCGAACGTCTGATTGACATGCCATCAATTGCGTTGGATTCCTTTTGATGAGACAGTTATTTTGGAATAATCCACATGAGGATTGGACATAGTTGGAGTATATCTAGGTTGTTTTTAGATTAAAAACCAACCGGGCCCCTGGAACGGAAAATCCAATAATTCTCAGACCGGACGTCCGTTTGACGAACCGTCAGCGGCGTTGGTAATCTCGTTGAGAAACAGTTCCCTTGAGTATACCCCATGGGATTTTAGGGTATAGTTGTGATACGTTTGGATTGGATCATACACAAAACCAACCGGGCCCCCAGGACAAAAAGGCTAATAACTCACAGATCGGGCGTCCAATTGACATGTCGTCTATTGCGTTGAGATTCCTATGTCATGACGGATATTTGAGATAATTATTCATGGGACTTCGTGAAACTTGGAGTGTCTACTAGTATCTTGTGGAGAGGATCCTCCTGGAGATGAGAATACAAAGTACGGAGACCTAGTAGTTGGCTGAGACCTGATGACTGCTTATCCGATTTGTTCCGGAGTGACTTGACTAGCCTAGTGGGGATTGCTACTGTGTAAGGGCGGCGAACCCATGGAGGGGAGCACTGCTGTGTAGGGGCGGTAGACCCGCGGTGCTTGATAGAAGGATTACCTCTGTAGGCTATTAGGGGGAGCGCTACTGTGTTGGGGCGGCAGACCCATGGCGGGGAGCGCAAATGTGTTGGGGCGGCAGACCCACGGTACTCTACAGGAGAAGTACCTCAGTAGTCTAAGGATAGTGGGTAGCACCTTAGAGTCATGAAATGACTAATTCACTTGATAGATAATGAGTTCTCCAGTAGCCGTGTTTTCAACATCTTGAATATAAATCTTGGTTTGAGCTAAGTCAATAAACTTTGTGTTTTCCTCATTATTGAGATGGGTTACTTGATAACTTTGGTATATGTATGGGAATATACCTAAGTAAAGGTTATATGTTGATATATTTCTTTGTGGTTTATCCTTGTTGGATTTTGTGAGACCTTGAGGGTCTCGGGGTCCCTACTGAGTATCGTCATACTCACCCCTACACGGGCTATGCCCGCACCTCGTTGTGTTGGATGTAGACGACAGACAGCGCTGACCGAGCCAGAGTGTACGAGGACTGGACGGTACCCGGAGGTGGACACTCGGCGTGACTGCACACGGAGCGGAATGATAGATGGGGAGTGTTGAGGAGGACTTATGTACCTACCCTTTAGGTAGGAACCCGGAGGACGAACCAGGAGTTTCTTCACCATTCAGTTGTTTGTCTTTTCAGTTTTACTTTCTTTCAGTTGTAGTTGTACCTTTATGTTGGGCTTGTATTCTGGCCCCTTTGTACATTCATCACACTTGTTATACTAGTTTACTTAGTGTTTTCTTCTCCTTGTACTCTGGTTGTGTGTGTGTTTACATTTTATAAAAGCAAATGCCTTCCCTTTTTATCAAGATTTACGCCTTCGGTGCTAGTCTCCAACCCCTAGCCTATGGAAGGCGGGCTTGGGGTAGTCACAGCATGGGCCCCGAGGACGGGTCATAAAAAATTGGTGTCAGACGGCGTCGGTTCTATCGTAGAACTTAGGACTCTGATATTTCCTTTCTGTGAAGCAATACTGTTAAGGGTACCGAGTGTGGTTTTCAGTTCAGGGAATCTTGTGTTGGTGTGGCGGCTAACATATCCATACACCAAGACCCTGACTACTGATTTCTGACTCAGTGCACGAAAACACTGAGTGCGTGTGTGTTTTTGAAAGTTTTATTTAAGTCAGCTAAAACCAGGTCAGCTCACCAGGTATAGACTTTTGACCATGTCGCATCTGTTTAGGATGCCACCACGCAGACAGTCAGTTGAAGTTCTGATAGAATACACAATGACGGCCCACCGAGTGAAGAGGCTCCGGTGCAGGGCCCTCTTGCTATATTGGAACCTTCGGGCGGTGTACCAGTAGCACCACCACCCATTAGGCAGTAGATTCCACCACCCATACTAGCGGACGGTGCACGCTGGCAGAGCGCGTTGCATGAGTTCCAGCATCAGAGGCCTCTAAGGTTATGAGGTGAGACAGATTCCCAGGCAGCAGTGGACCGGATGGGGGTGATTGCTAGAGTTCCACACCTAGTTTAGAAACTAGTAGAGTAGATAGTGATCTTATCTACTAGTGTTTCCCAGTGAGTGACCATGAGGTTGTTTCGCCTAGTGATGAGGCTTTGGTACATGGACCGATTCCTGAGATAGTACCTTCGGGTAGTGTGCCAGCTATATCACTACCCATTGGTTAGCAGTTACAACTGGTGGTACCGGTAGATGACTCATGTAGGAATAGTTCCTTACACATGTCTCAACATTAGATACCCCTCAGGTTCCGAGGAGAGCCCAACTCACAGGTGGCTGAGGACTGGCTTGAGGAGGTGGGTGAGAGTTTTCTAGAGCTTATACAGCTTCGACAGGATGACTTGTCTATAGCTAAGTGTTCATCGAGGCATATCAATCATTCCTAGTACTCAATGAATACTAAGTAAACAGTTCTTTAGAGCACGGACCTCTAAGCGAGGTATGTTTATGGACATATGAGCCAGCACTTTTTCCTCTATGCATTCCTTTTTATGTGAGGGTTCTAGAGAGAACCTTTGTGGTTGAATGTTCATTGGCTGAGTGGTTACAGCTGGTGAATATTAACAGTTGTAAGCATCAAACTGGCGTCAGACTCAGAGACATGAGCCTGTAAAATGGTTCAAGAAGAGGAAGTGTTAAGGACAGATGGATCTGTAGAGTAGCAGACATGGAAGCAGAGCTAGGAGGGCATCATGTGGTGATGTACATTTCGACTTGTTACAACCACTCACCTTTATAGTTCCCACTAGGCTTAGGGAGAATGAGGGTTGGGGAATAGAGTATCTTCATGCGGTCAAGTAGTGTGACCCAAGGGCTCTAGGAATGATTCGAGGTATGGTCTATGTCTACTAATAGCTACTGTAACAATAGACAATGATACGAATCATTCCTTCTTTCCACGAATCTTGTCCCAAACCTCAAGTTTTTGGTTAAGATGTTTACTTGACCCTAACATCTGTAGATACATTTGGGATGAGACTCGATAATCATGCTTACACCGACGGTGTGATCTAACCCTTGAGGCGAGAGTTTTGGTTGGAACCTCTTGGTGGTAGCGTCGAGGCCTTACAACATTAGTTTGGGTATAGACTAGGCAACTAATGTTCATACACAGATTGACTGTATTAGGAAAAATGGTTGTATTTTACCTACAACGTTGGGATGGGATTTTGCTTGGTCGACGAAAAGGTAAATCTAGGAAGAACATGATAAAATCATTCTTAGAAGGTACAGTTGATCACTCAAGAGTCAGCCAGACTTACATTTGTGCCAGACTTCTCTAGAGTTGCAGCATCGTTTTCAGCATTGACGAGAAAGGGACATCCCTTCGTATTGTCTGAGAGATGCCAGTGGAGTTTTCAGGTGCTGAGGTAGATGTTGGCTACTGCACACATCTTAATGTTACAGGAGGAGGTGTTGAGGGAGTTTCACACTTCCCCTCTAGCGGTACATCCAGGAGTGGTGAAGATGTATCAGGACCTCAGACGACAGCACTGGTGGCCGGGAATGAGAAGGTTGTAGTAGAGTTTGTTTCATGATGCCTCACTTGTCAGCAAGTGAAGGCAGAGCACCAGGTACCAGCAGATGGTTCAGGCTATGACGGAGAAGGTGAAGATCATCCAGGAACGGATGAAGACTGCACAGAGCAGACAAAAGTCTTGTGTTGATAGGATACGGAGACCACTAGAGTTTGATGATGGAGCCCGCATATTCCTACGGGTCTCACCTCGATGAGGTCAACAGAGATTTGGCTGAGGTGGAAAGTTATCTCCATGTTTTATCAGACCTTTCCAGGTCCCCAGCAGAGTAAGAAAGGTGGCTTACCGCCTGGCCTTTCCACCTCAGATGCACCGGGTGCACGATTTCATCCACTTATCTTAGCTGAGGAGATGCGTGAACGACCTATCCGTCATCATCGACCACGGGGAGATAGACATCGAAGATGGGGAAACATTCATGAAGGTTTTAGTAGAGATTGGGGATCGACAGGAGCGGGTCCTACGAGGATGATCGATTCCTCTGGTGTGCATTCGCTGGCAGCAGAGGAACCTCCAGGGGAGCACATGGGAGCAAGAGGCTCAGATGCGTGCTCACCCCTTTTGTATCCCTAGTGTGTGTTGTAGCTTTACGGGGACGTAAATCTCTAAGGTGGGAGTAATGTAAAGACCAGTAATTTTCAAGGAAAATTTTTTTCTTGATTCATTGAAATTTTACGAGTCTTTGGCTTCGGACGGTGCCTAATTTTGAGGCCCAGTGTGCCCGGAATCAATTTATGAAGATTTTTTTGGGTACATTCAGTGAATGAATGAACGATTTTTTCTTTCATTTGAACCGGTGCTCAGAATTTAAATATGCGGGCACCGATGAACTCGCAGCGCCGATAATTTCTTAAGGGAACCATTATAGCAGTTGCGTTTTATGCGGGTTTGAAGTTATATTTTGGATTTTAACCAAAAATTAAATAAAAATTATGTTGTACACAATTTTATTTTGAGAGTTAGTTAAATCCTACATGGGGAAGTTATTGGTGGGTCCCATACCCACATAACTTCCCATGTGTGGATATTTGTGAGGTGGGGCCCACAAGAGCCCAACCTTTCATCTCCTCTTAAACTCCCTTAAACTCCCTATTTAACTCCACCTAATTTAATTAAACAAACCTTCACCTTCCATCTCCCTCAATAAAATTAATTTTCCAACCCATCCTAATTAATTAAACAACTCTTCAACTAATTAATTAAAGAGTTTTATATTTAATTTGAATGCTTGGAAAGTTTATTAAAATAAGGGAAAGCCTTATTTTAATTTTGGTTGGAAAATATTGTGATGGGGAAATCCTTGAAGATTTAGAAAGAGAGCTTTCCTCCTTCGATGAAAAACGTTCTCTCGACAAAGAACGACCATCTACTCTACTCTCCCTCCGCGTCAAGGGAGAAGATGCCCACTGCGGAGACCGATGTTGGTGACAATGTTCTTTCTTCCTCCGATGTCGACGAGATCGACACTGTTCTTCTGCGAAGCCATTCTATCACGACGCTTGCCTCTTTTCGCGGCTCAATGACGTGCAACTTCATAATCGAGGTAGGGTGGATTGCTTCAATTTTATTAGAATAAAATTGTTATTCGTTCTACGTGAAACCATGTCTATCTTTGGCCAATTGATAACACCTAACGCGGAGGGTGCGGACCGAACAAACATGGCTTGATGACCCTCTATTGGTTGATTGTCTGTTAGCGGATTGACAAGCGATGACGAAACGGGACTGCAATGGCGATTTGAAGTTGTCGCAGTGGATAGCAGGTCATGGGAGAGCTGCAACGCAAACGGTGGGCGAATCGGACCACCGGAGCGTGTCCAGTGGTCCGCGGAAGGCGGCGGTGGCGGCGCGCCACCAGAGCAGACCGACCCGGCTGAACCGCGGTGGTGGGATGAACTGTAATGGATTTTCCATTCTATAAGTTGGGAAGATGCGGCTTAATGTTGCGCCAGTTGGGGGAGCCCCCCCCCCCCCCACACAATCGGCCAGCTGGCTGAGCCAGTTCCCCCCCTACCGGGCCAGGGCGGGCCATGCGGGTCGGGCCACACCAGCCAGGTCGGGACTCACCCAGCTGGGCCGGACCCGGACCCAGGTCAGGTCGACCCTGTTCGGGCCTACCCAGGGCGGGTTGGGCCGGGTCGGACTGGGCCCAGACCCCCTTTTTCGGATCAGATTCATTTAAATGCTCATAACTTGAGCTACAGACTTCTGATCGATGAACCATCTATTGCGTAGTAATCCTTGGATCGAGAAGATTATTTAGGTATGTTACACTCAAGGTTTCGGAAAATTTTGAGTATGGCCGGTTTGGTTCGACCCCGAAACCAACCAGGCCCATGGAGCGGAAATGCTTATAACTTAAGGACCAGACGTCTGATTAATGTGCCATAAATTGTGTTGGATTATTTTTGATGAGATGGTTCTTTTGGCATACTCCACTTGAGTATTGGACGCAGTTTGAGTATGACCGGGTTGGTTTTAGATTACAAAGAAACCGGACCCCTAGAACGGAAAAGCCAATAATTCTCAGACCGAACATCCATTTGACGAACCGTCTGCGGCATTGGTAATCTCGTTGAGAAATGGTTCCCTTGAGTATACCTCATGGAATTTCAGGGTACAGTTGATATACAATCATGTTGGTTCGTACACAAAACTAACCGGTCCCCAGGAACAAAAAGGCTAATAACTCACAGACCGGGCGCCCGATTGACGGGGCGTCAATTGCGTTGAGATTCTTATGCCATGACAGATCTTTGAGATACTTCTTCATGGGACTTGGTGACACGTGTAGTTTCAACCAGTAGCTCATGGAGTATATCCTCCTAGAGACAAGAATATAGAGTATGGAGACCTAGTATATGGCTGAGATCTGATGACTGCTTATCCGATTTGTTTCGGAGTGACATGACTAGCCCAGTAGGGAGCGCTACTATGTAGGGGAGGAAAACCCATGACGGGGAGTGCTACTGTGTAGGGGCGGTATACCCGCAGTGTAACAGCCCAAGATTTTATAAAAAAATATTCTTTTTAATTTTATTAAAGTCTTGTGTTGTACGCTACACCAAAAGGAGCTTGCACAACACGCATCCTTGACTTGCCTTGCATTACACGCAATCACGACCTTCCTCGATAGCGTGTGTAATACGCAATACCGAGTTTCACTAAAAAACGATATACTATTAAAATATTATTAAAACTAGCCGTTATGAATAGTAATAACCACTTTTTAAAACTCTGTAAATCTTATTTTTCAAAATGAACTTCATTTTTGGATTCGGAGTATCGAATTTAGCCTAAGGTGAAATTTTGGTACTTTTCGGATAACTTTCATATTCTGATGAATAGTGAAAATTACTAAATTATAATTAAAAACAACTTTTTTAATCGAAATAATTAATAGTGATAAATTATTAATTTGAGTGGTTTTAAAGTATATTTAGAATATATTTTTACAATTTAATACAATGTTGGTCATTGGATGTAATTTCACATTTAAACCAGACATAATCAAGTGTCAATCTTTTGATAGATATTGTTTCTTAAAAACACGCTATTTGTTTTAACAGCGGGATTTAATTATAAAATTAATTAATGCAAATTCTATGATATGAATTTGGTAAAATAGACTTCATTTTTGAATTCGGAATATGAAATATAGCTTAGGATGAAATTTTGGCATTGTTCTGAAAAACATCAATTTTTGATGAATAGTGAAACTACTAAGTGGTAGTTAAAAAATTAATTTCTTCATAAATCTTAATTTTACCGCTTCTGTGAATGGAATTTCAAAAATCCGAAAGACACGGTTGATGTCAGTAAGTAAAATGTGGTTCAATGAGATGAAAATAATTTTTGGTGAATAGTAACTTTTTACTTTTTTTTACCACGGTTAATAGTAAATAGGGTAACTAAGGGTAAATATGATATTACTATTACCCTAACACATGTCCTAATTCTATTGGATAAGTGTAATTCGACCAAAAACAACCTTATGAATATAATATGACCATTTAGGTCCACTTGGATTAGATTATGACATTTAATATTATATTATTTAATGAATAGTTAAAATAGTTAAAATCAAAGTTTAATAACTAAAACATTTTTAATATGGGGTTATACATAAGATAAATTCGACTATAAATATTCATTAGAAAGATAAAACGCTTTCCTACATAATGATATTTTATTTATAATTTTTAGACTTTAAATAAATTAACTTATTTATGACACAACGATGATGCAGTAATTACCCTTTTAAGGAAATATTAACATAATTGATGTTATAAATGCTCAAATGAATGTAATTTGAGACTTTTTATGACTTAAACTAATTTTATAGGTTACTATGATATATTAGTGTTGATTTAATCAACTTGGTTCGAACATATAATTCTGTTATGACTTTCACAAAAATCATATATCAAATAGTGTCAAAATTGACACAAAATAGTTTTTAAATCAAGTATTATATTATTAATTGTTATTTTATTCCTAAAAATCTAAGGTTCGGCCAAATGACTTAGATAAGGATATATTTATTAATAATATACAATTTGGGGTTCGTTTGGCATGTTATAGTAAGTGTATTAACCATATAGTGAAAGAAAACAAAAAGACACGGTAAAAGTTAAATTATTTAACTTAGAGTTAAATCTAATTGATAAGGTTAAAATAATAACCTAAACTTGTCTAAATCCTATTGGTTGATAGGATTTCGACCCATCCCCACTTTAGCTTCGAAATAAGACCCTTTGGAACCATTATAAACCGATATTGACTTTAATATAAAATAATATTTTGAGATATTCCTAAGGTGCCCCTCTCCTCCCTTATAAAAGGACACCTCCTCCCCCTCCTCCTCACACCAATTTGAGCACTCAAGCTCGGCCAACCCCTGCCAAAATCTCTTCTCCACTTCCCTAGAAACATACTAGAGGTTCTGGTCTTCCTCATAGACCAATTTTAGTGCCCTAAGAGGAGGTCTCAAAGAGGCGCTTCAAAGAAGAGGTAATTACCGTTACCAATTCTTTCATCTTTATTTCTTCTTCCACTTCTTCTTCTTAGGTTGTTTCATTATGAAGTAATAACATCAGTATCACTCATATACTGATATGTTATTATAAGTATGAAACAACCCTATTTCACCATCTATCCATCCTACGGAAAAAGAAATCACTGCGCGTGCGTACGTACGGAATATCGTCTCCACGCCGTGGTGTAATCTATTTTCCTCCACCACCTTACATGGATGGGTATAATGGCGTAAAGAATAAATATACATAGTTATTACAACATCATATTGATTCTGATATATTGTATAATCCACTCCGATTCAATTCAATATTTATGAAAATGATATCATCGCTCGTGCGTACGTACGGACTACCGTCTCCACGACGCGATGAGATTCATTCTCCATGTTAACCATTTAAGAATGATTATAAAGTATATATAAGAAATAATAATGAAATATATGACATTATAAATCTACTGGATTATGTATATATATATATATATATGTATGTCATCTACTTACTTCCATTTCAAGACAATAAGGAATGGAAAACAGCGTTCATGCGTACGTACGGACTACCGTCTCCATGAACAGTGTTTTTCATTTTATTTATCTATCTATTATATATATATATATACTGAATATATATGATATATAAATCAAATTTTATATTCTGGAAGTATGTAAATCATGATATAAGTAATAATAATGTCAAGAACAACAAGTCAAAACACCTACGATAAATGAAACGATTTTACCCAAAACGCTTCTTTAACATGGAATTTACAAAAGAACGGGTAATATAATGTCATAAGTGAACCATATATGGTATCATAACAATGAATATGATTCTATAATAAGTCAATGACATTATTTAAATCATTATACAGGAGGTTCGGACACATACGAAGCAAATCGGACCTAAGGTAAGGGAAATATCACAATCTCATTTTTATCCGAGATTGTTTATTCGTAAGTATTTACTAGGGTGTATTTTATCATCCACATCCATGTTTACTCAATATGTAATATTATTTCCATCCGCCTAAAATTGTTTAAATCCATTTTTACCCTTCGGTGAGTTTTTAGTAATACGTATGAAAGGAATCTTTTGTCGTTTTTCGTACGAGGTACTTTTTGACTTTTCCGAAAAAAGTACGAAGAATGTTTTTTTTAACTTATACGGCTTGAATGGATTTTTAAAACATTATTTCCAAGAAGATTCCTTTACAAGTTTTCAAGTTTATTTTTAATCAACTTCTTTTATTTTAAAGTCGTATGACATGTTATGAAAGGAAAAAATGTTTTTGAAGTAGAAAGGATATTTTCCTCAAGAATGGAGTTCAAGTATTTTATCAAAATTATTTTCCATCTAAGATAATAAAAGGGTTCTGTTTTTATCCCTATTATTACATGGATTTGATTACATTGTGATGGAAAAATTTTTATGAATTCCTTTATCTTATATGAATTGTTTTATGATGTCATGTTGTTTAAGAATCCCATTTTTATTACATGGGTTACGTTATGATGTATGGTTTATGATTATGTGGCACACATAAGAAAGGATTCATTATAAGATGGGTGGGACCTATATCTCCCTCCAATGCATTGGGTAAAGATTTTATATCTCATGAGATAGACAGGGCTGGAACAGTAGGTTATACCGGTTCAGTGAAACAGGACTGAAACGAGGGTTACTCGATTCAGAAAGGGACTTTGTCCACTAAGATAGTCTTGGCAATGAGTCATGACTAACAAGAAAAGATTTTACATGATTATGTGTGCATGCCACAAAGTTTCAAGTTTCATGTTATGATTATGGTGATCTCATTTTCACTTCTATGATTTGTTCCATGTTAAGATATTATGATCTCTTTTGCAGGTTATGATTTTCAAAAAGATATGATATGATTTTTATTTCTTTTGTATACCCTTACTGAGCATTTGAGCTCACCCTTTTATGTTTTCTTTTCCCCAGGATATAAAGAAAGGTTTTAGGTAAAAAAAAGGAAGATCTTTATGGGAGATTTTGAAGATCTTTCACCACGATTAGAAGATTATATTCCGAGTTTCCAAAGACACTAAACTATTACGATCCTTGTGTGTGTGTTTTTGTTATGTGCTAAGTATTCCGCAAAAGTAATGTAATGTCAATGTACGTCAAGATACGGGTCTCTACAGTTGGTATCAGAGGAAAGGTTTAGTCAACCTTTGGAAACTAGGATGCGAAAACGTTAGTGAGATCCCTAGAGATATTTCTAAGGTATGTCTAGGGATGTCTCTAAGGTTAAGTATACGTATAGGTTATAGTCCTAGAATTGCGCTAACGATCTTCTAATTTAACCTAAGATGTTAGATATCGAGGGTACTACCCCTTTATTATGTTGTTTTCCCTAGCATGATTTTTGCCTCTCATACTATTCTTTTGGGGTTTTAGACGATGGCTGGAACCCGAAGGAACCGTGTTAATGCGGAATGTGATGGGCAATGAAATGATTGTCCCCCTGAACAACCAAACGATATGGGAGCCGGAATGCAAAATCTTGTAGCCATGCTCACACAACTTTCTCAAGCTATGAATCATGCAGGACTTCCAAACGAGCAAAGGAAGGAGCAACATTCTGTTGAATCCTTCATGAGGCAGCGTCCACCTTCTTTCAGTGGGTCTACTGATCCATTAGTTGTTGAACAATGGATTAGTACTACTGAAAAGATATTTTCAGTTCTTCAATGTTCTGAACATGATAAAGTCATCCTAGCAGTGTATCGTTTGGAAGGAGATGCTGATCAATGGTGGAATCTTATTAAGAATACGAGGCAAAGGGATGAAATTGAGTCTATGGAATGGGACGAGTTCAAGAACTTATTTTTCAATAAGTACTTCCCTCGTATTCTCCGAACAAAGATGGAGAAAGAGTTTCTTGAACTGAAGCAAAGGGATGATGAATCTGTTGGTACCTATGAAGCGAATTTTACAAGACTTGCAAGGTACGCTTCTGGTATTATCATCCAACCTGAAAGTAAAGTTGATCGATTTTTCAGTGGCTTAAAACCAAGTCTTCGAAGGGAATTAGCTATAAGAGACTTCAGTAGGTATGAAGAAATTGTGCGTTGTGCTATCAAGGTAGAAATGGAAGTTGGTGGTACATATCCATCTCATGGGTTTGACAAGAAACGAAAGATGGACTTCAAGGAGAAAACTCAGAATAATGGTGAAAAGAAGATGAATGTTTCCTTATGCACAAAGTGTGGAAAGAAGCATGGTGGAGATTGTCTTAAAGGGACTAGAAAATGTTTTAAGTGTGGAAAAGTAGTTCATCGAGCAGATGAGTGTCGAAGTAATGGAAAATGGGATTCTAATGAAGTGAATAAATCAAACACTGCAGAGAACGTACAACCAACACTTCAATGCTTCAAGTGCAAGGAAATGGGGCATTATGCTAATAAATGCCCTAATCCAAGGGTTAGTGATGATCGACATGAGCAACCGCTTAAGGCAAAGGACAAAGGGAAGTCACATGCGATCACTATTGGCAATGTTGAATATGACAACGATGTGGTGGAATGATTAAGTGTTTATGTAATGGGATTCCAAAATAATGTTGTATCTTGGAATATTGGAATATTTATGTATTGGTCTAATGTGGTATTCAAAGTGATTGAGATATTATGTGCATAATGAAGGGAAAACGAGAAAATGAAATGTTTAACAGTATTCCTGAGCTCATGATTGATATAAGGACTAAGTTTGAGTATATAGAATTTTGAGGATTTTGGTATGTGAAAAGTGTTAACTTTTAACTGCATTCATGTTTTCACTAAGGTATTCAAGAGAATACACGATTAAGGACTTTGAATGTTTGGAATGTGACCAACAAAACATATCTTATGATATATGGGGATCGATGATGGTGTTAAATCTCTGGTAATCATTTTCACTATATTATGAGAGTCGACTACAGTATTATGGATAAGCCTAAAAGATTGGAATGGATTATGTTGGACATAAGTTAGTATTGTTTGTTTTTTTCGATATTATTGATGGGATGTTATATAGTTTTGGAAAAAGGACAACCTGCAGGACGGGCGATAGCCCATCGCTTCGGACAAGGCTGTGGGAATCGAACCCACAACCGAAGTGCGACTGGCCTTTATCGCCTACCACTGGCCTACAGGAAGTCCCTGTTTAGTAGAAACTAGTTTTATTATATTAAGCAGTATGATATATGAAGTATAAGTCCATTTTAGGAACCATATATGATTAATCTCACTATAGATCGACTTATGCATATAATTTTTTCTAACCTTTTGTTTGAGACAGATGGAATGACCCGTCATTCTATCACATGATCTGCTAACACTTCATGAATAACAAATTCAACTTCATTTATTTAAGAGATGAAGTGGAAATTGTTCAAGGCACGAACAACAGTGATATTGTACCAAAATAAAGTAAGTATTTATTTTAATTCAAATTTTCAACTTTAGGGAAATGATCTTGAAAACCAAAAATGTTGTCCTAGTGATCTTATACCTGATGAATCAGATGGTACCTTATATCATCACAAATCTATGGATTTGTGATTACTGGATTTTCCATAGCCATGTTCTCTACCACTCTCCATCAGAACTTGATGGTTAGATTTCTCTTCCATATCCATATTTTCACCTATGTGGAAACCCAATGATTAGTTTATTTGGGTAACCGTTACGTTTCATACTTTTGTTTTTAAAGATTGGTTTTGATATTCCTTTTTACGATGTGGGTTTCTATTAAAGAAACTTTCGAATAGTAAACCATTTATAACCCCGACGAATTTCGAGGGCGAAATTCATTTTAAGGGGGGTAGAATGTAACAGCCCAAGATTTTATAAAAAAATATTCTTTTTAATTTTATTAAAGTCTTGTGTTGTATGCTACACAAAAATGAGCTTGCACAACACGCATCCTTGACTTGCCTTGCATTACACGCAATCACGACCTTCCTCGATAGCGTGTGTAATACGCAATACCGAGTTTCACTAAACAACGATATGCTATTAAAATATTATTAAAACTAGCCGTTATGAATAGTAATAACCACTTTTTAAAACTCTGTAAATCTTATTTTTCAAAATGAACTTCATTTTTGGATTCGGAGTATCGAATTTAGCCTAAGGTGAAATTTTGGTACTTTTCGGATAACTTTCATATTCTGATGAATAGTGAAAATTACTAAATTATAATTAAAAACAACTTTTTTAATCGAAATAATTAATAGTGATAAATTATTAATTTGAGTGGTTTTAAAGTATATTTAGAATATATTTTTACAATTTAATACAATGTTGGTCATTGGATGTAATTTCACATTTAAACCAGACATAATCAAGTGTCAATCTTTTGATAGATATTGTTTCTTAAAAACACGCTATTTGTTTTAACAGTGGGATTTAATTATAAAATTAATTAATTCAAATTCTATGATATGAATTTGGTAAAATAGACTTCATTTTTGAATTCGGAATATGAAATATAGCTTAGGATGAAATTTTGGCATTGTTCTGAAAAACATCAATTTTTGATGAATAGTGAAACTACTAAGTGGTAGTTAAAAAATTAATTTCTTCATAAATCTTAATTTTACCGCTTCTGTGAATGGAATTTCAAAAATCCGAGAGACACGGTTGATGTCAGTAAGTAAAATGTGGTTCAATGAGATGAAAATAATTTTTGGTGAATAGTAACTTTTTACTTTTTTTTACCACGGTTAATAGTAAATAGGGTAACTAAGGGTAAATATGATATTACTATTACCCTAACACATGTCCTAATTCTATTGGATAAGTGTAATTCGACCAAAAACAACCTTATGAATATAATATGACCATTTAGGTCCACTTGGATTAGATTATGACATTTAATATTATATTATTTAATGAATAGTTAAAATAGTTAAAATCAAAGTTTAATAACTAAAACATTTTTAATATGGGGTTATACATAAGATAAATTCGACTATAAATATTAATTAGAAAGCTAAAAAGATTTCCTACATAATGATATTTTATTTATAATTTTTAGACTTTAAATAAATTAATTTATTTATGACACAACGATGATGCAGTAATTACCCTTTTAAGGAAATATTAACATAATTGATGTTATAAATGCTCAAATGAATGTAATTTGAGACTTTTTATGACTTAAACTAATTTTCTAGGTTACTATGATATATTATTGTTGATTTAATCAACTTGGTTAGAACATATAATTCTGTTATGACTTTCACAAAAATCATATATCAAATAGTGTCAAAATTGACACAAAATAGTTTTTAAATCAAATATTATATTATTAATTGTTATTTTATTCCTAAAAATCTAAGGTTCGGCCAAATGACTTAGATAAGGATATATTTATTAATAATATACAATTTAGGGTTCGTTTGGCATGTTATAGTAAGTGTATTAACCATATAGTGAAAGAAAACAAAAAGACACGGTAAAAGTTAAATTATATAACTTAGAGTTAAATCTAATTGATAAGGTTAAAATAATAACCTAAACTTGTCTAAATCCTATTGGTTGATAGGATTTCGACCCATACCCACTTTATCTTCGAAATAAGACCCTTTGGAACCATTATAAACCGATTTTGACTTTAATATAAAATAATATTTTGAGATATTCCTAAGGTGCCCCTCTCCTCCCTTATAAAAGGACACCTCCTCCCCCTCCTCCTCACACCAATTTGAGCACTCAAGCTCGGCCAACCCCTGCCAAAATCTCTTCTCCACTTCCCTAGAAACATCCTAGAGGTTCTGGTCTTCCTCATAGACCAATTTTAGTGCCCTAAGAGGAGGTCTCAAAGAGGCGCTTCAAAGAAGAGATAATTACCGTTACCAATTCTTTCATCTTTATTTCTTCTTCCACTTCTTCTTATTAGGTTGTTTCATTATGAAGTAATAACATCAGTATCACTCATATACTGATATGTTATTATAAGTATGAAACAACCCTATTTCACCATCTATCCATCCTACGGAAAAAGAAATCACTGCGCGTGCGTACGTACGGAATACCGTCTCCACGCCGTGGTGTAATCTATTTTCCACCACCACCTTACATGGATGGGTATAATGGTGTAAAGAATAACTATACATAGTTATTACAACATCATATTGATTCTGATATATTGTATAATCCACTCCGATTCAATTCAATATTTATGAAAATGATATCATCGCTCGTGCGTACGTACGGACTACCGTCTCCACGACGCGATGAGATTCATTCTCCATGTTAACCATTTAAGAATGATTATAAAGTATATATAAGAAATAATAATGAAATATATGACATTATAAAGCTACTGGATTATGTATATATATATATGTATGTCATCTACTTACTTCCATTTCAAGACAATAAGGAATGGAAAACAGCGTTAATGCGTACGTACGGACTACCGTCTCCATGAACAGTGTTTTTCATTTTATTTATCTATCTATTATATATATATATACTGAATATATATGATATATAAATCAAATTTTATATTCTGGAAGTAAGTAAATCATGATATAAGTAATAATAATGTCAAGAACAACAAGTCAAAACACCTACGATAAATGAAACGATTTTACCCAAAACGCTTCTTTAACATGGAATTTACAAAAGAACGGGTAATATAATGTCATAAGTGAACCATATATGGTATCATAACAATGAATATGATTCTATAATAAGTCAATTACATTATTTAAATCATTATACAGGAGGTTCGGACACATACGAAGCAAATCGGACCTAAGGTAAGGGAAATATCACAATCTCATTTTTATCCGAGATTGTTTATTCGTAAGTATTTACTAGGGTGTATTTTATCATCCACATCCATGTTTAATCAATATGTAATATTATTTCCAACCGCCTAAAATTGTTTAAATCCATTTTTACCCTTCGGTGAGTTTTTAGTAATACGTATGAAAGGAATCTTTTGTCGTTTTTCGTACGAGGTACTTTTTGACTTTTCCGAAAAAAGTACGAAGAATGTTTTTTTTTAACTTATACGGCTTGAATGGATTTTTAAAACATTATTTCCAAGAAGATTCCTTTACAAGTTTTCAAGTTTATTTTTAATCAACTTCTTTTATTTTAAAGTCGTATGACATGTTATGAAAGGATAAAATGTTTTTGAAGTAGAAAGGATATTTTCCTCAAGAATGGAGTTCAAGTATTTTATCAAAATTATTTTCCATCTAAGATAATAAAAGGGTTCTGTTTTTATCCCTATTATTACATGGATTTGATTATATTGTGATGGAAACATTTTTATGAATTCCTTTATCTTATATGAATTGTTTTATGATGTCATGTTGTTTAAGAATCACATTTTTATTACATGGGTTACGTTATGATGTATGGTTTATGATTATGTGGCACACATAAGAAATGATTCATTATAAGATGGGTGGGACCTATATCTCCCTCCAATGCATTGGGTAAAGATTTTATATCTCATGAGATAGACAGGGCTGGAACGGTAGGTTATACCGGTTCAGTGAAACAGGACTGAAACGAGGGTTACTCGATTCAGAAAGGGACTTTGTCCACTAAGATAGTCTTGGCAATGAGTCATGACTAACAAGAAAAGATTTTCCATGATTATGTGTGCATGCCACAAAGTTTCAAGTTTCATGTTATGATTATGGTGATCTCATTTTCACTTCTATGATTTGTTCCATGTTAAGATATTATGATCTCTTTTGCAGGTTATGATTTTCAAAAAGATATGATATGATTTTTATTTCTTTTGTATACCCTTACTGAGCATTTGAGCTCACCCTTTTATGTTTTCTTTTCCCCAGGATATAAAGAAAGGTTTTAGGTAAAAAAAAAGGAAGATCTTTATGGGAGATTTTGAAGATCTTTCACCACGATTAGAAGATTATATTCCGAGTTTCCAAAGACACTAAACTATTACGATCCTTGTGTGTGTGTTTTTGTTATGTGCTAAGTATTCCGCAAAAGTAATGTAATGTCAATGTACGTCAAGATACGGGTCTCTACACACAGTACTCTATAGAAGGAGTACCTTTGTAGGCTATTAGGGGGAGCGCTACTGTATTGGGGCGGTAGACCCATGGCGGGGAGCGCTAATGTGTTTGGGAGGAAGACCCGTGGTACTCAACATGAGAAGTACCTCAGCAGTCTAAGGTTAGTGAGTAGCACCTAGAAGTCATGAAAGGACCACTACGCTCGATAGAGGAGGAGTTCTCCAGCATCCTTATTTTCAACATCATGAATAAAAATCCTGGTTTGAACTGAGTCAATGACCTTTGTGTTTTCCTGATGATTGAGATGGGTTACTTGATAACCTAGGTATATGTATGGGAATATACCTAAGTAAAGTTTATCTGTTGAGATCGTTCTTTGTGATTTATCCTTGTTGAGTTTTGTGATACCTTGAGGGTCTCGGGGTCTCTACTGAGTATTGTTATACTCACCCCTGCACGGGCTATGCCCGCTTCTCATTGTGTTGGATGTAGACGATGGACAACACTGACCGAGGTAGAGTGTACGAGGACTGGATGGTACCTGGAGGTGGACACATAGCGTGATGGCACACGAAGTAGACCGATAGACGTGGAGTGATGAGGAGGACATTTGTACCTACCCTTCTGGTAGGAACCCGGAGGACAGACCAGGATTTGCTTCACCATTCAGCTGTTTGTCATTTCAGTTGTACTTTCTTTTAGTTGTAGTTGTACCTTTCTATTATGATTGTATTCCGGCCCCTTTGTACTTTCATCACACTTTTTATACTACTTTACTTAGTGTTTTCTTCCACTTGTACTCTAGTTGTTTGTGTGTTTACGTTTCATAAAGGCAATGCCTTCCCTTTTTATCGATATTTTCACCTTTGGTGCTAGTCGCCATCCCCAGGCCTATGGAAGGTGGGATTGGGGTAGTCACGGTACGGGCCCTGAGGAAGGGCCGTGACATCAAACCTAATCAGACCTTAAGGGGAATGTGTTCCCCAAAATTCATCAACTAAAATAATTATATTTCCATTTATTTGTTTCAAAATGGTTTTTTAATTAAAAACATGAATAATAAAATTATTACCAGAATTTCATTTCTTTTTTAGAGAGTATCCAAATAAACACATAAAAAAATTTACACATTTACACTCTACATTGAATCCATAGGGAGTGGTTAAGGAACAAGTTATGTGGAGATCATTCTTCATTTCACTCAAAGAGGCAGCTAAACAGTGGTTTCACATCCTACAACTAGGATAATTACATGATTTTGAACACTTATAGAGATGTTTCATTTAGATATTATTCAATACCTATAGAATAATATACATAAATAAGAGATTTATACAATGAGTAAGAATTAATAGATACTCTTTATGAGTATTAGGATTGGTTTAAGAATATATATGCCAACTAACTGCATCAAGCCATTGAGGAGAACCACTTTATTGTATTATTTTTTCAAGTATTTTTTAATATTTAGATAAATATTTTATATTCATCATCTTGAGGATATTTGATATAAAAATCACTAGTATAAGCAATAGGCCTTATTAAAATTTTTACACATACTAACAATAGTTTGGAATAAGAGGTAGAATCATAATGGGAATTCATGTGGTAAAATCTTCTAATTCAGCACATTTTCTATATTCTAAAATTTACAAGAAAACTAGAATTATTATAAAAATATCTTTAAAATAAACCATTGAATAGAAAGTACTAATTAGGGTGTGCATTTTGTGTTCATACCCAAATAAATTTATTGATCGGTGTGTTGATGTGCACGGTATAGAAGGTTGTGTAGAAACCTATTAAAAGAGTAAATATCCATACAAAATCAAGTATGGTTATATATTTCACAATTCTAATTTAAATTTTTGAACAAAAAAACTTAGTGTAGACCACCCTAGAAAAAGAAATATCAACAATATCCCCCATTTCTACAAGAAAAACCTTAATTCTAGGACCCACAACCCTTCAAATAACTATACAAAAACCTTAATCCCAAACATCTTATCAAAAAAGACATCCTTTATAAAATAAAATACCATTTAAATAGACATCCACCAATGCATAACTACTTTTATAGTAGTAAAAAGTTCTTAAATTGTTGGGGTTGAGGAATGAAGTAAAGGTTCTAGAGAATCAAATTAGTAGTCCAATAGAATTACTATCCATATATTAAATAAAAATACATAACCAACTAATCCCAAATCCAAAAGAAAATATTATTATGATTACTATAAGAGGTCTTGAGGAAATTCCATCACCAACTACACATAAACTTGAGAAAAATAAACCAAAATCTAGAGATAGTGAAGTTAAAAAATATAGAAATGTTTCTAAAAAAATGAAGTATAAAAGAAAGGATAATAAGAGAAATATGGAGCAAGAATAAATTGTCAGGTGACACCCTTGATAAGGTAAAAAATGGAGAATAAAGACCTCCCACTTTTATATCCATAAATAATTATCCAATCCAAGAAAATATAAGATGAAGAATGTCAAATAGAAATTCTACAAGAATTATAGAAGGTTGAGATTATAATTCACCATGTGTAATCTCTCAAAAAAATCCTCAAGAATTTAAATTTCCACAAGGATATTTTCACCAAAAATGGGAGGCTTCTAAGGAAGGAGAGGTTCAATCTAGGAATATGTGTATCAGATTTGATCACACCACAATTGCCCAATGAATATCAAGAAAAGGGTAGATTTTATATCCCTTTCACCATTGGTTCAATGATATTCTCCAGTATTTTATGTGATTTAGGTTCTTCCATTAATATTATGACTTTTTAGTTTTTACTTAATTGAATATAGTAGAATTGTATCCCACTCGAATGTTAGTATAAATTTTCAATAGATCCACTACTTTTCCTAAAGGATTATTAGAATATGTGTAAACTATAGTTCGAAATATTATCTTCCCAATAGAATTTTATGTACTCAATATGGAGGAAGATAGAACACCATCTCACTCATCCATCATTTTGGGTAAAACATTCTAAAATAAACCCAAGAAAATAATCAATGTTTGTGAAGGAAACTTCACTATGAATTTTGGAGACTACATTATCCACTTAAACATTTTATACTGCATGAGTAACTCTTAAAAAGTATAATTCCCTTATTATAATTTACAACATTTAAGATGATAAATCTATTCATGATCCAGGTATGTTTCATGAAATATTACCATTAGGTAGACACTAAATGATTAAAAACACTAGAGAGATGGAAGATATTAAAGAATTTTGAAAATATTTTGGTAATAAGAGGTAACTTTTAAATTATTTGATATATTTGATTTTCTATTTTATAATGATGATTCTAATTTATCATCTTTTTCATAATAAATACAATCCTTGGGTGTAAGGAACCCCAATTTGGTTTTATAATTAGAGAAACCCCCAAATTCAGAATTAAGAACACCACCTACTCATTTCAAATATGTATACCTAATGGAAGGAGAAAAATTAACAATTATGATTGGTAATAACCTATCCAAAAATAAAGAACATAAATTTACTACACTTTTGAGTGATAATTTACATACAGTAAGATATATTTTAAGATTTATTCTTGGCATGAATCCCAAAATCATCATGCATAGGATTTATTTAAAAGTAAATTAAAGACCTATTAGGAAACCATAAATGAGTTTTAATCCCACATGAAAGCTTTTTTATGAGGGATTTAGAGAATACATTAAAGTTAGGGGTCATCTATCCCATATATAGCTCACAATGGGTCGTCCCCATTTATGTAGATCCTAAAAAATAGACTGACCATTGAGAAAAATGAACAAAATAAGTTATTCACTATGATAATTTTTAATATCTAGAGATATTTTATATATTAATGGAAGTTGAATCTAGTCACTATGAAGGATAATTTCTCCATAAGATTTTTTTTTGGATATTACGTAGATTATTATTGATAACTCGCTATAATTTTCTTAATGGATTTCCATGTTACCTTTAGGTTCCCATTGCACCTGGGGATCAGGAGAAGACTACTTAAGAAGATATCATTTGTACCCTTTATTATAGAAAGATTTTATATGGTTTGTGTAATTACCAAGGTACATTTCAAAGGTTCATGGTAAGTATATTTCCTTGTCATGTTGACGATTTTCTTGAGGTATTTTAGGATGAATTAACTATTTTTTGAGAATATTTTAATCATTAATTGAAAAATATAAAAATAATTTGAAAATATTCCATGAAAATATTATTATTATTAATTTTTAAAAGTATAATTTCATGGTAGAAATATTAATATTACATGGTGCTATAATTTCACTAAATGTCATTAGGGTTGATAAGTTAAAGATTGATGTGATAAATTCCTTACTTTATACTACTTCTGTGAAACATATTAGATCTATTATAGGTTATGTATTATTTGATAATAGACACATCAAGAATTTTTATAAGATTTGTCATCCCATTTCTAGGCTAATATTAATAGATATCAATTTTATTTTTGGTGAATATTGCAGGGAATATTTTGATAACTTGAAGAAAAGATTGTTCACACCATTAGTGATGCCGCCACCAAATAGGGAACAACCCTTTGAGATAATTTAGGACACTTCCAATCATGTATTTGGTGTAGTATTATCCCAAATAATTGTGTGTGGACTGAAATTCATTTATTTTTCTTAAATAACATCTTATTTTGGGAAAATTAACTATAAAACCATAGAAAAAAATTAGTTGTTGTCTTTTCTTTAGATTAATTAAAATCATATATGCTTAGAACTAACGTTATAATTATTTCTAATCATGAATCCCTTAGATAATTTATAAATAAGGATAAGGTAAATCCCCAGATATTCATATGGATTTTTTTACTTAAATAACTCAACCTAGAAATCAAAGAGATTAATAGAACTGAGAATCAAGTGTATGGACACCTAAGTAGGTTTTTTTACATAGAAGAAGTTGAGATTTTAGACCATAAAATCTTGAATGACCACATTATAGTTGAAGGTATTTATTTTTTAAAAGGATAATAACATTGGTATGATGACACTATAAATTATTTTGTAACTTCTTAGTTCTTATCTCACTTGAATCCTCAACAAATTCATAATGACAAAATGATAAGAAGTTATTTTATTGAAATTGAAATTCAATATATTCTTCATTGTTGTCACACTCTATATTGTAGAGGATACATTGTACCTCAAAGGAAAAAATATAATGGGAATTTATTATACTACCTTATTCAAAGATTCTCATGAATTTTGAAAAAAGTTTTCATAATATCATTTTATGGGAAATATATCTAAGAAACAATAAATTACCTAAAATACAATTATTTTTTATGAAATCATTAAAGTATGTGGAATTTATTTTAGAGGAAGTTTTCCCCTTTATTTTGGGAATACTTAAATTTTTGTAGAATATAATTATTTTTCAAAATGGTTGTAATTAAAGGATACAAAATATACTATGCTAATTTTTAGTTTTTATGTTATAACTAACATATTTTGTTAGTTTAGAGTGATGATAGACATAACCATTGATCAAGAGACCCAATTTTGAAATAGAATAATGGAGTATTTGATGAATATGTATGGAGTACACCATAAAAAATCAACACCCTATTACCCATAAAAAAATGGCCAAGCATATTTTTTCAAAAACAGAATTATATAGATTTTTTTGAAAACTGTTAAAAAAACAAAAAAAATAAATCCAAAGGTTATAAGACACATTATAGAATTATATTACAGATTATAAACCACTAATATAAATGAGTATATGTAGAGTAATTTTTTTAATGAGTTGTCATATATATATGGAGTTGGAGCACAAAGCATACTAGGTAGTGAGAGATATCAATCTAGACTTAGAAAAATCTAGAAAATATATAATATTGTAAAAATAAGAGTTAGAGGGAATTAGAAGATAAGATTTTGAAAACTCGAAAATTTACAAATATAGGACAAAAAATGGATCATGAAAAGTTAATTCCAAAAAAACTACCATCATTTGGACCAAGTGATTTTATACAACCCCAACATTAATATGATTCTAGGTAAACATCATTATAGATGGGGAGGTTAATTTATAGTCACTTATGTCTACACATGATGTGTTATATAGATTGTGAATGTTGTAAACAAATACACATTCACTGTTAATGGTAACAAGCTGAAGAAAATTAATGGAAACATTCTATAATAACCATTGGAGGATATCACACTCCTCTAACCATTTTATCAATGAGAACCATGAGCTTGTACCTCTCTTAATCACCTGTATGATTGTTTTTATGCCATTTAAAATGTTCTTACATGTTAAACCTACTATAATTCACTAGGAATGTTGTATCATTCAAGTGTAGGGGAGATAAATTTTATTTTTTAGGATTTTTAGATTAGTAGTTTTCAAATATTTGTTATTATTTTTTATCTTTTGTGTCTTTTAAAATATTTTCTGTCTTTTTTTTATTTTTAATGTGTTTTTGAAACTTGTTAAGTATAATTTTAATTCCCTTAAAAACTATGAATATATACTAATATTGAGGAACTTTTTTACCCATTTATTGACTTTATATTAATGATAAAATAAACTATTTTTCAAATTCCAAATGAGGAGAATTCATAATAGGACCATTGGGTTTTTAGTCTTATTTAATGACATATTATCCTACATTTTAACAAATGACCTAAGAGGATTCTGAACCAATTTTGAAATATTATTATAATTAAAATTTTCTTTAGAGAACCAAAACATGATTAAATAACTATAACTTATTGAATAATATAATAAAAACCTTGTTGAATTAAGGACTTGGTATATACATGATTGAGGAATTCATTTGATTTTAAAACCCATTTTATAATGCACTCCTATTCTAGGATTCCATTACATTCAACTATTTTAGCCCTTATCCTCCATGAATGACCTTATTAGCAAGCCAAATTACATCAAAAAATCCATATATACCTTTCTTTGGTGGTTGGTCCATGATCTAGGTTGAATTCAAGTGTTTGGGATGGGATAAAGTGATCTCAAACAACCTGTTTATTATTATATTCATGATATGTAGCGATAAGTGCTATAATTACAGTTTTTTATTGTTAAGTAAAACCATTTTGGGAATAATGAGAAAAATTCCAATATATCATCAAATGTTGGGCATGAAATTATACTCATATTTGAAGTGAAAAGTACCTATCTTCCTCTCAATAATAAAAATCTATAATTAATTCCAAATAAAAAGACAATAGAAATGATAAAAATTAGAAAAATGGAAATAAAATAATGTTTTTTCTTAAATACATGAAGGCTGGAAAATCAAATAAATTTAGGAATAATTGAATGATAACTGAAGTTGAACCGGAGCTAAAATCTATTGAGATATCTATCTAGATCTATTAGTAAAAGAATTATTGTTTTTCCTTGTCTTGAATGGAAAGAAAATACTACCAAATCATTGAGAAAGTAGA
Source organism: Viscum album (assembly GCA_963277665.1). NCBI lineage: Eukaryota > Viridiplantae > Streptophyta > Magnoliopsida > Santalales > Viscaceae > Viscum > Viscum album. The sequence goes on along the minus strand of OY728122.1, from coordinate 1,875,290,967 downwards.
TCTCACACTTAACTGAAAATAATCATCCCCTATCTATCTTAAAAATATAAACAAATGTAAAAAATTAAATCATTCTCAGGGAAATGGAGAGTGTATGTGATAGTTTCTACTAAAATTCCAAGGTTTTGGAATATCCTTTAAAAATTATAAGGGGGTAGAGATAAATCAGTAGAATATGGATTAAATAAGGAATTCCTTCATGAAGGAAACTAAAAAAGATCCAAAGTGACTCAATATAGAGGAAAACCTCCTAATATAACTTATAATTTTCTCATTATAATGCACCAACCATAATCTATATAACGACATGGAAAATTATTCATAATATGCACAAAAAACTTAGTCATTAGGTGGAGATAAATAAATTCATCAAGCAAATGGTGAACCTTGAATGAACTTGGAATGAGATAATCATTTCTCAAAATTCATATGTAACTGTTGAGTATGAAATTCACAAAAAGTATAAGTGTTCATGAGAGGATTAATTAATTTGATATTAATTTAATGTACTTAATAAAGAAAATGAAATCAATAACAATAAAGATACATGATATGTTTGAAACCCATGGTGTTGAAAAATGAACTCTTCTAGGCCAGTGTTTGAAATTTTCATTGATAATAATTTTTTAAGTTTACTCATGTAACAACCTAGCCATAACTGGGGATTAATCCACAACTACACTAATCCTACCTCCATAGGCCATGGGGTGGTAACAAGAAATAAAAGGTATATCATAAATGGTAGGACATTTTATAATGTATCTGTATGCACACACCTGGCCATATCAAGGAAGAAGTGAAAAGAAATAATAATAAAAAGATGAACTTACTAGAAAGTAAACAAATCCTGAAAACCTATAGAATAACAACCCTACATTTTATTACACAATTAGACATAATTTATTACATAAAATTCACTTGATACAACATAGAATATCGAGAGGTCTTGTGCCTTTGGGGATTAGGATAATTACATAACAACTTAAAACATGAAATACAACATATTTATAAAAAACTTCCTTTACATAACCACTACATTCCCTCGTACTTGTCATTGCTTGGGATAACCTGAGGACATGAATAAGAAAAGGGTGAGCTATAAAGTCCAGTAAGGTAATAATCCTGGAATAACATGAGGAATAAAATACATGTTAGAAAATATGAATATCAATAGAGCACAATAGAAGCTTAAACATAAAGTCTTGATAAAGCATGATAATCATAACATGGAACTATGGCAACAACAATTAACATGGAATTAACATGAGCTAAGGCTCATTGCGCATGAAGCATGATTATATCCTCATTTCACATGAAGTATGAGTAAAACCTCATTGAACTTGAAATAGCATGAGTAAACACCCATTGAACATGATTTATCTTGATATTATACCATACCCAATGCATTGGAGCACTATAAGGGTGAACCCTTCTTAAACCTTTAATTTCATGCATAAGTGTGCCACATGGATCATATAACATGGATTCATAAAACATCATCACTTATTACATGATAAAAGAATGTGGAATTAATTCATGAAACTTTATAATCAATAAGTAAATGTGCATAATGTTTAATACCCTTGATAGAGAAATGGGTATGGTATTCACTACACAATGGCATTGGCTTGGAAAATCGGTGCAATTTCGGCAGCGTAACGGCGTGACGTAAGAATTCATAAAAATGGTTGATGAGAGAGAAAGGGGTGTCTCATCATATTTACATGACATGGAAAGTAAGGGGTCATATAGATACATTTCCCAGCAAATGTAATGGAAATTAGATTTATGATACAAAAGAATTGCTTGAATGTAAATGAGGAGAGAGAAATTCCTTTCGGAATTTCGGCATAGTAACAGGTGTACATGGGAGGCATTTAAGGAGGGAGAAAGGGGTATCACATAATTCAAACATAAACAGTAAATTATGGGGGAGGTGAGAAACCATACCCCAACATTTATAATTGAAATTAAAATGGCCTAACAACATTAAGAAAATTGGACAAAAATTAGAAAGGAAGAAAAACCCTTATATGGAAGTGTGCTTCCAAAGGCTTGAGAGAGGCTTGAGAGAGGCTTATTGGGAGCTTGGGTCACCTTGGGAGGATTATAGAGAGAGAAGGGCAGAGTTTGGACGAACTCCAAAGGCTTTGAGTGAGGAGGAAGTGGGATCTTGGGTGGGTTTATATAGGAAAGGTGAGGTAATTCTTTATTATTTAGGTTTGGTACCCTCACATTAAACTAATCAAAACCACAAACCAGCCGATGATTTTTGAAAAAAAATTCTGGAAAAGGAAATTTTAAAACAATATTTTATAAGGCCAAAGTCATAACTTCTTAAAATAATGGGGTTTCTTATGTGGAGGTGAGTCACACTCCCAAGGAAAACAATTCAAAAAGGAAATATATTTAATAAGTCTTGAAGGGTCCATTTATGCTTTGAAAATTTAGTCAAACAAACCCAAAATCACATTATTTTAATAGTAAAATATATATTTTTCGAAAACAAGGATTATAGTGTTTTATTACATCACTATTGGGTCATTATGATGTCATATAACACATTATATATTTAAACGGTATTTAATTTTTACCCAAAAAATTGACTGTCTCAGAAAATTATGAAAAATTCACCATTGGGTATTTTTGACATCCTCATTCCAGAAATATTATTCATTTTATCTAAATAATTTTATAAATATGTTAATTTTCACTTTTAAAATAAAAACAGACATTTATCAAAAATTCATGGGTTTTGACAAAAATAGCTTTCAAACCATAACAAAAATTACAATTGCATTCATAAAATTATATGATAATTTATATTTAATAAAAATTAAATTAATAATAATAATATTTTATTAAAATATTTTTAATTCAAAAATCCATTAATTCAACAAAATATATTTCTTAGTTGAATTTTAACTAAAAAATACTATTTGAGCTGTAAAAACTATTTACAAAGTAACAATAATAAAATGAAAGCATATTCATTATTATATACAAAAATAATGTACATAAACATTATTCTAAGGTCTTGTCACATAACCCCTTATAACACCTGCATAAGACTGAATAGTAAGGTGTGCGATGGTGTCAGACTCTTAGGGTGGCTCGGATAACATTGCCCGGGTGGTAATCTCTATCAAATTCCACTTCTCTCGTAGGTGGTCCCCCTCGAGCTTAACATATTCAAGCTCGGCTTGGTCTTGGTCATGATCGAAACCCAATGACACCACCTCCTTTACGAACTCTGATAAATGGGCTTCATATGGGGCACGTCTACTAGATGAGGCCATTTCGTCCTTTGTCCGAGTAAATTGGATTTGTTAAAACCCTATATTTATACTAATCATGTGATCAATGTTCAACGTCAATACTAGCAACAGTCACCATTCTTAACATTAAACCAAAGAATTTTAAATGTTAAATAAAAATTTTACCTAAAGAGACATTTAATTAGATCAAGATGTATTTCCATTAATGAATGTTTGGGTCGTTACATATAGGGTGTACCAGAGTAAGATAGTAAAAACAAAAAAGTTAAGTGAAAAAAATAAACACCCAACCAAAAATATGTCCCAACCAAAAAAAACTAAAAAGTATAATTTTGAGAGAGTCTAGCTCTTGATCTCCACGCTACGGCCACCATAGGTAGTCCCAAGAACACCGAATTCCAAATCTCCTCTGAAGTCATTATTGACCTCTCTATCATCGGCATAAGAGATGACATTTTTAGGAAAAACCATGAAGGGTGAGTATATACATACCTAGTAGGACACCCCGAAAGATGATGGGGGAGTAGTAAGGTATAAAAAGGAAAGGAAAGACTTTAGATAGTAAATAGGATGTATCTCAACCCAAGAAATAGAAAGAGTAACCTCATCCATGAATGAGGGGAACAACATGTTGTATAGCTGGACTACGCATTGAGTCTTTTCCACCCATAGTAGTAGAGTAATCTCATCCAACTAAAAAAGATAAACAAGGAAAGCACATTCATACCATGTGAATATTCACAACCCATGGTAATAGAGTATCCAAACCCAAAGGTATGGATAAAAATGCTTGTATATATATATATATATATATATATATATTATCACCAAAAGAATCCCAAATGAGATGGTAAGGGGATCTCTACCTCATAGCCCATCCTAAGAAAAGAGTCTCCAATTGTTATAGAAGTCCAACAATGATGCCTGACATCTCATGTGCTTTCCTAGTAGAAAACAGAAAAGTATAGAAACACCTCATAATTGTGATTCTTAGTAAATGGGTCATAATATCTAGGTAGAGGACACATTCCTAGGTATAAAATGAAGGTTACACTCAGTGGATAGGTAGGGGGCCAATACAATGTTCTAATAGGAGGTTTCTACTGTAATAGTCGACGTAGGAACCATGATCATCCCAACAAGAAGGTCCCACATTGATGGTAGAGGACCCATTCACTACAACAAAAACGCCGTTTAGTGGCAGTTCTGGGAACCTCTACTAAACCTTTTTTTAAAAAGGTTTCCCGATGGTTTATAATAAACCGCCATGATATATTTGTTTTTTTTATAGCGTCGACCCTTCCCCCACCCCAACCCCTCTTCTCACCCCACAACCCCCGCTTCCCCCACAACTCGAGACCCCCGTGACCCCAATGACCCCGTGACCCCGGCGACCCCCCGACTCCGACAACCCCGCGACCCCGACAACCTATACGAACCCTAAGGTTTGAATTCTAGTAATTTTCTTGTAGCTTGAGTTAAAAATCACTCAAGAACTTGTATAGAGTAGGTGCCCGAATCTTCATTCGTTGTTTTTTTCATTTCTATTTCAACTAATTTCAGTGATTTTCATGTTTCTTTGTCTCAGCCTTTTGTAGTCAGTTAGTTTTGTTTTGGAGTCTGCAACAGCTCCAATTTTGTTCCAGCTTATCAAGTAAGGGTGAAATTTTATTTTCAAATTATGGTTTTTTGATTTCCAAAAAGTAATGAATTGTATTTATCAAATCTATGGTCTGAAATAAGGAATTTCTTTGGTAAAAACTTGATTGTGTAATGAATTTTCACTTTCCAGTAAATGATTATTTTTAGTGAAATTATATTCATTTTCTGTAACATATATTTTTTAAACAATTTGTATTTTGGATTGTGGAACATATTTTATATAAGTTATCATTTAATGTATTTGAATTATGTTTTAGTTATGTTTATGAAATATAATGTAAGGGATTTAATTTTTACTATTGTGCTAAAACTTATTTTAAGGGATAATTTCATTTTTATAATTTATGTCTTATGTTAATGTTTCTCTAAATAATGTTTTGAGAATTAGAAGATAGGGTTTAGTTTTTCCTTAAAACTTTCTCTTCTTATAATTGAGTTCTATTTATGGAATTATATTTTATCATGTTTTGATGTTCCAAAGTAAGTGATTACTTTTATTTTAAAAACATTAATTCATGAATTTATAATTTTGTTAGAGGAATTTAATATATATATATATATATATTCATCTCAAATTCCATGTTTTATACATAAGTGATTCCCAAATTTATTTTTTTAGAATTTAAATTCATATAAATATATGCATGTGATTTCAAGTTCATCATACATAAACATATATAAGTATATTTAAGTTTTAAATTTCAAACTTTGTGACTAATTACTTCAAGTGATGTAAGTGGGTGCAATATATATCTGTGTGTGTGTGTGTTACACAAGTTATGTAATAAATATATAGATGTATATATATATATATAAATGAAGTTTGTAAATGGGTGTATTATATATATGTATATTAGGGATAAAATTTTTATTGACATGTTATGATGTTCACTACAACAGTAATAATGAGATAAAGAAGACCCCAAAACCATGTCCCCCTATTATCAATCTCCACTCATTGTGTAATGACACTACACCCAAGGTTGACCCCAAATACTCTCATCCATTAATATTCATCATCAACCTCTAATTGTATCCTCATATACACCTAACAATAATTCACTATGCCTACTGGTGTCCCTATTGTGTGGTTCATGACCCCTAACCAATAACCCAATGCCTCACAGCTCCTCTTCTATTGGTTCTCTCTTATCCATGGTGTTTTCATCATGATTTGGCCTTGATTCTTGTCTATTCCTTCTTCTTAGGCCCTCTTATTCCTTCACAATTACCTCTTCCTCTATTTTCTCTTTTTCATCATTGTAATTTTGTTTGGAAAAATCCTAGGTAGAGTTCTATCAAAAATAATTATTTTTGAATCTTTTTTATAAAATTAATTGCAAAGAATCTATGGTGAAATATTTCTAGGACTATTTATATCACACTTTTCATACACATTCATGTGTGTGTGTAACTTATATCTTTTCATTCTAATTAAAATATTGTGATTTCTAGTTATTTGTTTCCTCTTGTTACATTAATGGACATTGGAATTTTGTGACTTTTCGGGGATCACATGGAGATGTTTTGAGTTGTGAATATGGTTATGACTTTTTTTGGGAAATTTTATTGTGAGATAGTTCAACTAGGTTTATTTTGTATTTAAATTTTATTTTTATTTTCTTTCTGTATATGTTATCTAAACTAGATGATTTTTCATTAATATGTATAGTCTTGGATGAAAGTAATCACTTTTATTGAATATGTATCTTTGTATTTTTCATTATTTTTTGAAATGGATAACCGATTTATTTATAAGGCCTACTTGACTCAAATAAATTATGACACTTAGGTATGGAGTTACTTATAGTTTTGATACTCGATCATGGAGTTCATCAAACATGTGTTACTCAAGAATAGCATCCCTTTACTTTTCATAAATTTCTTTTATATGTTGAATTGAATGGTATTGAATTCATTCTTATTCATTGTAGTGGTTTGGATTAATATAATTCTTCCAAGTTACCGAATATAATTTTTAGAGAGAATTCCTTTGGGGATCTATTTCCACCTATGTGATTCTGATTATCTTATTATGTTGTCCTAGATGATAGTACCAACACCTCACATTTCATCTCTAAATTTCCAATATGATTCTACTATGAAACTCCAAACACCAAGCCCACACACATCAACTATTCTTCAAATACCCTAGTTTGATCCCCAAACCACATCAGTCGCATCTTGAACACCATTTCGGATGTGGTCTCCACCTTACCACATCAATTTTTATGCAACAACAGTAGTAAGTCCTTCTCTAGATGAATTATACAAAATGCGCTCAATCCCACCCACCAATGCGCTATAATATCCCGACCATGGTGCCTTAAAACTCAAGGAATAACAAAAATGTTCAATGCCCACACCAAAGTTTGAGTCTAAATCTTAGTTCAACTCCATGGTTAGATCCTTGATTGTTACATTTAACCATAATTCTCCACTCATGAGCACTAACACATATATGATCTGAATCACCCTCAAGTCACACCACCACTATTTTCTATGTGAATACACCAAAGAGAGTTCTAGGAATTAAATCCACACATTGTTCGAAGAACCTCAAAACCTAATCTCCCAAGTTATTTCATAATGAATTTCCATGAACACCACCACTTATCATGCCTCAAGACTACCATCCCTCACGTGGTTCTTGCCACTCCAAATTAACAATGTGTTGAGTTTTTTAAGCATCATAAGGTTTTCCATAAACATTATTTATAATAGATTTATTCGATATTAGAGTTTTATATGAAGACTCTATAGATAACATAGGTTGGGGTTATCCCAAATTAATAATGTTCTTTGGTTTTAATTGTAAAGTAGCTACCACGTTGTTAGAACACTATTCCTCTTTTCCAAAGAAACTTCCCCTATCCCAAACACTAGAGGGTTGATATCTAACTCAGGGGCTCATCTTTATTATATTATGTTTCTGTAATCTTATATTATCATATATATGGATCTCTTTCTATATTTAGTAGTAACTATGTGTTTTAATTTTTTTTATTATTGTGTAGGCACATTTTGATATACATGGATTAAAGCTGGAACACATTACCGAGGAACGCACCTAATTATGTTAAGGGATTGAATGAGTTTTTAGATTTTTCAATTTCAAATTGATCCATCGAAGGGAGAATATAATTTCCATGTCCAAAATGTAAATTTAGAACATGGTTGAAGAGAGATGAAGTTTATGAACATTTAATAATGAAGTGATTCCCTAGCCAATATTTGTGTTGTATTTGGCATGGAGAATCGAATGTTATAGAAAGATTGAGCACTGATGATAATCTACAGAATGAGGTCCCAAGTTCGTCGACAATGGAAAATGAAATGAAAAACCTTATAAATAATGCATTCGGCACTGCAAGACACCACTATCAGCATCAAAACATATCAGAACAACCAGAAGAGGGTGATACAAATTGCAATGTGACATGTGATGTTTTTGAGACTGTAACACAGGAAGATCAAGATTGTAACATATTATTGGATCCTCCTCTTGATTCTGTGGATCCAAATGTAAGAGAAAACTTCACTGTGAAAAATGGGTTTCATGATTTAGTTGACGATGGAAATCAAGAGTTGTATAGTGGGTGTTTGAAATATTCAAAACTTTAATTTCTACTGAAGTTGTACCATATCAAATTTCTATGTGGAATTACAAATAAGGCAATTTCTATGATATTGGAATTGATTCGTGATGAATTTCCTCAAGTAAAAATCCCAGAATCTTTTTATGATATGAAAAAAGTTGTTTACAAGTTTGGTCTGAATTATACAAAAATAAATGCGGGTCGCAATGATTGTATGCTTTATTGGGGAGAGGATTCAAGTAGACAGAATTGCAAGAAATTTTCTTCTTCTAGATGGTAGGAAAACTGTGATGTTGGAAGTCTGAATGAACATAATTTCATGGAGAAGAAGAAAAGGAACATACCTGCAAAGGTTTTACGTTACTTTCCTTTGAATCCTCGATTGAAAATATTATTCATGACATCGAAAACCACTGAATACATGAAGTGGCATTCTGTAGATAATAACAATGATGGGTTAATGAGACATCCAAGAGATTCAAAATCGTGGAAGACATTTGATTCATTACATCTTTATTTCTCAACTGATAATAGGAATGTTCGATTGGGATTGGCTACTGATGGATTCAACCCATTTGGGACTTTGAGTACCAGTTGTAGCATTTGGCCAGTTGTTTTGATCCCTTATAATCTGCCTCCATGGATGTGTATGCAACAAACATCTTTTATCCTTTTGATGATTATTCCTAGAAAAAAAATTCTTGGAAATGATATTGATGTATACTTGCATCCTTTTATTGATGAATTTTAGGAGTTATGGAGCAACGTTGTTGAGACATTTAATGCTTCCTCTAAAAAAATGTTCAAAATGCATGCTGCTTTAATGTGGACCAATAGTGACTTCCCTGGGATTGGGAATTTATCTGGTTGAAACACTTACATGGGTTTTTCTAGTCCCATTTGTAACTTTGATTTTGAGCCCAAATGGCTACCTCACAGTAGAAAATGGTGCTTCTTATGTCATCGATGATTTCTCGATGCATCACATAGATTTCAGCTGAACAGATCAAAATTTAATGGTTCCATTGATCTTAGACCAACTCCAAAGTTGTTAACTAGTTTTGAAATATTGACACATCTTGAAAATGTTGAAACAGAATTTGGGAAGGTTCATCATTTGAATGATAGCGGAAAATGGGTCTGAAGTGCATCGTCAAGAGAAATCGGAACGCAACAATGGAAGAAAAAAGTATATTCTTCAAAATTTCGTATTGGAAATTTAATTTGTTGGGGAATAATCTTGATGTGATGCATATTGAGAATAATGTTTGTGGAAATTTGATTTTCACATTGCTTAATAAGCATGGAAAGTCGAAGGATCATCTTAATGCTCGCAAATACTTACAAGCAATGAACATAAAACGCGATCTCTGGCCAGATGAGAATGAAAAGTATCCTCCGACAATTTTTTCAATGAAAAATAGGGATAAAGATACATTCCATCGAATTTTAAAAAAATTTAAGGTATCTAATGGGTATTCAAGTAACATCTCGAGGTGTTTTGACTTGAAAAATCGTAAGTTACATGGATTGAAAAGTCATGATTCACATATTTTGTTACAACAGTTACTACCATTGGCATTGAGTACATTATTACCTGAAAAATTACTATTGTTGTACTCCAATTCTGCACATTTTTCACACAACTATGTGAGAAATATCTACATCCATTTCAGCTTGACAACCTCTAGGAGAGGTTTTTATTGACCCTTTGTGCAATGGAGATGATCTTTCCTCTGTTTTTTTTTACTGTAATGATGCATTTAACTGTGCATTTGGTTGAGGAAGCTAAATTAGGAGGCCCCATTCATTATCGATGGATGTATCCAATTGAGAGGTACATTATTTATATGTTTTTCTATTAAGTAAATAATTTTTGGTACTTAATTAAATGTATAATTATGTTTATTTTATTTCACAGATATCTTGGGCATTTAAAATCATACATGAGAAATAAAGCTCAACCAGAAGGCTCTATTGTTGAAGGCTATTTGGCTGAGGAGTGTCTTACCTTTTTTTCTCGATACTTGGATGATATTGAGACATGATTTAATCAAGTTGGACGTGTTGACGACACATCGACTCAATCTCAAATACATCATAAATCAAAAATATTTCATGTTGTTGGCCTATCAGTTGGGAGGACCTCAAATGTGACACTGACTGAATTCGAATTATTACAGGCACATAGATATGTGATGCTGAATAGTGAAATTGCAGATCCATTTATTGAAGAGTTTAGGATAAAAAAAAGAGATGAATGAGAGGTCGAACATGAAATGAGAAAGATATAACGAAAGCTATTAATAAAGAGCTTATATAATGGTTTTCACGACGTGTAAGTTCATAAATATTATAATAAGTACGAATATTAGTTTGACACATACATTTTGTAAATATAATAAAGTATATTTCTTTTTTTAGATCATGAATAATGATACTCAAGTAGAGGTTTCAGAATATTTGAAGTTTCCTGCTATAGGTCCTCTAAAACAAGTTAGAAAGTTTGATGCTTATAATGTGAATGGATTTAGATTTCGTACAGTCGATTGAGAAGTGGGTTTGAAAACATAGAATAATGGTATATTTACATTTTCTGAAGTGGAATACTATTTAAAGCTGCATGATATTATTGAATTAAACTACCACAAACATTTTTCTATTGTTTTATTCAAATGAAAATGGGTCGATATTATCATAGGTTTTAAAAGAGATTCCTTGCAATTTACTTATGTGAACTTCTCTCTCTTAATGGATGTTGGTGATCATGAACTGCATGATCCATATATATTAGCATCGTAATAAAAAATGGTATATTATGTGAATGATGTTTTTAATGAAGGGTGGATTGTAGTTTCTCAGGTAATACAAAGAGATTTGTATGATATGGGTGATGAAGTGGAAAATTTTACCTCTAAAATGAAATTTAATCAACAACAGGAAGCAGAATTATTTGTCCATCATGATATTGAAAATATTAGTCTATCAAGGATGAATGAAGTGGATGAAGCAATGGATCGGGAAACCGACATTATTGAAGGGGAAAATGATTGTATGTACAATTATTTATTTATTCAGCAACTACTTGTTTCATTTCTACAATCATTAATTATCATTGTTATATATATTTTTTCTGTTAGTACTAGGAATCTATTACCATTTTTAATTTTTTTTCTGCATAATTTTTTTTAAATATATATTCTGAACTTAATTTTAATTTATTAAATGATAGGAATGCCAAGGAGGAAGCAGTACACTATTTCATCTAGTTTCGCGATAGATGACAATCCATCTGGCTCCCTCCCCACGACATCTGAGGCACCTGCTGCCTACACCCCTACACCATCTCCCCCTACACCATCTCTCACACCATCTTTGGATGTCCCATTAGAGGCTGATTCTTCGACTCAACCTTCAGGAGCCTCAGCAGTGGGGCAGCGACACGCCCCTTCTAGTTCATCACAGGCATACTGGAGTGTCACTGTCATAGGTACAAATTTTAATTAAATAAATTTATTGAATTTTGTTTTTACTAGTTTTTTTCTCATTGAAGATGACAAAAATGAAACCATGGATAAAAACATAAAATGTGCAGATGTTTGGAATATGACTGGCGAAAAGATAGTGGTTCCATTTTATTCTTATGGGGTCCCAACGGATGACGTCGCGGGGTTACCTGGCCAGATTCTAGGCTAGCTGGTAGCGGAGCTCATTTCCCTTCCTATTTCATATGATGATTGGATAAATATTCCTCCATGCTGGAAAAATGAAGTTTTTGATACTCAAATAAAGGTAAATTTATTACATTATGGTTTAATTGAATGTCATGTTACTAATATGTTCAAAATGAATTTCTGTATACATATGTTCTTCCACTTTACAGTTGCTGATGTGATAGCACAGAAGTGGACATTGAAAAATCAAGGTAAGAAATGGAAATATTTAAAATGGAGATAGTGGTGTGATTTCATCAATACCTCGTTGACTATGTAATAAATGAATGAGAAGCTACCCAGTGGGGTACCGAAAGAATAGTGGAATGTTTTTGTTGACAGACATCATGATGAGAAGCAGATGGTATTGAAATATTTATTATTATATTATCCTAATTTTACATTTATACATGTATATGAAGAGGGAATGACATTGAATACATTACTATTAAATTGAATTTTATTTATTTCAGGATCTCTCAAGACAGAATTCATCAAACCGGGCTAAGAAAGTCATTCCTCACACAGTGGGCTCAAAAAGATTTTCTAGAAGCCGAATGACATTGGAAATATTTTAATTAGTTTAAATATTTATAAGATAGTATTATCTGTTTAATATATTTAATTGTTGATTTATCGTTGCATAATGCAGTCAAAGAGTTTAGGGCATGAAGAATCCCGAACTGAACTGTGGTGATGTTCACAAGAAATCAGATGGAAGTTTTGTTAATGAACCTGCTAAATAAGTTGGGGTATGAAGTCAAATTTTTATTATAATAACTTATTATTAGTTTTTACTGTGTTAATATATATTGATATTTGATTTATAGGTAAAAATTAATGAACTATGGGGTGTCAATCCAGTGCAGTCCTACTCAGTCTCCCAAGATGACCCGGTTGCTAAATTCCTTGGGAAGGAGCATCCTGGTAGAGTGTGTGGGATAGGTTTGGTACCTGTACCATTTGAGGTTTTTAGCAGGCCACCAAGGATGGCAGCTGCATCTAATCCTGGATTTAGTCATCCCATACCCGAAGATGCTCAGAAATAGATTTTTTCTCTAAGAAACACAGTTCACCATCAGGGGAATCAGATATCTTCTTTGCAGAAAGAGTTGATTGAAATTTGTCATCATATGAGCATATATTCTCCCAGTGGTAGTGCATTGACTGGTGGTATGCAGGTAAATCACAAAAAATCAAAATATTTTAGTTTTCTAACTTTCATTGGTTTTAAGTTTTAATATAAATATGAAACTGTATTTAATTCTCAATATAATGTTCTTACAGGTGACAACAGAAAGTGGTGATAAAGGTGGAGAGGGTGAAGATGCATTATCGGACCATGAGTAGTTGTATTGTTCATGTGTTGAACAAATATGGGAATAGTTGGTTGGTATATGTAACATTTGTGGCACATAGTTGACACCAAACATTTTCATGTCCTAAAATTTCCTTGATTTCTCATGTTTCCTTTTAGTCATTTTATTGATTTCTGATGTTTCTTTTTATTTATTGATTTCTCAATTATGGTATACATCATTCCATTTAGTCCTGTGTTTGAATTGGTAGTCTAGATTTTGGATGAATGGGAGTTAAACCCATTGTTGATGTGTTGAAAAAATTGGGTCATTTCATAGTGATCAAGGGGATAGTGTTGTGGATACTTTGGTAAGGCCCTTGTAATTTTTCTTACTGGGAGGCCCTTGTGAGTGGTAATTGACCACCGCTAAATGGAATTTCTCTTGTACTGAATCCTATCTTTGTTCTAGGGAACCAAACATTGCGACACATTGGGATTAAAAACACCTAATATACTTATATAGATCCACCATTATATCGAATATGAATAAGATGGAGGTTCCAAATATGGGTGGTATAGGATTTGAATCCACACACTCAAGATATGAATTTCAATAAGGTTGTACTCATTCACATCAAAACTCAATGGAATCCATATGAGAAGTGAAGGAATCCACTGACTCCTAAGATACTACAACCTAAAATACCATTGGGATAACTTCCTTATATTGATTGAGATATATACCCCATGAAGGTAACTATAGATAAAACATTAATGTTGTGGTAATTTGCATCAATTTATTTGATCCTTTTCAAGTTAGACATCTCAGATTGACCTTTATTGATTGATTAATGTACTATTATTATATAATATTAGATAAATGAGGTATGATAAAATCAACCAAATCACCATACATAATGGGTTTTTCCCTATAGAAATTTAATATTTATTTTCACATGTTATACTATTTTTAATTTAAACCATGTAATATTCTCTTATGTTGAGATGGTTTTACTATTTTTTAGTGGTGAGGGGGTAGTGGATTCATCCACACCTGTTTCATACTCAATAGAATCATGTTTCCCAAAATACATTGGGTTAACATTGAAGAAATATACTAATGTGTTACCACCAATAGGAAACACATATTTACATTGTAAGAGGGATATCATTATTTTTGGTTTGATCCCATAGGATGAATGATACTAGAGATGACCATGTGGAAAAATGATAAAAAAATTCCCCCACCCATGTAGGTTATGTTTTCCATTGTAATTTTATATTCACAAAGGCCACTTAGGATAGATTCTGATGCTTTTAGATATTAGAGAATTGTAACCATCCCTAGTATATTATCTAGATATTCTAATGGGACTCAAGGGTGTTTAAACTGGTAGGGGAATAAATATACTCTTGAGTGTCAGTGGTTGGATATCCCCAGTGGGATCAACTTTTAGATGCTTTATTATAGACAATAGGGGAAAACACCCTATATATCTTCGTGAGTACTCAAGGTCACATGTTAATAAAAATGACTATAGTGAAAACATGATACTCATAATGAAGTTCTAAGGTGATTTCTACTTTATGGTGGACATATTTATCCAAATCAATATGATAAGATAAGAACGTGTTCTCATGATCTATTGAAAGGATACAAAAAGGTTGGATGTGAAATTATGGACCAATGGTTTTGCAATAGAATATTTTTAGTTGGACAACCTAGTGGAATTATTCCCTCTAGATTACCATGAGTGTAATATAATGTCAGGATAGATCCATTTAGATGGTATTCTTGAAATAAGGTGTGAACCATCATGCACTCATTTTACAAGGGTAGGAGACAATGTATGTCAGGGTATGGGGAACATATATTCATAAAAATTGAGTCCTATGTATGACATAACAATTGCTTTCATGCCTCGCCATTGTGTTCCTTATGGGTATTGTCAGCTTGTTTTTGGTCTTGAATATAATTGGTGCATTTGGTGATTCAATTTTAATTGAAGGATGTGATGAAGGTATTGAAAAGGAAACACAATGAAGAAACCCAACAATACATAAACAAATGTAAGAGTTCATAGTTTATCAATCCAATTCCATGTTAATGGATTCACATTAGGTTATCTATTTTTTTATGAGAACCTCCAATGGGCTTCCATGTATATGAGTATTTGGTATGGAAGTCCTTTTAGAACTAAATTACAATGAAAGGTGATCACTAGTGATTCATACTATATATTCTTCAAAATAGGTATTGGTAAAAGGTTTGAGATTTTGGGATCATCAAATATTCTTTGGGTGGAATCATTTGAATTATTGGATTCCCTTATAGAATTATAATTTTTTAATGAATAATATCAAAATACTAGTTTTTAACAAGTTACCCATATTCATATGATCTCTCTGAATCTGTGTAGATATGAAAATATATTATTTTTAGGTTAATCATAGACATAATACATGTTTATGATTCATTTTTTTAAGGCCACATAGTTAGGAAATTATTCATTTTTTGATATACAAAGAGGTCTTAGGTGTTTACATTGTTGGGATCAGGTCCATGCGATGAGCATCATATGAATCTCTATAAATAGAATCATAAAACACATAGTTTGTCAATGATTAGTGGGATACATCATACTATTTATGTTCAGTTTAAATAGAAATATTTCAAGAATCTTAACTTTTTGTGAAGGGGAACACTTTGTGAAAGGTACCTAGAAATAGATAGTGTTGGAATTTATCATGAGTATCTATTTCAGTTTCATCTTGGTCTTCAATGACTAATTTGGAGAAGGTATGGTTGTGGATTACACCTATTATAGGGCTCATATATTGTTTTCAATATCATATATGTTGGTATGATGATAATGGATGAATTCTTAAGAGGTTGGGGTATACAACTTGAAGGTGTATATGATATTGTGACACTAGGAGGGGTATCTAAAATTAAGGACTGTATAAATAATCTAATACTAGAGTATTTAACTATGGTATTTTTTAAAAGTGATTCATATTATTCTTATCACATAGGAATAATAGAATGTTTCTTGATACTGGGATTGAACCTCAGAGGGGAATATATTATATCCTAGTTAAGAGGAATAAAATACAATATAATTGAAGGCATGAATTTTAAGGTAATGTGGCATGATTCATCGTAGATTAAAATTGTGTTGAAATGACATGTGTAATGAATTTTAGAGTCATCCTACCAGGTTTAGAAGGTGATTACTATAATGTATCTCAATAATTATTTTAAATTATGATCAAATAGAACATAATGTTTTTCTGTATCATTGTTTTTTTAAGAAATAAGTTAATAGAAGATTAGTTGTGTTACATAAAAGTGAACAATAAGGTATTGAGTGAGGCTAACACATGAGATTATCTAAGACACCTGGTATAGTAGATGTGTGTGGTGATGGTATATTTGGGGTATTAAACCAAGTAGGAGGCCCACACATGGTAAATATAACTGTGTTTTACGCTCACTCCCTATATGGGAAAACTGACACACATGTAGATCTAATGTTTCATTTTCTAGTGATATATATTATGGGTGATCAAGAAGGATCGGCTAGATATATGTTTGGAGAGTAGTTAAATAATGGACCTATGTTTTATAGTTGATTCTATCACATGTTTTTTTTTCAATTTATTCTATACTGATTTCTAAGATTGATGTTTCTTGTTGTATGTTGGTATGTACAATATGGTTCATTCTTATATATCATGTCAATGTTTACTTATTTTTTTCAATTTATTCTATACTGATTTCCTAGGTTGATGTTTCTTGTTTTCTGTTGGTATATACAATATGGTATTTCTGGTTTGGTTTGTCTTTTAGGGTAGTGGTGCAGCGGAAGTAATTTTTTTTTCTGGTCATATTTTAGAGGTGGTTTAAACTGCTGCGAAATGTACATTGGTGGTGATTTAAACTGCTGCTAAACAGTGAAAACTTCCATGAAATGTAAAAAAATTATGTTTCGCGGTGGTTTTAACTGCCTCTACATAGTCGCATGTAGCAACCTCATTCTGCGGCGATTCTCGTAACTTCAGCAGTGGTTTTACGGCCACTAGATTTGAGTTTATTCACTGCGGTTATAACCGCCGTGAATAAACCGATATCAAGGGCTCGTAAAAAACCGCCACTAAACTCAGTAAAACTGCCGCGAAGTGAGGCAGCTATGATGCTTTCCTTAAACCCCCCCTGAAATGGAAATAACCACCGCTAATAGATTGGCGACGCTGTATTAGGCGGCATTTTACATAAACCTCCGCTAAATAGCGATTCTCTTGTAGGGATTATTAACCTAGTTGTAAGTTTTAATTTATAATTTGATAGAGTAATCATGCCCTGTGCCTATAGGAGGGTTCCACTATGATGGTAAAGGAATCATTCTGAGCCTAGATGGAGGGTTCCACTCTAGAATTCGAATGAGGACTCATGCCCATCCCAGCTGGTGGGTTCTACTCTTACCATTGAGGACCCATTAATAGCCCAGTTAGAGGGTTCCACTCTATTATTCATTATTGGACTCATTACTATCCTAGTTTTAGGGTTCCACTTGAGTCGTCGAGGACCCATGCCTAGCCCATCAAGAGGGTTCCACTCATAATGCCTTTGGTGATCCTACATGATCACTATCATCATCGAGCATTGCCTAAACAATTTCAATTCCCATATAATATCGCATTATATCCCAAAAACCACAACTAAGGGAACCATCATGTTCTACATGGAACAACACGTAGGATAGGCTACTCAAGGGATAAAATCTGAGTCCAAATGATGGATATATGAGATCTTGAAGTTACCTAAAAAAGAAACAATGTGTACGTGGCATGTGAGGGGACCAAAAGGCATGTGGTCCCACTCCATCACCTATTCATTTCTTTAGATCTACATGTATCACCAACCATTTATGCATATATAAAATTTATGGGATATACACCGAATTCCTTTTCCACTTGAGGCCCCATCCATGTGTTTGGTCATGTCCATCTATCCAAGCCTTGTTTTTGTACTTTGGTACATAGAATTCCTAGCCATGATCGTGCCTATGTACTATCATATTATATTCTGAGTCTTCTAGAATGATATTACAAGGTGTACGGGTGTCCCTCACGGTGTTTGATACTTAAAAATTGCTAAAACCCTTATCGTCACCTCCAAAGCCTGACAAGACATGTGTTCTTAAAACTAAATGGCTTGTAGATATGATTTTTTCCAAAATATAAGATACACCCTCTGAATTCTAGATATGATATTATTCATTTGATTATGGCCTCTTTCCTTCCCAAAAATGGTGGATCTGGTCATGGATCATCATTTTCATCAATCTAGTGGATGTATAATGGTACCTACTGGCCGTCAGAGGTTTTTCACTTGTCCCACATTCCATTATTATCCACTATATTTCATTAGGATTTTGAATCAAAAAAAATCACCTACAACCTAAAACCAACATGGATCTATCCCGGATTCATTGATTCGTCCCTCTTTCATGGTTTCATCATGATTTCGAGGATCCGATCGGGCTCTATACTGCCCGAAAATGTAAAATTAAGACCATGGGGTCCAACTAGCAAAGAATGTGAAGAAATTGAGGGACTAAGGAATAAGAAAAAAGGTTTTACAATCATTTTAAATAATTATTTTCCAATAATAAATAACAGGGATAACTTCAGTTACTAAACCACAGAATAATCAATTAAACATGTAAATGATTGTATTCAATGTTTATGAAATTTGCGCAGACCATATAAATGATGATTATGATCAATAAATTTAAACAAAAATGGTGTAATCCACATTTTTATTATCCCTATCTAGATATTGGATCATTTTTTGTTGATGAACATGTTTTTCAATGAATATAATAAGTTGTTAAGTTCACTACATCTCAATGTTCTCTGATTCAAAGATTCCTCATCGTCGAAAGATGATTCACCAACAGAAGGATGATGAAATATTTGGAATACTCTTAGGTTTTATGTGGATAACCCTATAGGATTAACCATAGTGGTGTCTTTATATACATTTTATTTAGGTTTAACTAATAAATTAATTTAATTATAAACCAATTGAATGCACCAGGAAAATGCTAGCTATTTGAACACCCTGAACATACCTATTTCAGGTGTCACTAATGGTAAACATAGATTTCTAAACTTGACTGTGGTCTTATATTTCTGATCTAGGATTTTTTTAAGTGATATCCCATTTTCATTAAGAAACTATGGGCATTTAATTTTTTTTTTTAATATTCTTATCAAATTTATTCTAGGAACATCAGGACTTGGAATCACATGTCTTCATAGTGCTTGAATAGGTAAATATATATATATATATATATAGAAATATTTAAAATTATTACAAGTAAAAAATCATGTTTCTACATCATTTCATCCTTCAAAAAAAATTCATTGAAAAGAAAAACTAAATAGATAACTTGGGATGTTGAGCCCATATCTGGATCTTCTGCCCCTAGAATCATTATTTCACATTATCATACGGCCAAAGTATATAAACCAAGGGGATGGTTTGTCCTTGAAGTGTTCTCTCCCATCAATCCCCATGTACTCTGCATAATCCTCCTTTGATGTAGAGTAGATGAGTATGTCTTTGATGAAGACAACCATGAGATGGTCTATGTAAAGATGGAATATCTAGTTTATCATGTCCATAAACACAGTAGGATAAATAGTCACACCAAAGGGAATAACTAGGAACACAAAGTGCCTATATCAGCATTGGAATTCCATCTTTGGGATATCATCCTCAAAAACCCACAATCGATGGTACTCGGACTTGAGATTTATCTTTGAGAACCATCTCATGCCTCACAAATGGTCCAGGAGGACATCAATCCTCATAAAGGGGTAATTTTTCTTTATCATGGTCGGGTTTAGGTGATGATGATCCCTGAAAAGTTTCAAGATCTCATCTACCATTTTCATGGAAAACACTGGGGTTGGCTAGGGGAATACACTTAGTCTTTTAAATCCCTACCTCTTTATAATCTCCAACCGCCCTACTAACTCTTGTAGCCCCATGGGTCCATTCGATATGATAGCACAAAAATCGGTCCATCCCTGGCCCATGTCTAATAAAAGGTAAATCACATGGTGGGGAGGTAAACACGGCTCTTCATCACTCCCCACCATCACTAAAGGTAGAAAATATCTCATGACATCCTTTATTCCAAGGGAAATACTATCCAACTGATAAATCAGTTGTATCCTCTTACAAATGATCCCATCCTTCTCTATCTTGAGATCACTCCTCATCAAGGAGGAAAACTATAACCCACAACCCATAAGATCTATCATGCTCCCTAGTAGCGATCGTCTGATCGTTATTGGTCAATAACCCATCCATACCGAGGAAAACATCCTAGGGCTTCACTGCGACTTCATAATGTTTTTGTATGTGTGTCTCTCTCTCTACCTCCCTGTAGAGTAAGGTCTCCCCATCAGCAGAATTGTTCTTATACAAATCATATCTACAGCAGCCTCCAATACAAGGATCAAGAAAAAAGGACCACCACTGGTTTTTCTAGGTCTCAAATAGGGGCTATGCATAGGAAAACATTTCGTTAAGCTCTGTTCTATCAACTATAGTTGGAGCAGTAGTGATATAGGTCATACCTCAAACCACACTTCAGCCTCCCAACCAGATGTCTCATTTACCAAGAGATAGTCCTTTACCTTACCTACCCACTCTCCTCAATCAAGGCATACTCTTACACCCTATCACATCCTCGCATCCCAAACATACAAGTAAAAGTGACTCATCCACCACACCTTTAAACTATCCATTGTAGGAAGAACTAACTCATGCTCGCAATTTTGAATCATGTCCCAATGACACATCTTTGTGGGGGAAGTTTCCCCCATCCTTGTATGTATAATTCCATTCCAAAAAATCTCCATCATAGGACTCTATCGATATCTAGAGTCATATTGGAGAGGTCTCACTGTGAGGATCACCATCGAAAGGGGGTAATATTCGAGAAGGATATCCAAACCATAGGATCAAACCAAACCTCAACCACCTGAGAAGGAATTCAAGATAAACATGATATATGTGTGATATTTATCTCTAGAACCTACAATGAAGACTCAACAATTGTATTTCATCTGCTGGTACAACTACAACCAACTACTTATCTATGAAGAGAAAAGGTGGTGAGTGATACCATCCATTTGGTTGGGATCTTCACAAATCTAAAAAATCAAATCACTAACTCAAGCCAAAACTCTTCTACCTGGGTATCTAGCTCATCACAGAACCTCAGTGGCCTCTAGTGCTGGAAATTTCAAATTTTGATAAGCATGTTCATATACCTATCCTTCTATGATAGTATTATCTACTGCTTGACATGTAGGTGTGCTTCTACCTACCTGTCTGGAAGAAAATATCTCATGTTATGGACCATGAACTGAGTCCTCGTCACTCATTGTATCATCATCATGACTCAAAAATGAATAACCTGGTTGGTTTTCTTCATGGTGTCATCTTAAAATTGATCAATATATACCATTTTAAAATGAGAATATATATATATACATATATATATTGGGGATTTGAATCAAGAAGTATAGTCAAAGACTCAATCATATATGATGCATGTAACATTGATCCCTACAACCAATGTCTAAGTATGCTGAGTTGAAAATAATATAGTCAAGGTCATAGTGAATGGATACATCATCTACCCATACCATCAATGGATTTTATGGGCAGAGAGCCACACTCAAGACACTTTCACACTGTTTCCATATGTCCAACCAAATCCTCATAATGGGACTACACCAAACACCATCCCAAGGAATGAACTTCTCTGAGGCCGATCTATCATGACTTGTCCCTAATTAGGGTTCAATATACTACTACCTCTTGCTCTCCTCCATAGGCTAGGGGTGGTAACAAGAACCAAAAGAAATATCCTAAATGGGAGGCCTTTTCCTAAATTACCTATATGAAAACACTGAACCGTCTCAATGGAGAGGTGTAGAGAAATAATAATAAAATTATGAAACAGCTATAAAGTAAACCAAGCACCCAAAACATATAGGGTGTATAAGAGTACGAAATTCAAAACTAAAATGTAATGGAGAAAAATACACCCAAAACCAGAAAGATGTCCCAACATAAAAATGAAAAGTGAAAGGTTGAGAGATCCTAGATCATGAACTATAAGATACTACCACTGTTAATGGTCCCAATCACCCAATATCCCTAAGATACTCTGAAGTCATAGAAAAACTATCTATTTTCTTCAAAATACATGACATGTGGGGAAAAATACAATATAGGGGTGAGTATATATATACCTAGTATGATAACCCAAAAGCTGAAGGGGAGTAGTAAGAGATACAAAAGTAAAGGAAATCATGTAGATAATAAATAGGATGCATCCCAACCTAAGAAAGAGAAATAGTAAACTCATCCAATCATAAGGGGATCAAAATGGATTGTAGATGCACTACACATCAAGTATTTTCCACCCATAGTAGGATAGAAACCTCATCCAACCATGAGAAACTAATCATGGATAGAATGTAGCATACCCTGTGCTTATTCACAACCCATGTAAGGAGTGTATCCAAATAGAAATGTATGTATACATATGTATATATTTATATTCTCGGAATAAGAATCCCAAATCAGAGACTAATGGGATATATATCTCATAGACCAACCCCAGAAAAAGGTCTCCAACAATTCCATAAGTCCAATAATGATGCTCATCATCTCGCACATTTTCCTAGTCAAAAACATCAAAGTCACGCCACAACTCTTCATTGTACTGCATAGTCTAGGGGTCACAATATCTAGGTAGAGGACCCAATCCCTAGTAAAATATGAGTGTTCCAATAAATGAATAGATATAAAAAACATACCTTTTCCTAATATGAGGGTTCCACTCTAATAGTCAATGGATGACCCATGCCATGCCCCGCATGAGGGTTCCACTCTAATGGTAGAGGACTCCTTCCTATCCCACGTGGTGGGTTACACTCTAGAATTCGATAGAAGACACATTCCCTGTAATACTAATAGGGTTCCACTCTGATGGTAGATGACCCATTTCCATCCCAGCAGGAGGGTTCCACTCTAGAAGTTGATAGAGGACTCATGCTCAGCACAGCTGGAGGGTTCCACTCTAGTCATTAAGGACCCATGCCCATCCCACCTAGAGGGTTCAACTCTAGGAGTCTGTAGAGGACCCATTCCCAACCTAGCTAGAGGTTTTAACTCTAGTCATCAAGGAGTCATGCCCAACCTAGTTGAAGGGTTCCACTCGGAATTCCTCGTGTGATATTGTGTGATCATTATCATCATAGAGCGTCACCTAAACAAGATCTATGAGCATAAAATATCACATTATATCCCAAAATATGAATCCATGGTCACTATTGCATTCTATGTAGAAAAACACTCCTTATAGGATACTTTTGGGCCAAAATATGAATCCAAACAAAAGAGATATGAGAGATTGAACATTCCTAAAAGTGATACAAGTGGTACACAACATGTGAGGGGACCCACACGATGTGTGGTCCTACTCCATCACCTATCCATGTACCCAGAGTTATATATATCCCTAGCTGTGTAGGTTTACATGGCATGTAGTTTATATATGAGTCATTCCCCATGCCCCTCAGATCCCTTCCATATTCTTGGTCATGTCAGTGTATCCAAGCTGTGTCTGTGTAATTTAGTACATGGAATTCCTAGTCATGCCCTTACCCATGTACTCCTACAGTACACACAAATTATTCTAGAAATATATCACATGGTGTGTGGAGGTCCCACATGCTGTGGGAAACTTATCAATTTTAGAAACCTTAGTTGATGCAGCTAAGGCCTAACGCGACATGTGTTCTTAAAAAAACATGGCGTGTTGTTGAGATTTTTTTCTAGAATCTTAGATCCACTCTTCATGTGAAAGATCTACTATTACAATTTCAATTATAGCCTCAATCCTTCCATAAAATTGTGGATCTGGCTATATATCATTCTTTCCAGCCATCTGGTAGTCGAATAATGCCACTCCTTGATCTTTGGAGGTTTGTTGCATGCCATGCACGCCTACTCCATCCTCCATCTTTCATTCAGACTTATAATTAATGAAACAATAACCCAAAAGCATAAAACAACCCAGATATATTCTAGATTAATCAATACATCCCTCATTCATCATTTATTTATGATTATGGGGATTTAATTGGGCAATTTACTGCATGAAAATGTCAAACTGAAACCGCAGGGTCCAACCGGTTAAGAACGTGAAGCAATTGAAGGAGGAAGGAACAATAACAATGGATTATTGATCATTTCCAAGATTTATTATCTAATGATCAAGAAGGGGGATATCTAGTTTTAGATAACCAACGAATAATCAATTAAACTAGTATACATATGCATGATAACATCGAAAAATTGGCGTATACCATAGAAATGATGATTATGATAAATAAATTTAATAAAAAAGGGTGTGATACATATTTTTGAAAGTCCTACCAAAACATTGGATCATTCATCATTGAAGAAAACACTCTCAAACAAATGGAAGAAGTATTTACATTTAATGCATCTCGATCTACTCTGATCTATAGATTCGTCATCATCGGAATTTGATTCTCCAATGAAAGAAGGAAGAATACTATAGAATCCTCCCATGGTTTGTGGGACTAACCATGGAGGATTATCCATATCGGTGGATTTATAGAAATTTTAGTTAGGTTAAACTAAAAAATTAATTTAATTAATTACACAACTAAACTCACTTCCATGGGATATATATCTTAGCACCTCACGCTGACCTACTTTAGGCCGAGCCTAAGGTAGAAATCGCATTCCAAACTCAACTGTGGTCTCATATTTCTGATCTGAGATTACTTTTAAGAGTTATCCCATTTTCTTTAACAAATTTCTCACATATGATATAAAATATATTTAATATTTAAATAAAATTAATTATGAGAACATCATGCCTTAGAATCACACATTTTCTCAGCACCTGGCTCTGGAAATATATGTAGAAATATTTCAAAGTCCTATTAGGAATAAATTGGGTCTCTATAACTCATTTTTGATAACAAGGTTTAAGTGTGGGGGAATTAACATTGTTCATAAATTCATGATATTTTACTGATATTAAATTCATTTTATTCCCTTATATATAATTATTCACTGAATTCTAATGAGTTTTGGAAGTAAAGTTTCAAATCATTTGATTATGTGTATATTTTTTGAAATGGATAATTTTGGAATTTAATCCAATTATTTTATTTTTAGAGAAATTTGAATGTCCTAATACTTATTATTCTTTATCTTTAAATTATGTACCCTTAGACCATGGATTGAGACATCAAATTACATTATTGATAAAAAGTTGTTAAAAGAAGTGATTACGCTTGAAGGATTGTTATGGATTCATCCCCCATGAAATATTAAAGTGTTGATAAAAGAATTTACACAATTAGGATGAATCTAATGCACCATAAGCATGAACATAGGCTACATAAGAATCATCCAACACTCTATTTAATCATCATCCAACTATAGTAGGTATAAGTTTTTAGGTTCTATGCACACATGGTATTAACCTTTATAATTATCATATATCACTTCATAATAATCCTTATAGAATTATATAATAATCATTCAACCCCTATAAACATAATTCATGTTGTGTAAGATTTAAAATAGTATATACAAGCATGTAGTTTCTCATAAGGATAAAGGTTCTCCATAAGAATCATTTCCATGAATCTCCAAATCATTGTAGTGACACATTATAATTCATGTATCCAACCAAATTAAACTATATGGATTATGATATTCATATTAAATTAATGAAAATTAAATAGGGGAATTTTTACATTTTGTGGAGATTTTTGGATTATAAAGAAGAAGGTGGATCATGAGGAAAAGGAAATAGGAAATCAATTGGAAGGAGAAAGAATCTTGGATGTTTGATCATGATCCAAAAAAAAGAAAACTAGAGATATAAAAATAGTATGTGGTAAAGGTGGTAAACTATCAATATCTCACTAGATAGTTCATTACTACTTTTTTACTATTTTATTTTTTATTTTTTATTTTAGTGAATATTATAATGACTCCTTATTTCCCATTCATCTCTAATAACATTTTAATGGGGGGTAAACCTTTGACTAATCTTGGAAGGGAAGGATCTCCTTTTTTATTTATTGAGTCTTTGAAATGAAATGAATAATATATTTTTTTTTGTTAAATTGGATAATTATTCAATAGTATTTATTAATATCATGTGAGATTATATTTTATTTAATCTTATTTAATTTTTATTTCCTTAGTTAATGATCTATAATCTCCCTCCACTTAATTTTAGACTATATATAATGGAATAAGCAAGAGTGGAGTGTAAAGATCTTAGATATTGTTTCCTCGTGTGGGAGGGGAAGTGGAAACTCTTAATTTTCATTGGAATTATAAGATAGAAATCGGTTATTTACTAATCTATTTAAGAGTGATTGCTATTTTTCTTTTTCACATAGAAATGAGGTTAGACCCTTATAGTGAAATATATTAAGTTTTACCTCTTTAAAACATTTCATCCAAGGGTAAAAGGTGAAGAAATTGTGAAACCTTCCACTTACTAGTTAATTATAATAAGAGAAAATAATTTAAATACTAGTTAAATATTCCAGTTAGATAGCCATCCATCACCTAATAACTATTTCATCATTTTACTTTCTTTCTCTTGTTTCACTATGTCATGGCTCATCCCCTGGGGCCTTTGTCATGACTACCCCAAGACCGCCTCCCAGAGGTCAAGGGATGGTGACTAGTGCCGAGTAGGTATATCCCATAAAGGGGAGGAATTTTTCGAATTACCTGTACACATGCACACGCCTAGAAGTAAAAGTGTTGAAACTAAAAACACTAAGTAAATAGGTATATATCCCACTAATACAACCATTGAGAGTAAAAGTAAAAAATAGAAAAGTAAATGGGTCGGAATACAAGTCCAACTAAAACAAAAATGTAAAAGCTCCTAGATCTCATCCGTATAAAACCTTACCTGAAGGACCGATACTGAATGCTCTCTGAATATCGCTAAAGCGTACCATGTCTCTTGGGTCACCCTAAAGCACCACCTATCTCCGGCCCACCAAGGAATATTTCAAAGCTATCAATTGTCTACACAAGACATGACATGTCTGGGAGAATCCCATGCAGGGGTGAGTAAAATAATACTCAGTAGGGACACTATACCACAAAGGTAAACCAAAAATCAAGACACAAGGTAGACTACCAAATAGGTACATAAATTTTAGCCTCTAAGAACTACATTCAAGAGAGTCACTAGCCTTATTTCACACCATGATACATATAATATGAAATTCCAAGCATATCCAAATCCAAAGTGGAATACATTCTTCACAGGAAACTTGCTTCACGTCTCCACAAGAGACCTACTCTACACCCTAACAGGAGACCTACTCTACACCTTCATGGAAGACCAAATACATATCTTGTAAGGATACCAACATCATATCTACATAGGTGACCAACTTTGTATCTTCATAGGAGACCAACTCTGCGTCTTCGTAGGAGACCAACACTTCATATTTGCAGGAGACCAACTCTATGTCATCACAGGAGACCAACTTCAAATATTTATCACAACGAGTCACAAGAGTCTATCCTTAGCGCACTCATTACAGGATCATCGACACCTCAATCCAATAGTTCATATGAAAACCTCTATGAAAGGTCACGTACAGTATTCCAAAAGTAATTACTCATCGCAAGGGTCCCAACACTGCAAAAGTATTGTGAAACAGACATACAGTTTGTAGGTTAAGGTTATTTAAGTAAAAAGGGGATGCTTGTGTCTGGGTTTGGTCTGACCTGGTTAGCCTAACCTAACCCAACCGGGGTCACACCTGACTTGACCCATTGGGTTGACCCTGCCCAGCCTTCTTGAGCAAGCTGGTTCATCTGCACAGGATGCGGCGGGCGTCGTGCCCCCGCCCGATCAACGAGGTGCGACCACCACATGACCACCCAATAACAGTTGGTGCGGGGTCCCATGATGGTCCAGCTAGACTGTAGCCCTCTTACGCATGATGTGGCCTCCAACCGCACTCGATCGAGGCCACCGCTGTCCATAAAGTTGGTGGCCCTATCCTCTACCTATGGCCATTGTTCCTTGAGTTCTTCTTGCCCAGTGGCCACACGACTACATGCCACCACCGGCACCACCACTGGCTCCCTCTTCTGTAGGTCACCAACATTGTTGTGGTGGTGAATTATTCAAATTTGGAACTTTTTTTCAAACCTCTAGTCGTCACCATCACATCCATGGGCCCAATATCATCCTCCCATCGCTCCAAAGATCCAGTCAAGTTTGGAACCTCCCAAAAAATCCTGACGTGACAATGTGGGTCCATTGTTAAAGAACGCAATGAAGGGGATAAAAAAACCACCAAGAACACCTGAGGGGTGAATGTAGGCATTGTTTGTTTCGCATTCATTCTTCCATTTAAAAAGGGAAAGGAAAAATAGGATAAACGCCATGTTTTTAACCCTTCAAAACCACATAGTAGATAACACATCCCACATGAATGATCAACCTACGGATCAAACTATGTGTGGGTTGGTCCATGTTTGTCATTGGTAAAATAAGAATGGGTAAATAATTCATTTGGAAATAAACCCCCAACTTGGAAAGAGGATTAGTCAGAGGAGATAATTCATCATTTTTGACGATCCATCCACAAACATCCTCGATCTGTCATTCGTTGACATTCATCATTGATCAATGCTTGATCTGAACTCTAATCACCAAACCATCATTTGTGGTGAGAGTGCTTCCTTCTCTTTGTCTCTAGGAAACTTCAGGGCTCCAGGGAAAATTCCTCAGCATTATAAATTTGAACATTGGTCCCTACCTCAATTTAGTGGAGGAAATGTGTTAACTTGTTTCATCATTTTAAACAAGTTTCAGCGTTGCGATGACATTGCATTGCAACATTTCCTTGATGTTGTGTTACTATGTCACTGAGTCCTCGCATTGTAGTGTTGTTGAGTCATTTCATAACATTGAAGATATAAAATAAATTAACTTTTTTAGAATATTTTATTTTCCTCTTAAAACGTCTATAAATTAACTTTTTTAGACGACCCACATCGGCCAATGTTAGGCCCCTATTAAGGTAAACTCATTGTTCTGAGCTCAATTGTGTCCTCTTATATCTGATCCAGGAAACTGTTTAGTATTTACTAAAACAAAAAATGTGCACTATTTTTAATAAACTTAAATGTAGTTTGAACATTTATTCCAGACACCCTGAGCCTCATAATAACGTTTCATCTCAGTTCCTGGTCTCAGAAAAAAAACCCATATAATTTTCAAAAAAA
Source organism: Viscum album (assembly GCA_963277665.1). Classification (NCBI taxonomy): domain Eukaryota; kingdom Viridiplantae; phylum Streptophyta; class Magnoliopsida; order Santalales; family Viscaceae; genus Viscum; species Viscum album. The sequence continues at coordinate 1,875,260,980 of OY728122.1, read as the reverse complement.
ATTACATGGAAAATAAAGGACATTAAATTCTCCCCACCTTCGGGCATTACATCCCTGAACACCATAACAAGGGCTAAACAAAAAATTAAGGATAATGAGCACAAATCTGAGCCTCTCACTCCCATGTGAACTCCTAGAGATTCATGTGCTTCCATCAAACATGCACTAGAGAAATCGATCATCCACAGAGGGTCCTCTCTTGTCAATCCTTGATCTCCACTAGAACTCCAAAAAATTCACCACATCATAAATGCATATATTACCCTAGTCAATGATGTGTGATCCATCATGTACGTATATCCTCAATTGGGATACATGGAAGATGTCGTGCATCCACTCTAACTATGGAGGTATAGCCAAGTGGTACACCACCTCTCCCACTCTACGCAGTATCAGAAAACATATGATGAATATAGAAGATAATGTTCTTCCCTGTCCAAATATATGTATCCCACGTCATGGAGAGACCTGAAAGAACACATGGTCCCCCTCTTCAAATTCCAAGGGTATCCATAGCCTTTCAGTATAGGAATTCTGATGGCTCTATGCAGTCTTCATCCACTCCTAGATGACCTTCACCTTCTTGGTAGTAGCTTGCAACAACTCTAGGCCCATTAGTGGTGACTCTCCACGGTCAGTCCAGTAAAGTGGTGACCAGTAGGTTTTCTCATAAAAGTCCTCAAATGGTGCAATACTGATGGTGGAGTGGTAGCTGTTTTTATATGAAAACTCCATTACGGGTACGTGATCCTCCAAAAAATTTCTAAAATTGAGAATGAAAGAACGTATCATGTCTTCGAGGACCAGAATGGTCCACTCTGTATGGCCATAGGTTTGTGGGTGTAAATTCATACTCAAGCACAGTTGAGTACCAAATTCCTCCTACAACCCCTTCCATAATCATGATGTAATGTTTTCATCGTGATTTGATACTATCATAGATGTGAATCCATGGAGTCGAACTATACCAGGTGCGTAGAGGCATCCCAAGATATATATTAATCCCTATTCCCAAATCATTAGGAAGTGGGTCGACTTGGTGAGTCATTTAAGGATCACCCAGGTCGTATCGTGCTCCTTAGAAATACATGGTAAACCTACCACAAATTCCATTGATATTCCATCCAACTTAAACTCTAGAACCTCAATGGGTTGATTCAAACCCATTGGAACCTGGTGCTCGACCTTCACTTGCAGATAAGTCAAGCACCTGGAAACAAACTCTGACACTAAATTCTTCATCCCTAATCACCAAAAATGATGTTAGAGGTCCTGGTACATCTTTTCCACACCTGGATGTACCAACAAAGGGGATGTAGGGAACTCCCTCATCACCTCCTCTAGTAACTTCACTGGTACAGTTGTTCATCCTCCGATGAGGATGACGTTCTCCCCACCATTAAAATATCCATCAGGGGCATGACCTGTAGACATCTGTTCGTGTGTATAATCACAGCTGGTATCTCCAAGTTGTGCCTCCCTGACATGCTATAATATTGGAGGTTTAAGTACCATCGACTGTATAATAGTGCTCTATATCCATTCATAAAGGATATCAAAAGGGATTCAAACTACTCTAAGGCCTCATTCAATGCATATGAACTTGATCTATGGCTGAGATCATCTACCACAACATTCCCCTTCTGAGGAGTAGAGACTATCTTGAGGTCATAGTCTTGTAGGAACTCTAGACAATTCTGTTATCTCAGGTTTATATCCTTCGATGAAAATAAATACCTGAGACATTTGTGGTCTGAGTAGATGATAAATTGCTTTCCCATAAGGTAGTGTCTCCACATCTTCAATGAAAATACTACCACTGCCAACTCTATATTGTGGGTCATGTAGTTCTTCTCATGTGGTCTCAACTACCTTGAAACACAAAAATCACCACTTTCTCATGCATCACGATTCAACCAATCCTAGTACTTGATGCGTCATAGAACACCACGTACTTAACACCCACCTCTAGAAATCTCGGGACGGGAGTGCTCATCAAACATTTCCTCAACTGCAAAAAGCTCTCATGGAACTTCTCCATCCACACGAAAGGTTTCCCCATTTGTGTCAAGGATATCATGGATGCTTCTACCATGGAAAATTTTGGCATGAACCTATGATAGTACCCAGCCAACACAAGAAAACTTTGAACTATAGTAACATTATTTGGTGGCTCCCAAACAAGAACTAACTATGTCTTGATGGGATCTACTACAACATTGTCCTCCAAAATTATGTGTCCTAGAAAGTGTACCTATCATATGTAGAACAAAAACGTTAAGATATTCTTCTAATGTTGGTGCTCTTAGATTAATTCCAGGACCATCATCAAGTGTATCACTTGCTCATACTTGGATGTTAGGTACACTAGGATGTATTTATACAAACTAGTATAGGTAAGTCTAGGAGATACTATTCATTCATCCCATGAACACAACTAGGGCGTTCGTTACACCAAATGGCATCACTATGTACTCGTATTTCACATAGAGACATTTGAAATCTGTCTTCGGAATGTTTTCATCCCGCACCTGAATCTGGTGATAGCCTGATATGAGGTCTATCTTTGAGAACTATATTACTCTCTTAAGCTGATCAAAGAGGTCATCTATCCTTTTTATTGGATGATTATTCTTCAAAATCACCAAATTCAGGTGCTGGAAGTCCACACATAACTTCAAACTCCCATCTACCTTCTTGGAAAACAATATTGGGGATGCCCAGGGTGAAACACTGGATCTCATGAAGCCCATCCTCTGCAAGTTCTCTAACTATACCCTAAATTCACGAAGCCCTGTTGGAGCCATCTGATATGCCGGTGTAGATATTGGTGTTGTCTCATGGTACAGGTCAATATAGAATTCTACCTCTATTTAAGGAGGTAGTTCTGAAACATCTTTCAAAAATATGTCCTCATACTCATCCACCACAGTAGGAAACTGAGGACTCGTCTCATCCACTGCACTAAGGGTCATGCTAGCCTACCGATGTGTGATATGTTGTACCCTCCTATGTATGAGTCCATCCTATGCTGATCCGGTTTCATTTTTATTGATAAATGAAAACTTGGTATCATCGTCATGGATACACAACATTGTGCACATAAAACAGTCGATCTGAGCATGAACTGTGTAAAACCATTCCATACACAGAATGATGTCATAAGGCCTCGACACTGCCACCAAGGAATCCCAACCGAAACTCATTCCAATAAGAGTAAGGGAACACTATCAGCACCAATGTGTGCTCAACAAATCTCCTCATGTAGGAGTCTCTAAGCATAGGGATCGATTCAACAGTTCCACTGGAATATCTATGTCTTGAACAAGGGTCATGGAGAGAAAATATTTACTGGAACTTGTGTTAATAAAAACTATAGTTATGGTTGAAAATACATTGATCGTACCTCTAATTATCTTGGGAGTCTCTAGATCATAAGACTCCAACGTCGGGAGCTAGCCTCACTCATATGCAATATCTCCTTGAGCTCGTGGTGGACCACCTAGGGGTGGTGTTGGTAGTGACTCAAACCTCTTTCCACCTCCTTCCACTCATCCCACTCCTCTACTAAATCCACTGTCTAGTGGACCACCTTTTTCTTGCCTCTGTCGCTGCCTCGATGGTCCCTCGATCATCTCCTGGTCGGTAGTATGGATGGCAGACAATATCTAGCCATATGTCCCTGACCTCCACACGTGTAGGACATCCCTTATTTTTTCCAGCCTTCTCTTCCCTGGAATCCCCGCACCACTAATGCCAAGCCCTGGGGTCATCCACTAGACTATCTAGTCCTCTTGGATCCCTATGTTAGCTGTCAGCTACACGTTCTTGATGACTCAGCTACATGATGCCTGGTGGTATCCCCCACCATTGGTGCTTGATCTTTAATAAAGTTCTATGATAGTAGAGATTTCTCCATCACCCTATCATGCATAGAGAAGCTAAGTGATATCATCAATGACTTGATCTCCCTGTATAGTCCCCGCTAAAAGGTACGGGCCCTAAAGAATGGTTCTCACGCCATGTATGTAGAGTAACGAGAAAGATCTCTAAATCTTGATGAGTAATCTGCCATCGTCTAGCTACCCTACAATAGAAACAGGTGCTATTCTATATGAACAGATCATAATGTTGTTGGAAATAACTACTCCATGAAGTGACACTCAATGTATGCCCAGGAGAGGGTTGCCTCCTTGTGCGTATGGATCATCAATCTCTACCATCTCTCCATCGATCCCTATAGAAGACTCACTTCTAGGACCACCATCTGGTCAAGAGGCATCCTCACTAGGCGGAAAACTCACATAACCACCACCATCAAATTTTCAGCTACCCGAGGATCTGTCTCACCTCATAACCTGGGAACTCTCTATCTCGGAAACTCATGCAACTCATTGATACTGCATGCATCCTTTATCTGTAACGCTGATAGTAACTTCTACTCTCCAGGTGGTGGTATCACTGGTACACCACTAGGAGGTGCTATCTTTGGAAACGGTCTCTGCACCTATTCTTCATTTCTCAATAATCTATATTCATGGTCTCCCTCTAGAATCATGGATGGTTCCATGTGTGGAAGAATCCTGAAACAGAACAAGATGTACCATGATCAATAGAGTATACCTAGTGAGCTGACTCTGACTCAATAAGGACATGAGAACACACTCAATTCCTATATTATACTTGAAACATTCATTTAAAATGCAACTAGTGTTTTCATGTATCAAGTCAGAAAGTAGAACTTGAGGTCTTAGTGTGTGGATACGTCAGCTGCCACACCAACACTAGGTTCCCTGGCCTAAACATTGAACTCAAAACACATAACATTGTTTCCCCAAAACAAAAGTAAAATCAACCTCCCTATGATACCACTCAATCATGACCCATCCCCTGAGGCTCATTTCGTGTCTACATCAAGCCCCCCTCACATAGGTCTGAGGTTGGTGACTAGAACCGAGTAGACATATCCCACAATAGGGAGGAATTTTTTTATGTACATGTACACATGAACAGATATCTAAGAAAAAGTGATGAAATTGAAAACACTGATTAAACAGGTATGCATCCCACTAAGACAACTGCTAAATAGAAAATCAAACTGGAAAGAATACAAGCCCAACTAAAATAGAAAAGTAAAATCTCCTGGATATTAGCTGTAGAAAACCCTGCCTGATGGTTAGGTATAGTGAGCTCTCTAAATGTTGCAAAAGCGTACCACATCTGTCAGGTCACCCTGAAGCACCACCTGTCTCTGACCCACCAAGGAATCCTTAAAATCAATCGATCATCCACACAAGACATGATATGTGTGGGTGAATCCCATTCAGGGGTGAGTAAAACAATACTAATTAGGGACCCCAAACCACCAAGGTAAACCACAAAGCAAGACACAAGGCAGACTGGAAGAGAGGTACACTAAGTGTAGCCTTTAAGAAGTATAGTCAAGAGAGTCACTAAAGTGAGTTCACACCAGAATATATATACTATGAAATTATAGGAATATCCAAATCTAACAAGACATACATTCTTTATAGGAGACCAACTCCATGTCTTCGTATGAGACCTACTTTGTACCCTCATAAAAGACCTACTCCACATCGTCGTAGGAGACCAACTCCACATTTTCCCAAGAGACCAACTCTATGTCTTCACAGGAGACCAACTCCACATCTTCACATGATACCAACTCTACATATTCATAAGAGACCAACTACATTTCTTCATAGGAGACTATCTCTGCATTGTTTCAGGAGACTAACTCTGCATATTCACTGGAGACCAACTCTGTGTCTTTACCACAACCAGTCACGGGATTTAGTCCCTAGAGCACTCGTTCTAGGAGCTACTAATCCTTGATCCAATAGTTTATATTCCAACCTCCATGAAAGTTCATGTAGAGTATTCCAAAATGACCACCTCGTCTCGAGGGTCCCAACACCACAAAAAAATCGTCCAATGGACTTACGATTTGGAAGGTGTGGTCATTTAAGTAAAAAGGGGTTTGTTGGGTCGGCGTCCAGTCCAACTTAGTCAGACCAACCCGACCCAACTAGGGTCCCACCTGGCCTGACCCACCTATTTGACATGACCATATGGGCCCATCTGGGCCCACTCGATCAGGCCATTTTATCTGCCTAAGATGCTACAGGTACCGCATCCTCACCCGATCAACACAGGGTGGCTGTCCCCTGACCACCCTATGGTGGTCCAGCTAGACCGTGGCCCTCTACAATGTGACACGGACTCCTTCCACGTATAGCTATGGCCATAGCTGATTTTCGAGCTGATGTCCCTGTTTTCTACCTGTGGACTCTATGCTATGGGTTCCTCCCACTAGGTGGTAGCACTGTGGTGCACCACCGCTGGAAGCTCCCTCTTATGGGGGCCACCATCGTTGCAATGGTGGTCCCATATTCAAAACGAGAGCTCTGTTGAAAACCTCTGGTCATTACCATTACTGACATGGGCTTAAGATTTTGTTTTTATCGTTTCGGGGGTCCAGTCATGTTTGGAACCTCCCGAAAAATCCCTAAACGGCCACGTGGGTTAGTCGGCCAAGAACGCATGGATAGGGATAGGAGAGGCACAAAGAACATCCATGGGATGAACTTTAGCCTTGTTCTTTCTGGACGTGATTCATACCATTAAAAAAAATTAAATGTAAAAATATGATAAACACCACAATTTTCACCCTTTAAAATATAATAGTAGATGACCCATCCCGAATGAACGATTGACCCATGGATCAACCTATTTGTGGTTTGGTCTGCATTGGTCATTGGGAAACAATAATGGGGAAATAATTTACTTATAAATAGACCCCATAACTAGAAATAGGATCAATCAGAGGATATAATTCATCGATGATGGTAATTCATCAACGAACATCCTTGATTCATCATTCATTGGTGTTTGTCAATATTTTAACCAAGCTTCGATCTCCAAACCATCATTGTTGGTGAGAGAGATTCCTTCTCCTTGCCTCAAGTAAACATCAGGGATCCAGGTAAAATTCTCCATCATTATAAATTAAAACACTGGTACCTGCCTCTTTTTAATGGTGGACACATTTTAGCATTTTAAATGTGTTTCATCATTTCCACAATGCTGTGTTGCAGTATCATAGAGTCTCTAAATCACATTGCTACTGAGTTTCTATATAATGTGGAAGAAATAAAATAAAATAACTTTTTAAGTATATTTTATTTTTCTCTTAAAAATTCCATAACGTAACTTTTTCATTCGACACGCACCGGATGATGTTAGGACATGCCTAAGGTAAAATTTTTGTTTTGAGCCCAATAGTGCCCTTAGATTTCTAATCCGAGCACCCATTTAGAATTTATTAAAACCACACACATTCATTATTTTTAATAAACTTAAAAATAGTTCGAACATTTATTCCAGGAACCTTGGGCCTCAGAATCATGTTTCATCTTAGTACCTAGTCTCAAATAAAAATCCCATATAATTTTCAAAAAAAATATACATGGAAAATATGAGACATTACACACTGGTTTCGTGGTTTTCAAACCAAAAACAATTAAAACACCTTATTTTCCTCTAACCAAAGTGAAAATTTATTTTTGAGCACTCCTCTCTATTTACAAACCTAGGTTTACAAATAAAACACCATTAAACCTAGAAAATAATTTATTGTTAACTCTCCATGATAACGTGGGGTCAAAACATGGTTTTATTGTTGGGTAGGCAGTGCCAAACATAAAAATATTCTATTACATGACTGGGACATCTAATAATAAATTTTACCATTCTGATCAAGAAATTGAAAAAACATTAATAATTGGCCTTAAAAATAATCATAAAATGTGAATTTGAGGAATTTTCTTGAAAAATAAACTGAAACATCTAATTTTCATCTTGATCCTTCCATCACAGTAGTCAACCCAAATCATACCTTAAGGTGCCTATGTGAACAATAATTTATCAACAAAAAAATTCAAATTTCCATGAATGTGTTACAAAATGATTATGAATTGAAAAAAATATATATCTGTTACCAAAGATTAATTTTTTGGTATAAGAATATCCAAATAAACACATAAAATAGCTCTCACTTTTATTTCTTAAAACCAATTCCTAAAGGAGCGGCTAAGGAATAAGTTAAGTGGAGTCCATCCCCATTTTCACTCGAGGAAGTAAATAAGGAGTGGTTATATGACCTATAACCAGTATAATTTCTTGATTTATAGTTCCTATTGTAATTTTTCCTTCATAGATTCTTCACTACCTCTTGAAGAACAACCATCCGAATAGAGAACTACTTCATCGGAAAATTAGTATGAGAGGCTCTTTATGAGCACTTCGAAAAGTTAAAGAAGTTACTCATGTTAATACATTGAGGAGAACCACTCTATTGTAATATATTATCAAGTATTTCATGAATAAGATAGAAATATTTTAGATACATCATCTGAAGGATATTTAATAGAAAATTCCCTAACATAATAAAAATAAATCATTAAAAAGAATGAACATGACACACAATAGTTTTTCACAATAGGAATTTCTGAGGTAATACCTTTAGATTAATCACCTTTTATAATATAAAATCAAAAATAAAACTGATTTTATTAGAAAATGGAGTTAAATAAAAATCATAAACAATAATAAAAAGTTATGGTATATCATTTATTTTTACCCCCTAAAAATTTTATAGATTGGTTTGTTTAGTTATAGGGTATAGAAAGTTATAAAATAGACTATCAGTAGAGGAAATATCTCAAAAAATCAAGGATGGAGAGATAATTCTCAATTACAATTTTGATTTTGGAACCAGTGTAATTATTTTAGACCACCAAACAAAAACCAGCACCAAAAATAGCCCCCATTTTAGTAGAAAAATCCCCAATTCCAAAACCCACCATCTTACCAAATAATATACAAGAAATCATTCACTAAAATATTTTACCAAAAACCACCATATTTCTAATAGAAAATTCAATTTTAATATCCTCCCACCAATACATATCCATATTTACAGTAGAAACAGGGGCCAAAATTATATGATTTGAGTAATAAAGTGAAGGAGATAAAGAATCAATTAAATAGTCTTATCTATATTCTATATAAAAATAAACTCAAACTACTAGCCCAACAAATTCCAAATCTAAATGGTATTGTGAGTATGATGACCCTAATAATTGGCATGGAAATTCCTTTACCAGTTACACTAGATACTGAGAAAAATCAACCATAACTTAAGGAAATTGATGCTAAAAATTTTGGGCAAGTTCCTAAAAACCAAAACAATGAAAAATAAAATAATTTAGAATAAGTGAAAGTTGGGCCAAGATGAAATATTCCATAGATTCCATTGAAAATGTGCTAAAGGGTGAATAGAGACCTTATAATATAATTTCCAACAATATTGATAGAATATAATAAAATCAAAGAGGAATAAATTCAAATATAAATTCAAGAAACATTCTTGAAAGTTGATGTTATTTTTCCCATTTTATATTCTCCCAAACAAATCCCTATGTTGGATAAGTTACTTAAGAATATTTTCAAAAAAAAGAGAATTCTTTAATGGATTGAGAGGATCAATCTGAAAATAAGTGTATCATATTTTATCATACCACAATTACCCACAAAAGTTAAAGATCTAGGTACATTTTATATCCATTTCATTATAGGTTCTATGACCTTTACTAATTCTTTATATTATTTAGGGGATTCCATTAATGTTATGATTTTCCATGTTTTTTCTCCTTCAAAAATGGTAGAATTGAAACTTTCTATATTAGTGGTACAACATACAAATAAGTCCACTAATTTTCCCACATGAGTTTTAGAATATGTGTTAGTTCAAGATAAAAATATGATCTTAATATCTAATTTTATATACTCAAAATGGTAAAATATGGGGCACCATCCAACTCACCCATCATTTTGGGTAGACCCTTCGTAAAGGCATTTAAGACAATCATCAATGTGCATGAAGGAGTACTCTCTATATATTTTGGAGATAAAACTCTCTACTTAGACATTTTTGAATCCTTGAGGGAGCCTAAATAGGATCATTCCCATATTAAACATTATTAAAATAAATGTGCTCAACCTAGTGAATATCTAGGTATGTTTCATGAAATATTACCATTAGGGAAACACTTAATTATAGAAAAATATAGGGAGATGGAATATTATGAGGAATTTGTAGAAAATATTTATATTTTAAAGGAAGTTGTAAATTCTAAATTATTTTTTGTATTTGATTGTTTATTTAATAATGATGTAGACTATATTCCATCTTGTGCATAGTAAATACAAGCCTTGGGAGCAAGGAACCCGAATTTGGTTTCATCTTTAGAGAATCCCCCGAATATTGGAATTTAAACTACTTCTCATAGATTTAAAATATATATACTTAATGAAAAGTTAAAAATTGCCAATTATAATTGTTCATAAACTTCCCACAAACCAATAAAATAAATTAATTAAACTTTTTAGGGGATTTTTTCAAGAAATTGGATAGTGTTTAAATGAAATTATATACGATAATCCTAAAAATCACAATACATAAGACCCTTATTAAAGAAAATTAATTACATGTTAGGAAGCCCCAAAAGAGGATAAATCCCACCATGATGGATATTTTGAAGAATAATATAAATAATAGTTTAGAGTTAGGGATCATCTATCCAATCTATAAATCATAATGGGTATTTCCCATTTTTGTAGTTCCTAAACAAATTGGACTGACTGTAGTGAGAAATGATCATAATGATTTAATACCTAAAATAATTAAAAATATCTGGAGAGTTTTTATATATTATAAGATGAATAAGTTCACTTGTAATGAATTTTTCAACATCCCCTTTATTGACTATGTGTTGGGGAGATTGGTATGGAGAACTCACTATTATTTTCTAAAAATATTTTCATATTACTTCTAGGTGACTATTTCACTTGAAGATTTAGATAATATTACTTATACATCTCCCTTTGGTAAATTTTCCTATAGAATGATTCTATTTGGATTATATAATTACCTTGATATATTTTTGTTTCATTCCAAAAATATTTGATGCACCGTGTTTGGAGAAAATGTGACTAACGCCTATAATGATTCAATTATTATGTAATTACAAGACTTCACACTGGGATCACCATTTACATTTACTATTCATAGATTAAATGTGGGTTTTTCAAGTGTGGTTTCACAAAAATTCATTCCAGATTCACCATTTTGGTCTCCTAGAAACTTTACATGGCTCCCACATTGATAACAAGGTACAAACATTCTTTCCAAAGGATAGTGTTCATTTGGGGTTTCAAACCTAATAACACGTAAGAACTCACATTGTTCATTAGGATGGGAGTTAGGGATCACGATACCCTTTTGGGAAGGAATTATTTCCTATTTTATTAGTATATTATGGATTTATGATTTGTTCATTAATCTATTCCAAACCCTGATATGGGATTTTCTGCCCTAATAAAATGATTGGGTGTTGAATCCTTCTATATGTAGGGGTCTATTAATGAGATAATTTTTATGTATCTGATGTTCTCTATTTGTTTCCCATTATTTTTATGTAATGGGTATCTGTTTATATTTTGATTCCATGTGACTAGGAACTCTAGAGTTTACAGTTGTCTAGGATGAAGATTTGTTTTTTGAGGATGGAATTGAACCTTTATGAGTTGTCTTGTATATCCTTTCTATAAAATGAATCAAAAACCATGTTTTTCATTTAAGTCCAAGTCATGCTATCTAAATCCATGAGGAAAGGAAATGTATGAGGGAAATTAGGCATTGGGTATGGAGCTTGATAATTAAGAAGGTTTCCTATGTATCCAAATTATAATTGGAATTAAAGTCATTGTATTTAAGTCATACCTTAACCCATTGATGAGCAGTGATAGGTAGGCAATTACTGTGAGGATTATTTACATAGTGCTTACCAATATGGGAATGTCTTTAGGGCTTACATCGAGGTGGATTCCCTTGAAATGGAGAAATCATATCGTGTCACTGAACAGGGCTTACTTATTAATGATTCCATAGATAGGGTAGATTTATTATGTGGGTGATAAGTTTTTTTAATCCCTAAGTGCACAAGATTAATTCTCAGTGTGAGAAATAAGGGATAGAAGGTTATCAGACTCACCACATATAGATATAGTACTTGCACACCGGGTCATCCCTAATGGGGTGTTTGACATAGCGATCAAGCATTAAAAAGGTGTTCTACATATATTTCTTATATAAGGAATTAATGTCCTCATAATTCAATATGGGTAATGTATAATTTAATCTTCTAGACAATTTTATCATGTCCCAAGGTGTCTTCTAAGCATTTGTGACACGTAGGGGGTATATGCCTCATACAGTTTGACATATTTGGGATATTCTCTGGACATGTACTATCTATCTGTCTGATATGTTTGAGGATTTTTGTACATGTATTAGTTATCTGGAATACTTTTTGAGAATTTTCATGTGATCCAGCTGATTTGTCTAGGGGCTGTTGCATGACATGGATGACATATCTGTGGCACTTTTCATTATTGGGGCATATTTTCTATATGTAAAACTCATTATGTAGGTTACTTTTCCATAAAAACTCACGTGATAGGCTTAGACACATCCATAGGTGTCATGTGATTATGTTTGACATGTTGGAGGGCTCCCGCATGATCTAGAGAACATGTCTGGAAGTCTTTGCATGATTTGGAAGACATGTCTTGATAGTTTTTCATGATCAAGATAGGACATTGGAATTTCATGGTTCCTTCACATGAAAACCGACATATCCATCTTCACATAAGTATTTCAACTTTTTCTACATTGTTTTATAAATTCCTCAATTCTTGTTAGGCATTGACCTGTTGAGACTTTTCATGATTAATTCGACATGTGAAACTCCTTTGAGTAATATAAAAGGAACATGAGGATACCTTCTCATTATCAATTGGGTGATCAAACTAATTGAATATTCATGTTACATAATCCCATAGTACATTCTTTGTATTTCACCTAGTGGAAGACCCTTATGATTGTGTGGGATTCCACTCTGATAAGTCTTCTCTAACTTTTTTTCTCCCAGGTGTCTCCTCTATCTCATGTGTGTGTATTTTTTATGTCGATGGGGAGGAATTTATAATCCTCTCCACCCTGGTTCTATGCTACCTTTTATGGAACATATATCAAAGATATGGTCTTGAGATAGTGGAGGAATTATCACATCATGTGCTTCACATGATATTTTCATGGGTCATTCAAAGAATCTTCTTTATATCACATAATAAAAAGAGACTATGAGATCACTTGATCATCACTATATTTATTAGACCCATGACTTGTAAATGGTCCTTCTCATGATCAAATAGACATGTTAAGGGTATTTATCAGTATCGGGCCTACATCTTTGGGATTCATCATGATATTAGGATGCTTATTGAAAAGGCCTTCAAGTGATAGTGGGAGACTTGTATGGGGGCCTTCATGAGATCAAGCTAGCTTGTTGGAAGCCCTTCACTAGATTTGGATGGCATGTCATAGGCCCTTTCCATGATTAATCCAGTATGTCAAAGGGCCTTTGTATGATCAATGGTGATAACATGAGGCACATAACACCTTCAGATAAAAAATAGTGTAACATTTTCTCTTAGGAGGATTCCACCTTGTCCATAATTTATTCTTTATTTTAGAGGAATTTCATCATTTTCCCATTGATTTTACATTAGGGAATCACATGATAAGTAAAGGATCTCAAGAATACATTTGATCATTATCATGGACAATCAAAGTTCATTTTTTGGTGTATCACATGATCAAATTGACATGTCATAGGTCCTTCACAAGACCAGGCTAACATGTTTGGAAATATTCATTAGATCAGGACACATGTTGAAGAGGATTTCACATGATCAAAGGGGGACTTATCTGGGGGCCTTATTTTGATAAATATGCCATGTTGGATAGCCTTATAAATAAAAATATGGCATGATAAAGGGCCTCTATATGATCAATGGCGATCACAAAAGGTTTATAACTCCTTCACATGAAAAAAGTGTAACTTTAATCCTATAAAGTCATCAAATTTTTTATATTTACTTATTTATTTTACAAGGATCTTTGAGTGATTCTTAGGAATCTAATATTTTTAATTATCATAGTAACTAGCCTTCCATCCCTCACAGATCAGGAGGGTTTGTCCAAACACCATCACAAAAATAGGAGTGGATTTAAATGATGAATAGGGTTGTTTAATGGGACTTTGTATGATCACAGGGACTCAGTAAAGGGGTTTCATGTGATCATTTCAGATCACATTGAGCGCATGATTTTCCCATGTGAAATTCCTAAGTTTATGCACTCACCTTTCCTCTTGGGGTTTACACAATCCATGTTACTCAATATCCTGATCACCATATGGTCATGTTTTTCCTCTATTCATTTTTTAGAATATAATACCTATTATTTGGTTATTTATTTGATCCTAAAATTTTGAATTATCATTTAGTTGGTTTCAAGAAGTCCCCCCCCCCACCTTAGTAGTGAGGTACATAGGGACAACGACTCAATTATGAGGAGAGTGTATGCCCACCATAGTCCTTCAGGTGTCTACTGGTTGGTGTCCTGAGTGAATTTTAGTCTTTGAGGTGAAATTTTGTATTCAATGGGGTTGTTTACAAATAAAGATAAAGGGTTCCACACATTCCACTATAAAATAAAACTCTCTAACTCTTTTAAATTATTCTCTCACATGATTTCTTCATAATGTCTCTTTAAAAGACCTCTTCACAAGACCTAAGACCGTTTCATGAGACCCAATCAGAAGATCTTTCCTTATTCCTTACCTCTTCTAGAAAACTTTCTAAAAAAATATATGAACAATATGACATCAATTTGAATGAACCTTGAAAAGTGTTCTCATGAAAATGGTTATCATGCATGCTTCGTATGATCTACTAGATCTATCATGTGATCACTTGATCATTACACTCTACACGTGACCACCTCATAGTCTTGTGATCACAAGTATCTCAATGGGTTATGTGATCCTGAGATGCTTTAAGGGTCACAAAATTTATTAGACCTATATCAGGTCATGCGATCATGAATCCTTCTATAGCTCATGTGATACATGTGATGTTATCTGGGTTATGAACCTATTTTGGAAAGATATTTTCCTATATGAAAAACACTTTCTGCTCTATACAGATGGGTTCTAGTTTGTGTAAGCCTTCAAATTTTCCTAGAAAGTGGGTTATGATTGTCTAGAATTACAATTCCAACTGTCAGTACCAAGTATTCTCTGAAAAAATTGTTTCAAGGGAGATTCTTCGGACTAAAATTCTGAACTACCATGTTTCTCTCTAACTAATTTTATATAAATTTGGTCTTTGGGATGATAGTGGTGTTCCTTTACCTAACCATAATCTTCCATCTCATTAGTTTTCATATTCTCTTAACTTTATTCAATTTATTATTTCTTAATACAACCAATTGGTTTTGGAACCTCTACAGGGACTATCCCACATGTTTTCTAACTCCCCTTGGGGTCCAGATGGTTGTGATCTCACCCATCAACCAATTTCCCAGCACTACTCAAACATAATTGTCTCATCTTTGAATAATATGAGAACTGTTTGGAGTTCAATATGATACTTGAAACCTAGAGGTAAATTTTTTGTTAAATGTTTATGATCATTCTAGGTTAGGTAGAGTTTTATATAAATCTATGACCAGTTACACACTATTTAACTTTATGAGGTATCATGGACTTCTCAATTTATCATGTACCATTAATCAGAGATCCTTAGAGAGATGAGTATTTATTGGTTCTTAGTTAATAACTCCTTTTAGATGTCCCACGTCAAAGTAGGGATTATACTATGGGATATTTATAATTTGGGTGGAATACATCCGCTTGGGGAGATGTATGATGAATTCCTCCACACTATAAATTTTTGTGATGACCCCACACAAACTCCAACCTTGGAAAGGGATACACTGACCATCGTGAAGGAGAATTTAAAGGAGTTGAACCTATGCTAACTCATTTCATTCAAGGATTTAATCAATATTTTTCTATACAATATTAGGACTATGAAAAATATTATACACCCCAATTGATGTACTTCTTGAAAATATTGAAACAACACAGGCTCTTATTGGTCAATTTCAGAAGTTGGTGAGCACACTAAATGGGGTTAATGAGTGAGACCTAAGGTATCCCCTAGCCTTTTGTTAGTGGTATTAATATTCATGTTTTTTAATGGATTTATTTTACCATCTGTTGACAAATGAATGTGCATTCAAGTAGGTAAATTGGTGATGGTAACCTAATTATCAGGGGGGGTGGCTTCTTAATCTATCTCTACCAAGTCTTGCTCGAATTTATCATCTCTTTGGTCATATCCAACAAGGAAACATCCCCTATCGTATTGGAGGACATTTCCAATTCTTATTTTTATGGATAGGAGAGCATTTCCAATTATGTTATAAACATGTTGAGCCAGCATGAACACTTCAACTATATTCCATATCCTACACGTAACAGGATAAATATATATAATTATTGTGGTTTTCTAGATGATAGGTTATATGAAATATCTCTAAGAGATGGGGTTTTTTATCTCGTGTGGGTGAGATGATTATCTTTGATCTGTATAACCTATATTAGTTTTCTTTCATGTTTATCTATATTAAATGTTTTTATCTTCTTTCCTAAGTTAGTGTGTAGTCTAATGACATACTAGACTACTTCACTAATTTTTTCTTATGATGTTGCGTTAAGATAAAAATGATTAAATCATTCTTCTATCCGTAAATTCCCCTAACTACCTTTCTCATGACTATTCCCAAGCATGGGTGGAAGCTTATCCGAGTAGTGTATTGAATCGACCAATATTTCAGGTAGAAAATCCACATGATTCACCTAAATCGTTATATGTGGTCTCAATGGAGTTGATTCTAGACTTTAGGGAGACTAAAAAGAATTGATATCATTATATTGATGAACTTCACATTAGTGGGATAAAGTCTTTTTATTATGATGGACCTTCAATACCAGCAACAAACGATGTAGTGATTAAATGTAGAGAATATGAGACTTCTTATCTCGATTCTTCCTTGGATAATCCAATCCTTCTTTCAATAGATTCAATTTCTGAATACCCACCATCAATCATTCCTCCTTCTGATGTACTCACTCTAACATTTCTAGAGAACCATGTAACATGAATTCTAGTCTACTATAATTCCATTCACCAATCCCCGAGACTCCCATGAAAAATGTTCCTGGTCAAGAGGAATACCTTCTCTTTCTCTTTTGAAATTTGGGGGAAGGTGTATTTGATTTTCATTTTTTATATGATATATAGATACCATACTTTTTCCTACATTAGAATTATATTATTTTAAAGATAAACAACATAATAGAATAAAAAATCCAGGATCCAAAGGTTTAGTGTCATGGGAAAATTAGGATAATACATAGCTTTTACATAATAAAACATAAACATTTATTTAAATCCTTCTTCTTAATACTTAAAAGATATTTCCTTCTCCTTAGAAAATGTAGTCACCTAAGGATATAAATCAAATAAAGGGGTGATATAAAATCTCAGTAAGTGGATAAATAAGGGACATGAATCAATATAATAGGGGTGAGTATAATCATCATCATCAGGACATAAGAAGAGGTTCATCATAAACATAATAAGGGAACATTTGATAAATGAATAGAATGTGTAAATATATGAAAATGACATATCATGTTATAGTGGTCAAAAACCACACATAGTTTTGAACAAAGCTAGCATCATGTTCATGGATAATATATGGGCATAATCATAACATCACCATTGTGAAAAAAATTAGCATCATGTTCAGATATAATACATATTATCTCATGTGATACATCACATTACCAAATTCATTAGAAGGATATATAATTACAGTCCCACTCATCACATCATAATATTTACATAATTATTCTTGCCACATATAATATATTACAATAATAGTCATGAATTAACCCATAGAAAGGAATGGGTTCATAAAGATTTAATAAATTATGTCTTCAGGAATAAATTTGGGCTTCTCAAATGAAAAATAAAAAATATATATTTGGTATATGAATCATCATTCTTGAGTGAAGAATAAAAAACTCAAGAGGAGTCGAGATGTGTTTTTGAAGGAATAATTCTATTGGAAAATCTTTGTATTTGTCATAAAATCAAGTTGGAAACATGTATAACCCCAAAAAGAAAAGCAAAGAATAATTAAATAATATTTAAAGAAAATTAAAAAAAATATGTACCCAAGAAGTCATGAAATAGGGATAACTAATGAAAAGGTGTTTGGTTTGAGAATCCCCTTACCTTAATACGTGATTTATTTTGTTGCTTTTGCGCCCCCTAAATAATAAAAATATATTTATTTAAAAATGGATCCATAAAATAATTATTTTAATTTTTTACACTATTTGTCAATTATGATAATTATATTATATTTCTTAATTTCCATTGATGAAATTATAGCATTTGAATATCATGTTTTTTCTTTAAAAAATTGTGTTTCGCTTGGATATCTATGTTTTTGTTCAAATAAATTAATAGAAAAGTATGATTAACTCAAGAAGATTATAATAAATTTTATTACATATTTTTTATATTATATATAATTAATATTATCCATCCAATTAATGTTAATTAGGAATTATATTGGCAATGTCTCTGTAGGTGGTTAACATATCTTTAGCGGGACATTGTCGAAAGAACAAGAAAGAGAAGTTTGAAATTTATATTTGTCATAAATTTGATAATTAAAGTTGATTGAAATCATTAATATATTTTTTAATTAATTCATATTTAATTTTATAGTATTTGGTTTTGAAGGGAATTGGGAATAAGTAGTAAGGGAAGAATAAAATATGGAAGAGTTAATAGAGACTTACTCTCTCCTTGGTGTATCTTCTATTGTACAAAACTATAACTCCCTTGGTGTTTTGAATTGTTTTATTATAGAATATAACTAAGTATTATAATTCTATTGAGAGGGAGGATTTGGGTAGATCTTGATCTTTGTAATGGGTGTGAGGAGTGGTTTTCCAAAGGGAGGGAGTGGGGTTATTTATTCTTTAGAAGAGGGGTATTCTAAAATAAAAAATTAAATAAAAAATATATCAAAGGTAAAACTTATAATAGTAAATTATTGACAATATAGAGAATAAATAAATATAATATAATTTTTTTAAGAATTTAAATCCATTTTATAAATAGAATTCATTATTTTATTAAAATTTAAAGTGGAAAAAAAGAAAAAAAATTATGGAATCACTTTTTGAATTTAGGTACTGGAAAATTCTTTTTAAATTTAGAAATTATTTTTATTGAATATTAATGAATCATTAATTAAATAAAATATTTCATGGATGAAACTCATGTTATATAAAATATTACATCATTATTACATCATGAATGATTTAATTTAAGATACAGTGGTTATCTGAAAAACTATATTTTTACTATTCTCCTGAAAATTGAAATATTTCATAAAATTGCCAAATAACCACCATTGGAAAATTTTGATATAATTATTTTAAAAATGATATTAAATTTATCAAAATAAATTTCTAAAATAGGTAATTTTAATTTTAAATATAAAAATAATGACTTTTTTGAAATAATTTAAAATATATTTTTAATAGATGCCCTTATTTTTTCATTGAGTTTTTTAATCATGATATTTAATTTTTCATTATAATTGTTATATTTACTTAAATTAATGATGATAAATATTATTTATATCATAATTTATTATTTTAAGGTAAAATTATTATTCCTCTTATCAGGTTATTATTCTCAATGATCAGGTTACAATTCTCAATGGTCAGGTTACTATTCCAATGGTAACATTAATATTCCAATGGTCAAATTACCTCATTTAAATACCATTACCATATTTCACTCAATATTCAACTCAATTACTTTCAAGGTTATATATTTTCATTTTCTAATATTTTGATTGGTTTACTAATATTTTGTTTCTTTCTTATAGTTTTTTGCAGTTGGGGCGATGATTCTAGTATACTAGGGTGATCTATATTTTCCCATTTTAGCTTTTCTTTATTATATTTTTTGTACATATGTAATGTTTGGTATTTTAATTAGTTTAATTAATGATTAATGTAATAGTATTTAGTACTGAAATAAAGTGTTTATTTGTTTCTCTATAAATTGTATTTGTATAATATTATATAATATAATACATCACACATTTTTTCAAAAAAAAATTACTAATAAAAACATGTTCGTTACATTCTTTCACCCTTTAAAAACTTCATCCTAAAAATGTCAAATCATATTCTCAGTTGAGAATAGATGAGGTTACATCTATATCATTATTTCCTTTGGTTCCCACATCACCTCTTTATACTTATAGTTCCTCCCAAACACTTTGACAAGGTGACTTGTCTTGTTTTATAGAACTTTCTCTTTATAGTCCAAGATCTTCACTAGATGTTCATCAAATGAGATTTCATTATATATTTGTACCATATTTATATTTAGTACATGTGAGGGATCATGTATATACTTTCTCAAGAGTGATACAGGTTACACATGATGAACTTGTTCTTTACTTGGTTCAAGTACAATCCAATAAGCCACTACTCTTATGTGATCAAGGATATTAGAGTGGAAATGTACCTAGGGATAATATTACCTTTATTTTTAAAATTAATGACTCTACTACATTATGATATTCAATGGAAAACATTTTCTCCACACATCAATTTATAGGTAACTTTGATGGATTTTAACATATCTCTTTTTTCGACTCTGAGAAGCTTTAATATATTGTTCGATAGATTGAAATGTCTCTCTCATATTTTGAAAATTTTCATGAGCAAGTAGTTTTTGTTCCCCAACATCATCCCTTAAATATGGATTTCTACATCACTTTCCATACAAATCTTCATATGGTTCCATTTGAATACTTTAGTGGAATATTTTGTTTTATGAGAACTCATCCAATGGGAGATGTTGATCCCATCCACATTTGAATTCCATTAAGAAAGATCTTAGTATGTCTTCATTCATATGAATACTCCTCTATGATTTTCTATCAGTTCGGGGGTGATAGTTCATGCTGAAATTCAAATAATTACTCAAATTATGTATAATGTTTTCTAATATATAGTTATAAAGTTGGAAATCATTGTGATTATATCAACCATAAACCATATCACATTATTTCCTTTGGATTTATTCGGGATACCAATAAAAAATTCTATAGTGACATTATCCCATTTCAACATGGGTATAGGAAATGGTTTCATCATCCCTTTGGACTTATGTCACGCTAATTTAACTTGATGATATACCAAACTCATTGAGATATACTCTACAATATCCTTCTTCATGTTGACTGACTAGAACTATTATCAAAGATCATGGTACATCTTGGTACTTCCATGATGGATAGGGAAAGGTGGTATATGTACATTATCCAATACCTACTTCTTTGTAAAATGTAATTAAGGAACACAATTCCTCACTCCAAACCAATCACACCATCATCATCGATGTGTAACTCATGTATCCATCCTTCCTTTAAAGCTTTCACCTTCTTTTGTAGCTCGAGATCTTCCCTTTATGCCTCTTTTATCTTCTATTAGATAAATGGTTGGACAATAATTTTAGGAAAGGTAGGATGTATTCCCCTCCATTATGAGTTAAAGATCCATCCTTTTTATATCCAAGAAGATGGGGTCTATCTCAATTTGAATCTTGTATAGAGTAACAAGTTATATTCTACTAAGAGCATCAGCTACCTTGTTCACCTTTCCTGGATAGAAATGAATAGAGTAATTATTGTCCTGGATTAGCTCTAACCATATTATTTGACACATTTTGATCTCTTTATTTATGAATATATACTTTAGAATATTATGATCAGTATATACGTCACATTTTCACTATAATGATAGTGCTTCCGATTATTTAGAGAAAATATCACAACTGCTAACTCCAGATCATGCTTCAGTTAGTTCTTATCATGGATCTTTAAATTTCATGAGGTGTAGGAAATCACTTTATCATTCTGAATGATTACACAACCCAATATTTTTTGTAAAGCATTAATATATATCACAAAACCTTCTCCAATTGTTGTTATTGTGAATATAGGTATAGTAGTTAGCCTATTCTTGAGCTCATTGAGGATTTCCTCACATTATTCCATCCAGACATACTTCACCCATTTCTATGTTAACTTAGTTTGAGGGATATAAAATCATGAGAAATTTCTCACCAAAATGTCAACAGTGCCCATCTAAGCCATTAAAACTACATATTTCAATGACATCAGTGGGTCTGTTCTATCCATCCGTTGCTTTTTTCATTAGAGAGTCCACATAAATTCACTCAATTATGATCACATGACCCATGAATTTGACTTTTTACATAAAAAATCATACTCACTGAACATAGTGTACATTTTCCCCCTCATTAATGCAGCCAGCACATTCCTTAAATTATCTTCATGTTTCTCCTTGAGAATCTCATCGATAAACACAACCAATTTTTTTTGAGGTACTCTCAAAATATTATATTCATTCAATCCATAATTATTTTCGGGGAATTAGTTAGTCCAAATGGAATCACTATGAACTCATTGTGGTCATACCTTGTATAGAAGGCAGTCTTATGACTCCTTCTTCACCTTCAATTGATGATATCCAGAATGAAGATCCAGGTTTGAGAAGTATTTATATACTTGTAGTTGATCAAAAAATTAATCAATCCCTAGAAGAGGATACTTTTTATTTATGGTGATCTTGTTGAGCACCTGATATTAGATACACAACCACATTGATCCTTCCTTCTTCTTGAGAAAAAGCATGGGTGCACCCCAAGGTGATGCACTAGGGTGTAAAAACTATTTGTCCAAATTCTCTTATAAATTATTCTTAACTCTTTAAATTTTATTATAGACATAATATAGTGGTATTTTGATATATTAGTACCTATGGTTATAACTTCTATTGAGAAATCCACCTCATGATCTGGGGGAATATCAGGTAACTCTTCGAGAAATACATTAGTGTATTCCCTAAAAATGGTAATTTTCTCTAGGTTAATACCATCCATTGATTCAAAAATTTGTTAAAGGTATTCTTCTTCATATTATATCAAAACCCAGACTATTGATGGATTATCTAAAGTATATTCATGATATTCCATCCATTTTTAGTGGATCATTGGATGGTTCAGAATAAAAAAAATGATTTTTTTCCCAATAGTTTATCTGCTCCCTATATAATGAGAGCCAATTCAAACCTAGTATAGCATCAAATTCCTCCAAGGGAAGTATTACAAGAGTTTTTGATTGAATCTTCACACATATGATTATAAGAGAACATTCCAACACTTGTGTTTCATTGATTTTATTATTATGTGTTTTTATAGATATCTCAAATTCAAGGTATCGGGGATTCGATTCAAAAACTCTAGAAATATTGTAGGATGTAAAAGAATGCATAGAACCAGAAACATAGAAAAATTCCATTATTTATTTAATAATAAGTGAACCTTGTACAAATTAGGTTTCATACTCCACATTAGCAGTAGTGATGGAATAATATTTCCCTTGCTCCTTTAGCTTTGGTGTTTGTTGATGTTGAATTCCCTCAAGGACATGTAGTTTAGTAAACTAACTTTCATAGTTCGCATGCTCCCTATAGCTGAAGAATTTAACCATTGGTGGTTCATTAGGAGTTTCCCTTATTTCATCCAACATTTGGGATGTCTTCTTCATGTCTCTTTGATATTAATGGGCTTGGTATCCTTGTCTCCCAT
Source organism: Viscum album (assembly GCA_963277665.1). Classification (NCBI taxonomy): domain Eukaryota; kingdom Viridiplantae; phylum Streptophyta; class Magnoliopsida; order Santalales; family Viscaceae; genus Viscum; species Viscum album. The sequence goes on along the minus strand of OY728122.1, from coordinate 1,875,237,136 downwards.
GATTGAAGAATTTCCCCATACCTTTGAGACAATTCCCATGATGATTCTTCCCAAGTTTTTGATTTTTGGGAAGTCATATCCTTTTTCCTCTATTTTAATTTGACCCACCATCATGAAACACCATTATTCTCTTCTTAACTCCATAAACATGGAACCATTTTCCAAATTCCATCTCTAATTTGAGAGCACATCGAACCACTTCTTCTTAACTCCCAAATTCTCAAATAGCTAGATTCTTTAAAAGGTGTGTTTTTAAACCACTAATGAATCTATATATTTTTCTATAATTGTTGATAACAAAACCCAAGTTGTATATTACAAGCCTTTTAATGTTTAATTTTTAATCCATGATAGATACACCTTCCATTTTATTTGTCTCTATGATTTATTTATCCATTTTTGTTTGAAGAGTTAGAGGGAAATACTTGGTAAGAAATATTTTTTTTAAAGTCTTGCCACTCTTTCTCATCCATTTAATAATTTGTCTTGGTGTTCTTCATCAGAACACACCACTGATTTTATTATATATATAAATGATAAATGGCCATAGTAACCTTATCCTTCTCAGAATAATGGATAAAATAAAAGATATTATCCATTGAGTTTTCCCATTTTCCCATAAAAAGTGGATCAGATGTTCCACTAAACATTGGTGGTCATTTTTTTTAAAGGAATCAATGTCTAGTTGATCTCTCATGGTTCATAGAGGACATTCCATGTGTTTCAGGTTATTATTCGTATCATGAGAAAAATGAGTAATTATTTTCATGAAGTTTTTATCTCCACCTCCCATGGCAATGGGGATGTTATTCGGGCAATCATTGCATTGTACGTAACATTGGTTATTGTCCTGGGTTTTCATGGTTCCAACTATTTTCTAAAATAGAAAAGGATTGAACAAAAAATAAGTCAACAAGTCAGGAATAAATAATTAATTATTTTGTTCTATTAACTCTAAAGTCATATCTTATGGAATCCTTATGTTTAACATTGTTCTAAAACAAACCCTCTTGGATGTTTACATATACATACTCTTATCCTAAGGGTTTTCATTCATATTTTCCAATAAAAATTCCAAAAATAACTAAACTATTATCTAATACTAACTATAGTGACCCCAAATTTTCTTTCATGACTATTACATTATATTAAAGATAAATAACATAATAAAATTATAAATCTAGGACCCAAAGGTTAGTTTCATGGGAAATTAGTATCATACATAACTTTTACATAAAAAATATAAATACTTATTTAAATCCTTCTTATTTATACTTATAAAATACCACCTTATCCTTAGTACATTTAGTCACCAGAGTATATACATCAAAGAAAGGTGTGAGGTAAAATCCTAGTAAGAGGATGAATAAGGGAAATTAATCAATATATCATGGATAATAATAATAATTGTCATCATGAAATAATAATATGATCATCATCAACATTATAAGGTAAAAAAGTATATAGGATTGGAATTTTGAAATGCATAAAAATTAAACATCATGGCATAGTGGTAAAAAACCACACATAGTTTTGAGCAAATCTAGCATCATGTTTATGCATAAAATATGTGTATAATCAAATTTTCATAATTATAAACAAGTGTAGCATCATGTTAATGTATAATACACATTATCTCATGAGATATATCAAATTACCAAGTATATTTTAGGGATATTTAACTCCGGTCCTACCCATCACATCATAATATTTACATAATTATGAATGTAACATATAACATATTACAATCATTATCATGAATTAACCCAGGGAAAGGAATGGGTTCATAAATATTTCATCAATAATTTTTTAAGGAATAAATGTGGGGATAAAATATGAAAATAACAAAAACATATTCGGTATAATAATCATCATTCTTGAGTGAATAAAAAATCTTCAGAGGAGTCGAGATGTGTTTTGGAAAGAAGAGTTCTTTTGGGAAATATTTGTATTTTCCATAAAATCTAGTTAGAAAAATGTATATCCACAAAAATAAATGGGAATAACAATGAAATAAAAATTAATAAACATTATAAAAATATGTATATCAAAAAATTAATTAAATAGGTATAACCTAACAAAAATTAGTTGGGTTCTAGAATCCTCATACCTTAATTCACGATTTATTTCTTTGCTTTTGTTCCTAATGAATAATAAACATAATTTTATAAAAACAATTTTCTAGAAGTAAATTGTTGTAATTTTTTAAAATATATATCAATAATAATAATTTTATTATATTTATAAATTTACATTGAATAAGTTTAAGAATTTTGATATCATGTTTTTCTTAAAAATATCCCATTTCTATTTGATTTCTCAATTTTTATTCAAATTAATTTATAGAAATGTATGATCAACTACATAAGATGATAATAAATGTAATTAATTATTTATATATTATATATAATAAACACTATACATTTATGAATTTGGTTATAGTAATTTTCTTACTAATTTTGTCGTAGGTGGTTAACCAACCTTTAAGAGGACATTGTTGAAAGAGTGGGAAAGGAAAGTATGACATTTATATTTATCATAAATATGATAATTATTGTAGGTTAAAATAATTAATATAATTATAAATTAACACATAATTAATTTTATATTATATGGTTTCGAATGTAATTGGTAAAAAGAATAAATATATGAATAAAAGAGGGAAGTGTTAATAGAGACTTACTCTCTCCTTGGTGTAGATTCTCTTGTATGACACTATAAATCCAATAAGGGTTGGAGTTGGATTCCTCTATAATTTCCCTGAGTAATTTGAGGGGCCTTATAGGGATTATTTTGGTAGATCTTGGGATTTTTAATGGGTAAAGGATGTGGTTTTCCATGGTTAGGGATAAGGGTTATTTATACTTGAGGAGAGGGGTATTTTTAGAATAAAATAATAAATAAAATAATATATCAAATGTAAATCCTGTAATAGTGATTTTATAAAAATATAAATAATATATAAATATAATATAATTGTTTTAAGATATTAAATCCAATTTATAATTTGAATTCATTATTTTATTAAAAATGATAGTGTAAAAAAGTGAAATTGTTATTTTAAGGAATCACTTTTGACTTTAGGTTTTGGAAAGTTCTTTATAGGTTTGTAAAATAATTTTATTGTATTTTAATAACTCGTTTATGAAATAAAATATTTCATGGATGAAAGTTATGTTCTATAAAGTTTTTTTTTCCATTATTATAATATGAAGGATGTAATTTAAGATACTATGATTATGTGAAAAAACTATTTTTTTACTATTCACATGAAAATTGAAGTATTTCAAAATAATTACAAAAAATTACTCTTTGAAGATTTAGATATTCTCGTTTCAAAAATGATATTCATTTTATCAAAATAAATTTATAAAATAGTTAATTTTATTTTTTAATGTAAAAATTATTACTTTTATGAAGTACTTTAAAATGTAGTTTTTTAAATGTACTTATATTTTTGTTGTGATTTTTAATCATGATATTTATTTTTTTCATTATAATATTTATATTTACTTGATGTAATCATGATAAATATTATTTATATCATAATTTATTTTTTTTGGTTAAGTTACTATTCCAATGGTCTAGTTACTATTCCTAATAGTCTGGTTATTATTCCTAATTGTCAAGTTACTATTCCAATGGTCACATTACTATTCCAACAATAACATTACCTCTAATAAATACCATTTCATTATTTCAGTCAATATTCAGCTCAATTCCTCTCAAAGTTCTATATTTCTATTTTCTAAGATGTTGATTTATTTACTAATATGTTGTTTATTTTCTGTAGTGTTTGCGGTGGGGGTGATGATTCTAGAAGATTGGGGTGGTTCATATTTTCCCATTGTAGCTTTTCAATTTTATATTTTATTCCACATTTTTAATGTTTGTAATATTAATTGGTTACATTTTTTATTAATGTAATAGTATTTAGTTTTTAAATAAATACATTTTTGGTTTCTCCATATTTTGTATGTGTATAATATTATATAATATAATACAAACTACATTCTTTCAGGAAAAACGTATTACTAATAAACACTAGGTTGTTACATGATATTATACAGTATATTGTCCTAGCCCGAAAAAAAACTATTCAATAATGAGAAGTACCTATGCAGCTTCGATAAAAAAAAGTAATTTGACCTAGTTAATATGGGAATCTATGGGGGATCTTGAGTAGAGGCATCAAAAAGTCTCTCAACTATGAACTTAGGTGGATGTATTGACTTTAGAAATAGAATAATATGAGGTGAATATAGCTAGTGTGAGATCCAATTTTATAACATTATCATATTTATTAGAAACTACTCAGAAATAAGTCAAAGAGATATCCTCTTTATTTGAGACTCTTTGTCCTTGGCAAGCATCATAAATAATGGACCAGACAACACTTCAATGCCAATTAATACCTCTCTCTAAACTTTGGAAAATTTAGCAAACACAACTATCTAGATTTTATTATGACTTGACTATGGGAGAAATTTTTTCTCTTTCCATTATTTTTGAAACTTTAGGAGAGACTCCAAAATATGGGGAATCCTTATTAATGTATATGTTATGAATAAATCATTTGAACATTAAAAGTCATTGTTCATCTCTCTTTCATTCATGATGTTTATGATATTTCATTGACGTAATATCATGTGGATCATCAAAGATACCCACCATTTTTATATTACAAACTAAACTCAAATTCCTAGATTTGAATGCTTGAGACACAACAGATTTATTTTGAGAATTATACATGAATTCCTACCAACGTGAGAATACTTATTGATGTATCTCCTCTAGTTTTCCTAGGATCACCTGATTTAAAAGGATAGTTTTGGTGAACTATATATCCTAAAAGGATACTGCTCTGATTTTTTTCAAAGTCAATGGACTTAGTGATTATAGGTTTTTTTTATAGGCACATATAATGATACTTATAAGCTTTGTATCTTTTTTTATTGACTTAAATTTTTTCTAAGATTTATATGAGGAAGTATTAGTTGGAGTGGACTTCAATTTTTCTTAGGAGACCCTCTTACAGGTTTTTAAACTCATAATTTTTATTCATTTTTCATTTTATAAGTGCTCTCATTTCCTAGATCAAACAAAGTGCATGTCCAGTGAGAAAAGAATTAACATTTTCCAAAGGTACCCTATTCGGTTTTACAACACAATGAGCATTATTTTTCTTTCAATTATTAATTTTAATGTATTTCAAACTAGACCTTTATTGTGTTTTAGTTTTTATTATTCCATATTGGACCTTGTAGATCATGTGCATTGAACAATTCATAACATAACATTCTCTGTATAGTCTAACATAGTGTGGTAAGGACATCTTTTGTGTAGTTTAACATCATGTGATAAGGACATATTCTGTGCACTTTAATATCATGCAATAAAGATATATTTTTTACAGTTTAACATTATTTGGTAATGATGTATTTTGTGAAGTTTAATGTCATATGGTAAGGATAAAAAAATTATAGGTAGATTAATTTTTTGCCTCTAGGACTTGAGAATTTGTTCAGTTTAGAGTCTTGCTTATAGGAAAAAAAATTTCATGTAGTTTAATGTATTTTTTTCCAAGAATTTATAACATGAGAGGGATGTCGATCCCACATGGATATTTGGAATATGGATCATTAAAATCGTAACCAAAAAGTTTTAACCAATGAATATTTAATGTGGGAGACATGATGTGGATAACCCAAAACACCTTAAGGTGATGAGTTCTACTGTGATGTTATTAGGGACCATTGGTGGAATTGGGCAGACGTACCAGGGATGACCCAAAACACCCAAAGGTTCTGATTTTTTTTATGATTTTATTGGGGATGATTAGTATTATAGGTCCTTTAGTTTAAGGAGGAAATTCCTCTAGTTGGTGGGTCATATACCCTTATACATGATCCCATAGGTCTTATATGTATGGTCATGCAAGCATGTCCTCACTCTTTTCCAAGGTCCATGAAATATTTTTAGAGACTCAAACATCTGAATGATTAAGTTGAAAGTGGGGAGAAAGATATCAAATGAGGGTTCTAGAACCCTAGTATTGATAAGTTCCCATTTAGGAAGATTAGACCCTATCCATGAGGTTTTGAGTCACACAGTGTGGGTGATCAAAAGGTTCTGGAATGGATTGTCCCATTCTTACTTTGAGAAAGGGAAAAATACATGGTGACATAACATCAAGGATGTCAAATACTCTTGAATAGTATTATTATGGATATTTTAAATCATGGTCTAGGAATATATGAGTCAACTGGAGGTGTAAAATAGTGTGTATAGGTCAACCATTGGTAATTGAGGAAACTCATATCCCACACATTTAGGATAATAACACTTAGATTTAAGGGAGCCTCTCCTAGGGATCAATCCTCTATGAACAAGCTCTTTATAATGGTATCAATTCTGTAATCAATAATAATGTGGTCCTTCTATATTATTCAGTCCATGTTACCAGTTTTATATAGGGAAGAACAAGGAGGAATGGATCCCAAGGTCTATGGGGTTCCAAGAGAAGGATACAAACTCGATGAATTAGGTTGCTAGCTCGGACTTCAAATAAATGAATTTGGATTATGGAAAACGTAATATTCAAGAAGGGTTTGATCACCCCAAAACATGTGTATCTAAATAGTGGACATGTTATCATGGTGAGGAAATTTGAATAATCATTGCTTTAACATTTTATAGACCAGGGGGTCCAGCGAGTATAGATCATACTTTACTAAGGCCATAAGGTGGGCCCTATGAGTATTATTCCTCATTTATTTATGTTCTAACTTTTACATAAACTATAGATATGAATATTTTATTAAGGGGTGACTTGATCATTTCTTAGGCCTCCCTTTTTGGGTTTTTAGCCTAATAGTTTTTATTGTACTGTAAATAGAAGGTTAGGGTCTTTCGATTTGTATCATTAATAGATAAAGTTTAATGATGTAAAGATTTAACCAAAGTGAATTCAGTTTATGGTCATGTTTCATGTGGACCTAGTTTTAGGGGAGTTGTTACACAACAACCTAATTTGGATACCCAGGGTCAAGGGTACTCCAACCTCCTTTTGAGTGGGAGATGGAAATGTTGTAAATCATGGCTCCTGGTTCTCAAATCATGAGTAAAGATATGGGAAAATTGAATCAAAAATGATTATTAATCACTCTAAGATAATGATATCCACTTCAATGATGTCTGGTATCACAAGTATCAGAATCCATTGTTACAAGGTAATGACAGATTTGGATTATGGTCAAAATCTCATATACATGAACTAATGGTATACATGAATAGTCAAACAAATGGTATCTAGAAGGTGGGTTTCCTTTTCTAAGGGCCATGGAAGGTTTGAGGATATTCAAGACACTCAATACTTAAAGTGTGGTTTATATATTGAGGTGATCATAAATATGATAGAAGTACCCCAAACATTGGTTGGTTAGGGTTAGGATCTTACTTTCCTTTGTTAAGGAATGATGATGGTTGATGGTTTATACATTTTCACATCATGTATTTGGTATATATTTGTCGTGTTGTTTAACATCATCTGAAAAGTATTTTTTTCCTTATAGGTTAACATCATGTAGTAATGATATAGAAATCAATGTAAAATTACACATGATATCATTGGGGAATCTTTTCACTGGTTAGGGGTATTTAGATGTGTAAAACAACTGTATTTTTCCTTAAAAATATAATTGATGGGTATCCATATGATAGATCTCTTCCTTTTTAGACATATCTCATGCAAAAGAAAACCAAATGTAGATCTTAATCATATATCTGAAGAGCTATTCTGTATAAATTTTCCCAATATAAATAGTGGTATATTAAATTTTTATGGCTGGGCTTCCCTAGGTTTGTCTATTAATATTGTTAGGGAATGAATGAATCCATAATCATCTCATTTAAAGTGATCCTTCCACATAGATATGAATGTTATATTGGGGATATAAGAATTTTTTTCTACCCTTAATTATTCTCAACATCATGGTCAGGTAAGGGGTCCTCTACATATATTGGGATCATATGTAGGGATAGGGAATTTACATATTTATTTATGGTATAAAAGTGAACAATTCACACCTAGCATGGATTCAGGGATAGGATTTCCTGCACTATGAAATTTTATGTCTTATAGGATAATCCATATGTCTTTTACTTTAACATCATGGAACTAAGACATTGTCATATGGTTTAATTTCTTGAAACTAGGATGTGGTCATACAGTTTAATGTTATGAAACTAGGAAATAAGTTCCTATCTAATTATGTCTCATTTTAACTTTCTAAATCATCTTTTTTAGGTTCCCTAATCTCACGTGATTCATGCTTGGAATGAGAAACAAGGGATAACTTGGCAGTTGATTAAGTCGTGTGAGAGTGGGTTCCATGTAGCTCCTTGTATAGGTTTATCCCATAGGAAGAGGGTAAAGTTTTATCATTGTTTGAGCTATTAATGGACCTAGTATTAAATATATGGGTATCACTACATATCCTATGATGGAAAGAACCAATACACACATATTTCTTGAATAGAAGACTCTCTATGTAGGTCTGGCCCATACGTAGAGGGTGGTATTTTTCCATTCATATTGTGGATGGACCCATGATTAGAGATCTAGATGTCACTACGTATCTTGTGATGGAAATAATCAATCCACATATATTTCTTGAATGGAAAACCTTCTATGTAGGTATTACCCATACATAGATAGGGGTATTTTTTTCATTGATATTGTGGCTAGACCAAGGATTGGAGATTTGGGTATCACTATTTATCATGTGATGGAAGGAGTTAAATCAAACATAGTTCTTAAATTGAAAACTCTATATGAAGGTATAACCTATACTCATAGGGGGGGATTTGTTCTATTGATATTTTTATTGGACCTAGGATTGGATATCTGGGTGTCACTTCATATCTTGTGATAGCAGGAATCAAGCCACATGAAGTTCATTAATGGAAAACTCTCTATGAAGGTTTGACCCATACAATGTGGGGGGAATTTTTTTCATTGATATTATGGATAGACCTAAGACTAGAGATCTAAGAATCGCTATATATCCTATGATGGAAAGAATCAAGCCACACATAGTTATTGAATGTAAAACTCTCTACATAGATCTGAACCATACACAGAGGAGGGAATGTTTTCCATTGATATTGCAGTTTAACCTAAGATTGGTGATATGGGTGTCACTATGTACCCTATGATGGTATGAATCATTCCAAAAATATTTCTTTAATGGAAAACTATCAATATAAGTCTGACCCATATGCGGTGGGGGAATTTTTTCTATTGATGTTATGGATGGATCCATGATTGGAGATCTAGGCATCACTGTGTATCCTGTGATGGTAGGAATAAAGCCACACATAGTTATTTAATGGAAAGTTTCCCTATGTTGATCTAACTAACATATAGGTATGGTAGTGCTTCATTTAAAATTCATACAGATCTTTCTCACATGAAGTTATCTATCCATGAAGTTACATTTGTCGTGTAGATAAACATCATGTGGTAATGACATATTCAGTTCATTTTAACTTCATGTGATAAGGATGAAAGATGATGTGTGGCTTAATTTATTATTTATAATACATGGGATGTTATATAGTTTAAGGTATTACTTCCATGATTTCTTCTCTGTAGCTTAACATCATATGATAAGGATGAGAAAAAGGTTCTTGAAGGAATATGGCCCTCCATGTTGAATATGACCCAACTTGGAATATAGACTAGAGGAGATTATAGTGAATTTGGGGTGTTTAGTTTTAACATCATGGAGGATTCCTTATATTTAGGTCTATATTTATATTATTATACCCTAAATAGTTATACATTAATAAAAGGGCTTGAAATCCAATGGTTAAATTGATCAAAAGTTCTATGATCAATAATGGGAAACTGTCCTTTGATCAGTGCTTGTAAAGGTACAAAAAATTGATATAGACCGTGATCTTTCCATTATTTTTCTTGATATGGATGTTATTAGAAAACCATTTTAGGTACAACACTTCCCAAAAAAATGTTTTCTTTGATCAATTTGTCAAATTTTGATTTTAGATTGTCATCATGAGAAGGTTTCATTCTCTTGACTACCTTCTTGAAACATTAATTATCCTCAGGTAATAATAGGTGGTGTGTAGCCACATCGGGGTTCTACCAAAAAATTTCGATTTAATTCCAATAAAACATGTATTAATTTTTCCCTAGAAATTAAATATAAATATCCTCCTCCTATAGAGTAATTTCAACACTAATCAACATAGGTTGTGGGTCTTCTTTTATTCCCAAATTCACCTTCTTAATCTCATCGATGGTGGTGGAGACACCTTTTTCTAATAGGGGGGGTCGAGTGGTCATCCTTTTCTTCTTATATATTTGAGTCTGTGAAGTAATTTTCAGAAATTGTGGTTCATATGAGGACATATATTTAACTATTGAGGTAACAGAGGCTATGGGAAGAGGCATTGTCACCCTGAACTTCCAGAGTCATCATAGAGAGATCCAGGAGTAGCTTGTTTTCTTTTATACTCCCATTGGGGGAAGGAGGATCTTAGACCTTTGGGATTATGTCTTATTCCTCAATCAAGTTTATGGGTGAAACATAATCATTATCTAGAATCTATAGGTATTCTCATGGGTGGTCTCCAAGCCATTGGGGGATGCAACCTACATATCTTTATCCATCATTGGTTGTTTTACCTCTCTTTTGTAGAAACCTACCACAACATATATGGATTTTCAGGACTCTATGTGTAAACTTTCATAATGTATTATGTCAACCTTCTCGTTGATAAGGTATTTCAAACATTGATGAAATATTGAAGGTACCTCCACATGGCTATAAATCCAAGGTCTTCCAAGAAGGATATTATATGTTGTGTCTTGATAGATAACAATGAACTCAGTGTTATATGTGGGATCCCCAAACTGAGCCTTGAGATTGATCTTCCTGAGAGGATTTGTTTCCCTTATTATACCCTTGAAAGGTTATATTTATGGGAGAAAAATTTCCCTTGCTTTATCCCAAATTTTAGAGGGACCAGATTAGGTTAAGATTGATCCCAACACAATTTTCAACAAGAGACCTTAGATGATGACATTATAGAAATTTTCTGAAACAATTAGGGGTTTAATATTTCCTTGTATAACTTCTTTATGATCATGTTCTATGAAATAGATGGTGACATGGAATTTTTATGGAATAGTATCCTCTCGGTTAACCTCACCTGCAGCTACTTCTATCCCGAACTCCTATGGGATTAGGAGAGCATTGATGAGTTCCTCTCAGGGTTATTTTGAAATATTGGTATAATCGAGGATTAAAAAAAAAATTGGAACAACTACCAACAATTTTATAATTTCATAATTTTCATCCATAGGTTTTAAATTTCTAATGTGGGGTTTCTCCCTATTATAGGGATCATGAGTTGCAATGTTTGCGATGGATGGACCTTTTTCTTGATATAAGGTTGAAATAACATATGCCATAAGTGGTGTAGGTCATGATATCCTTCCCATTTTTTTAGGATAATCATATAATCACAACCCCTCTAGTCTGTGGTGTAAGACGACTAGGGTTGGATGACTATTGGAGGGCTCTAAGGTATCTCCATGTTTCTATTTGGCCTGCTAAAGTGTTCACTCACAAGTCTTGGATTCATATATGGATTATAAAGGGATATGAGCAAAATATTGGGTTCAATTATGACCAACTCATCCCACATATCCCCATATTCTATGTCCTCAGCATACAACTCCTTAATTAATGATGGGGAGCTTTTACTCATAGGCATATTCATCATCAGAGAAGGGATGTGATAAGTGAACCAAATTAACAGAAAAAAATGACATATTCATTTGATGAGGGTTCTATTTGGTGTGGAGGTTCCCATTCTTTGGATGTTGAAGGATAGAATTCTACAAGAGTTAGATCTTGTGTAGAAGCTACGTGGGACTCTTTATCTTGTGACACTTCTTGTGTACATTGATTACATCTTCCTCCACGATGTTTATTCAATGACATCTGCATAGTTTCTAGGATCTTCATTGGTTTTTTATTATCTTATCTCATGGTGGAATGAGTTCAATAAAATTTCATTAAATTCATCCATTTATCAACCATTTATCCACACCTAGACAAAATATCTTGTCAGTCACCCTCTTCTTCAGGTTGGGTGATGGTTACATAGGTCACATGTTCTAGATAATTCTCTAGTTCCACCTTCCCAGAATCAACCATGCTTTGGAGGACATCATTAAATAAAAATAAGACCTAGATGGTGTGACATAGCCTCTTATGAAAAGGGCATTAATTAATATGATCAGTAAGATTTACCATATTGGTTTTCCTAGGCTCTAGCATCTTGAGTAGGTTTTTTTCCATGGTTTTATGGAAATAAATGGGGAAATGATCATTTTTGGATGGAGTATGATTTATTCATTCATTACTCAAATAGAATAAATCCTTAGCCTATTTTTATTTCTCTTCAAATGTGATTTAGTTTCTACTTTCACTCGAAGGTAGGCGCTAGATGATTCAAGTCCATCTTGGGTTTTTGAAAAGGAACTATTATAGGTTTGATGACAATTACATTAGTCTATATCTTACTAATTTTTTTCCCATGTGTTATGGTCATGGGTCAAGATTTCTCTTAGGTACACTAAATGGAATATTCTAGGATTATTCCATTTATACAAACTCACAGAATCTTCCTGGATACTTCATCAGGATCAAATATTTTTTAGGACCATTTCAAATAATTTTATCACAGAGTTCCAACAGTTTTATCTTACAAGAGATAGATACTGAGTGAATCAGTTAAATCATTTCATCTGGTGATTAAGTCAAAACCCCTCTCATTTTCACATTTTTTCAGCTTTTGAGGTCAAAAATTCCCATTTTCCTTAGTGTAGAGTTGAACTTCTAAAAGAATGGATTAAAAAGGTATTCTCATCCTATAATGGATCCTACTGGAAGGATATTATACCACATAAAGGTTGGCCCTATCATATTTTGTATAAAAAATATCATTTTGGTCACCTCCCATTAATAAATGAACTAATGGTGAAGTACTTCCCATCATGTAATGGATCCTGGTGGAAGGACATTATACCAAACAAAGGAAATATCTATCAGAGTTTGTAAGAAATATCTCAGTTTGGTCACCTCTTGTTGATCTTGAGGGCCCATCATCGGCTTGTATTGGGACATGAACTGCATGAGATTTTGTTCTAGATCCCCTACATCATCAAGGATTGATAATAAAGTATTTCAAAAATTGGGTAGGGGAATATTGTCATCTAGCCATTCTGGATATGGATTTTTTTCAGGTTTCATGGGTGTGTGCCACCCTTCCATGGAATCCATTCCAGAATATAGGGATTAAATGGTGTTGAGAATTATTATAGTTACCCTTTTTTGTTCTACCTCTCATATGTATGTAATGAGAGAGGCTTGATGAGGTGTCCTAGTTTTTATATCCGGATGATTTTAAATATTTTCTAAGAAAAAATGATCACCCTTGTGGGGGGGTAGGTTGTCTTCATAGTGGACGAAATTCATGTTCTTCCTCGACTTCCTCATATATATAGACCAGTTTCTAGGACCCAAAGCCAGAATAATGTTCAAATGTTTCTATTTAATGTGGATTTTATCTCCCCTAATCTATGAGTGAATTGAGATTCAATTCTATTTTAAGGTGATACCCAGTTGGAATATTTCTCCTGAATAATTCTTCCTTGAGATATCTATGATTTTTTATCTCATTATCATATTGCACCAATCATTCCTCCATTAATGGAATTTCAACTATTATGGGTAGTGAGTGAGATTTAGAGACACCTTTTCCCTTTATATTTGGTAGTATTCTTCTATAGAGGTGTAAATTCATTAATACAAGGTTCCATGTTTTGGATCCTTCTCTGACTCTTCATGTGTGCATCCATAATTGGTGAATCCATATCACTTACCTCTTGAAGTATGGTTTCTACCTTATTTCCATAAAGGTCTATGTCTTAGTTTAAATAATTTATTATGTTCATGGTGATTAAGTTCATTGAGGTGTATTGGGAAATGCTATTTATCACATTACCCTCTATGCAGTAGGGTGATTCTGTGTTGCTTGATCCCCCTTAAAGGGTTGCATCAAGGTCATTTATTTTACCACTAACTATATTGGACCACTTTGGAATATGAACCTTATGGATTTTTTTTCATTTATAATGTATTCTTCCCATATTGGTCTATGAGTAGTTACCTTAAGGGGGTTTTCATTCAAGATTTCTATATGGGTCAAAAATAGAATGGGTGTGTCTCACAGTGAGAGGTACGGATGGGATATCAACCTTCAATATTTACATCCCAACCTCGAGAAGGCTGATTACCTCCAAGGTGATGATAATGATGAAAATACCCCCATCCTTGTAGGCTAGATATGATTTGGGTCCACTATTAGAAAATTTTTATCCTATTATTGAGTATTTGATGATTTCATCTAAGGATCTGAAGGATCATGAGATGAAAATTGAGATATAAATTCCCTCATCGTTGTGGGATGGGGTTTGTTTGTATCTTCAAAAAATATTTCCTGGATCCTCTTAGTGTTTGATGACTTGAGGTGTGGAGGCATCAATAAAAATGTCACTTTACTTGTGGACTAGTTTCATACCTAGATGGCTTCTATGGTGGCTACTATTGTGATCCATTTTATTTGGCCCAATTGTGATCAGGTAGGAGCTAGGTGCAATGGATGACTTTTATGGGAGACATTTTTGTAGGAAGTTTTCAGGAACACCACAACATCAACTTCTATGTATGAAATGTGTTCCCATTTTTTGGGACCATCTTAGGATTTTGATGGAATCCCTTTCCTTATGTTTTGTCGTATTTTCATACTCAATGTAGGGAAGCCTCACTATATTGATCAATTGTTTTATTCAATTCCCAGTCCTTTAATATATCTTATGGCTATGAAAATGAAGGATGTTGTATCTAAGGATTTTTGATGTTCTAGAGACAGAGTAAAATTAACATCTCTACATTTTCCCCATCCTCATATACATATGTTTGATGGGGCTCTAGAAATTAGTTGATGAAGAGTTTTTGTGATACAAAAAAACACTCTGTAGGAATCTTCCATACACTTCCACCACTAGGTTTCGATCTATAGAGAACATGGCCATGTCTGTCTATAAATAGAGAATATTTATAAACTATAGATTTACCTCGTATCATAGATAAGGGAGGTTTTTAGCCTTTAACCTCTAATGAGACTCATACATGTTCTGGAAGAGGCAAGACAGGCACTCCTCTAGATTATCTGAGGTCTCATAGTCAGAAGTAGTGGTGGTAAAAATCATTGTTCAGATAAGTTTTCTAAATCTCTCCATATATCCATGTCATCCTATTATTAATTAAAATGATATGAATCCACCTAGTTAGACCATAGAGGTTTCTTATCTAGGTCACCTATTAACCATGGTGAAGTGATTCTAATGGTCGATGGGGAACTACATATAGTTAACCTCGGTCTTTAAAGTACTTATCTATACAACGGTGGGTGAGTTTTGATCACCTCTCTATATAGAGGTTTCTAAGAAAGGGGAGGATTTATTTATATGAGTGTGATATCACCATTGGTATCTTGACCATTGAGGATGTTAAGAGTAGAGTCAATGTGGTCCATCTCTACACTACTGTGATGAGGAATATCAAAGTAGTGATCACCTTATGCTCTAGTTTAAGAGTCAAATGACCCTTGAGGTGTTGTAGGTATGAATTAAACTGCCTCAAAGTCACTAGCATTGATAAGATCATTGATATGAGCCTTATTTTGTGTTGTGGGTGTAATATGTCAACTGCCTTTTGGGGTTTATTAGGGATATGATCACATTTCACAGTAGTTTTTGGAACATGTTGATAAATTTCTATTACTATGAGGATATGAGCCCACTATTGATAAGATACTATAGTATGCCGGTGAGATTCTGTATTATCAGTAATAATATTATCTTTCATGTGGGTGGCTTCTGAAATATGGTAATCAATCCTAACTGAAGTGGAGGTAGGATCCTAATTCCAATATACATTCTGCACCTAAATATTCCAATAAACCTTCATAATTGGAGAAGGGATATGATCCTCCTCCTATACAACATCAAAAGGATTCTAGTGTATTCATTCATTGTGGAAGTAGGGATATTATCCTAGATTATATGAGCAGTTGTAATATATTGATTAGCTTCATTGGTAGGGATATGAGCCTAATATGTGGTTATTTCCTTATTATACTGACAAAGCCTGGTTGGACTGGGGATTTTAGTTTTATCCCGTGCGTTTGAAGTATGTCATTGGTCTTTTTTGATAAGGATATCTAAATGTATTGAGGTATGTGTCGAACTTAGTTGGTGATACCCAATAGGAATAGGGATATAATCCCAGTCCTTTTCATTTAGAGTACACCACCGGTCTTTTTTTACAGGAACGTGCAACTATACCATGGCATTTGCCGAACTAAGTTATTAACCCCTGGCCAGAATGAGTATATGATACTGTTCATGTCCTTCTAGATAATTCCAATGTTAAATTTTTATAAGAATGTGAACCTCTACTAAGTCATGTGCAAAACTAATTTGGTGAGCCTCAGTTGGAACATGAATATGATCCCAATCCTATAGCTCATCCTTTACAAAAATATTCCAAAAATCCTCCTGGATGGGAGAAATAATGTGTACTTTCTCTGGAGTAGCCACCTGTTCAAAATGATCATGGGGATATGATTCTCTCGCTATTAGTATAGGAATATGTACAAATTACTATAACTTTTACAGTGCCTAAATATGCCAAAATATCTCTTTTCTTGTTCCAAGAATGTATTGAAACTCCAACAAACTTTTTTTAGGAATGTAGACCTACATATTCATGGTCTCTATGAATTACTAGCAGATATCTTTGATTAATGTAGGGATATAATCACACTCTTGACCTTCTTGTTCAATCAGAATGTGTGGATGGGATTTATGTACAGGGAAAGGGATAAGTGTATTCCCCTTTATTTCTATTAGAATACGCATATACACATTATTTGAGTGATAAGAGATAAAAACCTATATTCTAGATACCGTTGGAATATTTCAATGGGATATTTTAGTGTAAGTGGGGATATGATTCCACTACAATTTATCCATAGCATGTTTCACATGGTGATACCTCCTTGTTACTCACTCATGAGTGTCCATGGTGGAAATTTTTGGGTAGTTCTCTCAGAATGCGATTGAGAGGCACTGGTAGGATGATTCTAGTGATTGGGTTGATAACATCTATCTTAGGTAGCTCTTGAACTAGTATAGAGTCATATTTGACTCATTGATCCACCTTCCAAAGATAAAAAAGTTTCTGACTATTGTGCTCTAGGGATAATCTTGCAAAGTGATTGGTGTTGATGACAGGTGCTATTAGTTTCATTGTATCTTTCCTGGAATAAGATAGACTTGTTGGATTTAGTTTCTAGAGACCCTTATGTGTAGCCTCAAGGTTCGAGGTCATACCATGTTGGGTTCATTTCAAAACCATTACATTCTCCACCTAAATCTTAAGTGTTTGGGTGGGTGAGGTTGTTTTCTGACTCACATAGGTTACTTTATAGCTGATGTTCCAAAAAACATCTTGATGAAGACATGGTCTTGGGTAAGTATGTTTGTGAAAGAAATTCTAGTGGTCACAAAGAAAAAATGAACAATTTTACTAATCAGTTCATCATCATAAGTGTGAAACATTCTTAATCATCTCTACATGGGTGGTACAATTATCGTTTCTTGTTCACAGTTCGGCCATTTTTTTATGTAGAATTTTCACAGCAAAAATGGAATTATTTCATGGGAACCCCATTTATGAAGGGATTCACATTGGGCATACCATTTTCATTTTAGTATGGGTAAAAAAGAAAATTGTCCCAAATCTTGTTCAAAAAATCATTTTTCTTATTTTAGATATTCATATTGTGTTCGCCAATTTTGTTTCATTTAGAAATGTGTGGTTTCCCTGGGTTTTGGAGACATGGTTCCTAAATCCTATAATGATTCAGTTATTCTATCATTACAAACCTTCACACTAGGTTCACCATTTTTATTTCCTATTTGAGAATTGATTTTGGGGGTTTAAGTATGGTTTCAAAATCAATCATGACTGGTTCACCATTTTTATCTATTTGAAAATTCCAACAATCCCCACATCCATAACAAGGTATATACAAGCTTTCTAAATGTATGAGACCACTTGGGGTTTCAAACCCAACAGTTCGTAAGAACTCACATTGGTCGATTGGATTGGATTTTGGGCTCATCACACCCTTTTGAGGGGGAATTATTCCATATTACATAACACTCTTATAGATTTAAGATGTATTCGTGAATCTCTTTTGAACATAGATATAGGATTAGTAGCCCTAATAAAATGATTGGGTGTTGAATACTTCAGTATGTATAGGGGGTCTATTAATGAGATCATATTTTTATATCTAAGGTTCTCCAGGCATTTCCAATTATTTTTTAGATATGGGTAACACTTTATATTTTTGAATCCACATTACTAAGAATTCTGTATTTTATTATCATCCAGGAAAGTGATTGGTGTTTCGACGATGGGATTGAAAAATCATGAGGAATCCAATGTATCTTTCTTATAACAGAAATTGAAACTCGTGTAGTTCATTTAAGTCTAATTTTTGATGTTTAAATGCATTCAAAAAGTACATGTACGAGGGAAATTAGGTATTGGGTATCGAGATCGAGCCTTAGTAAGTTTTACTACATATCCTACTTATAAAAGGAATCATATTCATCTTAGTTTGATTTTCCCTCAATATGAGGATGGGATGTGATAAGTATTTAATGCTTATGAGGATTCTTTCCCCAGGGTTTCCCTATATGGGAATGAATTTGGGGCTTACATCGAGGTGGATTCACTTGCATTTGGAAATTATATCATGTCCTAGAATGGGGATTACGCATAGAGGTTTCCCAAGATAGGGGATATTTATGATGCTAGTGATATAGTCGTTGCAAATCTCTAATACCAC
The DNA here is from genome assembly GCA_963277665.1 of Viscum album. Classification (NCBI taxonomy): domain Eukaryota; kingdom Viridiplantae; phylum Streptophyta; class Magnoliopsida; order Santalales; family Viscaceae; genus Viscum; species Viscum album. The sequence continues at coordinate 1,875,218,047 of OY728122.1, read as the reverse complement.
ATGACTCTTTCTTAGTGTGAGAAACAAGGTATAGAAAGTGATCAGACTCACTGTATATAGATACAGGACTTACACACTGGGGAAGCCTTAATGGGGTTTTTGACAAGGATCTCAAGCCTTAGGAACGCATCCTATATTTCCTACTTATAGTAGGAATAAAATTACTCATAGTTCAATATGATTAACTTCTAAGATAAACTACAGAAAAATTGTATCATGTATTAGGGTGTCTTTTGGTAATGTGTGACACATAGGGGGGTGTATGCCTAAATTGCTTTGACATGCCAGGGATGCACACCAGACACATCTTGGTTGTCTAGATGACATGTATGAGGATGTACGTAATATTCTTAGTTGTCTGGAGGACATGTATGAGAACTATCACATGATCTAGTTGACTTTTCTAGGGGTTTCTTCATTACATGGTTGACGTGTCCAATGCACTTCACATGATTGAATCATACATGTCAGAGGGTTTCCACATGACTCATATGAATATTTCAAAGAACCTTCACATGATTGATGAAGACATTTCCAAGGGTGTTGCATGATCAGGGTGGACACATCGAAGGGTTGTTGTGTTATCTTGAGGACATGTCTAAAGGTCATAGAATGATCTAGAAAACATATCTGGATGGCACCATGTGATCGGGATAGGTCATGTGAATCTCATGATCTTGATAGGTCAAGAAAGTGCACGATTCCTTCACATGAAAACCAATATATCCATATTTCTGTATGTCTTCGATATTTTTCATCCTATATTTCATAAAATCCTCATTATTTTTCTGGCATTGAACTCTTGAGACATAACATGGTTAAGTTGACATGAGGAAACTCCTTCACATAATCTGGTCAGTGCACTAGGATCCCTTCGCATGATCAATAGAGTGATAACACAAAGTGCATATTCATTTCACATAATCCCTTAGGACATTACTCAAATTCTACCTAGTGGAATACCCTTAAGATTTCATGTATTTCTACTCAAATAAGCTCAATCTCACTTCTGGTATCCCATGTGTCTCCATTTTCTTGTGTGTGTGTGTGTTATGCTAATGGGGATGAATTTATAGGCCTCTCCACCTTGGTTCTACACTTCTATTCATGGAATGTATATCACAGATATGGGAATGATTATATGGAGGGAGTATCACATCAAGTTCTTTACAAGATGTTATTGTAGTTTATCCATAGTGTCATCTTTGTGTCTCATGATAAACAAATACCATGAGATCACTCTATCATCTCCATATTTTTTAGACTCTGGACTTTTGGAAGGGCCTTTTCACGATTAAATTGATATTTCAAAAAGCTTTCATAAGACCGGGTTAAAAAGTTTGGGAATCCTCATGAGATCAGGATTCCTATTGAAAAGGATTTCTTGTGATTGAGTGAGACTTTTTTGGGGTCCTTTATGAGATCAATATGGCTTGTAGGAGGCCCTTCATGAGATTTATATGGAATGCTAGAGGATCTTCATGAGATCAATATTGCATGTAAAAGGTTCTCTACATGATCAATGGTGATCAAACCAAGTTCATAGACCCTTCTCATGAGAAACAGTTTAACGTTACCCTTCATGAGGCTTCTACCTTTTCCATATTTTATTATTTATTTAACAAGACATTCATCATTTTCCCATTATTTTTATATTAGGGTGTTTCATGATCAATAAAGGATCTCATGAAGAATTGTGAAAGTTGCCATATACAGTAACTATTCTTATCTATGGTGTGTTTTATGATCAAATCAATATGTCAAAGGGCCTCTAAAATACTGGGCTGACATGTTTGGGATTCTTCGTGAGATCAGTACACCTATTGAAGAGGCTTTCATGTGATCAAGGGTGAAATTTTTGGGGGCCTTCATGAGATATACTAATCTTGTTAGAGAGCCTTAATGAGATCAATATAGCATGCAAAGGGTCTCTGTGTGATCAATGGTGATCACACGTGATGCATATCCCCTTCACATAAAAAAATAGTGTAACTTAGATTACATGAATCCTCCATCATTTCATTTCTATTTATTTATTTTATAAGGTAATTTGGTTTATTTTTAGGCATATTTCACCAGATATGTCACGTGATTATAGGAACTCACCTGGAAGCCTTCACACGATCATGAGGGATTGTATAGATGCCTTTGCGAAAATAGGGTGGCTCATCGAAGGGGCTTCACATGATGAAGTGGGCTATCTAATGGGAACTTGTATGATCAGAGGGACTTGTGAAATGGGATTCATGTGATAATTATAAAATCAAAAAAAATGCATGATTTGACCACATGAAATTCCTAAGGTCGTTCGATCATGTGTCCTCCTAGGGTTTACATGATCCATATAACCTGGCTACCTAGTCTCTATATAGACATGATGCTACTTCTATCCCTTTTTAGAGAATATTTTTTCTATTCTTTAGGTATTTCTTCACTTTTAAAATTATTGATGCTAGCAAGGACTCAAAAATTTCATAGTTGCATGGTAATTATATTTTCATATCACATTATGGAATTATTAGAAGTATTTTTGGATGATTTTTCTATTTTTTATGATTCTTTTGATCATTTCTTGACAAATATGGAAAAAGTTTTAAAGAAAACATAAAAAATAAAAAAAATCTTAATATTAAAGTGAATTATTTCATGGTGGAAATAGGAAGAGTCCATGAGAATATAATTTAATAAAAATTCCTTGAGGATAATAATTTAGTGATTGAATTGATAAATTTGTTTCATTATCCAACTTTTATGAAACATGTTAAATATTTTTAGGTTATGTTGGATTTTATTGGAGGATCAACAAAGATTTTAGTGAGATTTATATTCCCCTTTCCTAGTTACTTTTTAAAGATGTTGATTTTTTTATGAAGAGTGCAGGGTATCTTTTGATCACTTGAAGAAAATATTTTTCACACCATCAGTGTTGCATCCACCAAATTGGGAACAAACCATTGAGATACTTTTTAATTATTCCAATAATTTTTTTTGGGAAGTATTCTAAAAAATAATTGAGGGTATACCAGAATTAATTTCCAATGATTCAAGAACATTGGATGCTTCCTAGATCAACTATGAATGCATGGAAGAATAATTCTTAACAGTTGTATTTACTTTGGATAAATTCAGATATTATCTACTTGGAATTAAAAGTTATAATTTTGTCAAATCATACAACCCATAGATACTTTCTAAATAATAATATGTAGAATCCTAGGATTTTTAAATGGATACTGCAACTTCAAAATTTCAACTTGAACATCAAGGGAAATAAAGGAGTTTAGAATAAAATACTTTATGACATGATTAGGTTTTGTAATAGATTATAATTTGAGATTCTAGACAAAGAGACATTAAATGGAAACATTCTTTGAGAACAGATTTATTTTTTGGAGGATAATTTCCCCAGTATACTAACAATGTAAATTATTTGGTATCTTCAAAATTATTATCTCACTTGAATCCGCAACAAATTAAAAGTCTTAAATATCAATAAAAAACATTACATTTGGGAGGACCCATTCCTTTAGAAAATTTTTAATAATTAAATGATAAGGTGATATTTACCTGAAAGTGAAATTCAATCTATTCATGATTTTTTCACATTGTAACTAGTTTTGGACACTTTGGACCTCAAATTATATCAAGTAATGTTTTATAATCTAGAATTTATTAGCCTACCTTGTTTAATGATTATCATAAATTTTGAAAAAAATTGTTAACAAGTTCAATTTACCAAAAACTTCTCAAATAGATAAGAAATGACCCAAAATCCAATTATTTTTTGGAAATATTTGAATTCTAGTAAATTGATTTCTTGGGACCTTTTCCCATTTCTTTTAGAAACACTTAAATTATTTTAATAGTTTATTATATTTGAAAATATGTGGAATCTGATACTAAAAAATTTAATTATGATAATGGTTTCTATTTTTTTTCATAGATAGCATCTTTTATAGGTTTGGAGTGTTGATAGCTATTGGGAAAAAATCCCTCAAGGTATCATTGAAACATTTTTGAGGTGATTTCATTTGTTGAAAAAGTGGACAATTATGATGTGATTGTTGAAAAAGCTAACCATGTCATACAAACTTGTTGAGAAAGGTAATTTCAGGGTGGAATGTCGAGTTCAAGAGCTGTGGTTAAATGCTCAATGCTTTAATCAAGAACTTTGACAAAGGAATGGATGATCTGGAGGCGGTACAAAAATAACAGATACAATTTGGCGTCATTTTCCAGTGTTTGCCAAATTTTTGGGCCTAAAAATAATCAAATGAAGAAAAGTGGTTTTTCGTAAAGGGACTTGCGCGCCGTGTACTAGAAGGCTTTGAAACTTGTGCACCATATGTTTTTCAAGATAATATCATCAAAATATGGCAAAGGGATAAGTGTCGTGCAAGTATTGGTGGTGTCGCACAAGTGACTTGCGTGCTGTGAAAGAGACTTGTGTGCCGATGTCTTTGAATCTTGAGAACATGCACGCCTATGGTTTTTCAAGATGAGAATATCAATAAATGGAAATGGATAGAGGTTTGCGCAAGTTTGGAAGTGGGTCGCACAGGTGACTGTCAGGGGAAGAGACCTACGCGTCGAGACCTACGCATTGTGGGTTGACTTGTGCGCTGTCGCGCAGGGTGGTCAATTTTCCTATAAATACTGGACCACCCTCCTCATTTTTCACCGGAGTTCAACACTTTTAAGATTCAGATATCTCGTCATGCATGAGTGGTGTTCGTGAAAGTGGTGTGTGGTCACGCAGGTGAAGTTGTGCACTAGTGTTTGAAGTTGCGCGCCGGTGTTTGAAGTTACGCGCCGGTGTTTGATGTTGTGTACCGGTTGGTAGTTGCACGACATTATTGATTTGGGTGTAAAAGGAAGTGTGTCACTCAAGTTTGGAGTTGATGAATCTTGTGTCGTTCAAGTGTGGGAGGTAGACCTGCGCACCAGTTGTGACTTGTGCACTGATACTTGCACGCCTGAATAGACTTGCGCGCCAAGTAATGTTGATTTCCTGGCATCATTTTTGGGCCGCGTGGAAGCTGGAAGTTTTCCCGATACCTTTGGTGAAAAGATAGATTCATCTACAGATGAATGTTGGACTTCAATAGAGCATATACATAAAGAGAATGATGCATTCCTTCATGCAAATGAAGAGACCTATAGGTCTATAAACTGTGAGTGGATCCTTTCCAGAGCAGTGAGCGAAGGAAGAGGAAGAAGGTGATCCTCTCCACCGATAGTGAGCCAGAGAGAGAGAAACAGGGAGTGACCCTTAGGAAAGTAGTTATATGACCTTAAACATTGTAAAGGAAGTGATCCTGGGATAAAGTTATTGTGTCCAAACCATGTAATCCACAGCTAGTGAAGTTTAGTGGAATTTGGTGCGACTGACAACCTGTCGGCGTATGCTCCTTGGACGTAGCCCTTAGTGGTGAACCAAGTAAAATTATTGTGTCATGTGCTTAATTTACTTTCTGTTTATATCATGAAACAGTAGAGAGAGAGAGAGAGAGGAGTGTTTTTCTTAACAGAAAAACAAGATCAGAACGTGATTTAATTTCAATTTAGTCATACCCAGATTCACCCCCCCCCCCTCTCAGGGTATTCAGCCTTGTGGACATAATAATAGCCATCATCAGTTATCAAGTGACCCAATTATTCAATAGGATCATAAAGTATTTGATGAGAAAGTATAGAGTGAATTATAAGACATCAACACCATACCACTAGAAAAAAAATCAATGTTGAAGTGTCTAACATGGAGATCAAAGGGATTTTATAGCAAACCATTAAACCAAACTGTAATAATTAGATCCAAAGGTTATAAGTCACTATATGGGCTTATAGGACAACTTAAAAAACACAGATAATAACATTTACCTATATATTTATTTAATAAAAGAGATATTATATACCTATATTGTTGAAAAAAACCCACTGGGTGGTGAAAATGATAAATATAGACCTAAAAAGAGATAAAAAGAGAGAAAATAAAACTACAAGAGTTGGATGTAATTATTAAATAAGATTTTGAAAACATAATAATTTACTAAGAAATGAAAATAGTGGATCTGGAAAAGTTAATTCAATAAAAATACTTCTGTACTGGGGACCAAGTGTGGTTATAAGACTCAAGACTCAAGTTGATTCAAGTTAAACTTTATTCGAGATGGGAATTTCCATTTATAATCACTCTTATATATCTTGTTCATGGTTTTAAGATTCTGAAAGATGGTGATAAGAACCCATTCAATATTAATGGGAACAAGTTGAAGAAATTCCATGCGAAATTTCCCCAAGATCCAATGGAGGAGAACAAACTCCTCTAAATTATTCATAAATGATAACCATCCGGTCATACCTCTCATTAACATTTAGGTTATTGTTTTGATTCCATTTAAAATATTCTTACATGTTAATTTGTAATAATCCATTTAGTACACTACATAATTCATGTGTTGGTGAGGTAACCTTTATATTTTAGGATATTTAGTTTAGTATTTTTTAAATGTTTGGTTTTTATTTTTCAAATTTTTTGTCTCCTTTAAATTTTCTGTGTTTTTATTTTCATTTTTAGTGTCTTTTCAAACATGTTGAGTTTAATTTTAATTTCCTAGAAAGCATAAAATCTATTCCATTGATGAGTAACTGATTTAACCCATTTAATCACTTTATAATAATGTTTAAATTACCTTTTTAAAATTTATAAGTGAGGGAAATTATTTTTAGGACCATTTATCTTTGAATCTCATGCATTGAAATATTTTACAACATTTTAATCATTAGCCTGAGAGGATTCTACACCTATTTTTAAATCTTTTTACAATGAATGTTTTCTTAATATAATTAATACAAGATTAAATAAACAGAACTTATTTAATAATCTAGTTAAAACCATAAAATAATATTGATTTATACTATACATGATAGAGATATTTTTTATTTTAAATCCCCTTTTAAAATGAACTCATATCCTGGCCTACCATTACATTAAACTATTGTATCCCTTAGTATCCATGAATGAACTTTCTAGTAAAACTCATTACAATCCATAAATCCTTATCTACCTTTCTCTAAAAGCTAATATATGATCCAGGAAAAAATCAAATGTGGGGGATGGGGGAATTTGAGTTAGAACAAGGGTTTTTTGTAGAATCTACTTCAGATAATGTGAGAATGAATTAAATTTTTTTACTATAGATCTGTAAAATACCCTATTGGGAAGAATAGGAATAAGGCATGAATATCATCCAAATATGGGTATGTAATTCCACCACTATTTGTAGTGGAAAGTAACCATATATCTCTCAAAAATAAAGAAATAATGAAATTCCATATCTTAAAAAAAATGGGAAATGCTTCTAAAAATGAGGGAAGTGGTGGAAGAAAATGTTGTTTCTCTTTAAGTTCTCAAAAGATTGACTACCCAAAAAACTAAGGAGGAATTTGAGGAAAACTAAATTTGAATCAGAGCATAAATCTATCGTGCAATCTAGCATGAGAAAATTAGAAAATAAAATATGTTTTTTTTTCCTTAGTGAAAATAAAATACTATCTAATTGGGTGTAAGGAATCTCTCATACCTACTCAATACTCATTTTTCCATCTCTATATTAAATAGCAAGAAAAATTAAAAATTAAATATTACTGAAGGAAACATAGAGAGGATGATTTAGATACTACTAAAATTCAAAATCCATAGATAGTTCTTTAAAAATTACAAGGGGTATAGATAAATCTATTAAATAGGGATGGAAGGACGAATTCATTATTAAAGGATACTAAAAATCATTCATTTTCATTTAAAATTGATAAAAACATCCTAATATGCCTCAAAATGTTATCATTAAAATCCACCAACTTTAAACCAAAAACAACCCTAAAATCCCTCATGATTTCACAAATACTTGAATCATTGGGTGTATATGAATAAATTCATCAAGCTTATGGTGAACCTTTAATTCATTTGTAATTATGAAATCTTTACTTAAAATTCATACTATAGTGTTGAGTGGTAAATTCTCAAAAAGGTGGGTATAACATTGCATGAGACTAAAAAAGAAGTGAAAATTAATTCATTGTAATTATTGATGTAAATGGAATAATGAACACTAAGGTGGCATGATATGTTTGAAACCCATGGTGTTGAAAAATAACACATCTCAGACAGTTTTGAATTTTTTTTGATAATATTGTTGAATTATACTTTTATGGAATTCAAGGATTAAGTGTGGGGGGACTAACATAGTCCAAAAATTCATGATATTTTATTTATGTTTTGTTCATTTTTTCCCTCATATTTATTTATTCATCGAGATCTAATGAGTTTTGGAATTAATGTGCCAAATCAGTTTGATGGTTTGAGTATTTTCCTAAACATCCAAATAGGGAATTTGGTCTACTTATTTTATTTTTTGAGAAATATGAATGGATTTATACTGATTATTATTTATCTTATTGTTATGAAGATTTAGAACATGGAATGTGAGATTAGATTCCAAGCATGATAACACAATTTTTAAAGTAAGTGGTGATTCATCAAGGATTATTATGGATTCATACACCTAGAAAACTTAATAGATAACAAAATAATTAACACTATAAGGATGAATCCAATGCACCAAAAGCATGAATTCAAGATAAACGATCATTATCTACCACTCTCGGTAATAATTTTCCAGAAAATGTAAGCTTGATTTTCAATACTACCTAAACATGGTATTTACATCTATAAGAATCATACAAAACTTTTTATGTATCATTTTGGAACTTTTTAAGAATCATCCAATATGGTTAAACATAATTCATGGTGTGTAATCATGAATATGGTGTGTGTCTGTGTAAGAATAAATATTCCCAAAATAATGAAGGGCCTATCTAAGAATCATTTACATACACACACAAAAAATTGGAGTGCCACATGATTATACATGAATCCAACCAATTTTGACCACATGGATTATTATTAGCATGGTATTTTGATCAAAATAAAAGAGGGAGGGATGTTAATTTCATGGAGATTCATGGATCATAAAGAATAAGTAGATCATGGGGAATAGGAAAGAGGAAATAATTTTAATGGAGTGTGAATCTCATATATTTTAAAACTATCCAAAATATAAGGAAAATAGATCTCTAAAATGGGGGATTATGCCAAATCTGACAGTCTATCAAGGGATCATTAGAGAGATATTTTCTTCTATTATTTTCTTCTTTAGTTTCTATTTTCTTCTTTTCTTTAATTTTATAATGACTCTTACATTCTCCTTCATCTCATATTCTCTTTGAATGGATTGGTGAACCTTTGACTGATCAAGAAAGGGATGTATCGCCTCTTTTAATGATTGAGTCTTCAAAAATAAAAAAAATACCATACTCTCTTTTTTTAAACTAGTTTCATTGTTATATAGTAGTTAATAATATCATATATGATTATGTTTTATTTTATCTTATTTATTGTTTATTTCCATGGTCAATGATATATATTTTCCTTACACATATTTTTTGTCTATATATTATGTATTATGTAATATATGAGTGGTGAATAGCTTAGATATTTCTAGGTCATGTGGAAGGGGTAGTGTACTCTCTTTGTTTTATTATAAATCAGAAGACCTAATTGGGTATTTCCTAAGCTACCTAGGAGTGATTTATTGTTTTAATTTCACATGTAGGAATGAGGGTAGACATAAGCTGTAATATGTATTAATTTTACCATAATAAAACAATTCAACCAATGGTTATAGGTGAATCAATTTCTAAACATCCCACTTGCCATTTATTAAGAATAAGATCCAATAATTTAAATACTAGGATGGGATTACAATTGGATAACCAAAACTGACCCAATCACCATTTAATAATTCTTTTTTCAATCCCTTTTTACACTACTTTACTTGTTTTTCAATCCAAACAATTTCAGAAAACTCCTTTCTCTCTAACCAAAGTGACTATAGATTTTTTAGCACTCCTCTTTGGAGAAAAACCCAGAGAAACCCCTAAAATTACATTTTACCTAAGAAATAATTAATTTTATAGACCCCAAGACAAGGTGTTGTAATTATTTAAAAATAAATATGATGAATAAATATTATTTGATATATATTTATGAATTTTAAAAATATATAATAATATAATTATAAAAATTATTACCCAACGCAGGTGCATGGTAAGAAAAGTCAAGATTGTTATCTTAAAAATGTCATCATGTTATATATGGTAATAAATAATATTATGAATGGTTTTAGATGATTATATTTAAGAATAATAAATTATATTTATCTTATTAATTTTTTTAGTATTATATAATAGGATAATTACCAAAAACACTTATACAACGTCGCCACAACAATTATGAAAGCATGATAAAAGTCAAATAAATAGTTTTAAAAACATTAAAAGTGAAAAGTTTTGGGTGAATTAAGGTATAGAATTAATTTTATATATAATTATAAAATTTAATTAATTATGTAAATATTAATTCATAAATTTTAAAATTATTTACGTATTTTTAATCAAATATTACATTAAACCCCCTAAAAGACTTCAAGTGGTATTTAATGTAAAAATGATTTATAAAATAATAAAATATTATAAATATTATATTTAAATGGATTCATATAATAATTATTGATCTACTATAATCCCTTATCTTTTATTTTTTTTTTTACTTTTTACTCCATATCTTTTTAAAATGAAAACCTAATACATTATGTAATGGGTATTTGTGAAAATGCCTCTCAAGCTCACCTGTAAAAGGACCCCTCCTCTAACCAACTCAACACACACATTTCCATTGATTTTATCTTAAATTCATACCCAAATTCACACTCCCATAATCATATCTCATGTTCTAAAACTCTTTGTTACAAGAATAATTCCCAAATCCTTTATTTTTAAGGGACACTCTCTTGGGAAATTCAAGTCTTCAACATAAGTGTTATATTTTCATTAATAATTATTCTATATATTATTCATATACAACTTATTATATCAAATTTATCAATTTAATATAAAATCTTAAATCATTAACCTTATATAAAAGTGATATTATTACTATTCAATTACATGTTCTTACTCATTCAGTTGTTATAAAGTGTAATTATTTTGGTAGGTTTTACCACCTACATGAAAGATGTTATAATGTTTACACCATGAATGAATAAGGACACATATATTATGGTAATAATATATAATATTTATGAATTTAATAGGTTTTTAATTATTATGGTATGGTAATATATATGTATATTCATTAATAAAATCAATTCATTTTATTTAATCAAAATTCACATAAAATGATATTTTTTAAGCATTCCATTTGAACTGTCAGCAAAATTTCCAAGAAATGATCATGGGACTCCATGAAAATCCAAAAATATTATAAATCATCATTAAAATTTTGGATTATATTAAACCATGACCATGGATGAAGGACCAGAACTGCCAAACCGAAGCATGCATGGAAAATAGAACAGTTGACACCCAAGTATTAATTTTAAAAATAAAAAATGTATATGTGGGTAATAAGGAATAATAAATTAATGGTATTAATTAAAATGAATATTAATGATGTTCTTATTCAGATTAATAATAAAATAAAAGTATTATACAATGATATAGAATGTGTATGATCATGCGGAAGTCCAATATAGGGTTTTTTAATTCAAATTCCCTTATTTAGGATATGTTTTGTATGATGACCCTATTATCATTTAAAAGGTTTATATACTACCTATTTCATATAAATTTTTGGTATAAAAAATTTCATTCCATGCACTTTTCCAAATGAACCAATATCATATCCTCACATAGATAACATGTGTTGAGTTAGAGTAGAAATGGGTCTCTATGTCGAAAGATGAAGCAGATTGGATTTTTCATATACCACAAAACTGATCACATGCTAATGGAGAAATATTACTTGGGAATATTTCCCAAGATTATAGATAGTTGGTGAGAATATTCCTCTATAAGTATTCTTTAGATTTCACAAATTACTGATAAAAAGGTGTTTCCAACTTAAAACCCCTTTTTTAGGGTATTCAAGGATCTTTTTATTTAGAATCAGAAAACACCCTACAATGGTGTACACCCCATAGAACAGGGGAATATATCAGTTTTTAATATTTTATTTTACTAATTTATGTTCTCAAATGAACTTATGGACTATAATCTATGATCTTTCAAATCCATGCTTCATTTTTTCCTGAATAAAAATGGATGAAGTCTAAAATCTCGCATTTTATCCGACCACATAGTGCTTCCATCTGTACATGGATTCCATTAGTTCATAGATTATATCAGTTCGTGGATTCAATAATTTTAAAATTTTCATTATTTCATGTATCTAATCAGTTCATGGATCCAAAAATCATGAATATCTACACCATACATCGATGGTGTTCCATTATCATTTGTGGTATGAGGCTGTGAATTTTATCCTTCTGTATAGTGAAAAAAAAATCTATGTAGCCACATGTTTCTATGCAGATGAAAAAATATCTAAATCACCATGAGTCAATATATTCCTCATAGTTTCAAAAAAATAGGAATCCATCTAGGTATAATCTCCAACCAAACCTCTAAATCACCATGAGTCGAGATCCTCCCTATGGATCTAGAAACATGAGAATCCTCAAAGGTGTAATCTCCAAAAAAAGCCTCTAAATCAATATGATTCAATATACTTATCATGGTTCTAGAAATATGGGCATCCTCCAAGGTTTAATCACAATCCAAACCTCTAAATCACCATGATTTAGGATCTTACTCATGATTCTATAAACATGGGAATCATCATAGGTGTAATTCCCAACCAAACCACTATATAACCATGATTCGAGATACTTATCATGGTTCTAGAAATATATGCATCCTCCAAGGTGTAATTCCCAAACAAACCACCAAATAAAAATTATTTTCGATCCTCCTCATGGTTCCAAAAAACGGGGAATCCTTTTAGGTGTAATCCATTTCCAAACCTCTAAATCACCATGATTAGAGATACTCCTCTTGGTTAAAGAAATATGGACATCCTACAAGGTGTAGGCCCCAACCAAACCTCCAAATAACATGATTGTAGATCCTCTTTTTGATTCTAGAGACATGAGAATCCTCCAAGGTTTATGACCCAATCCAAGCCTCCAAATCACCATGAGTGATTATCCTCGTCATGGTTTTAGAAACATGTTAATCCTCCAAGCTGAAAGCCCAAACCAAAAATATAAATCACCATGATTCGATATACTTGTCATAGTTCTATAAATATAGGAATCCTACAAGATTTGAAACCAAACCAAACCTTAGAATCATCCTAATTCGAGATGATCCTCGTTCTTCTAGAAACATGGGAATCCTCCTAGGTAAATTCACCAACCAAACCTATAAATCATCATGAGTCGAGATACTACTCATGGTTCCATAAATTTGGTCATCCTCCTAGGTGTAATCCCCAATTAAACCTCTAAATCATTGTGAGTTGATATAATCCTCATGGTTATAGAAACATGGTAATCCTCTTCTGTGTAAGCCCCAACCAATCCTATAAATTACCAAGAGTTGAGATACACCTCATGGTTCCAAAAAATATTGGTATTCTCCTAGGTATAAGGCCCAACCAAACCTACAAATAACAATGAGTCAAGATCCTCCTCATGGTTCCAGAAACATAGACATCATTCTTGGTTTAATCCCCAACCAAACCTCTAAATCACCATAAGTTGGGATAAATCTCATGGTTCCCTAAATATGGGAATCCTCTTAGGTGTAACCACCAACCAAACCTCAAAATTACCTTAAAGAGAGATCCTCATCATGGTTCTAGAACAATGGTAATCCTACTGGGCGTAATCCCTTACCAACCCTCAAAATCACTATGAGTCAATATACTCTTCATATGGGAATCCTCCTAGGTTTAAGACCAACCAAACCTCCAAATCACCAGGAGTCGTGATTCTTCTCCTGGATCCAGAAACATGGGCATCATCCTATGATTAATCCCCAACCAAACCTCTAAATCTCCCTGAGTCGAGATACTTACCATGGTTCTATAATTATGGGAACCCTCTCCGTGTAAGCCCCAACCAAATCACTTAATCCTCATGAGTCAAGACACTCTTTATTGTTTCAAAAACATGGGAACGAATCTAAGTGATATCCCAAAAAAAACTATAAATCCGCATGAGTTGAGATACTTCTCTTGGTTCCACAAATATATGCATCCCCCTATGTCTAATCTCAAAATAGACCTCAAAATCACCATGATTTGATATCTTCCTTGTGGTTCATGAAACATGGGAATCCTCTAAGGTGTAATCCAAAACCAGAACTATAAACCACCATGATTGTAGATACTCCTCATGGTTCCATAAATATGGGCACCTCCTAGTTATAAGCCCCAACCAAACCTCCAAGTACCCTTGATTTGAAATCCTCATCATGGTTCAAAAAACATTGTAATATTCTTATTTTTATTCCCCAACCAAACATATATGTCACCTTGAGTTGAGATACACCTCATGGTATAAGAAATATGGGAATCCTCTTAGCTTTAAGCCCCAACCAATCTTCAAAATCTCCATGATTATAGATGATCTTAATGGTTCAAGAAACAAGGGAATTCTCCTAGGATTAATCCTCAGCCAAACCTTTAAATCACCATAGTCAATATACTCCTCATGGTTCAAAAAATATGGGCATCCTCCAAGGTGTAATATTGAACCAATCCTTTAAATCATCATCAGTTGAGATCCTCCTCATAGTTCCATATACAAGTGAATCCTCTGATGTGTAAGACCCTTCCAAACCTCTAACTAACCAAGAGTCGATATAATCCTCATGGTTCTAGAAATATGGGAATCTATATTTATTGTAAGCCCCTAAAAACATCTGAATCACCATGAGTCGAGATCCTCCTAATGGTTCAGAAAACATGGTAATATTCTTTGGTGTAATCCCTAACCAAAACTCTAAATCGCCATTATTTGATATACAACTCAAGGTCCCATAAATATGGAAATCCACCAAGTTGTAATCCCATAATAAAACATAAAATCACTATGATTCAATATACTCTTTTTGGTTCTTTAAATATGGGTATCCTCATGGGTGTAAGCTCCAATAAAACCTCTAAATCACTTTTAGTCAAGATACTCCTCGTTGTTCTATAAGTATAGGAATCCTCCTAGGTGTAAGCCCTAACCAAACCTATAAATCACCATGTGTATATATACTCCTCATGGTTCCAAAAAAAATGGAATCCACCTATGTGTAATCCCCAACCAAACATCTAAATCACCATGAATCGAGATACTCCTCATGGTTCCAGAAATATGGAAACCAACCAAGTTGTAAGTCCCAACCAAACCTCCAAATCACCTTGAGATAGATCCTCCTCAGGGTTCCATAAACATGGACGTCTTCTTAGTTTTAATCCCAAAAAAACCTCTAAATCCCCATGGTTAAATATGCTCCTCATGGTGCCAAAAATATGGACATCCTCCAAGGTGTAATCCCCTACTGAACCTCTAAATCACCATGAGTTGAGATCCTCCTCATCATTCCAGAAACATGGAATTACTCCTAGGTTTAAGCCCCATCCAAACCTCTATATCACCATGAGTAATGATAATCTTCAAAGATCCAAAAATATGTGTATCCTCCTAGGTTTAAGCACCAACCAAACCTCCAAATCACCATGGGTCGAGATCCTCCTTATGGTTTTAGAACCACGGGCATACTACTAGGTGTACACCCCAACCAAACCTCTAAATCATCATTAGATAATATATTCCTCATGGTTCCATAAACATGGGAATCATAATTGTTTTAGGACCCAACCATACATCTAAATCACCACGAGTCAATATCCTCCTTTTGGTTCTAGAAAAAATGGCATACTCCTAGGTGTATGCCCCAACCAAACCTCAAAATCCCATGATTTGAGATACTCCTAAAAATATGGGAATAATCCTAGGTTTAATCCCCAACCAAAAAACAAAATTACTATGATTAATTATCCTAATCAGGGTTATATAAATATGGGAATCCTTCTACGTGTAATACCCAACAAAACATCTAAATCACAATGAGTCGAGATTCCTTCCATGGTTCCAAAAATTTGGGTATCCTCCTAGGTGTAATCCCCAACTAAAACTCCAAATCACTATGATTCAAGATCCTCCTTTTGTTTCTATAAAAATGGGAATCCTCCTTGTTTTAGGCCCCAAAAAAACCTCCAAATCACCATGATTTGAGATACTACTCATTATTTAAGAAATATAGTTATCCTCCTTGGCGTAAGCCCCAAAAATCCTCCAAATCACCATGAGTCAAGATCCTATTTGGGGTTCTCAAAACATGACCATCCTTTTAGGTGTAATCCCCGATCAAACCTATAAATCACTATGAGTTGAGATACTTGTCAATGTTCTAAAAATATGGGTAGCCTCCTAGGTGTAAGCCCCAACATAACCTATAAATCTCCATGATTCAAGATCCTCCTCATGGTTATGAAAATATGGGAATCCTCTTAGGTCTAAGAACCAACAAAACTTCTAAATCCCCATGATTCAAGATACTTCTCATGGTTCTAGAAATATTGGAATCCTCCTAGGTGTAATCCCCAAAAAAATCTCAAAATCACCATGGGTTAAAACCCTCATCATGCTTCTAGAAACTTGGGAATCCCCCTTGGTTTATGCCCCCAAAAAAACTATAAATCACCATTTTTTTAGATACATCTCACAATTCTATAAATATGGTAATACTTCTAGGTTAACTCTCCAACCAAATCTCTAAATAACCACAATTAAAGATCATCCCCTTAGTTCCAAAAACAAGTACATCTTACTCGGTTTATGCCCCAACCAAACATCTAAATCACCATGAGTTGAGTTACACATCATGGTTCTAGAAATATGGGTATCCTCTTGGGTGTAACCCCAAATAATCATCTAAATCACCATTAGTTGAGATCCTCCTTTTGGTTATTCAAAAATGGGAATCCTCCTTGGTGTAATCCCAAACCATGACTCTAAATCACCATGAGTTGAGGTATTCACCATGGTTTTTAAAATATGGACATCCTCCTAGGTGTCAGTCCCAACCAAATATCCAAATCACTAGAAGTCGATATCATCATCATTGTTTTAGAAACATGGACATATTCCTTTGTTTAATCCCAAACTCAACATTTAAATCACCATTAGTTGAGATATTCATATGGGTTGTTGAAATATGGGCACGCTCCTATGTATAATACCCAGCCAAGCGTACAAATCTCCATGAGTCAAGATCCTCCTCATGGTTCTAGAAACACGGGAATCCTCTAAGGTTTAAGACCCAAAAAAACCTCTAAATCACCATGAGTTTATATACTACTCATGGATCTATAAATATGGGAATCCTCCTAGGTATATTCCCCAACTAAACCACAAAATCACCCTAAGTCAAGATCCTCCTCATGGTTCTAGAAAAATGGGGGTCCTACTAGCTGTAAGCCCCAAAAAACCTCTTAATCACCATGAGTGGATATACTACTCCTAATTCCAGAAATATGGGAATCCTCCTAGTTATAATACCAAACCAAACCTCAAAATATCTATGAGTCAAGATAATTTTCATGTTTCCAAAAACATGGGCATCCTCCTTAGTGTAAGCCCTAATAAATCCCCTAAATCGCCATGAGTCATCATAGTCCTCATGGTTCCAGAAATATTTGAATCCATCTAGTTGTAATCCCTCACCAAACCTCAAAATAACTATGTATCGAGATACTTCTTATGTTTCTAGAAACATGGGTTTCCTATTAGAATAAATCCCCAACCAAACCTCTAAATCAACATGAGTCATCATGGGTCAAGAATTATAGGAATCCTCCTAGGTGTAATCCCTAACTAAACCTCCAATTCACCATGAGTCTAGATCTTCCTTATGGTTCCAAAAACATGGGAATCCTACTAGCTTTAATCCCCAACCAAACGTTTGAATCACCATGATTAGAGATACTCATCATGGTTCTATAAATATGGGCATCCTCTTAGGTTTAATCACCAACCGAACCTGTAAATCACCATGAGTTGAGATCCTCATCGTGGTTATAAAACATGAGAATACTCATAGGTGTAAGCCCAAAAAAACTTTTAAATAACCATGAGTCGTGATACTTCTAAAATTTATATAAATATGGGAAACCACCTAATTGTAATACACAATTTAACCTTTAAATCACTATGAGTTGAGATCCTCCTAATAGTTCCAAAAACATGGGCATTTTCCAAGGTGTAATCCCAAACCAAACATATAAATCACCATAAATCTAGATACTCCACATTCTTCATGAAATATGGGCATCCTCTTAGTGGTAATCCCTAAAAACTCTAAATATCCATGAGTAAATTTCCTCATCATGGTTCTATAAACATGTGAATCCTTCGAGGTTTATTCCCCAACCAAACCTCTAAATCACTATGAGACAGGATACTCATCATGGTTCCACAAATATGGGAATCCTCCTAGGATAAACCTCAATAAAACGCCCAAATCAACATTAATTGAGATCCTCATCATGGTTCTAGAACATGGTAATAGTCTGAGGTATAATACCCAACCAAACCTATAAATCACCATGAGTCACGATACTACTCATGGTTCTAGAAACATGGGCATCCTCTATGATTTAAGACCCAACCAAACCTCCAAATCTCCATGAGTCCATATCCAAATTATGTTATAAGAAACATGGGAATATTCCTAGGTGTAATCTCTAATGAAACTTCTAAATCACCATGAGTTAAGATAATACTTATGGTTCCAAAAATATCGGAATCTTGTTAGGTGTATACCCTAACCAAACCCCTAATCACCATGATTTGAGTCCTCATGGTCCTAGAAACAAGGGAATACTACTAGGTGTAATCCACAACCAAACTTTAAATCTACATGAGTTGATATACACCTCATGGTTCTAGAAATATAATCATACTCCTAGGTGTAATCCATAAAAAACCTCCAAATAACTATCATTCTAGATCCCCCTCATGGTTTTAGAAACATGGGAATCCTTCTATGTGATATCACCAACCAAGCCTCTAAATGACTATGAGTTGAGATACTCATCATGGTTCCATAAATAAGGGAATATGCCGAGGTATAATTCCAAACCAAACCTCTAAATCACCATGAGTTGATATCCTCCTCATGGTTCTAGAAACATGGGCATCCTCTAAGGTGTAATCCCCAACCATACCTCTAAATAACCAAGATTTGAGATACTTCTCATGGTTCCAAATATATTTTCATCCCCCTAGATTTATTCCCTAACCAAACCTCTAAATTAAAATGATTTTAGATCCACCTCATGCTTCTAGAAACATGGGAATCCTCCTAGGTGTAACTCCCAACTTATCCTCTAAATCCTAATGAGTCGAGATAATCCTTATGGTACTATAAATATGGGAATTCTCCTAGGTGTAAGCCCCAAAAAAACCTCAAAATCACAATTAGTAGAGATCCTATTTCACAAAAACAAGGGAATACTCCAAGGTGTATTCCTTAAATAAACCTATAAATCACCATGAATATAGATACTCCTTAAGGTTCTAGAAATATGGGAATCCACCTTGGTGTAATACCCAAAAAAACCTCTAAAACAACATTATTTGTGATTATCATCATGGTTCTGGAAACATGGGAATCCTACTAGGTTTAATCCACAACCAAACCTCTAAATCACCATGATTCAAGATACTCCCTATGGTTATAATGATATAGGCATCCCAGTAGGTGTAATCCTCAACCAAGCCTCCAAATAACCATGAGCTGAGATCAACCTCATGGTTCCAGAAAGGTGGAAATCCTCATAGGTGTAATCCCCAACCGAACCTCTATATCACCATGATTTTACATAATTATCATGGTTCCAAAAATATGGTCATACTCATAGGTGTAACCCCCAAAAAAACCTATAAATCACCCTGAGTAGAGATCATACTTATGGATCCAGAAACCTAGGCATCCTCCTAGGTGTAATACAAAACCGAAACTCTAAAATACAATGAGTTGAGATACTCCTCATGTTTATAGAAATATGGTAATACTCATGGTGTAATCCCAAAAAAATATTCAAATCACTGTGATTCGATATCCTCCTCAAGGTTATTGAAACATGGTCATCCTCTTAGGTGTAAGCCCCAACCAAACCTCTAAATAACTATAAGTAAAGATACTCCTCGTTCTTTTAGTAATATGGGAATAATAGTATTTGTAATCCCCAACGAAACCTCAAAATATCCATGAATTCATATCCTTCTCATTGTTCCAAACAAATGGGAATCCTACTTGCTGTAATCCTCAAACAAACCTCTAAATCACCATGAGTTGAGAGACTACTCATGGTTATAGGAATGTTGGAATTATCCTAGGTTTAAGCCCCAACCAAACCTCAAAATATCAATGAGTTTATATTCTCTTCATGGTTATAGAAAAATGAGAATCCTTCTAGGTGTAATCCCCAACTAAACCTCAAAATCACCATGATTCAAGATACTCATCATGGATCTTGAAATATTTTCACCCTCATAAGTGTAATCCCAATAAAAAACTCCAAATCACCATGAGTGAATATATTTATCATGGTTCTAGAAACATGGGCATCATCCTAGGTGAAATCCCCAAAAATATTGATAAATCAATATGACTCAAGATACTCCTCATGGTTCCAAAAATGTGGGCATCCTTTTAGGTGTAAGCCCCAACTAAATATTTGAATCCCCTTGGGATGAGATTATCATTGTGGTTCCAAAAAACATGGGAATAATCCTATGTTTAATCCCCAACCAAACCTCTAAATTTCCATTAGTTGAGATAGACCACATTTTTCAAGAAAAAATGGAATCCTCATAAGTTTAATCCCCAAAAAACCTCAAAATCACCATGAGTTGAGATCATACTCATTGTTCTAGAAAAATGGGAATTTTCCTAGGTGTAAGCACTAACCAAACCGATAAGTATATAAGATAATAGATACTCCTCATGGTTATAGAAATATAGGAATTATCCTAGGTGTAAGTCCCAAACAAACCTCTAAATCACCATGATTAGATATCCTCCTCATGGTTCTAGAAATATAGGCATTATCTTAGGTGTAAGTCCCAAAGAAATCGTTAAATCAGCATGATTAGATATCCTCCTCATGGTTATAGAAACATGGGAAACATCCTTGATGTAAGTCACAACCAAACCTATAAATAACCATGAGTATAGATACTCCTCATGCTACCAGAAATATGGGTATCCTCCTAGGTATAATCCCCAACCAAACCTCCAAGTCACCATGGGACTAGATTCTCCTCATGGTTCCAAAAACATAGGAATAATCTAAGTTGTTGACATCAACCAAAACTCTAAATAATCATGATTCAAGATACACCTCATGGTTTTATAAATATTTACATTATCCAATGTGCAATCCCCAATAAAACCTCCAAATCACCATAAATTGAGATCCTAATTTTCATTCCTAAAACATGGGTATTATCCTAGGTGTATTCCCAAACCAACCCTCTAAATAACCATGAGTTTAGATACACCTCATGATTCCAAAAATATGGGAATCCTATTAGGTGTACGCCCCAACCAAACCCCCAAATCACTAAGAGTATATATCCTCATTGTGGTTCTAGAAACATGGGAATCATCCAAGTTTTAAGCCTCAACAAAACCTATAAATCACCATGAGTAGAGATCCCCATTATGGTTCCATAAATATAGGAATCCTTTGATGTGTAATCCCAAACCAATCCTAAAAATCATCATGAGTCACGATCCTCCTCATAGTTCCAGAAACATGGTCATCCTCTTAGCTGTAATCCCTAGACAAGCCTCTAAATCACAATGTGTCAAGATACTCTTCATGGTTCCAAAAATATGGGAATACTTCTAAGTTTAATCCCCAACCAATCCTATAAATCACCAAGAGTCGAGATCCTCTTTGTGGTTCCAGAAACATGGGAATCTTCCTAGATATAACCCCAAACAAACCTCTAAATAACCATGAGAAGAGATACTCCTCATAGTTCCATAAATATGGGTATCCTCCTAGGTATAAAATTCAACCAAACCTCCAAATCACCATGATTTGAGATACTCCTCATCGTTAGAGAAACATGGGAATGATCCTAGGTGTAAGACCTAACCAAACCTCTAAATCGCCATGGTTCGATATACTCCTCATGGTTCTAGAAATACGTGTATCCTCATAGGTGTAAGCCCCAACCAAACCACTAAATCACCATGAGTCAAGATCCATCTCTTAGTTTTAGAATCATGGGAATCCTTTTAGGTTTAAACCCCAACCAAACATCTAAATCATATTGAGTATATACACACCTCATAGTTATAGAAATATGTTCATCCTCTAAGGTTTGAGTCTCAACCAAACCTACAAGTCACCCTGAGTATAGATATTTATTGTGGTTATAGAATCATGGTCATCATCATAATATAAGATCTAAATAAATCTATAAATCGCCATGACTCAAGATACTCCTCATGGTTCCAGTAATATGGTCATACTTTTAGGTGTAAGCCCCTACCAAACCTCAAAGTCACCATTATTTGAGATCCTCCTTGTGGTTCCAAAAATATGGGAATCCTCATAGGTTTAAGCCTTAACCAAACCTCTAAATTACGATGAGTCAAGATACACCTCGTGGTTCTTGAAAAATGGGAATCCTCTTAGGTGTAATACCCAACCAAACCTCTAAATCACTATGAGTATAGATCCTATTTATGGTTCTAGAAATAAGGGAATCCTTATAAGTGTAAGATGAAACCAAACCTCTAAATAAAGATAAGTCAAGATACAACTCATGCTTCCATAAATATAATCATCCTATTAGGTTTCATCCCAAACCAAACCTCCAAATCACCCTTAGTAGAGATCCTTATAATGGTTATCGAAAAATAGGAATCCCCCTAGGTGTAATACCAAACCAAATATGTAAATCACCATGTGTCAGTATATTACTCATGGTTCTATAAATATTGGTACCCTTATAGGGTTAAAATCCATTGAAACCTCCAAAACACCATGAGTTGAGATCCTCCTCCTAGTTCCAAAAACAGGGGAATCTTCCTAGGTGTAATACAAAACCAAACCTCCAAATCACCATGAGTCAAGATACTCTTTATTGTTCCAGAAATATAGGTATACTCCAAGGTTTATTCCCTAAAAAAACCTTCAATTCAGCATGATTCTAAATCCTCCTTGTGGTTCCTGAAACATTGGCATCCACCTCAGTCTAATACCCAATAAAAACTATAAATCACCATGAGTCTAGATACTCCTCAGGGATCCTAAAATATGGGAATCCTCTTAGTTATAATCCCCAACAAAAACACCAAATCACCATGATTAAAAATCCTTCTCATGGTTCTCGAAACATTGGCATCCTCATAGGTGTATTCCTCAACCAAAAATCACCTTGAGTCAAGATACTCCTCATGGTTCCAAAAATATAGGAATCCACCAAACTATAATCCTCAAACATACCTCCAAATCACTATGATTTTAGATACTCCTTCTAGTTCCAGATACATGGGAATCCTCTTAGGTTTAAACCTCTAAATCACCATAAGTCAAGATACTCCACATGGTTCCATAAGAATTGGAATCCATCAAGGTGTAAGCCCCATCCAAACCTCCAAAACTCTTGGATTAGATATCTTCATTGTGGTTCAAAAACATGGGCATCCTCCTAGGTGTAAGACCAAATAAAACCTCTAAATCACCATGAGTCGAGCTATTGATCATTGTTTAAAAAATATGGGAATCCTCCTTGGTGTAATCCCCAACTAATAATCCAAATCACCATGAGTATATATCCTCCTTTAGGTTTTAGAAACAAGGGAATACTCCTAGGTGTAAGACCCAACCAAACCTCTAAATCCCCATGAGTTGAGATACTTATAATGATTATATAAATATTTGAATCCTATTTAGTGTAATCCCAAATCGAACATCTAAATAACCATGAGTCAAGATCCACCTCCTGGTTCAGGAAACATGGGAACCATCCTAGGTGTAATCCCCAAACAAACCTTTAAATAACCATGAGTTGAGATACTCCCCATGGTTCTAGAAATATGGGATTCCTCCTTAGTGTAAGACCCAACCAAAACTCCAAATCATGGTGACTATAGATCCTCCTAATGGTTCCAGAAACATGGGAATCCTCATAGGTGTAATACCCAAACAAACCTCTAAATCACCATGATATGAGATAATCCTCATGGTTCAAAAAATATGGGAATCCTCCTAGTTGTAACCCCCAACCAAAAATCCAAACCCACATGAGTTGAGATCTTCCTAATTGTTCCATAAACATGGGAATCCTCCTATGTATAAACCCCAACCAAAACTCAAAAAAAATCATGATTCAAGATACTTCTCTTGGTTCCAGAAATATTGGAATCCTCTTAAGTGTAAGCCTGAACCAAACCTACTAATCACCATGAGTCAAGATCCTCCTCATGGTTCTAGAAACATGGTAATCCTCCAAGGTGTAATCCCCAACCAATACTTCAGATCACCATGAGTAAAGATCCTCTTCATGGTTCCAAAAATATGGGCATACACTTAGGTGTAATCCCCAACCAAAACTCTAAATCACCATGAGGCAACATTCTCCTCAAGATTACAGAATTATTTGAAGGTTTTTCCCCTACCAAACCTCTAAATCTCCATGAGTCAAGATAATCCTCATGTTTCAAGAAATATATGCCTCCTCATTGGTGTAATCCCTAATAAAACGTCCAAATCACCTTTAGTCAAGATCCTCATCATGGTTCCAGAAATATGATCATCCTCCTAGATTTAAGACCCAACCAAACCTCTAAATCACCATGAGTTAATATCCTTATCATGGTTTCATAAACATGGGAATTCTCCTAGGTATAAGCCCCAACCAAAACTCTAAATAACCATGAGTCGAGATACTTATATGGGTTCCAGAAACTTGGGAATCCAACTAAGTGTAAGTGGAAACTAAAACTCTAATCACCATGAGTTGGGATCCTCATAATTTTATTAGAAACATGGGAATCATATTAGTTGTGACCCCCAACCCCTATAAATTACCAGGAGCCAAGATACTCCTCAGGGGTCTAGAAATATTGGAATCGTCCTAGGTATAAGCTCCAACCAAACCTCCTAATCACAATGAGTTAAGATACTATTTTTGTTTCTATAAACGAGGAACTACTCCAAGGTGTAAGCCCCATACCAATATATAAATCACCATGATTTGATATACTCCTCATGGTTCCTCAAATATAAATATACTATTAGGTTTAATCCTCAACCAAACCTCTAAATCACCATGAATTGAGATCCTCCTTGCGGTTCAAGAAACATGGGAATACTCTTAGGTGTAATCCCCAAAAAGACCTCTAAATTACCATGAGTAGAGATACTCTTCATGGTTCTAGAAACATGGGGATACTCTTAGGTGTAATCCCCAACAAAACCTATAAATCACCATGATTCAATATCATCATCACGTTTCTAGAAACATGGGAAAAATATAAGATATAATCCCAAAACAAACTTCTATACCACAATGAATCAAGATACTTCTCATGATTCCATAAAATTTCACATCATTTTAGGTGTAATACATAATTGAACCTCTAAATCCCCATGAGTCAATATCCATCTCTTGGTTCCAGAAACATGTAAATACCCCAGGTTTTAATCCCCAACCAAACCTATAAATCACCATGAGTACAGATGCTCCTCATAGTTTCAAAAATATGGGAATCCTCGTAAGTGTAACCCCATCCAAACCTCCAAATAACCATGATTTGATATCCTACTTTTGGTTATAGAAACAAGGGAATAATCCTACATTTAAAACCAAACCAAACCTCTAAATAAACATGACTCAAGATACTTCTCATGGTTCCAAAAATATGGGCATATTCCTAGGTGTAATCCCCAACCAAATCTAAAAATCTCCATGATTTTTTATCCTCCTAAAGGTTCTAGATATATGGTCATCCTATAAGGTTTAATCCCCAACTAAAAATATAAATCACCATGATTTGATATATTACCTAGGGTTCCAAGAATATGGGAATACTCATAGTTGTAAGCCCCAACTAAACCTAAAAATATCCCTGAGTCAATATCCTCCTTCTTGTTTTATAAACATGGGAATCATCATAGGTGTAAGCTCTAACCAACCCTCTAAATCAACATGAGTAAAGATAATCCTCAGGGTTCCAAAAATACATGCATCATCCTGGATTTAATCCCCATACAAACCTATAAATCACCAAGATTCGACATCCTCCTCATGGTTTCATAAACTTTGGTGTCCTCCTGGGTTTAAGGCCCAACCAAACCTCTAAATCCCCATGATTCAAGATTCTCCTCCTGGTTATAGAAATATAGGTACCTTCCTTGGTTTAAACACCAAAAAAGCCTTCAAATCACCCGGATTAAAGACCCTCCTCATGGTTAAATTAGCATGGGAATCCTACTATGTGTAATCCCCAACCAAACCCCTAAATCACCATTAGTCAAGACACTTATCCTGGTTCTAGAAATATGGCCATCCTTCTAGGTGGAAGCTCCAACCAAATTTTCAAATCACCATTTGTGGAGATCCTACTCATGGTTCTATAAACATTAGAATCCTTTTAGTTTTATACCCCAACTAAACATTTAAATCACCATGAGTCAAGATACTTATCATGGTTATAGAAATATGGTAACTCTACCTGATGTAATCACAACCCAACCTCCAAATATCCATTTTTTATCCACCTTGTGGTTCCAAAAAATCAGGAATCCTCGTTGGTGGAATAACCATCCAAACAACTAAATCACCATTTGTAGAGATACTCCTCATAGTTCTATATTGTAATCCACCTAGTTTTAATCCCCAACCAAACCTATAAATTACCATGATTTTATATAATCCTCATTGTTATAGAGATACAAAATTCCTTCTAAATATAAGACCCAACCAAACCTCCAAATATCCCTGAGTAGAGATTCTAATTATGGTTCTAGAAACATGGGAATCCTTATAGGTTTCAACACCAACCAAACCACAAAATCACCATGATTATATATACAACTGATGGTTCTATAAATATCAACATCCTCCAAGGTTTATTGCATAAAAAACCTCCAAATCACCATGATTAGAGATCCTTATCATGGTTTCAGAAACATTGGAATCCTCCTAGGTGTAAGCCCTAACCAAACCTGTAAATAACCATGAGTCCATATATTCATCAAAGTTATAAAATATGGGTAACCTTATATGGGTAAAAATAAATAAAAAACCTATAAATAACCATGAGTTGAGATCCTCCCCATGGTTGCCGAAATATAGTCATTCTTCTACGGGTAAGCCCCAACCAAACCTACAAATCTCCTTAAGCTGAGATACTCTTCATGGCTCCAAAAATATTGGCATACTCCTAGGTGTAGGTCCAAAAAAATCTTGAAATAACCATGAGTCAATATCCTTCTCATGGTTCCAAAAAAATGGGCATCATCCAAGGTGTAAGCCACAACCAAAGCTCTAAATCACCATGAGTCAATATACTCTTCATGGATCCATAAATATGGGAATCCTTCTAGGTGAAATCCCAAACCAAACCTCTAAGTTACCATGAGTTGAGATCCTACTTGTGGTTCTAAAAACATGGAAATAATTAAAGGAGTTATTCCCAACCAAACCTCTAAATCACAATAAGTCGATATAGAACTCAATGATCCTGAAATATGGGCATCCTCCTAGGTGAAAGCCCTAACCAAACCTCCCAAACACCATGACTTTATATCCTCATCATGTTTCCAGAAACACGGTAATCCTATTAGGCTTAATACCCCAAGAAATCTCTAAATCATCATGATTCAAGCTGCTCTAAATGGTTCTAGAAATATGGGTATCTCCCAAGGTGTAAGCCCCACCCAAAACTCTAAATCACCATGAGTCAAGATCCAACACATGTATCCAGAAGCATGGTAATCCTCCAAGGTTTATTCCCAAACCAAACATTTAAATCACCATGATTTGAGATAATCCTCATAGATCTAGAAATATGGGAATCTTCCTACATATAATCCCCAACCAGACCTCCAAATCACCATGAGTTAAGATCCACCACATTGTTCTAAAAACATGGACTTCCTCCTAGGTGTAATCCCAAACCCAACCTCTAAATCACTATGATTAAGGATACAACTCATGGTTAAAGAAATATGGTCATACTCCTATGTGTAATACCCAACCAAACATCTGAATCACCATGAGTTGAGATCCTCTTCATGGTTCCAAAAATATGGGAATCCACTTAGGTGTAAGCCCCAACCTGACCTTCAAATAACTATGATTCGAGATCCTCCTCATGGTTCCAGAAAAATGGTCATCCTCCTTGGTGTAATACCTAACCAATACTCTAAATAACTATAATTAAAAATCCTTCTAATTTTTCTAGAAACATTTTCATAATCCTAGGTTTAATCCATAAACAAACCAATAAATAGCCATTAGTCGAGAAACATCTCAAGGTTCTCTAAATATTAAAATCTTCCTTGGTGTGATCCCCAACCTAACCTCCAAATCACCATGATTATAGATCCTACTTTTGGTTCCATAAAATGTGCATCCTCTTAGTTATAATCCCCTACAAAACCTCTAAGTCCCTATAATACAAGATAATCCTCATGGTTCCATTATTATTTTCATATACCTAGGTGTATAACCCAACCAAACCTCCAAATCGCCAGGAGTCTAGATCCTCATCATGGCTCCAAAAACAAGGGAATACTCTATAGAGTAACCCCCAACCATCCCACTAAATCATCATCAATCTAGATACTCCTCATTTTTCTAGAAATATGGGCATACTTATAGGTGTAAGATCCAAACAAACCTCTAAATAACCATATGTAAATATCCTTCTTATGGTTCTAGAAACATGGGAATCATCCTAAGTGTAAGCCCCAATAAAACCAAAAAATATCCATGATCCAAGTTAATCCTCATGGTTCTATTAATATGGGAATCCTCATAGGTGTAATCCCCCAAAAAACCTCCAAATAACCATGAGTTTAGATCCTCCTCATGGTTCCAGAAACATATGAATCATCCTTGAGTTAGGCCCCAAAAAAACCTAACACCCACCATGAGTTGAGATACTTCTCATTGTTACAGAATTATGGGAATACTCCTATGTGTAAGCCCAACAAAACCTCCAAATCACCATGAGTCGAGATCCACCACATGGTTCCAAAAAAATGGGCATCCCCATAGGTGTAAGCCCCAACCAAAACTATAAATAACCATGAGTATAGATAATCTTCATGGTTCTAGTAATATGGGAATCTTTTAGTTTTGATCCCCAACTAAACCTCAAAATCACCATGAGTCGAGAACCTCCTTGTGCCTCCTAAAAAATTGTATTCCTCCTATGTGTAATCCCCAACCAAACCTCTAAATCACCATGAGTAGATATAACCCTCATAGTTCTAAAAATATGGGAATCCTCATAGTTTTAAGCCCCAAACAAACATCAAAACCACCCTAAGTTGATATTGTCTTCATGGTTCCAGAACCATAGGGATCCTCCAAGGTGTAAACCCCAACCAAATCTCAAAATCACCCAAAGTCGATACACTCCTCACATTTCTTAAAATATTGGTATCCTTCTAGGTGTAATCCCAAACAAGACCACCAAATCACTGTGAGTCGATATCCTCCTCATTATTCTAGAAACATCTAAGTTTTCCTAGGTATATTCCCCAACAAAAACTCTAAATCACCATGAGTCGAGATACTCCTTATGGCTCTAGAAATATGGGAGACCACCTAGCTGTAACCATAAGAAAACCTCCAAATCTCTAAGAGTCGAGATCCTCCTCATGGTTCTAGAAACATTTTCATCCTCATAGGTATAATCCCACCCAAAAACTCTAATCACCGTGATTTGGGATACTCCTCGTTGTTCTAGAAATATTGGCATCCTCCAACATGTAATCCCCAAACTAACCTCCAAATAACCATGATTCTTGATCCTCATCATGGTTACAAAAACATGGTCATACTTTTAGGTGTAATCCCCCAAAAAAACATTATAAAACCATGATTTGTGATACTCATCATTTCTCCAAAAATATGGTATTCCCTTTAGGTGTGAGCCCCAACCAAACCTCCAAATCACCATAAGTCAAGATCTACATTATGGTTTCAGAAACATGGGCGTCCTATTTGGTCTATGTAAGAACCAAAACTATAAATCAACATGAGGCGAGACACTCCTCATGGTTCTATAAATTTAGGAATCCTCCGAGGGAAATCTCAAACAAGACCTAAAAATAACCGTGAGTCAATATCCTTCTCATGGATCAAAAAATCTGGGAATCCTCCTAGGTATAATCCCCAACCAAAAATATAAATAACCATGAGTTGAGATACTCCTCAAAATTATATATATAGGTATACTCATAGGTTTAATACCCAACCAACATCTAAATATCCATGAGTTGAGATCCTGATCGTGGTTCTAGAAACATGGGTATCCTACTAGGTGTAATCCCCAACCAAACCTCTAAATCACTGTGAGTCGAGATACACATCATAATTCTGGATATATGTGCATCCTTCTTGATGTACGACACAACTAAAACTACAAATCAAAAATATTATATATCCTCATCTGGGTTCAAGAAACATGGTCATACTCCTATGTGTAAGACCCAACCAATCCTTTAAATCACCATGAGTTTAGACACTTTACATGTTTCTAGAAATATGGAAATCATCCTAGGTGTAAGTACTAACCAAATCACTATGATTAAAGATCCTCCTCATGGTTACAGAAACATTATAATCCTCTTAGGATTAAACCCCAACTAAACCTCTAAATCTCCATGAGTTGAGATACTCCTCATGGTTACAAAATATATAGGCATACTCATAGGATTATTCCCCAACCAAACATACAAATCACCATGATACATTATCCACATTATGGTTCTAAAAACATGGGTATCCTCTTAGGTGTAAGCCCCAACCAAACCTCAAATCATTATGATTAGATATAATCCTAATTGTTCCATAAATATGTGAATAATCCTTAGTGTAATCCCCAAAAAAACAACCAAATAACCCTGAGTCAAGATCCTACACATGGTTCTAGAAACATAGGCATCCTCCTTGGTGTAAGGCCAAACCAAACCTATAAATCATATTGACTTGAGATACTCTTCATTGTTAAAGAAATATGGGCACCATCCTAGGTTTAATCCCAAACCAAACCTCCAAATAAAAATGCGTTGAGATCCACCTCATGGTTCTAGAAACATGGGAATCAACCTAGGTGTAAACCCCAACTAAACATATCAATCACCATGAGTCAAGATACACCTCATTATTCCATAAAAATGGGCACCCTCCTTGGTGTAAGCCTGAACCAAACCTCAAAATCACCATGAGTTGAGAACCTCCTCATGGTTACAAAGACAAGGGAATCCTCCTTGGTGTAAACCCCAACTATACCTCTAAATAAACTTGGGTTGAGATACTCCTCATGGTTCATGTAATATGGTAACACTCCAAGGTGTAATACCCAACCAGACCTCCAAATCACCATGATTCGAGATCCTCCTTTTTGTTCTAGAAACATGGTCACCCTCCTAGGTGCAAGACCCAGACAAGAATTTAAATCACTTTGAGTTGAGATACTCCACATGATTCCATAAATATGGTAATCCCTCTCTGTTTAATCCCCTAAAAAATTCCATATCCCTATGATTCTAGATCCTCCTCATGGTTCTAGAAATAAGGGAATCCTCCTTGGTGTAATCCCCAAACAAACCTCTAAATCACCATGAGTTGAGATACTTATCATAGTTCCAAAAATATAGGCATAATCCTAGGTTTTATCCCCAATCAAACCTCTAAATCACCATGATTCAAGATCTACATCATGGTTCCAAAAACATGGGCACCTCCAAGGTGTAATCCCTAATCAAACCTCTAAATCTCCATGAGACAATATACTCCTCATTTATAAAAAATATGGGAATCCTCCTAGGTGTAAGCCCCAAACAAACCTCCAAATCCCCTTGAGTTGATATCCTTCTTATGGTTTCATATAAATGGGAAACCTCATAGGTGTACACACAACTAAAACTATCTATCACCATGAGTCAAAATACTCCTCATGGTTCTAGAAATATGGACATCCTCATAGGTGTAAGTCCCAAACAAACCTCTAAATCACATATTTTCAAGATCCTTCTATTGGTTTTAGAAACATGTGTATCCTCCTAATTGTAAGCCCCAACTAGTACTCTAAATTAAAATGAGTTGAGATACTACACATTTTTTCATAAATATGGGCATCCTACTAGGTGTAATCCCCCTCCAAACCTCTAAAAAACAAGAGTGGATATCCTACTATTTTTTCTAGATACATAGAAATCCACAATGGTTTAAGCCCAAAAAACCCTCTAAATTACCATGAGTTAAGATACTTCTTAGGGTTCTAGAAATATGTGAATCCTCCTAGGCTTAATCCCCAACCAAACCTCCAATTCATCATGAGACTAGATCCTCAATATAGTTCTAGAAATGTTGGCATCCTCTAAGTTGTAAGCCCCAGCAAAAACTATAATCACTAGGATATGAGATACTCCTCATGATTCCATAAATATGGACATCCTCCTTGGTTTGAACCCAACCAAACCTCTAAATCACCATTATTCCAGATCCTTCTCGTGTTTCTAGAAACATGGTAATCCTCCTACATGTAATCCCCAACAAAACCTCAAAATCACCAAGATTTAAGATACTTATCCTGGTTCCCAAATAATGGGAATCCCCTTATGTGCATTCCCTATACAAACCTCCAAATCACAATGAGTATAGATCCTCCTTGTGGTTCAATAAACATAAGAAACCTCCTAGGAGAAATTCCTAAACAAACCTCTAAATAACCCTATGTTGAGATACTACTCTTTGTTCTAGAAATATGAGAATCATCCTAGGCATAATCCTCATCCCAAAACTCTTAATCACTTTGTTTCTAGGTCCTCCTCACGGTTCTATAAACTTGAGAGTCCTCCTAGTTGTAATCCCCAACAAAACCACGAAATCACTGTGAGTCGAGATACTCCTCATGGTAAATGAAATTTGGGAATCCTCCAAGGTTAAGTCCCTAAGAAAACCTCCAAATCACCATGATTCAAGATCCTCATTGTGATTCTAGAAACATTGGTATCCTCCTAGGTCTAATCCCCAACCAAACCTCTATATCACTATGGGTTGAGATACTCCTTTTGGTTTTATAAATATGGGAATCCTCATATGTGTAAGACCTAACAAAACCTCAAATCACCAGGAGTCTATATCCTCCTTGTGGTTCTAGAAACATGGTAATCCTCATTGGATTAAGCCCCAACCAAACCTATAAATCACCATGAGTCAAGATACTTCTCATAGTTGTAGAAATATGGGAATCCTCCTAGGTGAAATTCCTAACCAACCCTCCAGATCAATATAATTTGAGATTGTATTAATGGTTATAAAAACATGGAAATCCTCCTTAGTGTAATCCCCAACTAAATCTACAAATAAATATCAGTCAAGACACACCTAATGGTTCCTAAAATATAGGCATCATCCTACTTTTAACCCCAAACAAACCTCTTAATCACCATGAGTTTGGATCCTTATCATGTTTCCAGAAACATGGGCATCCTATTTAGTATAATACCCATCCAATAATCTAAATCACCTTGAGTAATAATACTCCTCATGGTACCATAAATATGGGAATACTCTTAGGTTTAATCCCCTAACAAACCTTAAAACCCCCATGTGTTAAGATCCTCCTAGAAATTCAAGAAACATGGGCATCCTAAGCCCCAACCAAACCTCTAAATTACCTAGATCTAAGATAATTCACATGGTTCTAGAAATATGTTAATACTTCTAGGTGTAAGCCACAACCAAACCTCTAAAACACCATGTTCCTTGATCCTTAATTTTTTTAGAAACATGGGAATACTTCGGGGTGTATTCCCCAACCAAACCTCTGAATCACCATGATTCAATATACTCCTCACTATGTGAGAAATATGGGAATACTCTAAGGTTTAAGACCTAAACAAACCTCTAAATCACCATGAGTCAAGATCCTCATCGTGGTTTTACAAACATGGGAATCCTCCTTAGTGTATGACCCAAAAAAGCCTCAAAATCACCATGTGTTAAGATATTCCTCATGGTTCTATAAATATAGGCATCCTCCTAGGTGTAAGCCCTAACCAATCCTCCATATATTCATTTTTTTAAATACTACTTGTTGTTCTAGACACATGGTAATCCTCCTTGGTTTAATCCTTAACCAATCCTCTAAATCACCATGAGTCGAGATACTCCTCATGGTTCCAGAAATATGGGTTTCCTCGTAGGTTTAATCCCCAACCAAACCTCTAAATCACCATGATTTGGGATCCTCATCATGCTTCTAGAAATATGGTCATCCTTATAGTTGTAAGCCCCAACCAAACCTCTAAATCACCATGAGTTGGTATACTCTTCATGGTTCTACAAATATGGTAATCCTCTTAGGTGTAATCCCCAAAAAAACTACCAAATATCTATGACTTTATATCCTTCTCGTGGTTCTAGTTACATAGTAATCCTCATTGATCTATTCCCCAACCAATCCTCTAGGTCACCTTGATTCTAGATTCTCCTCGTGGTTCCATAAATAAGGATATCCTCATAGGTTTAATCCATAAGAAAACCTCCAAATTACCATAAGTGGATATCCCCCTCATGGTTATAGAATCATGGAAATCCTCCTTGGTGTAAACCCCATTTAAACCTCTAAATCACCATGAGATAAGATAATCATCTTTATTCTATAAATATGGGAATCCTCATTGGTGTAATCCCCAACCAATCCTCCAAATCATAATGAGTAAATATCCTCTTAGTGGTTCCATTAACATGGCCATCCTCCAAGGTTTAAATCCTAAAAAAACCTCCAAATCACTATGAATAGAGACCCTCCTCATGTTTCTAGAAACATGGGAATATTCCTATGTGTAATACCTAACCAAAACTATAAATTATCATGATTGAGATACTCCTCGGGGTACTAGAAATATGGGCATCCTCCAAGGTGTTAGCCCCAACCTAACCTAAAACACACCATGAGTCAAAATCCTCTTCATAGTCATGGAAAAATAGGAATCCTCATAGGTGTATTCCCCAAAAAAACTTAAAAATAACCAAAAGCTAAGATACTCCTCATTATTACATAAATATGGGTTCTCTCCTTGGTTTAATCCCCAACCGACCCTCCAAATCACCATAAATTGGGATCCTCACCATGGTTAGAGAAACATGGGAATCCTCCTTGGTGTAAACCTAAACCAAACCTCTAAATCACAATGAGTTGATATAATCCTCATGGTTCTATAAATATTTGAATCCTTCTATGTTTAAGCCCCAACCAAACCTATAATTCACCATGATTCAAAATCCTCCTCGTGGTTCCAGAAACATGGGTGTCCTCGAAGGTGTAAGCCCCATCCACACCTCTAACTCACTATGGGTCAAGATACTTCCCATGGTTCTAGAAATATGACAATAATCCAAGGTTTTATCCCCAAATAATATTCAAAATCACCATCAATTGATATCCTCCTTGGGGATCTTGAAATATAGTCATCCTCCTAGGTGTAAGCCCCAACTAAACCTTTAAACCAACATGAGTCTAGATACTCATCATGGTTCCAAAAATATAGGCATCCTCATAGGTACAAGACCCAAAAAACTCCAAATCACCCTTATTTGATATCCTTCTCATGTTTCTAGAATCAAGTTAATCCTCCTTGGTGTAATCCCCAATCAAATGTTTAAACCACCATGAGCTAAGAAACTCCTCAAAGTTCTTGAAATATGGGCATCCTCATAGGTCTAATCTCTAACCAATCCTCTAAATCACCATAATTCAATATCCTCCTCATGGTTCTAGAAAAATGAGAATCATCATAGGTGTAAGCCCCCAACCAAACCTCTAAATCATCATGATTCGATATACTCCTAATGGATCTATAAATATAGGCATACTAATAATTGTAATCCCCAACCAAACCTCCAAATATTCATTAGTTGATATCCTCCTCCTAATTCAAGACAAATTGGAATCCTCTGAGGTTTAATTACCAACAAAACCTCTAAATCCCCATGATTTTAGATACTTACCATTGTTTTATAAGTATTGTAATCCTACTAGGTGTAATACCCAACCAAACCTCCAAATATCGATGATTCAAGATCCTCTCATGGTTTATGAAACATGGGAACACTCTTAGGTGTAAGCCCCAACCAAAACTCTAAATCACCATGAGTCAAGATACACTTCTTAGTTCAAGAAATATGGGAATCCTTCTAGGTGTAAGACCTAGAAAAACCTCCAAATATACATTAGTTGAAATCCTCTTCATGGTTCCAGAAACATGGCCATCCTCCTTGGTGTAATCCTCAACCAAACCTCTAAATCACCATGAGGTGAGATACTCATCATGGTTCAAAAAATATGGGCATCATCTTAGTTATAATCCCCAAACAATCCTCAAAATGTACATGAGAAAAGACCCTCCTTTTGGTTCCAAAAACATTTGAATACTCATAGGTGTAAGCACTAACCAAACCTATAATTCACCATGAGTTGAGATATTCCTCACAGTTCAAGAAATATAGGCATCCTCCTAGGTGTAATCCCTAATGAAACCTCCAAAACCCCTTGAGTTGAGATGATCCTCATGGATCCTTAAAAATTTGAATCCTCCTTGGTGTAAGACCAAACCATACCTATAAATCACCATTAGTAAAGATACTACTCATGGATCTAGTAATATGGTCATATTCCTAGGTGTAAGTCCAACCAAACCTCAAATTCATCAGGATATGAGATCCTCCTCATGGTTATAGAAACATGGACGTCCTCCAAGGTGTAACCCCAACCAAACCTCTAAATCACTATTAGTTGAGATAATCCTAATTCTACTATAAATATAGACATACTCCTAGGTGTAATCCCATACCAAACCTACAAATCACCATGAGTAGAGATCCTCCTCATGGTTCTAGAAACATGGAAATCCTCATAGTTGTAAGCCCAGAACAACCCTCTAAATTACCTTGAGTTTATATACTCATAATGTTTTAAGAAATATAGGAATCCTCCTAGGAGTAATCTATAAGAAAATATCCAAATACCCATGATTCAAGATCCTCCTCATGGTTTTAGAAACATGGGTATCCTCTTCGGTGTAATCCCGGACCAAACTTTTAAATCACCATGACTTGATATAGTCGTCATGATTCCATAAATATGGTAATACTCCTAGGTTTAAACCTCAAAAAAACCTATAAATCACCATGAGTTGAGATACTTATGATGGTTCCAAAAATATTGGAATCCTTTTAGGAGTAAGTCCCAACCAACCCTTCAAATCCCCATGATTCAATATCCATATCATGGTTCAAGTAACATGTGATTCCTCATTGGTGGAATCCCCAACCAAAAATAAAAATAACCATGAGTCAAGATCCTCCTAATGGTTACAAATATATGGGAATACTCCTATGTGTAATCCCCAACCAAACCTCCAGATAAACATGGGTAGATATCCTCCTCATTATTCAAGAAACCTGGTAATCCTCATAGTTCTAAGCCCCAACCAAACATCTAAATCACCAAGATTCTAGATCAACCACATGGTTCTAGAAATATGGTCATTATCCTTGGTATAAGCCCCAACCAATCCTCCAAAACACCATGATTAAAGATATTACTAATAGTTCTAAAACATTTGCATACTTCTAGGTGCAATCCCCAACCAAACCTATAAATCACCATGATTCAAGATCCTCCTTATGTTTCTAAAAACATAGATATCATCCTAGGTGGAATCCCCAAAAAAATCTATAAATCAACATGAGTCTAAATAAACCTCATATTTTCAGAAATATTGTCATCCCCTAAGGTGTAATCCCAAACAATCCTCCAAATCACCATTAGTTGAGATCCATATCATAGTTCCAAAACCTTGGTCATCCTCCTTGGTGTAAGCCCAAACCAAACCTCTTAATTGGCATGAGTCAATATACTCCTCATGATTCCAAAAATATGGGCATCCTCCTATGTGTAAGATCCAAAAAAACCTAAAAATCACCATAATTCAAGATACTCTTTATGGTTATATAAAAATGGGAATACTCCAAGGTAGAAGACCCAAAAAACATATAAATAACCATGATTTTATAAAATACTCATGGTAATATTAACAGTTCATCCCCTAAATTTTAATCCCCATCCAAACCTCAAAATCCCCATTAGTCGAGATCCACATCATGGTTCTAGAAACATGGACGTCCTCATAGGTGTAATCCCAGACCAAACCTATATATCACCATGAGCAAAGATACTCCTCGTAGTTCTATAAATGTGGGCATCCTCCTAGGTTTGTACCCCAACCAAACCTCCAAATCTTTGTGATTCAATATCCTACTCATGGTTCCAGAAACATGGGAATCCTCCTAGGTGTAAACCCCAACCAAACACCTAAATCACTATGAGTCAATGTACTCATCTTGGTTACAGAAATATGGGAATCCTCCTTGGTGTAATACCCAACTAAACCTCCAAATCCCCATGATTCAAGATCAAATTCATGGTTCTAGAAACATGAGATTCCTCCTAGGTTTAATCCCCAACCAAACCTCTAAATCACTATGAATTGAGATATTAATCCTAGTTCCAAAAATATGGGAATCCTCCTAGATGTAATATATAACAAATCATCGAAATATCTATGAGTTGATATCCTCCTCATACTTCCAGAAACATGTGAATACCTCCTTGGTGTAAGCTCAAAATAATCTCAAGATCACTATGATTTGGGATACTCCTCATGGTTAAGTCATCAAATATCCAACATATGAGATTATCTTAATGGTTCCATAAATATGGGTATCCTCCTTATAAGATCCCAACCTTTCATGAATGTGCATCCTTGATTATATTTTTTTGTTTAGCTTTCCATGTTGCGGCTAATTTAGTGTTTCTTGGGTGTAAGGGAAGTTTTGAGGGTATTCCGGGGGTTCATGGAATGGTAAAGTAAGAAAAGATGCCAATATGTGATGATATCATGGTTGGTGTATGATTAGTAGTAATTTTTTACTTTTAAAATGTTTCCTATATACAGGAGTTCACAGTTAAGGAAATGGTGTGGGACACCTCCACAAAACTGTGTGTCTAGGGAACCCTTCGTACAATGGTGAGTTCTTGACCACCACATGGTTTTTCAAACCTTAAAGGTGGAAAGATAAACCATGCAACTCAGTTTCCTCTTAGATAAATGGAACCACATGGTTGGTACAATATTTATCAAATTGTGTGTCCAAACCATGCACCACATAAAAAGTAGGTTTTTACCATTTTCCATCCCAACCCCATTTATTTATTATTCGATTTTCACCCCATTCAACCCCCTAAAGAAAGGGTGAAAACCCAAAATCCTCCTCCTCCATGGGTGTTTATCCTTTGATTATTGGGTGTTTGGAGTATATTTTATGAATAATAAAATCTCTAGGTGAGTATAAAACTCATCTTCCATCAATTTTCTAGATTCAGGATTATGAAGTTGTTTGTTTTCTTATTATGTCGTAATACACTTCTTTTCCAGTGGATTCTATGTTGGGGCTTTAAAGGTGGTTTGTTTCATAATCAAAGGAAAAGTTTGAGAGGTTGGTTATCTCTAGAATTGATTTAGGTGGCCTTAAAGATTTTTCACATAGCCTTGATGTGTTATATGTGTATATAGTTGTGATAAATTTGATACCTTGCTATGTTTTGATGTCTTAGGTTAAGTAAAGTAATTTTGGCCTTAGATTGAGGTTTGGGGCCAGTCATGGACCACGTTGGGTTCCTTTATGATTAGATAATAAACCTAGTGATTTCCATGGGGTATGTTTAACCCTTGAAAATAGTGAAGTAAATTGGTGGATGTTGCAATAGGGGAAATGTTAGAGACAATGGGTTATAAATCATAACTAAGTATATGGTGTTTCTTAAAGGATAAATTGAATTGCTTATATGTTGAATTTTTTTTAAATTCCTAAGGGGCCTTTTAAATGGTATAAGTGATATGATTTGGATTTTATTCTATTTATGGTTTATAAATGAAGAAAATTAAGTTTTGAAAATGGGTAACGTTTAAAAGGAGGTGTTGAACTCAATATGTTTTGGAGAATGGGTTTTCTATGAGATTTCAAATGAAGATTTGAAACCGGTTTGAGGACCCAATTCATGTGAAAATACTTAAT
Source organism: Viscum album (assembly GCA_963277665.1). NCBI lineage: Eukaryota > Viridiplantae > Streptophyta > Magnoliopsida > Santalales > Viscaceae > Viscum > Viscum album. The sequence goes on along the minus strand of OY728122.1, from coordinate 1,875,177,608 downwards.
GGCTATTTTTAATGGTTGAAATGGAAATGAAATCCTTGGGGAATGTTTTATTTTTCATAGAAGAAGACCCTGGTTAAATGGTGTCTTAAAAATGATTTAAAATGAGTTTTTAGAATTGTGTTTTATACCCTAATTTGGTTTTAGAGGTTCTTTGGGACTATAGTCCTTGAATTGGAATATGGGTGAGTGAGAAAGGACCCATGATGATCATTTTGGTATGTTAACATGGTTATGAACTGAACTAAATAATGAATGTTATTACTTGAAGATATGGAATAAGGGGTGTTTGGAATAATAATATATGTTCTAATAGTTCATGCCATGTATGTTGGAAATAATCAATGGATTGTGTTTGTAAATGATAATTTTTTTACTGGTTATGGGATTGGGTTTGGTATATGTGTTATGGTTAATGAAGAATGTGCACATGGATTAATGGTAGTGTGGGGAATTGGACTAAGGCTCCTCCCACAGGTCAACTAGACTGATTCTATAGGCCCATCGATGTATTGTATGGGTTGGGGGTTAGGCTAAGGATCTATTCCCCCAATGAATGAAAGTGGTAATTCACCTAAAATGAGGCTCTAAGGAGATTTAATGAAACTATATTGAGGCTCCAAGGTGTGGTTGTGCACCTAGACTCAGGCTCCAAAATAATTTAATGAATATTATTTTGTGGAATTATTTTTCTTGTGAGTTAGGGAAAACAACCCCTTATACATAATTTATATGACTGGTATAGGCCAAAGTGAATTTGATGAGTATGTATAACCCTTAGAAGTAAAGATAAGGGTGAATTATGTCACCCCTACCAATAAATGGTACCTAGTTTATTTTTCTATTTATATATTTACTCATTATGTACATTCATACACTATTAGTTATACAGACTGGTTATTATTTTAGGCTTCATTGGTGGTGGCCTACTGAGTTCTAATCACACCCCACTCGGACCTCCATGGCACTTGGGTACCTGAGTATATGTTTCTTTTTTTCAGGTATAGGTTCAGGATAGGGACCTAGTGTTTGGTTTATGCATGGGATTTATAGTTAGAGAATGTGATATCAGGACTAGGTTGGGACTTGGGTCCATGCCTTGGATGTTTTGGTAGTTTTGGGTTTTCAAATTTTATTTGTATGACTACCTAACATGTAGTGTATTCGTCATATTGTTATACCATGTTCTAACTAGATACTTGTCGGTATTTTCTACAGGTTTTATGATTGTTTTTATTGATGGTTATTATATTTTTCAATATTATTTTATGTTGTTTCCTTACTCTGATAAGTTGGTAAAGTCTCTCCATATTTACGTTTATACCAATGCTTATATTCAGAAGCCTCTAATGTATAGGGAGTCATGCATGAGGTCATGTAATGACTTTGATCGGGGAACTGGATATAGTGGATACTAGTTTTGGGTCATTAAGAATTGGTATCAAAGGTGGTATAATTTTTAATATTATTTGGGAATGTAATATAGGAGACTGGGATCTTATTAGGGCTTGGTAATGAGCTCCTGTCTAGGTTCCTGTAGCCCCATATATGAGGGAAACCCCAAGTCACCATGGGTGGGAATTGATGTTCTATTTTGACCTTTTATAGTTTATTGATAATTCCACCTTGGCTGGTGGACTTGGATGTGATGTTGTTGATTTATGAGGTTTTATCTCTTGGATCAGTATGGAAGGAGTGGGTGTGTGAGTTCATGCATCATGCTAGGCACATAGGCTTGATAGGTCATCTGTAGGTTGCCTATGATTGATAGTTTTGTGGTACTTACATGTTAGTAGAGTACTTTATTTCTTTTATGTTTTTTTATAATTCAGTGAAAAGGTCATTAATGAAATTATTTTTGATATATGATTTGAATAAAGCATGGTTTTTTGAAATTTTGGGTTAATAAAAAGGTTTATAAAGGTTTAAATTATTAGGTTTTGAAAATGGAATGTTTTGAAATGTGAAATCATGATTTTGAATGGTAAGGTTTAATTAAGAAAGGAAATGGGAAATGAAGAAACCTATAGGGAAAGTGGAAAAGGGTATCCCTAGAGTTGTGTTTTGACCCTATGTATGGGTAGTTTGGGCAGTGAGGGTACATTAGTTGAGAATTTAATTATGGGTCTTGAGGCTTGCACAGTTTGATGTATGGTAAAAGAGACACACTTGTTGTACCCTCAATAGGGTTATGGCCTTAAGGTTATAAAATGATGTCCAGTAATATGATTTTGTTAAACCTTATGGGTCGTGTTTGTACGGGTTGTATATTGGGCCTTAATGTTGGTATCAGGGTTATAGTGGCCCTTATGGGGTGATACCTCGTGAGTTGTATTTTATCCCTTGGAGTGGGTGTTTGTCTCATAATGTTGCATTTTGTATAGGCATCCTTTGTAAGAAACTTAGAGTAAATGGTTTCTTGGGAATGTTACACACAATGTGTTTTGGAATGGTGGCAAGTGTTCAACTCACAACTAATGATTTGTTTGAGGTTTGATGTTTATGGCTTAGAGGGATATCTAATGACCTTTACTAGACATGACTCCAGTTTAGTGAGTTAGTTTCATTTTTCCTTTTTGGTTGACCTATGAGACTATTCATCCAAAGTTACTAGTGTTTTGGATGTGTATGGAATAGGTAGACATTTTGGACTTTGGAAGTGGCACACAAAGGGTGTTTCCTGGTGCGGGTTTATCCTATAGGGCTAAGTGGGAAGTCAATGGTTTTGGACATGTCACTTAAGTTTTTGTCACACATTGATGGTTATGGAAATCAAGGGTAACCATGGAGGAGGTTATCCTAGTTTGGCATGTTTCTTGGAATGTGAAGCCTAGATGGGTGCTCAATAGTGGAATCGATGAATGGTAAGCGTCATCAAATTTCAGTGAAAGGGGTGTGATAGTGACTTGGTTTTTTTATCAAGAAAGAACCTAAGTGCTTGTGGTTGGTTATAAGATTGGTTTTGGAAGAGTTGATATCTCTTGGGTGTCTGGCCTATCTGTTTGATGATAATTAATGCAACAATTGATGTTAAAATTGGGTGAATAATACAGGGGTGACCAAATCATGGATAAACGTATTGTTATGGAAGTGACACCCAGGGTGAGGGGTGGTCCTGTGGTTGGGATTGTTTTTATGAATGGTAGGGTCATTGGATATGGACATTGAGAATTCCTTAAGTGTAATGAGTCTGAAAGAATGGGAGTCATGGTTGGTGGTTTAAGCAGGTGTTTGGTCTATCTCTGGTGATTTTTGGATCATGTGATCTAGATTAGAGTATAGTATATGGTCGTAGGATGGTGGAATACCTCGATGTCTTTGATTGGGTCCAGATGTGGGAATGTTCTGGGAAGCTACGATGCTGTTTGGGATGGGTTAACTAGTGGATTTGGATGAGCACCTGTTGTTCTTAGTGATACCTAGTGTGATTCATTGGTCATGCGAGAACCCGATTGCTTTTGGATTAGTGTGGTGGGTCATATTTTTTTTGAATCATCATATTCATTTTGGGATAACTTGAGTGGTGTGGCGGCAGTAGTGACAAAGGAAATGTTGGATTATGGACACTTGGTAGAGAGATTTGTGAAGTGGTGGTGAGATTCAGTTGGAAATCTCCTTTTGAATAGGTTATGGTGATCGGGTGTGATGATATGTCGGTGGGTAGGAAATCCAGATACTTTTTTTTGGTCAAAGTATTTCTGTAGTGGGAAGTGACATGGATGATGTATAGATTTTGATGGTATTTTTTAACTACTTCTTAGCATGCTTTTATCTAGCGATTATCATGATCAATATATTGACATCGTCTTGAGTGTGCTAAGATATCTCTAGATTTACGCCTAGCTATCTAAATGTGTTTGGGTTGGTTAAAGGCCTCTTTGGGTTACACTCCTGGAGAGATATATGTGGAGGTGGATGGTAGGAAATGCACCATCGATCATTATGGGTGAGTCATGCAAGATGGATAAGATGTTGATGATTTCAAAGGGTTCCATTATTAGAATTTGGGAATGAGAAGTTGGTGTTGTTTGTTTTATTATCCTAATGTAAGTTTAATGGCCATGTAAAAGTTTTTGGGTTTTTTGTGACAGAATATTGATTCATGGTGGTCAAAATTACTTTAGGAAAGTAGTGAAAATGAGATGCATTGGTAGTGGAAGGTGGGGAGTGGTATGTCGGTCATGGATGTATGGATCAGACCATGGAGTGGATAAGGTATCATAGGTATTCCAATGAGAATCATGTAATGTGCATGTTTGGGTTCTTTAGGGAAGTCCAAGTGGGCCTTGTATGCGGTGGTATATTAATTCGAGTGATGGATTTTGGATCAGGATGGTTTTTGAAGTAATCTGAGTCTTTTCATTGGATATGTGTTTGTGAGTGTAGTAGATCTTACAATGGATTGAAAATCACTAGATGCTAGGGATATGAAGTTTCAACAAAGGTTTTGAATGGAATCTGATAGGTGCATTCAGGTGAGAGAGGTATTCCTTATGTGAGAAGGTGTTGTGTCCGGGTAGAAGGGATATATTCCAATAGTGGAAGTCAGGTGCCAATGAAGCGATATGGACATAATGGCCTAACTTAGTTGGTTATAAAGGGAATGGAGGTGGTGGTATATAAGCCACCTCTAGTTAATGTTGTAATGATAAGTGTGACCTGGTAAAGGGAATGGGTTTGAGGAAGAACCAAGTTGTCCTTAGTTGAAAACTGAATGGTGAAGGTGTGACCAATATAGGTAGTTTCCATAGTAGGGATGGATGCCAGAGATGGATATAGTTTTCAGGGACATTGGGAATGGTGAGTTTGGAAACATGTCAGTTAAGTTGCTAAGGTTAAGTTGAGGTTCTTTTGGTCTCTCTTCTGTTATGGAAGGGCTAAACACTAAAAAATGGTGGTGATGAACTAAGGAATATGGTGGGGATCACTGTAGTGGGAAATTAGTCTGTCAATGATGTGACTGGTGTTTCGAGTTGGATGGACTTGTGTAGGAACCATATTGGTGTACTGGTTTTGGTGGTAGTTGTTGTCCTGAGTTTGACTAGTTGAGTACCTTGAAATTAATGTTATTCATGGGTTGTGATTCAAATGTTCATAAATAGATTGGGGTATTGGTCCTTTGGTTGCATACTGATGTAGGTCAGGAAGTGTGGTTGGAATTTGAATCTTCCATTATAGATACCAATATTGGGTCACTGTTAGAATTTTGGAAACTATGTGAGGTGGGTCCAAGTGATTTGGGCCATGAGTTCTGAAGAGGATTGGACCAAAGGTGTTCTGATTGGATCTCCCTACGGTAGTGTAGTTCTTTTTCAGTATCCTCTAGTGTGGTGGTTCAGTATCTTTACCAGAGCCTTTCTTTTTTTCTTGATCTTGATAATGATTAGGTTAAGTTTTATGTGTCTTTGAGGAGAATTAGGTCCAGCATCTTAGGTCACAAAAAGAACTTCCATCAAAGTAGTATTGGTTCTTTTGTCCATATGTGGTGATGTCTTGTCCATTTTCAGGGGAAACTTGAGAGATTAGGGTTGATAGGTAGGCTTCTGGCCAAACCTTTGGCCTTGGAGTCATAGAGATGCTTGAGAAGTGTGGCTCAGGGATGAGCTGTTTTAAGGTGAGGAGATTGTAAAATCCCAACCTTTCATGAAGGTTCATCCTTTTTAAATTTTGTTTTAACTTTCCCTATTGTGGAAAATGAAGTGTTTATTGGGTTTGAGGGATGTTTTGGGGGTGTTCTAGGGGTTGGGCCATGGTAAATTATGAAAAGAGGTCAATCTATGCTGAGAGCATGGTTGGTGCATAGTTAGTAGTAACTGTGTTCCTTAACAATGTGGCCTATAGAAGGGGGGTTCATAGTTAAGGAAATAGTGCGTGAAACCTCTAGGAAACTAGGCAGCTTGAGGACCCTTCAAGTAGTTGAAATTACATGACCACCACATGGTTTTCCAAACCGTGTGGGTGGCAAGGCAAATTGTGTGGATCAATTTCCTCTTTTATAGAGGTAACCACATGGTTGTCACATGGTTTTTTAAAAAATGTGGCTAAACCATGCACCACAAAAAAGTGGGATTTTACCATTTTCCCTCCCAAACCTATTTTTTTATTCCTCAATTTTTCACCCCATTCAACCCCTATATAAAGGGTGATGATACAGGATCTTACTCCTCCTCCATCGGTGCTTCTCCTTCGATTCTTGGTTATTTGGAGTGTCATTAGTGAGAATCAAAGCTTCATGTGAGTCTAACACTCATCTTCACTATATTTTTTGGATTAGGGATTGTGGATTTGGTACTCATATTTCAAATCACTAAACCCCTTTTTCCATAAGGTTCTAGGTTGGGGCTTTAAAGGTGGTTTTTTAATCAAAGGAAAGCTCAAGTGTGTGGTTGTCTCCAGAATCAAGGTAGGTGGTCTTAAATATTTTTCTCATAGTCTTTATGTGTTATATGTGTATATAGTTATTCTAAATTCATCGACTTACTACATTTTTATGTCTTGGGTTAAGGAAAGAGGTTTTGACCATAGATTGAGGTGTGAGTCCCTTCACAAACACCATTGGGTTCATTAATGATGAGAGGCTAAACATAGGGCAACCCATGGGGTATGCTGAACCCTTGAAATGGTGATGTAAATTGGTGAAAGTCAAAATAGGGTAAATTAATGATAAAATGGGTTGTAAATTGTAATTGTGTATATGGGATTGGTTGAAGGGTAAATTGAATTGTTTATATTCCAAATTTTTTGAAATTCCAAAGGGGCCTTTCAAATGGTCTAGGTGATTCATCTGGATTTTATTCCGGTTATGGTTTCTAAATTAAAGAAAATAATTTTCTAAAAATGGTTAATGTTTAAAAGGAGGTGTTAAACTCAATGTTTTTTGAGAAAGGGATTTCCTATGAGATTTCAAATGATGATTTAAAACATGTGTGAGGCCCCCTTTAATGTAAAAATTATTAATGGTAGTTTTGAATGGTTGAAATGGAAATGAAATCCTTGGTTCATGTTTTAGTTTTCATATAGGAAGACCCTTGTTAAATAGTGGATTTATAATGATTTCAAATGAGTATCTTTAATTGTTTATTATACCATGATTTGATTTTAGAGGTCTATTGGAATCATAGTCCTTTAATTGGCATGTGGGTGAGTGAGAAAGGACCCATGATGATCATATTGGCATGTTAACATAGTTATGAAATGAACTAAATTATGAATGTTATTAATTGAAGATATTTCATAAGGGGGTGTTTGGAATAATAATATATGCACTAATAGGTCATTCCCTGTAAGTTAGATATGCCTAATAAATAGTTTTTATAAATTATAAATTTTTTTAAGGGTTACAGGACTATATATAGTATGTGTATTATGGTTAATAAATCATGTGAGCATGGATTGCTCCTCCCACCTGTTGACCAAACTAATTAACTTGGCCCATCGATGTATTCCATGGGTTGGGGAGTCATACTTAGGCTCTATGACCCCAGTGAATGCAAGTGGTAAGGCACATAGATTGAGGATCCAAGGTGAGGTAATGCACCTAGAATGAGGCTCCAAGGTGAGGTAGTGCACTGGGATTGAGGCTCCAAGGTAAGTTAAGTAATATTGTTTTGTTGAATGATTTTCCTTATGAGTTACGGAACTTGACCCCTTGTGAATAATTTATATGATCAGCATAGGCCATAGTGAATTTCATGAGTATGGATAACCCTTGGAATTAATGATGAAAGTGACTAATGTCACCCCTACTAATAAATGGAACCTGGTTAATTTTCATGTTTATCTTGTTACTCATTATCTAGATACATACACATTCATTTTTATAGACTGGTTACTACTTTAGACACCATTGGTGGTGGATTATTGAGTTGTAATCACACCTTGATCAGGGATCCATGGAACTTGGGTACCTGAGTAGATGTTACTTGTTTTCAGGTATAGGTTCAAGAAAGGGACCTGGTGTTTGGTTCATGCATGGGTTGTTTGGTTGGAGCAAGGGATGTCAAGACCAGGTTGAGACTTAGGTCCAAAATTGTGATCTTTTGGTAATTTTTGTTTTGGGATTTTATATGTATGACTCCCTTACATGTAGTGCATTCATCATATTTTTGTAGAATGTGCTGCCTATTTATTTATTGACAATTTCCACAGGCATTCTATTTTTTGTTTCTGATGATTATTCTATCTTTTGATATTATTTTCTATTGTGGCTTTACTCTGATAAGTGGATATAGTTTTCCTATGTTTTCCTTGGTGTAATACTCAAAAAACCCTAATCCCCCTGAGATGAGATTCTTCTCATGGTTCTAGAAATTTAGGCATCCTCTAAGGTGTAATCCCCAACCAAACCCTAATATCCATGAGTTGAGACTCTCCTCATGGTTCCATAAATATGGGATTCCTCCTAGGTATAAGCCCCAACCAAACCCTAATCTCCTTGATTTGATATTCTCTTCATGGTTCTAGAAATACGTGTAATCCAAAACCAAACCGTAATCTCCATGATTTAGTATTCACCTCATGGTTGCAAAAATATGGACCTCCTCCTAGGTGAAATCCCCATCCAAATTCTAATCTTTATGAGTTGAGATTCTCCTCGTGGTACTAGAAATATGGGTATCCTCCAATGTGTAAGCCCCAACCAAACCCTAATCTCCATTAGTTGAGTTTATCATCATGGTTCCAAAAATATGGGATTCCTTCTAGGTGTAAGCCCTAGACAAACCCTAATCTACATGAGTTGAGATTATCTTTATGGTTCAACAAATATAGGATTCCTCCTAGGTGTAAGACCCAAAACATACCCTTATCAGACTTGCCTACTAGGTCAGGTACCATAGGGAATCCCATGAATAAGCCCTATTTTATTTCCTTTTTCTCCCATTTCATGACATAGTAATCTTTTTTAGGTAACCTTAGTGCATAATTACTTATTTCAAATCTAATTGAAAGATCTCATGCTATGTGACTGATATTTTTCTCTCTCTTGTTTCCCACACCAAGAAAGAATCATGTGGGATTAGAGATATGAAACAATCATACCATTATCATGGTGAAAGTGACTCCATTATGGTAATCCTATTCTGGTGTAACTCCCAGTAATTCCATTAAAATACATGGTTTTTATTCTTACATTCATATGATATGAATGACCTCTCTTTTAGGTTAAATCCCAACTACATAACACCAATTTCCTCCATGGATGGAAATAAATTCCAAATATCACAGATATTCGTCTTTAAAAGCAATGAATCACAAATTAATAACATAGTGATTTGAAACCTCTCCTATTTATAGATGTTCACATCAAACACATGGTCTCGATTAGATCATTAATACTTGGGTAACCAGTCCCATAATGAGATTTTGAAAGGATTATTGAATATGTATTAAATCTATAAGAGATTCCCAAAGTAGTAAATAATCCCCCTCAAACGGTCTTTTGAGACAAACCTATTATCATATCGACTAAAATATTTTCTAAGATGTTGCTGGAAAAGTCTCAGAGACCACTTTCCTTTGGAAAGTAGGTATTTTTTGACTCAAAATGAGTATGGGCATAAAATCTATAAGAGTTTCCATCAGAAAAAATATTTTATTAAAAATATATTTTTATTAATTTCATTTAAATTTTTATTTCATGTTGTCTCTTTTAAGGTATTTTTATTCCAAAGTTTCCAAATATAAAAGGATTTATTTTCCAATATCACTTTGAAATCGAGGTTGTAATATTGAATTTATATTGGGAGAAAATAAATTTTCTATATCTAAAACCACAATTATTTTTTTTTCTCCTCTGGTTGTTTTTTGTGTTTTACATGTATCCCTATTATTCCACCTTTCTTTGGTTCACAATTCTACCAGAGGAATTCTTGTAAGTGGGGCTGACCATATCTATTCTTTTTCAATCAAGAATATTTCCCCTCTATGGTAATATTAGTAATATTATTCTATGACTAGTTTTGAATATAATTTAATGATTTATTAATTTAATTTTCTGTTTTCTTTGAATTTATTTACTATTTTTTAAAATTACTCTTTTATAGTGTCTTCCAAATGGTCCATTTTCTACATACTTTGACTCTCTTTACAAAAGTGTAAAAATAATCTCCCTTTTTAGTTTTTTTCTAATGAAATAATTTTCCCTTTGTCTTCTTAGATTTTATTTAAGAGTACCTCCATCACTTTTTTAGGGTTTTTTGAAGTAATTTATTTTCCCATTATTTTATAAAATATTTTCTTTTAAAATAAAATTTATCCAAAGTAAAGAATATTTCTTCTTATTTTTCAAAGATATTTTATACTGTTCTCAAAAAACAATTCATATATTTCAATATCTTTTAATTTTTATTATTATTAATTGGGTATATTGTCTAATCATTCCATTCACTATCTTAATATGGATACCTTATGATCATATATTGTGAATGTTTTATGAAACCCATTTCTTTCCCACATGTTAATTAAGTTATGATGTAATTATGAATGATTTCATGTTTATTTAGTATATATTAGTTTAGTTTTTACTATTTGAAGGGTGGGATCAAAATTATCTAAACCTAAAATTAATTGGATATATATTTTTATCTCAAGATATGAAATGAAAGGGATTGGGTAGATAACCTAATTCACTAAAGTTTTATGGGAATGGTGAGTGAACCCAATCCATCTAGGTATGTTGTCTTTAATGTGATGATAGGATTAATAGTGAGCCTCGAAAAAGGAAATTATTTTCTATGATTATTTTTTTCCCAACCTCTTATAACACATTATTATACCTATGTTATGTTTTAATTGCTTATTATTATTGACTCATGTTTCCACACCACTTGTGACTCATGTCTTATGTTTTTATAAAATCATTATACTATCACTCATTATTTATAATATATATCTTATTAGGTATTCTAATATTATGTTATTCTAATTTAATTTAGTTATTTAATCATACACATTTTTATATTATGCTCACTTATGATTTATTGTTATTATTTTTATTGTTACTTGTGCTTAGAATTTGAGATCACCCTTTCTTGTGTTTCTATTCCATATGAAAAAAATAATAGTATAATATATAGTGTGTTTAGAAGGGTATCATGTGTATAAATGTTTTTTGGAGATAGTAAAAACTAATTCAAGGCTCTAGATATGGGGTTTTAGTGCTGAATGAAGTAATTATATCACTTAATGGGTTTGGTTTAATGGAAAAATATTCATTTGGTGAAAAATATGGGTTTATTTATATAAGGTTTTTTCCTAATTATCTAAAAATATAAACCTAAAAGGTGTTTAGTATGTTAATGACATAGTTTTTTATATAAATAATGTGATTATGGATAGTTGAGTGCATTTTTTCACACCATTACTCTCATAATCCACATGTCTATAATTTTATCCATATTGTTCAGTCAATTCGTCATCATCTCCATTGACTTCAAAATGTGTTTCTTATTGTTTACGAATATTAAATGAGTTCTAAAACACCTTCACATAAGATTTATTATCTAAATTTCTTGATTCTTTATCAGTGATATACTCTCCCATTTAGTGGATATCCAAAAACAATTCTTCAACTTCTCCTTTATCAAACATTCTCATATTATAAACCTTAAATTTGATGTCATAGGGGATTTCAAACACCCTCAAATGAATAAATATTGGGGAATTATTATAATATTTATTATTAAAAAATATTTCAATGTTTAGAAAATATAATCATAGATTTTAAAGGTGTATTTTTTCTCAGTAACTTACCTCTAAAAATTAATAATTTATATGTTCTAACAATATAGTATGAGGTGTATCAATCAAAACTCAATTATTCATTTCAATAATAATATTTTATTATGGGATATACAATGCACTATACTCATGATGAATCCTATATTTCACTAAATACACATCAAACTTTTTACTTCTATATTTAGCTATATTATTTGAAGGTAACCCCTTTAAGGAATAACCACATTCCTTTTCTATATTTCTAGTAAAACTATTTAAAATCTTAAATGATTTGAATTTTTACTTCATGAACATGATGCATGTGATATGATTAAATTCATATAAAGTGATCTTGGAGTTTTTTGTTGTTTTCATTTTTTTATCTTTATTGAGAATCATTGGAAGTTGTTGAAGGATTATTTTAGGCAATGAATAATTTTTTGGGATGTTATGAGAAGATCTTAAGTGAATTAAAGGGGATATGTGAGTATTTGTAGAGGATATAGAATTCTATTTGGAACTATATATTAGTTAATTCCCTCTTAGAAATTGTAAGGACCCATAAATTTCAAGGAAAATTTTTTCTTAAATTCATTGGGATTTTACGAGTACGCAGTTTTTTACAGCACCTGATTCCGAGGCCCGGTGTGCCCGGAATCAATTTCCGAAGTTTAGCTCGGGTACGTTCAGTGAACGAACGAGCGGGTTTTTCTAAATTTTGAACCGGTGCTCAGAATCGAAATCTGAGGGCATTGATGAAACCGCAGTGTCAGTAATTGCTTAAGAATACCTTTATTGGAGTTGTGTTTTCTTGGGAGGAGTTATAAAAAAATGTGGTTTAAATGAAGAGTAAAATAAAATTGTGTTACAATTTTATTTCTTTTATAAGTGGTTAAAATCCCAGGTGTGGAAGTTGGGGTGGGACCCGTCAGATACTAACCACCCTTGAGTGGTTAAAGGTGAGGTGGGGCACACACGATCCCAACCCCTCACATTCCCTAACTCCTCTAAACCCCTCATAAGTTATGTAACTCTCCCACATTATTTCTTTCCAACTAAACACCTAATTAATTAGACAACTTAAGTTTAATTAATTAAGTGAGTTGTTTTTGAATTTTGTATTTTGAAATACATGCCATGATTTAATAAAATGAAGGTAGACTTATTTTATTTGGGGTTGGCTCGTTGTGTTGGGGATTGGAGGAGAAAGAACTTCATTTTTCCCACGAAGAACGTTTCCACTTCTTTCTCTCATCGAAGAACACCAAGAACGTCGGTGCCAACCTCGGCTTCTTTCTTCTCGAAGTTGACGAAGTGATGCCATCATTCTGCGGCAACATCAATGGAACAATGAAAGCATCTCCATCCTTCGTCAAGCGATCAACCTTTTTGAATTGAGGTAGGGGTTAAGTTCAATTTTATTTAATTAAAATTGCACTTTGTTTTGTCGTTGAGAATACTCGTTCTTTTGGCCACTTGTTATCAACATGACGGGAGGAGGTCGAACCGCACAAACATGGCCGATTCTCCTCCCCTTATCTTGTTGTTTATCGATGAAGCTTGAAACAACGGTGGCGCGGTGCTATTGCACCGCGCGGGAATGAAAAAGGGTCGCGACCGAGGCGGGCCACAACGATGGTGCGCAGCGCCGTCGCGCCATGCCGTTGAGACCGAAGGAGGCCGCGGAAAAGACGGGCCGCGGCGGAGAGGTGCGGCCCCGTCGCGCCACGCCGAATCACTAAGGGGTCGCGGCCGGAGCGGGCCGTGGCGGAGGGGCGCGGCGGAGGGTCGCGGCGCCGTCGCGCCACGCCAGACAGACGGAAGCTGCGGCGGTTCAGCAGGAGGCGGCCGGGATCAGTCAGCCGCCAGCAAACCCTGGAGGCGGGACCCCTGCGGGTCCCACATGGATCAACCGGCATAATGGTCAGCTGTTACCCAGGAAAATCGGGGGTTGAAACCCCCAGCCAGCAAGTAGGGCGGACCCCACTAGGTCCGTCGTTCGTTTCCAAGGGGGTGGTGCCCCCCTTCACACCCCACGGTAGGCTCTGAGCCGGGCCTCATGGCCGCGCCCAGTGGTGGGCATCTGGTCCGCGCTTCACCACGGGCAAGGCCGCACCGACTGGGCCGGGCCACGCCCAATCGGGCCGACCTAGGGGGTATTGGGCCGGGTCGGACCGGGCCCAAACCCCCTATTTTTTGACAGATCCGTTCTAATGCACATAACATGGGATACGGACCTCTGATAGACACATCATCAGTTGAGTTGAGATCCTTGGATCGAGACAATCGTTTTGGTATATTACACTCAAAGTTTTGTAGAACTTTGGGTACGGTTGGGTTGGTTCTAACACGAAACCAACCAGGCCCGTGGAGCGGAAACGCTTATAACTTGAGCTTCGAACATCCGTTTGATGTGTCGTCGACTTCATTGGATTCCTCTTAGTGAGACGGTTCTTTTGGATTACTCCTCTAGAGGTTTGGACATAGATTGAGTGTGGTAGGGTTGGTTTTAACTTAAAAACCAACCGGGCCTCTAGGACGAAAAAGCCAATAACTCTCAGATCGGGCGTCTGATTGACGCGCTGTCTATTGTGTTGAGTTTCTATTGATGAGACGAAACTTTGAGATCCGGAATTCATGAAAGTTGATTGTATCGACCCCTTGGCTCATGGAGCAGACCCTCTCGGAATCGAGCGTGCTGTGTGCGGGAACCCTAGAGCTGGCTGCGACTGCGACGGCGATGGCGACTGTACTTGGATCCTCTGTGGGTTCAGCAGCGATGATGACTGTACTTGGATCCTCTGTGGGTTCGGCAGTGAGGAAGACTGTACTAGGATCCTATGTGGATTCAGTAGTGATGAAGACTGTACGTGGATCCTACGTGGGTTCGACAGCGATGGTTACTCTACTTGGATCCTACGTGGGTCTGGCAGCGACAACTTCTGTACTTGGATCCTACATGGGTTCGGCAGAGGATATGATTTAGAAGATACATCTAATCATCTCCACCCTCTTCATAAGTAGTATACCTATGTGAGTTGAGTCTTTACATTCAATCATTATCTTCGATATGATTGACTTGTTATCCTGTGTGGATTGGGAAGTGCTTTCCGGTCTGGATTGGGTTGTACTTTCCTGTGTGGACTGCATTGAACTTGGGCTCGTGAGTTGGAACAGAACTGGAATTGATGACTTAGGTATATGTATGGGCATATACATAAGTAGAGTTGGTTGATACTTCATGTTTGTATCTTTCCTTTGTGGTTTATCCTTTGTAGATTTTGGGAGACCTTCGGGGGTCTCAGGGTCCCTACTAAGTATCGTATACTCCCCCCTGCACATGCTATGCCTGCACTACGTTGTGTTGGATGCAGACGACGGACAACGCTGATCGAGGTGGAGGATCGTGGAGCTAGACGGTACCTAGAGGTGGATCACTGGACGGGACGTATACGGAGTGGACGGCTGGACCCGAGGATCTATGGAGACTATCTGTACCCACCCTTCAGGTGGGATTTCTAGAGGATGGCTTGGTTTTGCTGCTTTACTTTTCTGCTACTGTACTTTTTTTCAGTTGTACTTTACTTTCAGTTGGGTTTTTATTATGGCCCATTTACATTCCAGCACTTACTTTTGTACTCAGTTTAATTAGTGTTTACTTCATCTTGTGTACTCTGTGGTGATTATTTTCTTATATAAAGGAAATGCCTTTCCTTTTTATCAGGAATTATGCCTTTAGTTCTAGTCACCAGCCCCTGGCCTATGGAAGGAGGGCTTGGGTAGTCACGGTACGGGCCCCGAGAACGGGTCGTGACAAATTGGTATTAGAGGAGTCAATTCTACCGCAGAACTCAAGACTCTGATAATTTCTTCTATGTGAAGCAATAGTGTTAAGGGTGTTTGAGTGTGGTTGTCAGTCCAGGAAGTCCAGTGTTGGTGTGACGACTGACGTATCCATACACCAGGACCCTGACTTCTGATTTCCGACTCAGTGCACGAAAACATTGATTGCATGTGTGTTTCAAAGTTTTCTTTGTGATTACATTGTGTCAGCTCACCAGGTATACTGTATTGACCGTGGCACACCTATTTCTTTACAGGATGGCCCCATGACAGCAGTCAGCTAGGGTTCTGAGCATTGTGCGAGATGGCAGCCCACCGAGCGACGAGACCTCGGTGCAGGGCCCCATTATAGTGGAGGCACCGGAGGTACCTCTACCTGCCGAGCCATCAATGCCACCAGCCCCAGCAGCTGAGAGTACACATCTCTTGAGTGCACTGCATGAGTTTCAGCGTTAGAGACCGCCCAGGTTCCGCCAGGAGACGGACCCTCAGGAAGCCGAGGATTGGCTGGAGGCTGTCGTTCGGGTCATCAGGTTGGTAGGGACACTAGCAAACCTCATGGTGATCCTTGCAGCGAGTCTCCTGCAAGCGGCAGTAGGTAGATGGTGGAGCCTGATGCTCCAGGTGCAAAATGAGGCATCTCTTATTTGGAAGGTCTTCGAGAGCCTCTTCCCCTCGGAGTTTGTTCCAGGCACCCTCCATGCGGTGCACATTCAGGAGCTACTACAGCTATGGTAGGGCATCATGACAGTATCCCAGTACTCAGCGAGATTTACTGATCTCTCACGCTACTCCACAGACATGGTACATGACCCATTCTTTCGGGCTCGGACCTTCGATTAGGGACTGAGGCATGAGATCAGGGCATCGATGATCTCTCTCAGCATTCTGACGTAGGCAGGAGTACTGGAGCGAGCCCTTCTTGTAGAGAGCTTTCTTTCTAAGCCTACACTAGCAGTGAGACCTACCGTAGGGCGGAATGTAGTGGAGTCTTCTGTAGATGTTAGTCGACGGATGTCACAAGGGTCCAAGCGGACCAGACCATCAGGTGGACAACCTCAGGACACTGGTTTGGAGGTGCGAGGCACACGCAGTAGAGCCAGTCATCTGAGAGGAAAACAGTGCTATGCATGCGGTGGGTAGGGCCACATGGCTTGGGACCGTCCGACCCTCCATACAAAGGAGCAGCAGATGGTTGAGGGACCACCCAGGCAGAGGCAGAGGTTCGACCGTGGCGATCCGCAGGGAGCAGGCGGACGAGGCAGAGGAGCTGGTCGAATAGCAGGTGGTGGGAGACGCTTTGAGGATCTACCACCACAACCACCAGGAGGTCCACCCCGACCACAAGGAGCTGGCGGAAAGAGGCAGGCTCAGCTTCAGGCAGTGGAGGCCTATGACCACGGCGCACCTGAGATGATTCGAGGTACTATCTGTGTCTACTCCACCCTTGCTGCAGTTCTTATAGACATATAAGTGAGTCATTATTTTATTTCCGCTGCCCTTGTTCGGAGCTCGGAGATTCCTACGGAGCCGTTGGCACGATCCTTACGGCTAGAGACTCCTATGGGAGTAGACTCAACGATTACACACTGGTGTCGGCAGTGTGAGCTTACTCTAGGAGGCGAGAGCTTCGGCTGGGATCTTCTTGTATGGGCGTTGAGGACTTACGACATCATCTTGGGCATGGATTGATTATCTACGGTCCATGCTCAGATCGATTATATTAGGCGCAAGGTGCGGTGTGTTCACAAAGATGGGAGTAGGTTCACCTTCACCGGCAAAAAGGGAGCCTTTGCAGCGTAGGATGGACTCACGTAGAAGAGAGGACAGTCGATCACTCGTCAGTTAGATAGTCTCATCCTAGGAGCAGTTGACGTGCGGAGTCCGAGTTTTCCTGTTGTGGTGGATCAGTATGCGGATGTTTTTCCTGACTACGTTCCAGGACTACCTCCTCACAGAGAGGTATACTTCTATATTGACCTGTACCCCGTGACAGCACTGATATCTACACCAGCATATCGGATAGCTCCTGCCGATATTCGTGAGCTATGGGTATAGCTGGAGGACTTACAGGGAAAAGGATTCATTCGACCCAGTGTTTCACCCTGGGCTTCCCTGATTTTGTTCGCCAAGAAGGCGGACGAGAGCTTGCGACTGTGTGTCGATTACTGTCTGCTAAACCAGGTGACCGTAAAGAACAAGTATCCTCTACCGAGGATTGACGACCTCTTCAATCAGCTCAAAGGATCATGGTGGTTCTTGAAGATAGACCTCAGGTCAGGCTATCATCAGCTCAGAGTTTAAGACGAGGATGTGCAGAAGACGGCTTTCAGGTGTCGGTATGGCCACTATGAGTTCTTGGATATGCCTTTTGGCATAACCAATGCTCCAACAGTGTTCATGAGTCTCGTGAATAGGATCTTCCATCCTTACCTTAATCGATTTGTCTTAGTCTTCATCGACAACAAATTGATTTACTTGACTACTGAGGAGAAGCACGCCTACCACTTGCGAGTTGTACTAGACACACTCTGAGAGCACCAACTCTATGGTAATCTCTCGAAGTGTCAGTTTTGGATTCAAGGGGTCCACTTATTAGGAAACATCATCTTTGAGGTGGGAGTTGTGGTGGATCCTACGAAGATCGAGGCAGTGCTAGCTTGGGATCCACCCAGGAGCGTGACGGAGGTGCGGAGTTTCCTGGGTCTGGTTGGGTACTATCGGAGATTTTTGCCAGAATTATCCATAGTTTCAGCACCACTTTTATCTTTGAAGAAGAATGGGAAACCCTTCATGTGGTCAGATAGATGTCAGCAGAGCTTCTAGGAGTTGAGACAGAGATTGGCCAGTGCACCCATCTTGATGCTACCGAAGGAGGGAGTAGGGTACGTAGTTTACTGCGATGCATCAGGGACTGGACTCGGGTGTGTCCTCATGCAGGAGTGGGCATTGATCGCTTACGGTTCACGACAGTTGAGACAGCATGATCAGAACTATACTACCCATGACCTGGAGTTAGCAGCAGTGGTCTTCGCCTTGAAGATGTCTTGGTACTATCTGATGGGAAAGCATTTTACAGTCTACTCTGACCACCATAGTCTCAGGTACATCTTCTCGCAGAAGGGCCTAAACCTGAGACAGGGATGATGGCTCGAGTTCCTCCAGGACTATGAATTTGAGATAGTCTATACTCATGGGAAGGGAAACATAGTAGCTGATGATCTCAGTAGGAGGTCGGGCATCCAGCTACTTAGAGAGGAGATAGAGAAATTAGTCGCTTTACAGATATCCTTAGTGGATAGAGATGGGGCAGCATTTCTACAGTCGCTCACAGTCACACCCTCACTACTTAAGTAGGTCAGAGAGGTGCAACGTGGGGACATTGACTGTGAGATGCGACGTGCACATATATCCACAGGATAGGCACATGATGGATTTTCATTAGGAAGAGAGCACGTCATCCTTTTCAGAGGACGTATCATGGTACCCGTTGCATTACAAGAGGAGGTGCTGAGAGAGTTTCATACTTCCCCTTTGGCGGTACATCCATGAGTAGCGAAGATGTAACAAGATCTCAGATGACATCACTGGTGGCCGGGTATGAAGAAGGTTGTGGTAGAGTTTGTTTCACGATGCCTCACCTACCAGCAGGTGAAGGCAGAGCACTAAGTACCAGCAGGCTTGGTACAACCCTTGGAGGTCCTGGAGTGGAAGTGGGATGAGATATCTATGGATTTCGTGACAGGGATTCCACGTTCTTCCAGAGTTCATGACTCCATTTGGGTGATTGTCGACCGAATCACCAAGTCATCCCACTTTCTACCTATTAGAGACCAGGGCTCAGTGGAGAGCTTGGGACGCCTCTATGTTCAGGAGATCATACGGCTTCATGGTGTACCATCATCTATCGTCTCTAATCGAGATACTCGCTTTACATCCCGGCTCTGGAAGGGTTTGCAGGAGGCATTTGGGATGCAGCTACTCCTGAGCACCGCCTTTCACCCTTAGACAGATGCTCAGACGGAGAGGACCATTCAGACTCTCGAGGACATGCTTCGTGCATGTGTATTTGACTTTGGTCGCATTTGGGAGGATCACCTACCCTTGGTGGAGTTTGCGTACAATAATAGATACCACTCCACCATCGGGAAGGCACCATATGAGGAATTGTATGGCCGACCTTGCAGATCACCTCTGTGATGGACAGACCCTGGTGAGTCAGCACTTGTAGGACCAAAGATGGTCCAGGCCACGATGGAGAAGGTAAAGATCATCTAGGAGTGGATGAGGACTCCTCAGAGCCGACAGAAGTCCTATGATGACAGGAGGCGGAGACCACTAGAGTTCGAGGATGGTGACCACGTTTTCTTACTGGTCTCACCTCGACGTGGATTACGGAGATTTCGCCAGGGCAGCAAGTTATCTTTGCGCTTCATCGAACCATTCCATGTTCTCAGTAGGATAGGAGAGGTGGATTATCACCTGGCTCTTCCACCTCAGTTGCATCTGGTGCACGACGTCTTCCACATATCTCAGCTGAGGAGATACGTGCACGACCTGACACATATCATCGATCACGGGGAGCTGGATATCGATGACGGGGTGAATTTTGTGAAGGTCCCAGTGGAGATCGAGGATCCACAGGAGCGGGTCCTATGGGGATTTTTGATTCCTCTAGTGCGCATTAGGTGGCATCATGGGAACCTCCAGGAGAGCACATGGGAGCGGGAGGCTTAGATGTGTGAACAATACCCTCATTTTTTTCCCTAGTTTGTGATGTATCTTTACGGGGACGTAAAGACTAGAAGTGTGATTAGATTAAAGACCCGTAAATTTCAAGGAAAAGTTTTTCTTAAATTCTTTGGGATTTTACGAGTACGCAGTTTCTGACGGTACCTGATTCCGAGGCCCGGTGTGCCCGTAATCAATTTCCGAAGTTTAGCTCAGGTACGTTCTGTGAACGAACGAGCGAGTTTTTCTAACTTTTGAACCGGTGCTCGGATTCGAAATCCGATCGCATCGATGAAACCGCAGCACTGGTAATTTCTTAAGAAAACCTTTACTGGATTTGCGTTTTCTTGGGAGCAGTTGTAAAAAAATGCGGTTTAAATGAAGTGTAAAATAAAATTGTGTTACAATTTTTTTTCTTTTCTAAGTGGTTAAAATCCTAGGTGTGGAAGTTGCGGTGGGACCTGCTAGATACTAACCACCCTTGAGTGGTTAAAGGTGAGGTGGGGTCCACACGAGCCCAACCCCTCACATTCCCTAACTCCTCTAAACCCCTCATAAGTTATGTAACTCTCCCACATTAATTCTTGCCAACTAAAAACCTAATTAATTAGACAAATTAAGTTTAATTAATTAACAGAGTTGTTTTTGAATTTTGTATTTTGAAATACATGCCATGCTATAATAAAATAAGGGTGGAATTATTTTATTTGGGGTTGGCTCGTTGTGTTGGGGATTGGAGGAGAAAGAACTTAATTCTTCCCGCGAGGAACATTTCCACTTCTTTCTCTCATCGAAGAATGCCAAGAACGTCGGTGCCAACCTCAGCTTCTTTCTTCTCGACGTTGACGAAGTGAAGCTGTCATTCCACAAAAACATCAATGGAACAACGAAAGCATCTCCATCCTTCGCCAAACGATCATCCTTATTGAATTGAGGTAGGGGTTAAGTTCAATTTTATTTAATTAAAATTGTGCTTTGTTTCGTCGTTGAGAATACTCGTTCTTTTGGCCGCTTGTTATCAACATGACAGGAGGAGGTCGGACCGCACAAACACGGCCGATTCTCCTCCCCTTCTCTTGTTGTTTATCGTTGAAGCTTGAAACAACGGCGGCACAGTGTTGTTGCACCGCGCCGTAATGAAAAAGGGCCGCGGCCGAGGTGGGCCGCTGCGATGGAGCGCGGCGCCGTCGCACCGCGCCAGTGAGGCCGAAGGAGGCCGCGGCCAAGAGCAGGCCATGGTGGAGAGGCGTGGCGTCATCGTGCCGCACCGGAGCACCAAGGGGCCACGTCCGAAGCGGGCCACGGTGGACGGGCGTAGCGCCATCGCGCCGCGCCGGATGGATGGAAGTCGCGGCCTAAGGCCGCAGCGGTTCAGCAGGAGGCGGTCGGGCTCAGCAGGCCGCCGGCACACCCTGGAGGTGGGACCCCTGCGGGTCCCACGTGTCTCAACCGGACGACCATAATGGTCAGACGTTACCCTGGAAAACATGTGGTTGAAACCCCCGGCCAGCAAGTAAAGTGGACCCCAGTGGGTCCGTCGTTCGGTTCTAAGGGGGCGGCGCCCCCCTTCGCACCCCGCGGCCGGCTCCGAGGTGGGCCACATAGCCGCGCCCAGCGGCGGGCCACCGGGACGCTCCCCGCCGCGGGCCGGGCCGCGCCCAATCAGGCCGGACCCGGACCCGGGTCGGGTCGGCCCGGTGCGGGTCGGGGCGGCCCGGTGCGGGTCGGGTCGCCCGGTGCGGGTCGGGTCTCCCGGTGCGGGTCGGGTCGGCCCGGTGCGGGTCGGGTCGGCCCGGTGCGGGTCGGGGCGGCCCGGTGCGGGTCGGGTCGGCCCGGTGCGGGCGGGTCGGCCCGGGGCGGGGCGAGTCGCCCCGGTGCGGGTCGGGTCGCCCCGGTGCGGGTCGGGTCGACCCGGCGCGGGTCGGGTCGGGTCGGCCCGGTGCGGGTCGGGTCGGCCCGGTGCGGGTCGGGTCGGCCCGGTGCGGGTCGGGTCGGCCCGGTGCGGGTAGGGTCGGCCCGGTGCGGGTCGGGTCGGCCCGGTGCGGGTCGGGTCGGCCCGGTGCGGGTCGGGTCGGCCCGGTGCGGGTCGGGTCGGCCCGGTGCGGTTCGGGTCGGCCCGGTGCGGGTCGGGTCGCCCGGTGCGGGCGGGTCGGGTCGGCCCGGTGCGGGTCGGGTCGGCCCGGTGCGGGTCGGGTCGCCCGGTACGGGTCGGGTCGCCCCAGTGCGGGTCGGGTGGGCCCGGTGCGGGGCGGGTCGACCCGGTTCGGGTCAGGTCGGGTCGACCCGATGCGGGTCGGGCCGACCGGTGCGGGTCGGGCCTAACCGGTTCGGGTCGGGTCGACCCGGGCCCAAACCCCCTATTTTCGAACAGATCTATTCAAACGCCCATAACATGGGTCGGGTCGGAGCTCCGATGGATGCACCGTTAGTTGCATTGAGATCCTTGGATCGATATGGTCGTTTCGGTATATTACACTCAAGGATTCAGAGAACTTTGGGTATGGCCAGGTTGGTTCGAATATGAAACCAACCGGGCCTGCGGAGCGGAAACGATTATAACTTGACCTCCAGACGTCCGATTGACATGCCTTCGACTTCATTGGATTCCTCTTAGTGAGATGGTTCTTTTGCCTTCGAGGTTTGGACGCAGCTAGAGTATGGTCGGGTTGGTGTTAACTTAAAAACCAATCGGTCCCCTGGGACGAAAAAGCCAATAACTCTCAGACTAGGCATCCGATTGACATGTCATCTGTTGCGTTGAGTTCCTATTGACGAGATGGAACTTTGAGATACATCAACTCTAGACTTCGTGACAGTTGATGTATCGACCCCTTGGCCCGTGGAGCGGACCCTCTCGAAATCGAGTGTGCTGTGTGCGGGAACCCGAGAGCTGTCTGCGACTGCGACGACGATGGCGACTGTACTTGGATCCCCAGTGGGTTCGGCAGCGATGATAATTGTTCTTGGATCCTCCGTGGGTTCGGAAATGAGGATTACTGTACTTGGATCCTATGTGGGTTTGGCAGCGATGACGACTGTACTTGGATCCTACGTGGGTTCGACAGCGATGGTTACTGTACTTGGATCCTACGTGGGTCCGACAGCGATGACTTTTGTACTTGGATCCTACGTGGGTTTGGTAGAGGAGATGATTCAGAAGCTACATCTAATCATCTCCACCCCTCTTCGTAAGTAGTATACCTGTGTGAGCTGAGTCTTGACTTTCAATCATTTTTTTCGATATGATTGACTTGATATCCTGTGTGGTTTGGGTTGTGCTTTCCTGTGTGGATTGGGTTGTACTTTCCTTTGTGGTCTGGGTTGAACTTGGACTCATGAGAGGGAACAGAACTGGAATTGATGACTTAGGTATATGTATGGGCATATACCTAAGTAGAGTTGGTTGATACTTCGTGTTTGTATCTTTCCTTTGTGGTTTACCCTTTGTGGATTCTGGGAGACCTTTGGGGGTCTCAGGGTCCATACTGAGTATCGTATACTCACCCCTACACGGGCTATGCCCGCACTACGTTGTGTTGGATGCAGACAATGGACAGTGCTAATCTAGGTGGAGGCTCGTGGAGCTGGACGGTACTTAGAGGTGGATCACTAGACGGGACGTACACGGAGTGGACGGCTAGACCGAAGGAGATGTGGAGACTATATGTACCCACCCTTCAGGTGGGATTTCCAGAGGACGACTCGGTGTTGCTGCTTTACTTTTATGCTGTTCTACTTTCTTTTCAATTGTACTTTACTTTTAGTTGGGTTTGTATTCTGGCCCATTTAATTTCCATCCCTTACTTTTATACTCAGTTTACTTAGTGTTTACTTCATCTTGTGTACTCTGTGGTGATTTTTTTCTTATATAAAGGCAATGTCTTCCCTTTTTATCGAGATTTAAGCCTTTGGTGCTAGTCGCTAGCCCCTGGCCTATGGAAGGCGGGCTTGGGGTAGTCACGGCACGGGCCCTGAGGACGGATCGTGAAAGAAATCATCATTTCTTTAGCTTCATAAGTATGATTTAGCAATTTATGTAAGAATCTTTCTAGTCTACATTAACATTATTTTCCACTGTGTTACCATTATCTGTGTAGGAATCAACCTAAGTAAATATGAATCTCTTATGCATGAGCATCATCTAGTTTCTATAAGCACGATCTATTTAACTATGATTTTATGTTTTGTAAGAATTAATCAATTTTCATACACATCATTCCATCAATGTAACAATCATAAATTTAATATTTATAAGGTATTAACATATTGAAAATTCAAATGTTCTAGAATTTGAATATTCTTGAAGAAAAAAATGATGATGTTAAAGATGATCTTCAATGTTTAAGAAGTCACATTTAAAATGTGATTCAATCTATTTCAAGTAAGAAGTAAAAACTTTGATTTATATACATATATTTTTTATGATTAAATTTTATTTGAAATAATTATTTTTCTTATTTGAATATGATATTTCCAAATTAAAATAAACACAAAATAATTCTTGTATTTCAGTGAGATTATTCCTTACTAGATTTTAGTTCAATTAATCACATGAAATTGGTTTTGAAATGATTCAATTTTGGATTTAAATTTTGGATATTATAGTTACTATGTGTTTCTAGCTTCTGAAGAAGATGATTTCGAGCTAGTTGAGTATATTGGATAAGATCTTGGAATTCATAAATATATTACATGTGAATTATATTTTGTTTTTTTTTTGAATTTTTGAAGTATTATCATGGCATTTTAATTTCCATTTAATTATGGAATTGTGATAGAGAAAAGCTATTAAATAAATTTGAGAAGATTATTGATATTGTGGTGCATATTTGAGAGACTAACTGAATAAGGAAATTAAGAGATCATGGTGTATTATTTATCTAGAGAAGAATCAATAATTCCAAGCTGGAAATCATATTTATGAAATTATGTTTACTTCTATAAAATCATAGTGTCAAAATATGATGGAATTTTGAATACATAGAGAAATATGTGTATTTAGTAATGTTTAAAATTGAATAATATATGTGATAAAGAGTGTAAAGTTACCATAGTTTTGGAGTCATCATTTATACCAATTTGAGATCAAGAATTCAAAAAATATAATCTATGATTGATAATTGAGGAGAAAATTAAGAAACAATTTGGTATTAAGTGATCGATCTATTCTTGAATATCCTAGAGGCTCATGAAGAAAGATCATCTTTTATTTTTTTATACAAACTAAACCTTCAAATATATATTTCTTATTTTGGTTAAATTATATTGTATCTGTAGTGTGAAGTTACATTGTCCAATATGGATTTGGAAAGGTATAGTGTGATGTTATACTCGTACATTTCATTAGAATGCACATTTTTTTATAGTGATGAATCTATGGTTATGGATACTAAGAAACCATGGAAAGGGGTATTCCTTCTAGGAAGTAGTAAAACCTTGTAAAATCCTGGTCTTCATTGATCTTACATTTTCTACCTGTTAATGAGGCTAATAATTCATATTTTTGTAGATTGAACTTATAATAACCAATCCTTAAACAATCTATACATTTTATCTTTACATTAGAATTTTTTTTACATTACTAAAGATCTTTTAGTTTAAGAGATATATAGAATTAGGTTATAAGTATTTTAAATAATCTCATACATTACAAGTTTGAAACTAATTCTTACTATCCATTTTTTCTATAATACAAAACTTTTAAAAAGAAACATGTTTTCTATTCATGAAATCATTTTATGATTTTTTTACTTGAATTATTATTTCATCATACTCTTCCTTAAAACCTTTAAAAACATTTTAAAACATGGTATGAGAAAAAAATATCATTAAGGGACATAAAAAAAATAAAAAATATTAGTCCATTGAAAAACATGAAAACCAATAAATTTTTTACCTTTAACACAATATTCTTTGAGCTTCTGAAGTAAATCAAAACCATATAAAAAACACAAGAATTTTATTAAACAAAAACTTTAAATCCCATATTAGGAAAATAAAAAACATTTTTTGGAACTTATATCATCATATTTATAACCCATGTTAAACTCATGTTATAAATAATTAGATCCTTATTAAATACATTGGAGAAACCATACTGGTTAACTCACTCCTTCTTACATTTAAAGAGAATGGACATTACCCAATGCATTAGAGATATTTAATGGATATTATCCATCATATAATATATATCATTCTCACCCATTATCATATATAATTCTCAACTAACACATATTGAACAAAAAAATTATTCTTGTATCTTTTCATTATAAGACCCTTTAAAACTCTTTTAAACCAGTATGAAAAATACTTTCAAATATCAAAATACACTTTCATTTTTAAAAACTTGTTTTCAAAAAAAATACCTAGAAAAAAATTTAAATAGGGTTATTCTATGAATAAAACATGAATTAATTCAAATTAATATAAACATAAAATAATGGTTATTGAATTATGAAAAAATGTTTACTCTGTATACATTAAAATAAAACATTCCTTTTTTCTTTTTTTCAAAACATATCATTAAAATTTACCTTTTAAAAACCACTGAAAG
The DNA here is from genome assembly GCA_963277665.1 of Viscum album. Lineage (NCBI taxonomy): Eukaryota > Viridiplantae > Streptophyta > Magnoliopsida > Santalales > Viscaceae > Viscum > Viscum album. Next base: position 1,875,150,766 of record OY728122.1, on the reverse strand, counting down.
AAAGTGAAAATTAAAATAAAATTTCCTTTATAATTCATTTATTGCTATATAAAAACATCCATAAAATAATTTTATGAATATGGAAATGGAATAAAAATATTAATAAAATGAATCTCTAAAACATTTAAAATGGGGTTTTAAGTAAAATTGTCCCTTAAATCAAGTATAAATAGTCACATGCCTTCTTGACCTTCATGAATAATAAAAATATGTTAATTATTTTTTTTATGAACCATTTTCGTGTTTATTATTCATTTTATTTTATTTTTCACTATTTTATATTTAATTACTTAATAAATTAATTTCATATCGGGTTGTTGGACGATATTCCGCTCATTTGTCCAAAATGACTTCGGTAGTTAGAAAATCGTTAATAAGGTCATTATTCCTTAAAATACATAATAATAATCATGAAATAATAATCATTTTTATACCTCAATTATAATATAAAAACTAACCATGAAATATGGTTATGAAAAATGAATTATGTTACAATCATGGAGATAGTAGGTCATACGTACGCTTGTGTAAAGTTTCTATTTATCAAAGATCATAATGGAAAGAAGGTAAGTATTATTTTATCTTTATAAAATTATAATTGAATAATAAATAAATTATTATTTCTCTAAACATACTTATATATACAATACATGTGATATAGTGATGAAAAACAAATCACATCGCTTCATAAAGGTGGTAATTGACACGTACGCGTAAATGACCTTATCATTTTACAATGGATGGAAAGAAAAGAAAATAGATGATACATTATGTATCCATAATGATAATTATTTCATTAATATCATATTTATACATTAAATCCATAATTATAACAATCCATGAGAGGTAGTGATGGAAAATTAATTACATCGACTCGTGAGGTGTCAGTCATCCATATACACAAACGATGATTTTTTTTCTATTTTATGGAATAGTTTATAGATATATCTTATTAAATTAACATAAAAAACATATAAGTACATGTAAGATAATATTTTTATTATTTAATAATTTTTTAGAATATTTTAACAAGGTATGCAAAGAAATAAAACTAAAACATTCAGTTAAAAGTTATACCTATTTTTCAAAACCTCCTTTACTTTACACCTTAAGCTCTTAATGGTTGATGTTGTTCCCATTATAAGACTTATAAGACTTGTTAAGGTTTTTTGAGAATTATTTTGTTTAGGTACTGGCTAAAACAAATGGTTCTTGAAGTGCGAAGAAAAGAGGAGAGGAGTTGTCCTTTTATAAGTGAGGGGTGGGGCACTCTTGGAATTACTTAAAGTATTAAATTAATAAAAATTATTTTTCATGTAAAAATTACTAAAAATGATATTTTTAATAAATATAGGACGATTATGACTTTAAATCCTATTGTCCAACAAAATATTTCGAATTTTATATTATGATTTTACCCTTATCACTTTGTTTTAACCTTCCGTTAACAATTTTGGAAATTATCGCTATATCAATATGTTTTCCTCTTTAGGGGTCACAAAAGTTGAAATAAAATGGAAAGGTCCCACAAATGGATCATGGTTGATATTTTAAAACATATTGAATTCAATTTTACTAATATAAATTTTTATGAATTTTAAATCATTTAATAAAATGTTATTTATTATAAAATATCATTAATGAAATTTTTAGAAATATTCATTTAATTTGGCATTGAAAACTGCATCGCAAAAAAATTGAATAAAATCCTTTAAAACATACCTAACATGTTATATTTGTCTAAAAAAATAATGTAACATGATAATTCATTAAAATTATATTAATTTCAATTTTTTATAATCATTTATTTTATTTCATATATTCTTTAAATAAATACTATGTCGGTGTTTCGTAATCATTTAACGTAATTATTTCATAAATAAAAATTATAAATAAATTTCCAAGATAAAAAAATTATCTTTCAAATTATAATTTATAATTGAACACCCTTTAAAAAATTTTTATAGATATTAAAATCAAGAGAGTGACATTTTTTACATTGTATTTTCTTAAGATAATATAAATGTTATAATTAAAGGAAAGTGTAAATAAATTGCCACATTTTTAATCTTTAATGGTCAATATAGAAACAAACTTGTAAAATAAAATAAACACATGTGTTAGGGATATTTTTAGGCCATATCCCATTATTTTTAACCTTAATTACATGATTTACCCTTATTGAGATGACAAATATTTACTACAGTTACTACAAATAATGAATAAAAATAAGAGGTACCTATTTACTAAATTTTGATTTCATGATTAAAAATATTTAATCTAATTTTAAATATTCAATTCATATAATTGGTAGGATTTATTTTAGAATTAAACCCACAAAACGCAATGAAAAATGTTTTTTCTGCAAAATGTCATTTAAGTATTAAAATAATTTAATACCATATTTAAGTATAAAATTTATCAAATGACCAAAATTGGAATATTTTTAATCAACATAAATTAATTAATTAATTTTTAAAATGAATCCAAAATAGAATTTGACTTTGTAAGTACGTGAATAGAGAATATAATTTTCAATAAAAATCAGTATTTTTCATTATTCATTTAAAATAAATATTTCCAAAACAAATACCAAAAATTCAACTTAATATAATTTTGATATTATGATTTAAAAAAATTATATACATTTTATCAAATAAAATTTCTAAAATTTCTAGAAATTAGTAATAATATTTTCTCACAAAAATAAATAAAAACCATTTCTAAAGAAAACAATTTTTTGAAACATAAAATAACTATACAGTAAGGAATATAGTGTAAATATATCACGGTTAGTTTAATCTCAATGTTTTATGTTTCATACGCTAAGTAATGTAGTGTTATTTTAAAATCATGAGGTTTTATATTATCCCACCCCATTTAATCAATTGTTTCCTCATAATTTGAACTTAAACTTAGAAATCAAGGTTTTGGAATTTAAAAATACCTTTTTCTAAGACCCACATCGTAAAAAGGGTTAGTAAAACATTCTATTGTAAAGTGGGAAAGAGAAATATGATGATTGTATGGAATAACACATAATTATGTTTCCAAATAGAAGAATGTTAGTCAGAAGTGAAAATATGGACATTGAGTAAAAACATAATTTCAAAATAATGATGGAGAGTGACAAAGATAATTGATCATAAAAAATTTAATTATAATGAAAAAGTTAATGTCTACAAACCCATAAACCAAATAGGTGTGAAAAATACCATTGATTCATCAAAAACGAAGTTAATAGGATAACATTTTTATTTCCAGATCCATTTCCTAGAGTTGAGGAATTCATTTACCATCTAGTCTAATAACATAAATAAATACAATTGAAAAGTATAATTTCATCCTTTAATCAATTTCCACCACAATATCATATTTTTCTCCAAATTATGAGTATTCATGATGAATTTTTCATGACTAAAGTACAAAAATAAACTTCTAATGGGTCACATAATCGACAAAAGGATAATAAACTATTCCTATTTTCTTTAAATATTGAAAAAAATAAAAATGGTTAGCACTAGGTAAGACAATTCCCAAAATAAATAAACCTTCATATGAATAAATAACACATTAACCTCCAAAATACAACAGCATTACACAAAGTTCAAACTAAATCACTTCATAAATAACTATACTAAAAATTATTCAAAATATTCCTAACTAATATTTAAACCCAAAGATTAAAACGATTTGATCACATGATCATCCCAAATTAATTTAATAGTTATCTACAATAAACATTAGTCACATATCAAGTTATTTACCCAAAAAAAGGTTCCCTAATGATATAATTATCTAAGATAAGATAATCATTTTCATTGAATCACCATAAATGAAAATTAAAATAATATATACTTCCAAAACAAAATTTAACCTTTATTCCTCAAATAAAATCCCAAATTAACCAAAAATATTTCCATTTAACTGAATCATATGAGGTTCCAAAAATAGCTAACATCTTCTGAAATAACATTAATAACTTAGTCACCAAATCACTTTTTAATCCCACTGTTATATATATGATAAAAAATATATTGTCAAATTGTAATAACCCATAATTACCTTTGTATCAAAGAAAATATAAGCCATAAAGGTTATCAATACCTTTAAAATTATGTCCATGAATTGTAAAGGCATTCTTCCTCAGAAAATACTTTATCTTAAACCTAAGGGTTACATATACTTCAACCCAATAAAACTTCTCCCAAAATTTCATTAGTCACTTTAAAATAAAATCACTTAAAACATAAAATGGGGTGTCTAAGACTGTGAACATGTTATAAAAATTAATCTTATAACCCCATGATGGTATCTATACTCTTAATATAACCACACATGAAAACATCTTAATCTTCAAAGTTATCTAAACTAAGATATGATACCAACTATAAGTACCCAACCATAAAAAATATGTAAATTATATCTTTAGACGTGAATTTTTCTTCTTAAATTCCTAAATATATTATAGATTTAGAGTTTTAGATAATTAGGTAATAAATATTTTATAATAAATTAATACATTACAAGCTTGAATCATTCTCTTAGTATTCATTTTTCTCTAATAAAAAAATTATAATGAAACGTGTTTTATTTTCATGAAAAATCATTTTGATATATAAATTCAATTCAAATTTGTTCTTACTCATACTTAAAACCTATGAAAACATTTAAAAATGTGTCATGAGAAAAAAATATAATTAATGTAAATAATTTATATAAATTTATTACTCCATTGAAAAACATGAAAACCAATAAAAGTTTTACCTTTATCACAATATTCTTTGACTGTATGAAATAAAAAATATCCACATGAAAAACCCACTCATTTTGATCAAATAAAATAATTAAATAACATAGAAAGCAAATATAATACCTTTTTTTGGAAAATTAGTGCATCATATGCATAACTTGTGTTAAACTACTATAAAAATAACTGGATCCTAATTAAATCCATATGAGAAACCACATGGGTTAACTTCCTTTTTCTTGCCTTTAAATATAATGAACATTACCCAATGAATTGGATAGTTATAATGTGGATCACCTATCATATAAGCTATATTTGGATTATCAGTTAATCATATATAATTCTCAAGTACCATATCATGAACAAAAAAATTTATGCAGACACGTTTTCATCATAAACCCTCTAATAACTCTTTTAAACTCATATTAAAAACACTTTAGAATATTGAAATACAATTTCATTTTTAAAAATCCATTTTCAAAACAAAAATACCCAAAAATGGCAAATAGGGTTTTCCTTTAAATAAAACATGAAATATTATTAAATAATCCAAATATAAAATAACGTTTATTGTGGAAGGAAATACCATTGATGTCGTATATGTTAAAATAAAATATTATTTCTACTTTTTTATAAAAAAGTTCTGTAAACATGTACACTTTATAAAACCATTGTAATGAAGTAAAAAAGTGACATAAAATGTCTTTTATAATTAATTTATTTCCATATAAAAATCCACCAAAAATTTAAATAATATGTACATGGATGAAAAATATTTATAAAATAAATATTTTGAACATTTAAAATGAGATCTTGAGTCAAAGTGTCCCTTGCCTTGAGTATGACTCATTACATACATTATTTTCCTTCCTGAATAATAAACTTATTTTAATTATTTAATTTCATATGAACCTATTTCATGTTTATTATTCCTTTTATTTTATTTATTATCATTTTATATTTAATTAAATAATCCATTAATTTCATCGATAGTTTGATGATATTCCGCTCTTATGTCCAAAATGACTTCAGTGGGTTAACTATGGTTTTTAAAGAAAATTTTACATCATATATAAATAATAATAATTAAATAAATATAATTTTTTTATATTAATTATACATTTAAAACCAACCCTGAAATATGGTTATGAAAAATAAACTATATTACAATCATGGGGAAGGTACGTCATATGTACACATTAATAACATTTCTATTTTATAGTGATCTTAATAGAAATAAGGTAAGTAATATTTTATATTTAAATAATTATCATTATATAATAAATAACATATTATTTTTTAAAAATATACTTATATATACCATCCATGTGATATGGTGATTCAAAATGAAACACATCACATCATGGAGGTGGTAATCCACATGTATGCACAAACGACGTTATCATTTTTAAATGGATGAAAAGGTAAGAAAATATGTGATATATTATATATCCATAATGATAATTATGTCATGAATATCATATATATATACATTAAATACAACATTATAACTATCTTTCAAAGATGCTGATGGAAAATGAATTACATCGACTCGTGAGGCGATAATCCACTGTACACACAAACGACAGTTTTGTTTCACATTTGATGGATGAGGAGATAGATATAGTGAATGAAATTAAAATTAAAATATATATAAGTATATTTAAGATACTGGTTTCTTTTATTTTTTAATGTTTGAAGAATATTTTATGAAGATATAAGAATGAATAAAACTAAAACATTTAGTTAAAAGTTATACATCTTCTTCGGGAAGCCTCCTTTTCTTTACACCTTAATCCCTCTAAGGTTGATATTATGCCCAAAATAAGACCAATAGAATGTGAAAGGTATTTAATATTGTATTTTTTTAGTGATTTTATAAACCAAATAGTTCTTAATTTGTGGAGAAAATAGGAGAGGAGTTTCCCTTTTATATGTGAGGGGATGGGAACACTTGGAATTACTTAAAGTGTTAAATTAATATAAATTAATTTTCATGGAAAAATGACACGAAAATGATATAATTATAATATAGTATGAGGATGAGTATAAATAATCATATAAAATAAAATTTTGAAAATTATATATTTTTGTTCACCCTTATATCTTTGTTTTATCCCTCCATTAACCCTTTGGACAATTATTATAAAATCAATATTTTTTACTCTTTCTGGGTCAAGAAAGTTACTATAAAATGAAAGAAGATCCATAAAAGGACCATGGGAAATATTCTCAATTATAAAAAATTTAGTTTGATAAATATAAGTTTTTCAGTAATTTTAAATCATTTAACCAAACATTTTTTATTATAAAATATCATTAACAACATTTTTGGAATTATTCATTTAATTTGACATTGAAAACAACATTGAAGAAAAAAATAAACAATAATTCTTTAAAATATCCAAATCATGTTATAGTTATCTAAAAAATCAATTAAATCATTAATTAATTCAAATTATTTTACTTTTAATATTTTTAAATTCATTAATATTATTTTTCAATTAATTGAATAAATATAATGATAGTGTTGCGTAAGAATTTAAGGTAATTATTTCATCACTAAAAAATAGAAATAAATATCCCTGATAAAAAATAATTTGTATTTAAAATGAAAATTTATAACAGAATATACCTTTTTTTTATCTGTGTCACAAAATTGTATAGATATTAAAAGTAAGAGGGTGGCATTTTTTTAATTTATATATACTTAAAATAATATAATTGTTATAATCAGAGGCAAGTGGAAAGAAATTTACACATTTTATAATAATATATTTTCAATGTATAAAAACATTTATGAAATAAAATAAATACATGTTTTAAGGATATTTTTAGAACTTATCACATTTTTTAACCTTAATTACCCTATTTAACCTTACCGATGTGACAAATATTTACTAAGGTTAATATTTATAATGAAAAAAAATAAAAGGGTTATATTTAATAAATTTAGAACTCTAGATTCCAGATATTTAATCAATTTTTAAATATTCAATTCAAAAAAATTGTAGAATTTAATTTAAAATTAAATCAGCTAAATATGATGAAAAACGATTTTTCAAAAATGTTCTTTTTTAAGTATAAGAATATTTTTATACCAAATTTAAGTATAAAATTCATTTAAAAAGACCATAATTGTATTATTTTTAATTTAATTTGATTAATTAATTTTTAAAACGAATTCAAAATAGATTTTGACTGTTTAAATATTCAAAAAATTACAGTTTTCAATAAAAAACAATATTTTTCACTATTCATTAAAAAATCAATCATTTCATAAAAATACCATAGTTTCACCCTAAGATAATTTTAATATTTTGATTTCAAAAATTATATCCTTTATATCAAATAAAATTTCTAAAAGTTCTCTAAATTAATTATAATGTTTTTTCATAAAAATAAATAAAAAACATTTTTGAAGAAAACAAATTTTTGAAGCATAAAATAACTTCACTCCAAATTGAGTCATTATTTCCTAAAAATTAATCAAAAAATGATTAGTAATAAACATTATATATATTTCATGGTGGGTTTAATTTGATTCATAACCACTAATTCAATGGATAGGTTATTACTATAACATTTAAATATTAATATATCACAGTTCATTTAAGCTTGGGGTTGTGTGTTGCATTTGATAACAAATATAGTGTTATTTTAAAATATTAAGGTGTTACATTCCCCCCCCCACCCCCCTCACCTTTAATAAATTGTGTCCTCATAATTTGAAATTAAACATGGAAATCAAGGATTTATAATTTAAAAATAGATTTGATGAAAACCCAAATTGTAAAAATGGTTAGTAAAAAATTTATTTGAAAATAGGGAAAGTGAAATAAGATGGTCATCTATAATAACACATAACTAAATTTATAAATAGGAGAAAATTATTGGGAAGTGAAAATATAGACATTTAGGAAAAACCTAATGTCCAAATAATGATGTAGAGTGAAAAATATCATTGATTACAAGAAATTGAGTGATCATGAGAAAATGAATATCCACAAAACCATAAACGAAAGTGGTTTGAAAAAGACCATAAATATATCAAAAATGATGGTAATAGGATAAAAAAATTTATTCAAGATACATTTCCCATATCAAACTAATTTCCTTACCATATAAGCTAATAAAATAAGGAAATATACTTAATTTACAAGTGTAATTTCATCCTTTAATCACCTTCCATAAAAATATAAACTTTTTCTACAAAACCAATACGATAAAAACCGATTATTGTGACGGGTTATTTGCGACGGGAGTAAATCCCGTCACAAAAAATCCGACGAAAATTGTATTTGCGACGGGAATATATTCCTGTCACAAATGGTCAGTTATTTGGGACGGGAATACAGGACCCGTCGCAATTGATATGGCGCGGTTTGTGCGCCAAAACACAGGAAGCCTATTTGCGACGGTCACCTTCTTCCTATCGCAACTACCCGGCGGCGGTAAATACTATTTACAATGGGTAAGTTGTCTCGTCGCAAAAAAATTGTCGGGAGGTGTTATTTGCGACAGGGCCCATCACCAATACCGGTGGCGGTAAATAAGATTTTGCGACGGGGATATCTGCATGTCGCTAATGGTATGTCGGCAGGCAGCTATTTGCGACGGGCCCGTCACAAAAACACTTTTAACCGCCGCCCGTAATTAATGTGGAAAAATGTATTTGTGATGGGATCCTATAGAAAATATTGGGTATTTACGACGGTATCCTATCACAAATAATTTAAACTATATATACCCCCATCTGTTTTTTTCCAAATCATTCAGATCACTATTTCTTTCTCTCTTTAACTTCCAGTTCTAAGTGGGAAATTTCTTTCGGTTTAATTTTTTCTTACGAGAAGAGGAGAGAAAGAGTTAGAAAGCTTTAATTGCTTCAAAATATCGAAGGTATTTATATTTTTTTTATTTTTTAAATTATTTTTAATTGTTAAATTAATTTTAATTGTTAATTTTATTTTTAATTGTTAATTTTAATTTTTTTAATAGAATGTTTAGTAGCTATATAGTATATTTAGATTAAGTGGTTGAACCAAATAATCCTTGTCTGGATACGAACAAGTAGAGGCAGCTCCAGCACAGATGTACCTAGGAGTAAAAACTCTGACAAGGTGTTTCGATCTTGACTCAGGGTAACCTGGTACACGACAACGGGCCTTGCTGCACTCTTGGTTCGACACTCCCGGGGGATGGTTTGGTAATAATTAGAAATAATTATATTTAATTAGAAATAATTAGAAATAGTTATATTTAATTAGAAATAATTATATTTAATTAGAAATAATTATATTTAATTAGAAATAGTTATATTTAATTAGAAATAGTTATCAAATTAATTAGAAATAATTGTAATAATTCTCCAATAATTAAGAAATAATTAGATTTAATTAGATTTAATTAAAATAATTATCAAATAATTAGGAAATAATTAGATTTAATTAATTAGAAATAATTAAAATAATTATCAATAGAAATAATTAGGAAATTAGAAATAATTAGGAAATTAGAAATAATTAAAATAATTTAGAAACAATTAAAATAATTAAGAAACAATTAAAATAATTAGGAAACAATTAAAATAATTAGGAAACAATTAAAATAATTAGGAAACAATTAAAATAATTAGGAAACAATTAAAATAATTAGGAAACAATTAAAATAATTAAGAAATAATTAAAATAATTTGGAAATAATCAAAATAATTAGAAAACAATTAAAATAATTAGGAAATAATTAAAATAATTAGGAAACAATTAAAATAATTATGAAACAATTAAAATAATTACGAAACAATTAAAATAATTACGAAATAATTAAAATAATTAGGAAACAATTAAAATAATTAGGAAACAATTAAAATAATTAGGAAACAATTAAAATAATTACAAAAATTAAAATAATTAGGAAACAATTAAAATAATTAGGAAACAATTAAAATAATTAGGAAACAATTAAAATAATTAGGAAACAGTTAAAATAATTAGGAAACAATTAAAATAATTAGGAAACAATTAAAATAATTAGGAAACAGTTAAATTAATTAGGAAACAGTTAAAATAATAAGGAAACAATTACAATAATTAGGAAACAATTACAATAATTAGGAAACAATTACAATAATTAGGAAAAAATTACAATAATTAGGAAACAATTACAATAATTAGGAAACAATTACAATAATTAGGAAACAATTACAATAATTAGGAAACAATTACAATAATTAGGAAACAATTATAATAATTAGGATACAATTACAATAATTAGGATACAATTATAATAATTATGATACAATTACAATAATTAGGATACAATTACAATAATTAGGATACAATTATAATAATTAGGATACAATTACATTAATTAGGATACAATTACAATAATTAGGATACAATTATAATAATTAGGATACAATTACAATAATTAGGATACAATTACAATAATTAGGATACAATTACAATAATTAGGATAATTATCAACTATAATTAGGATAATTAGCAAGCGTGATTGATCGCTCATCTACCTCAATTTTTTTTCATTTGTGTGTTGAGGCTTGACAGGAAACTTCTGCCTCCACATGTAATATTTGCTTTTACTGTCAAAATTATCAACCTCCTCGCCAGCATAGAGGTGAGGAGGTTTATAATTTTGAAAGTAAAAGAAAATATTACATGTGGAGGCAGAAGTTTCCTGTCAAGCCTCAACACATAAATGAAAAGAAAATTGAGGTATATGAGCATTCAATCACGTTTTTTTTTCTATTCAATGATTGATTAACCACCCAACCTATATACATATCTTCGAATTACTAATTAGTAACATAATTAGTAATATAATTAGTAACATAAATAGTAACATAATATAAAATATTATATTACTCTAATATTAAAAATTAAATAATACTAATAATATAATTATTTTATTATTATATGATTAATATTTATAAAAAAATATTAATATTATTAAAATTATAAAATATTTTAATTATCAATATTTCCAACAAGTTTTTCTCTATTCTTACCATGTTCAAATCTTAAAGGGTCTCCAATTTTCAGGTCATGCCCAATAAAAAGATTGCATCAACCATTTCCAATGTAAACTCTATAATTGTCCTTTCTTGGTTGATCACCTCGTAATTAGCGTTTCAATAGGACAACCCAAGTCATGTCTTTATCATCTATACGAATCATATCACATGACTCTTTATATAGACCATTCTTTCTTGAAAATTTAAGGGAAAGATACTGAAGTTCTCTTAATTTTTAAAGGAAGAATGATCTATGTAAATGGTCAAGTGAGATGATTCTTAAAGACGAGAATGACATTACTTGTGTCGTCCTATTGAAACACCACTTACGAGGTGATCAACCATGTAAGGACAATTATAGAGTTTACATTGGACATGGCTGACGCAAACTTGTTATTGGGCATGACCTAAAAATTTACAACCCTTTAAGATTTGAACATGTTAAGAATATAGAAAAATCAGTTGGAAATATTGAGATTTTTTATAATTAGTAATAATTAATAATAATTAGTAATAATTAGTAATAATTAATTAAAAATTAAATAAATTCTAGTACATTGTTATAAATTGGCACAATTTCCAGCGGATTGGCGGCTACCATTTTCTCAACGTCTCATATCTTTGCTACTTTCTCCCACTGAAATCAGTATCAAAAACGTGCTCTAACGTATGTCAGAGCAAGTTTTTCATACTGATTTCAGTCGGGAGAAAGTTAAAAAGAGATGAGTCATCGGACAAAAGAGGCTCTTTTACCTGACGACTCATCTCCTTGCAAGGAGATGAGTCGTCAGGCAAAAGATCTACTGCCAATCTGCTGGAAACAAATAAGAATAATTAGTAATATAATCTCCACAACGATGATTACAAAATTTTATTTCATTATTAAAGCATATTTCATTTTTCCAAGTATTGATAAGTATTTCTAAATTAATAATAATTAGTGGGATGATTAAAAACTAACTATGTCTCCTATAATTATTGGTAATTACTAAGAAATAACTATAATTATGTATCTTCTCTTTTTAGGATATTGTTTTTCTTATATCAAATTATTTAACAATAGTAATGGATTTAAATTTTGTAGAAACATATATATGAATATGGAACAAGGAAGTCGACATAAATCATTATTAGATGATCGTGCTTGGATAAATCAGGGCAGAAATCCAAACGGTTCTAGTTTAAATCCTATATATGTTGATGATGTTAGAGCTTTCTTATCATTTTCATCATCAAAACCGGAATTTGTTTCATAAGAGAAAATTAAGTGTCCTAGTAAAAAATGTGCTCTAAGAACATTTGATACATTTGACATCGTTGGGAAACATCACTTGCGTTATGGTTTTCAATCAGATTATATTTTTTGGTACCAACATGGTGAACACAGTTCCAGAGAAGATACTAATAATTTGATTCTGGATCCATCACGGTTTCAGAATTTAGTATATGATGTTATAGGGTCATCCATTCAAAAACTAAAATTGAGGATGTTGTTGATTTACCTCCCTTGTTGGAACCATCTGAATTTGCTAAGTTGTTCAGGTCTGTTGAGGATGCATTATATCCTGGTTGCAAGATAAGAAAATTAGAAGAAGTTTCACAATTTATGGATATTAAATCAGATAATGGAATGTCAGATAACAGTTTTGATCAGATATTTTCTTTGGTTAAAGCACTGTTACCGGAATTAAATATGATGCCTGCTAATTATTAAGAGAGCAAGAGACTGGTTCGTAATCTGGGCCTTAGTTATCAGAAGATCTATGCATGTTCAAATGATTGCATCTTATATTCTGGTGAAAATGATTCATTGGATATTTTTCCCACATGTGGACAATCGAGGTATAAATAAGCTCAATCAGGGAAGTCTGGATTGATTCCTGTAAAACAGTTGAGATATTTCCCGCTTACACCCAGGTTGTAGGGTTTATTTATGTCTCAGAACACAGCAACAATGATGTCATGGCACAAAACCAATATTTTAAATGGTAAAATCTTGATTCATCCATATTATGGTGATTCATGGAAACATTTTGATCAAGTTCATTCGTCTTTTGCTTTAGAATCCCAAAACATGCCATTGGGTCATTCTACTAATGGTTTTTTTCCATTTGGATATTTTGGTAGTCAGTATTCCTATTAGATTTTCTTTATAACTCTGTAAAATTTACCTCCATGGATGTTGATGAAAGAGACTTATATCTTTTTGACTTTATTAATACCAGGACATCCGAAAAATAATATTGATTTTTATTTGAAACCATTGATTGATTAATTAAATTCATCGTGGAGTCATGGTGTTGGTACATATGATGCTGCTGTGAAACAGAATTTTGTAATGAAATCTGCTTTGATGTGGAAAATTAGTGACTTCCCGACATATGGCATGTTATCTGGCTGGAGTACACATGGTCCAAAATCATGTCTTTATTCTATGAGAGATATCAAATCATTTATGCTCGTGAATGTAAAAAACCTTTCTATTTTGACAGTCATCGCATATTTCTTCCAATCAATCATCCTTTTTGGAGGAATAAATCTCATTTCAAAAAAGGAAGAATTGAAAGAGATGAACCTCCAAAAATGATCTCAGGTACAGAGTTCCAATCAGTTGTATTTTCATTTCCTTCCATCACTTTTGGACCAACAATAACCCAACATAAAATTCATGGCTTTGGGAAAGAACACAATTGGACAAAATGGAGAATTTTTTGGAATCTTCCATATTGGTCTGATTTATTGGTCCGACACATGCTGGATGTCATGCATATTGAGAAGAACTATTCTGATAATTTATTTCATACAGTTTTGGATACACCGGGTAATACCAAAGATAATGTAAAGACATGATTAGATCTTGCCCAAATTTGCAGGCGACCAAAACTTGAATTGTTTGAAAATGTCAGATCATAGAGATTAATGAATCCAAGAGAAACTTATACACTGACCAAAGAGAGTTTCGTATTATTTTGTTAGTGGATTGCATATTTGAGACTCCCAGATGACTATGCTTCCAACTTGGGCAGATGTGTAAAAAATGGTCATATTACCGGATTAAAAAGTCATGATTGTCATGTTATAATGGAAATACTTAGGCCTAATGGATTAAGAGGTTTTTTTAATTCTATGATTTGGGATTCAATAACAGATATATCATATTTTTTCTAAGACATGTGTGTGGCGACAACAGACTACGATGCACTAAAAAACTGGAAGAAGCTGTTGTTGTAATTATATGCAAACTAGAAAAAACCTTTTCGCCGGATTTCTTTGACTGAATGGAACATTTGATATTACATTTTCCACATGAAGAAAAATTTAGAGGTCTAGTTCAGTTTCGATGGATGTACCCATTTGAGAGATGCATGCAGAAATTGAAGAAAAAAGTACGTAACAAAGCATCACTTGAAGGCTCAATTGCTGAAGCTTATTTGCAAGAGGAAATTGATTTATTATGCTCTCATTATTTTTAATATGAATAAGCCTCAAAATTTAACCGCATGGGCCGGAATGGGGTGAATTTTGATGATGATATGAACAATCAATTATCAGTTTTCAATCAACCTGGACTTGGATTTGGTGGAGTTTATGATAGATGTATTTCAGATGATGAACATCATAGAGCTCATACATATGTTCTACTCAACTATGAAGAAATGTCACTAATTGTACTTTGAGTGCTCTTATCCATTATTCTATAGATTCCGTTATAGTAAATTAATTATATTGTATTTGTAGATTAAATGATGATCATATTAAGAAACAATTTCCACAAATTACAGTAGCTGGCTTAGAAGAACGTCGGCAAAAAAAATTCCTAATAGTTTCAAAAACTGGTAACGTACATTCTTTTTTGATTTTACATATAAAGTCAATTTATTATGTTTAATAGTGATAAATGTTTTACAAATTTTTAGGTATATGTACATGCTGATAAGATTGATAGTCAATTGCATATTTTGAGTAGCCCACCATCCAAAATGGTTAAATCTTATAATGCATATGTGGTGAATGGTTATCGCTTTCATACACATGCATATGGGGAATCAAAGAAAACAATGAATAGTGGTGTTTGTTTGAAGGGATCACATCATAGAGATATTTAAGTTTACTTTTACGGCATTCTTGAAGAAATTATTGAACTGGGTTATTTGGGATAAAATTATGTAACAATGTTTAAATGTCGATGGATGGATACTGAGAGAGACTTGCGTATTCATCCGACTCATGGAATTGTTGATATTAAACATAAAAGTTTTCTTGTAGTAAATGAACCATTTTATCGGCTCATCAGGAACATAAAATTTATTATGCAAAATAATGTGCTACTATAAAAGAGTTGGATGATTGGTGGAGTATAATAAAAGTTAAATCTCGAGAAAATCAGTTTAATAAAACTGAATGTGGTTCCACTGAAGTGCAAGAAAATGAAAATTTTCAGGACACTCCTCAAAACACATATTTTTTACAAAGAGACATGAATATCGAGGATGACACCCCACAGTTAAGGGTCGATGGTGACGATGTTGTCAATGATGTTACAACTGAATTTGAAATTAAAAGAGATGATGAAAGTGAAACTAATATGGAAATTGATGATGTTGATGAGGAAGATGAAGACATTGACATTGAAAACTATGAAGATGATGATGAATATGAACATTGACATAGTAAAATGCTGGTTAGAATCATAACAAATATATATCTATACATAATAGTTATTTTCAATTGTTTGCTAATAACAATCATTTCATGTTTCAGATGAACTCAGAAACGTATCGTCAGTTGCTGGAGGCTGAGCTACCTATGGATGATGAGGATCTTGATTCATCTGACCCTCAGGCTATTGGCACTACAAGGAGAACTCAGAGGGGGCTTGGTCTTGCTAGACTAATGATTCCAGATCCTATCCCCGAGCGACGTCCACCTCTTGGATTCGATGCGCACATGCAGTGGTATGGTAACCTGTGTATTTTAGTTATCTTTCATTATAATTTATTTATATTCTAATTGTTTGATTATTTTTTATTTTTCCATAGTTTTACGCATATAGTTATTGGACAGGGGAGCACTATCTTGCGTAGTTATTTTTCTCATCCCTCGCTCACATGGGATCAGATTCCCGCTGATGTGCAGGCCTCCATGTTCGATCATTGTCTAGTACGTAATTAAATATTATTTATTTTGAAATTTAACTCATTAATAACTTTATATTAGGGTTTATGGTATCCCATTGATGTGAGCATGCGTGCCACTATCCACGTGGCATGGGTGGTGTCTATGTGTGACCGTTTCCGTCCATTTTTTCATAATTTGAGAAAGGCGGCTATGAGGAAAGCCGGAGTGACAGAATTTGATGAGTCCTGTAGATCCCACCGACCAGAGTACATTTCATCTCATGTTTGGGATGGATTATGTACACACTGGTTGGGTGGTGGGTTTCATAGGAGATATTCATTGGGTCGACAGAATCGGCGGAGACAAGAGGTGACGCATCGAGTCGGTAGTCGTACATTCAGTGTGCATAGAGAGCATCTGGTAAGTAATTTTTTTTAATATTTTATACAACTTTAAATATAAACAATTTATTTTATATTAATATAGGAAGACGATCAGCCCGGTATTATGACGTATGACGTTTCTCGGAGGATGTACACTGATCTGGCTACTAGAGAGATTAGAGGTGACCGCCAGCGTCAGATTGTGGTCAGTATTATTTTCTTTT
The DNA here is from genome assembly GCA_963277665.1 of Viscum album. NCBI lineage: Eukaryota > Viridiplantae > Streptophyta > Magnoliopsida > Santalales > Viscaceae > Viscum > Viscum album. Next base: position 1,875,133,255 of record OY728122.1, on the reverse strand, counting down.
CAGTTTGAAAATTAAATGCATATAATCTTTTCATTATTTTAATTTCTAATTGAAACTTAAGGAGTCATATGAGGCCATGACCTCTCAGACATAGGCTGAGATTCATGACGAGACAGGTGATCAGACTAGTGCCCACCATTTCGATGAGACAGCATGGATGCAGGCGACCCAATATTACTTTGACAAGGGCCGAGTAGTTGGTATCGACTCTCATTTGACTCCTGCAGCTTATTATGGTACTGCTGTAATGTCGGCATCCGACTCTAGAGGAGATCATGGAGAGGCATCATCTTAAGCCTCACAGTATCAGGAGTAGTTGCGTGTTCAGAGTGAGCTTATAGAGGATTTGCATCAAGGGTAGGAGAAGATGTGTCATCATCACAATGAGATGTGTCGATGGCAGGAGCATATGTTCCAGCAGCATGATGAGGAGAGGCGTCGATATGAGGAGCAACATCAGGAGCAGATGGAGTACAAGCATCGTCTGACTCGTAGTTTAGGGATGGAGTTTCCTCCACCACCTCCTCCAGGTCCTCCAGATTATCCACCCCTAGTGATTTTTTTACATGTAACAAACATTTGACTTCCTAGTTTATTGTCATATTAACTATTTACAATTCCTATTTTTCATATTGGTACGAATATTGCATGATTTAATTTGTTTTTATTTTTTTAATATTTTATTACTTATTAGTATTATTTTTAATGTCGGTTTATTTTAGTAATATTAATTTTAATATTTTATATTTGTTGTTAATATTGAGAAGTTTATAATTTTATAATTTTAATAATATTAATATTATTAATATTATTTTTTCATAAATATTTATGTTTATTTTAATAGTAATAATATTCTTTTATTTTTTTATATTATTAATAATAATATTATTATTATATGATATAATATTATTTATATTCATATTATTATTGTTATTTGATATTAATATTTCATAATTATATTATATATTTTTATTATTATTAATATTATAATAATATAATTTCTTTATATTATTAATATTAATATTATTATTATATACATATTTTCATAATATTAATTTTTTATTAATTTTTTATATTATTAATATTAGTATTATTATATAATATTATATTATTTATATTCATATTATTATTATTTTATATTAATATTTCATAATGATATTTTATATATATTTTTTAATTATATTATAATAATAGATTTTTTTATATTATTAATATTATTTTTATTTTTATATAATATTATACGATTTGTATTAATTATTTTATTTTTTTTATTTTTTAGTGTTTGCGACGGGAGTATTTGCGACGGGGTGTCCCGTCGTAAAATATTTTTTTTACTGTCCCATTTGTGATGGGAAGAATACCCGTTGTAAAAAATATTACTGCGACGGTCCATCGCAAATACCTACGTTGCAAATATTTTTTAAATTTCCCATTTGCGACAGGTCAGAAACTCATCGCAACTAATATATCTGCAACGGCCCGTCGCAAATACCTTTTTTATATATAAATGAAAAACAATTTGCAACGCCGTTTTCTGCAACGGGCGATTTGCGACGGAGCCCCGTTGCATATATTCTGTTTTCCTATAGTGACCTTGAGTATTAAATATGAATTTTTAATTCCTAAATCACTATAATCAACTTCAAACAAATAAAATAATCTTTAAAAGGATAAAAATTTATTCCTCTTTTCTTTATAAAATGAAAAAACTAATATGTTTAGCATAAGGTAAGATAATTTCAAAAATTAATACACCGTCGTATAAAGATTTAATACGTTAATCTTAAAAATTCAACAGTAATACCTAAATTTCAAACAAAATCACTCAACAAATAACTATACTTAAAATTCTTAAAAATATTCATAACTAATATTTAAAACAAAATATTATAAGTATTTTAACACATAGTCTTAAAATATTAATTTATATATTATCTCCAATCAACATTAATCACTTATCAAGTCATATACAAAAAAATTTGTATTCCCTAATTATATAATTCCCCATGATATATTAATCATTTTCATTAAATCTCTATAAAGCCACATTAAAATCATATATGCTTCTAAAATATAATTTATCCTTTTCCTTAAATAAAATCTTATCTTATCTAAAAATATTTCAATTTACCTTAATCATATAAGGTTCCCAAAATAGTAAACTTCTACTGAAATAATATTAATTTCCTAATCACAATATCACTTTTCAAACTTATTTTTATCTATAAGATAAAAAATATATTCTCAAATTGTAATAACCCATAGTTACCATAGTCTCAAAGGTCATATAAACCCTAAAGGTTATTAATACCTTTAAACATAACTACAAAAAAATTAAAGTTGTTATTACTAAAAAAATACTCCATGTTAAACATAAGGGTTACATATACCTCAACCCAATAAAACATCTCCCAAAATGTCATTAATCACTTTAAAATACCATCACTTAAACAAGATAAAGGGATGTCTAATACTTTAAACATATGATCAAAATTAATATTATAAACCCATTATGGTATAAATAACTATTAAGATAACATCACATGAAAGAATCATAATCTCCAAAGTTAATTAAACCATGTTCTAATACCAACTATAATGACCTGAACTTAAATAATCTGTAAATTGAATCTTTAGACAAAAAAATTCTTTCATTCCAGAAGATCTTCTAGGTTTGGAGTTTTAGAGAATTATTTCATATCTATTTCATAATTAAATCATATATTAATTTTGAAACATCATCTTAGTATCCATTTTTCTAGTAATACAAAACTTTTAAAAAGAAACATGTTTTCTTTTCATAAAAAACATTATGGTTTTTAAATTCACCTCATCTTTGTTCTTACTCATCCTTAAAATTTGTGAAAAAACAAATTAAAAATTTAGCATGAGAAAAAATATTAGTAATGGAAATAATAGAATTAAATCCATTGTCCAGTGAAAAAAATGAAAACCCAAAAATGTTTACCTTTATCACAATATTCTTTGAGCATATGAAATAAATCATATCTGCGTGAAAAACACATAGTTTCTACTTAAAAAACCATTAAATCCCATAGAAAGAAAATATAAAACCTTTTTTAAAACATAGATAATCATATTCATAAATAATTTAAAATGAGTGTCATAAATAACTAGATACTAGTTCCATACAAAGGAAAACCCACACCAGTTAACTCTCTCCTTCTTGCCTTTAAAGTCAAGAAACACAACCCAAGTAATTGGAGAGTTATAATGGGGATCACCCATTGTATAAGTTATTTCAAGCACACCCATTCATTATATATAATTATAAAATACTATATCATGATTAAAACATTTTTTTTCACCTTTTCTTCATAAACTGCTTGAAAAACTATTTTTGAACCCATATACAAAACACTTTCAGATATTGAGATACACTTTCATTTTTAAAAACCATTTTCTAAACCAAAATACATATAAAAATTAAAAAGGATTTCTAGTTGAAGAAAAAAATTAAATTAAATAAATTATTACAAAAAAAAAATAAAAAATATAGTGGTGGGAAAGCCCTTTGATGTTATATAAGTTAAAATAAAACATTTATTTTTTTCTTTTTGTTGGTCATAACATTTTACAAAAAGATTACATTTTTAAAAAAACTGAAATAAAGTAAAAAATTACATAAAATGTACTTTATAATTAATTTATTCCCATATAAAATCATCCATAAAATAATTTAAATAATATGTACATGGAATAGAAATATTTAGAAAATTAATATTTTAAACATTTCAAACAAGGTTTTGAGTTAAAGTGTCCCTTACCTTGAGTATGGATCATCACATACATTCATTATCTTCCTGAAAAATAAACTTACATAAATTATTTACTTTAATAATAAACTTTTTAAAGTTTATTATTCATTTTTTTATTTATTATCATGATATATTTAATTATTTAATCAATTAAGTTCATGTTGGATGGTTTGATGATATTCTGCTCATTTTTCCAAAAAGACTTCTATATATTGACTATAGTTAATAAGGAAATATTGAAATCATCTATAGAATAATAATAATGAAATAAATATAATTTTCATATATTAATTATACTTCAAAAACCAACCATGATATATGGTTATGAAAAATGAACTATGTTACAATCATGGAGATGGTTGTCCATACTTAAGCATGAGTAATGTTTCCATTTTTCAATGATCAAGATGGAAAGAATGTAAGTATTATTTTATATTTTCATAATTATAATTATATTATAAATAACATATTACTTTTAAATATACTTATATATACTAGACAATGGATACAGTGATAGAAAATGAATCACATCCCTTGGTGGGGTTGGTAATCCACGTGCACGCACAAACAATATTATCTTTTTTCAATGGATGAAAAAAATGAGAAAATAGGTGATAAATTATATATCCATAATTATAATTATTTCATAAATATAATATATTTAAATATATATACATTAAATTAATCATCATAACCATATATGATAGGTGATGATGGAAAACAAATTACATCAGCTCACAAGAAGATAGTATGTTGTATAGACGAACGACGGTTTTGTTTCCCTTTTTATGGAAGAGGAGATGGACATAGTGAATTAAATTTGGATAAAAATATATAATAATATTTAAGATAATTTTTTACTATTTTTTTACTATTTTAAGGATATTTTAATGATGTGGAATAATAAACAAAACTAAAACATTTAGTTATAAGTTATACCTCTTCTAAGAAAAATATCATTTTCTTTACACCTTAATCCCTTTAAGGTTCATATTATGCCAAAAATAAGACCTATAGAATGTGTAAGGTAAGTTAGGAAAGTATTTTGGAAGTTATTAGATTAACCAAATAGTTCATAAAGTGTGAATAAATGAGGAGAGTAGGTTCTCTTTTATAAGTGAGGGGAGGGGCACATTTGGAATTACTTAAAGTATTAAATTAATGTAAATTTACTATTATGGAAAAATAACTCCAAAATGATATAATTAAAATAAAGTATGAGTAAGAGTATAAATAATAATATAAAATAATATTTTGGAAATTTTACATTATGTTTTCACCCTTATATCTTTTCTTTATCCCTCTATTAACCGTTTTGACAATTATTGGGACATCAATTTTTTTTACTCTTTAGGGATCAAGAAAGTTACTTTAAAATAAAAAATGGAAAATAAATGTACCATGGATAATATTTTCAACCATATCTCATTAAATTGGCCAAATATAATATTTTTAGTAATTTTAAATCATTTAATAAATCATTATTTATTATAAAATATCATTAAAGTCATTTTTAAACTATTCATTTAATTTGAGTTTTAAAACCAAATTTCATGAAAAAGTATAATATAATCCTTTTAATAATCCCTAAAATGTTAAATTTATCTCAAAAACTCATTGTACACATTAATTATTTCAAATTATTTCACTTTTAATATTTTTAAAATAATTTATTTCATTTTTCTATTAATTGAATAAATATCGTGTCGGTGTTGTGTAAGCATTGAAGGTTATTATTTCATCACTAAAAATTATACTTAGATTTACATGATAAAAATCATTTATCTTTAAGATTACCATCTATAACCAAACATAATTTTTTTTATCCCTCTCACAAAATTTTTTAGATATTAAAAGTAAGAGAGTGATATTTTTTACTTTATATTTACTTAAACTAATGTAATTTTTATAATCAATGAAAAGTGGAATAAATTTTAAAATTTTACAATCTTGGAAATTAAAGGTAAAAAACAAACTTATTAAATAAAATAAATACATTTTTTATGAATATTTTTAGAAATTATCACATTATTTTTAACCTTAATTACCCAGTTTACCCATACCGAGGGGACAAATTTTTACTAAGTTACTATTCATAATGACCAAGAATAAAAGGGTCCTATTTTCTAAATTTGGACCTCAAGATTCAAAATTTATAATCCATTTTCCAAGATTCAATTCACAAAATTAGTATAATTTAATTTAAAATTTAACCTTCTAAACGTGAAGAAAAATGGTTTTTCAGAAAAGTTCCTTTTTAAGAATAAATTGTTTTTCCCAAATTTAAGTATAAAATTCATTCCAAATACCATAATTTGATTATTTTTATTCAAAATAGATTAATTATTTTTTAAAACTAATTAAAAATATATTTTTACTATGTAAATACTTGAAAAGAAAATACAGGTTTCAATAAAAAAACAATATTTTCACTATTCATTGAAAAATCAATCGGCTCAGAAAAATACCACAATCCCACCCTAACATAATTTTAATAGGATGATATAAAAAAATTATATCCTTTTATAAAATAAAATTTCTAAAAGTTATAGAAATTAATTATAATATTCTCTCATAAAAAGAAATAAAATTCATTTTAGATGAGAACATATTTTTGAAGCATAAAATAACTTAACTACAAATTGACTACTTATTTCTTACTAACTAATAAATAAATATGTGTTGAGTGTGACCATTATATATATTTCATAATTTGGTTAATCCAATTCATACCCATGAGTTCTACAACTAATTTACAACTATAAATTTTAAATATTAATATGTCATGGTGCATTTAATCTTGAGGTTTCATGTTGTATACGCTAATGAATATATTGTTATTTTAAAATATAAGGGTGTTATAGAATATTAAATGGTTATGTAGGTTTATTTAATGTGAAAAGAAAATGTAAAAAACTGGTCTCTATTGATTCATCCTACCCCACTTATGAGTAGAGTAACCTGATCCTAATCACATATTCTGGTATCGAATCATGGTTTCCTCTGTCAAATCCATTCAGGTGCTTATAATGGATAATATGAATTATATTAATAATATGGGTGTACCAATATTTTATGGAAATAAATATCAAATTTAGATGAGCTTGATTTTTCCATATTTTTATCACTTGGAATGGAGGTTAGAGATGCTGCAGTTTTTTATTTTCCACAAAATGAGGGGAATGCCCCAATGAACTTTGCAGATAATAGAAATATAGATGTTGATGGTAAGAAACAAAATTTTATTCTCATTTATTTTCTATAAATGGTATACAAAAAAGTGACGGGACATCAATCATCCAAAGAAATATGGGACAACCTAGAAAGTAGTTATGAATGAGATATCATTGTTAAGAAAGCTAAAGTTCATATTTAGATAATATAATTTCAATACATTAAGATGACTGAGGAGGAGGAAATTGATGATTATTTTACAAGATTCAATTAAATTGTAAGTATTATCTGAATATTTTGGTGAAAAGATTTTATATTATACAATTATGGAAAAGCATATGACAAATTTTTTAAATATTTTTAACTTTAAGATCTTAGTTATTGAAGATAGAGAAGGCCTATCACTTAACGGATTGCATAATATTATCATTTCCTATTAGATGATAAAATTTCCAACCATGAAAGAAAATATTAAAGATGAAATAGACTTTGAGTCCATGATAAAGTTGAAAATCTAAGAAAATGTTAATGACTTAAGTTTAAGTAAATCTGAAAATGAATAGGATGGTTGAGATTATAAAAAAATTGTTATCATTATTACAAATAGGTTCAAGAAGGGAAAGAGGAAGAATAAATTCAAGTTTATACTTAGATTCTAGAAATGTAATGTAATTTGAATTTATCTCTTTACTATCCTAAGAATAAAGAAGAATATTTTGAATCTGAATAAGATGAGAAACCTTAAAATAAGTGGGTTAAAAGTTCAAAAGAATCATCGAAAGATAGAAGATTTAAAAAATATTTTCTAGAAACAAGAGAAAAATTAAGATGAAAAAGGAGGAAGAGGCATATCATATATCTATTAGTTAATCATAATGTGAATATAGTTAGAAATGTAACAATTTCATGGCTCATGTTGGAAAAGGATTTTACACATTAATTAGTAAAGAAGATGATTTAGAACCAACAAAGCTAGAATACATGTTGAATGATAAAATTTAATCCTTTATTGAGAAAAATAAAAATCTCAAGAAAGAGAAAAGGAAACTTGTGAAAGAAAATAAAAGGATTACAAAATAGAAGAATGAGTTTGAAAACAAAGAAGTATGCCCTATTGATGAAATAAAAAAATTGATTATAAGCTGGTAAACATTAAAATATGATAGAGGATCTTAAAGATAGTTGTGCATTGAAAGAAAAAGATTTATTAAAGACATATTCTGGGTGTATTGGGGATTGGAATGATCTAAATAAGTTAAATGGATATTTTAAAAAATATTATAAAGTAAATGATGAATCCTTTGGGTTTCCTAAGATAACTTACACAAAAGATCAGGTTAAATATTTACCTAATGATCATCTTGTAATTAAATTTTCACTAAAAATTTCGGTTCAAAAATAAAATTTGGCCATGTTTGTATCAACAAAAATGAGGAAAAACATTCGCTTTTATCAATAGTAGAAAGGAAAACATTAAAAATCCATATAACTCTCAAATAGAGGAAAATACATACTTAGAGTGTACAATAAGAACAAAAATTTAGACAGCATTTCATGCAAAAATTTTATGATCAAAGAATATTTAGATTCCAAGGCTACTACTGGTGTTTTGGATTGTGTGTACATAAGTCCTACACATGCGGGTACAATGTGTCACTACCTAGAATGAGGCATTAAGTCATTGGGGATTTATTCGAGGAAGAGGAACTCTGGTTATAAGAGAATATAGATTTTGAAGACAAATACTTCCAATTTTACAACTAAGAATAGATTTGGAAGTGTATGGCATGTGTGATAAGAAAGTTCATAGTTTAGTGAAGTGTATTAAAATAATTATAGGATAATTTTCCTATGTTGAGAAAGGAATGGGTTTCCAAAATCCCAAGGAAGAAAAATTATGTCTAGAAAAAAATTATTGAAGTCTATAAAAAGAACTCCATCGTGGGTTCTTTATTGTGGGTTGTCTTCCCACATGATATGGGATCTAAATATTCTAAAAATTATTGAGAAACATGAAGGTCGATCAGTCACTATTGGTAATGATTGTTCTCTAAAAATCAAGGGGATTGGGTCTATTGAAATTGAAGCTAAAAATATAAAATTTATTTTATTTTATCAAGAACACTACGGGAAAAGTGGGCATTTGCGACGGGTCATTTACGACAGAACACTGACCTGTCGCAAATACCCAACATCGTTTTCAGTATTTGTGATGAGATATATATCCCATTGAAAATACTATGCCTGAAGGTTGTCTTTTTCGATGGGGTCTGTTGCAAAAGACATCTTAACTGGTGGACATTTGCGACGGGACTACAGTCGTAAATATTCTCATCGCAACTAATCTAACCTATATATACCCCCATTCGTTTTTTCCTCAATACACTCAATTCTCCACTCCTCTCTCACTCACTGGTGGAATATTTTCTCTCACAATTTTTCATAGTTTAAAATTTTAATTCGGCACATTATTCGCAGCTTATATCCTTCGAAGGCTTCAGTTTCAAGGTATTTATCTACTTCAATTATTTTTTACTTAATTCATTTTTTTATTTTAGTTATAATTACTATTAATTAGTTGCAGTTAAATTAAATTAGAATTGGATAGTTTTATTTATCATTGTTTATGTTTATTTTTACAAATAATTACGTGTGATTAGTATGAATTAGTATTAATTAATAGTTATTATATTAATTATTATTAATTAGTTATAATTAGTATTAAATTATAATAATTAGTTTTAAATTCTAATAATTAATATTAAATTCTAATAATTAGTATTAAATTATAATAATTATTAATAAATTGTAATAATTAGTAATAAATTGTATTAATTAGTAATAAATTGTAATAATTAGTAATAAATTGCAATAATTAGAAATAAATTGCAATAAATTTAAATAAATTGAAAAAATTAGTAATAATTCAGAATAAATCCTAATAATTAAGCATAAATTCTAATAATTGGGTATAAATTCTAATAATTAGGAATAAATTCGAAAAATTAAGAATAAATTCGAATAATTAGTAATAATTTTTTATTATTAGTAATAAATTCTAATAATTAGTAATAAAATCTAATAATTAGTATTAAATTCTAATAATTAGATATAGTTAGACATAAATTATAAAAATTAGAATTAAATCTAATAATTAGTTATAAATTATAATAATTAGTTATAATTAGTAATAAATTCTAATAATTAGTAATAAATTTCTATATTGGTAATAATTTCTAATAATTAGTAATAAATTACTAATAAATTCCAATGATTAGTAATAAATTTTAATAATTAGTAATAAATTCTAATAATTAGTCATAATTAGTAATAAATTCTAATAATTAGTAATAATTAGTAATTAATTGTAATAATTAGTAATAAATTCTAATAATTAGTAATAAATTCTAATAATTAGTAATAAATTTTAATAATTAGTAATAAATTGTAATAATTTGTAATAATTAGTAATAATTAGTAATAAATCCTAATAATTAGTAACAAATTTTAGTAATTAGTAATAATTCTAATAATTAATAATTAATTCTATTAATTAGTAATAATTAGTAAAAATCTGAATAATTAGTAATAAATTCCTATAATTTGTCATAAATTACAATAAATTTTAATGATTAGCAATAAATTCTAATAATTAGTAATAAATTTCAATAATTAGTAATAAATTCTAATAATTAGTTATAAATTCTAAAAACTGGGTATAAATTCTAATAATTAGTTATAATTAGTAATAAATTTTAATAATTTGTAATAAATTGTAATAATTATTAATAAATTTTAATAATTCTTAATAATTTGTAATAAATTCTAATAGTTAATAAAAATTAGTAATAAATTCAAATAATTAATAATACTTAGCAATAAATTCTAATAATTAGTACTAAATTGTAATAATTAATAATAAATTTTAATAATTAGTAATATAGTATAATAATTAGTAATAAGTTGTAATAATTAGTAATAAGTAGTAATAATTAGTAATAAATTAAAATAATTTGTAATAAATTCTAATAATTAGTAACAAATTCTAATAATTTGTAATAAATTCCTATAATTAGTTATAATTACTAATAAATTCTAATAATCAGTAACAAATTATAATAAATTCTAATAATTAGCAATAAATTTTCAGACTTAGTAAAAATTATAATAATTAGTAATAAATTCTAATAATTAGTAATAAATTCAAATAATTAGTAATAAATTGTAATAATTAGTAATAAATTCTAATAATTAGTATTAAATTGTAATAATTAGTAATAAATTCTAATAATTTGTAATAATTATTAATAAATTCTAGTAATTTGTAATAATTGGTAATAAATTCTAATAATTAGTAATAAATTGTAATAATTAGTAATAATTAGTAATAAATTCTAATAATATGTAATAAATTCTCATAATTAGTAATAAATTCTAATAATTAGTTATAAATTCTAATAATTAGTAATAAAATCTAATAATAAGTTATAATTAGTAATAAACTATAATAATTAGTAATAAATTGTAATAATTAGTAATAAATTATAATAATTAGAAATAAATTGTTATAATTAGAAATAATTACTAATAATTAGAAATAATTTTCAATTATTATCAATAATTTTAAAATAATTTGCAAGAAAGTGTAATAAATTATAAAAAATTGCAATAAATTGGAACGATTTCTAGCAGATTGGTGGATCCCTTTTTCCCGAAGCTTTATCTCCTTATAATTTTCTCCCACTGAAATTACTATGAAAATTTTTTCCTTGCATGTAGATATCCATTTTTGTATGCATGAGAATAGATAGTAGTGTGGTGAGGCCTTCCTTCTCTCCATTCTCGTGCATACAAAAATAGATATGCATACGTCGGAGTATATTTTTCATACTGATTTCAGTCAGAGAAAGTTGAATGGAAATGATCTGTCTGGAAAAAAGAGGATATTTTCTCAACGAATCATCTCCTTAAAACTTTATTCTATTGAAATCACTATGAAAAATCTCATCCCACATATAGATATCCATTTTAATATACACGATGATGGAGAGCAGTGTGGCGAGGCCTCCTTATTCTTCATCCTCTTACATACAAAAATGGATGTATGTATGTCAGAGCATATTTTTTATAGTGATTTCAGTTAGAGACAGTGGAGATGAGTCATCAGGAAAAAGATATTTCTCCAATCCGTTGGAAATTATTTCTCTAATAATTGGTAATTATTAGTAAAAATTAACTGTAATTGATAATAATTAATATTAATTAGTATAAATTATTATAATTTAGTGTAGATTAGTATAAAAGTTTAAAAAATCTAGAAATAAGTATGAAATAATAAAGATTATTATAATTTGATAGAAAATGGGAATTTAATTGTCTTATATTTTTTGGATAGTGTTTTTCTTATTTTAAATTATGCAAAAAAACTAATTATTTTATATTTTTTAAAGAAATATGGAACAAGGAAGTTGATAAAAATCATTATTTGATGATTGTGATTTGATAAATCAGTGAAAGAATCCAAATGGTTCTAGTTTAAATCCTATATATATTGAGGGTGTTGAAGCTTTCTTATCATTTGCATCATCAAAAACAGAATTTTTTTCAGAAGGGACAACTATGTTTTTTTTAAAAAAAATATGTTGTGAGGGCGTTTGACACTTTTGAAAATGTTGGGGTTCATTTATTACATTTTGGTTTTCAACAAAATTATGTTTTTTGGTATCAATATGGTAAGCATAGTTCTAGAGAAAATACTAATAATTTGGTTTCGGATCCAACATAGTTTCAAAATTTAGTACATCAAGAGCAGTTGGGAGCTCAGAGTGAGAATATAGAGAGTATGCGGAGAGAGAAGGAGTAGATTTTTCAAAGGCAGTAGCAATAACATGAAGAGCTCTTACGACAACAGCAGCAGTAGCAGGAGATGCAGGAGGAGATGTTCCAATGGTGGAAGTAGTAGGAGTAGGAGTAGTTGGAGTATGTGTGATGTCCGACTCGTGGTTTAGGAATGGATTTCCCTCCACCATATACTCCAGCTCCTCCAGACGACCCTCCCCCTCTTTGATCTATTTATTTTTTATGATTAAAAATTTGAATGTAAATTTAGTTTGTAATATTAACTGTCTATATTTCTATATAGTGTGTTTTTTATATTATTTTGAATATTACATTTTTTATTATTTGTTTAATTGTTTATTATTTTATTACTTTATTTATTTTATTATTATTATTTTTTATTATTTTATTAATTATTATTTTTTATTATTTTCTTTTGATTATTTTTTTATATTTTTCACAAATATTGATGTATTCAGTATTTATAATTTTTTATTATATTAGTAATACTAATAATATTATTTTATTAATATTAAAAATATTTTTATTATTATATTATCAATATTATTATTATTATTATTTTATAAATATTATTTTATAATTTTATAATTTATTATATTTATTATATTTTTCTAATAGAAATATTATTATTTCAATAATATTAATATTATTTTATTATTATTATTATTATAATTTTATTCAATTTTATTTATTTTATTTTATATACTATTTGTGATGGGTTCTATCGCAAACACGGTTTCAAAAACTCAAAAATACTATTTGTGATGGAGTGGTAGACTCATCACAAATAGTATTTATGACGTGTCGTCACAATAGAGTATTTAAAAAACTTAAGGAAGTTATTAGAGATGGGTGCGCATCCTATCGCAAAAAGCTTTATTTAAGACGCCCCTTTTTGCAATGGGTTATTTTTAACAGGATCTCGTCACAAAAGGGTATTTTTAACGGGATCTCGATGCAAATGAATCATCACAAATGTACCTTTTTCAGTAGTGGAAGGAATAAAGAAAAATATTGTGAGTTTTAGTAAAATCTATATATATGGGGATGAGGGTCTTTCAAAAAAAACTCATGTATCGTCAAAATATTAAAGGATGAAAGGGTCATTTCATAAAGAAAAAATAATTATTTATGGTTATCTTTTAATTTGTGATATAGGAAATTTCTTTTAATTTTGTTAAAAATATGAGATATACTATGGAATAAGAAGCTTGGTCATCTTGTACATAGAATCCAAATATAAAATTTAGAATCCTAAAGTTATGATATATCTCCCCAATCTGAAAGTAAAAAGTCATTTTATTTTTTGAACATTTTAAAAATTGAATATGACACATAAATCTCACAAAAATGTTGAAAAACTTCTACCATACCACAATAACTCATTCCCACAAATTTATGTGGTCCCATAAGGAAACAATATATGATTATATTTATATTTTATTACATTTAATTATTATTATACTCAAATTTACAATGTTTTTTCATATAGAATATATTAAAATACATTGATATATTTAACTTTTTTAGGATACAACTGGAAAATTAGTTTGGAATCATCTTCAATAAATTGAGATCTATTGAAGGAAAGGAATATTCATGTGATGGATTTTAAAGATATATATACAAACATGGAATAAAACATCAATTCATCACACAATATACTCCAAACAAATTGTATTATATATCAAAATAATATAATCATTGTTTATATGGGAAGAACAATGCAAGATAAAAATAAATCCTCAAAATATTTTTGGAGAGAAGCCATGTGTACTATTGTACACATTGATAACCAATGTATTTTGATACATAATACAAATTATACTCCTTACGAAATATGATGTAATAATAAACCTACTATAAATCACTTTAAATTTTTTAGAATTCCATGCTGTAAAAAGATTCAAAATAGAAAGATGGGAAAGTTTAAAGAAAAATCACATAAAAAAGTTTTATGGGTTATTTATCCAATTAAAGTGGCTAAAATGTTATAAAAATAAGATACAAAAGGTTATTGAATGTTTTTATGCTAAAATATATGAAAATTATAATTAATATGAGGTGTTTTTTGGGGATAAAGTTGAGGAAACACAATATTCTAGTAAGCATAATTTTGAAAAAGAGATTCAAAAACAAGAAAAATTTGACCATAATACCATTAATATTAACTCAGATATAAATTCTGATAATTAGACTATTTTAAATATGGTTTAAGGTATCAAAATTTTTATTATCATATTGATATAAATAATATAATTGGAAATGATTAGGAACAAGTTTAAACTTGGATAATACTAAGAATATAAAACCAAAAACGTTTATATCACAGGTTAAACAAAGGATTTTAGATCAAGGTATGATTAATGAGGAATGGGTTCATGCAATGAATTATGAGCTCAACCATATTAAAAATAAATCCACTTGGGATTCAGTTCCATAAATTAAAGATAAAAATATTATTGGCATAATATGGGTGTTTAAAACATAATTAATAAGAAATGTGAAGTGATAAGAAACAAGGCTAGGCTAAAATACAAATGATATTCTCAAATGGATGGAATATACTTTTAATAAACCTTTTATCCAGTATAAATGCTAGAAACCATCAGTATTTTTTTGTAAGTGGATATGCAAAATAACAATGGAGTTTATCAAAATGATGTGAAATCAGTATTTTTAAATGGTGATCTTAAGGATAAAGTGTTTATTGAGCACCCTAAGGGTTTTATTTTATATATTGATGGAAATATGGTGAAAATTTGTTTAAAGAGAATTTAATGGGTTAAAATAATCTCTTAGATCTTAGTAAAAAAACGTAAAGGTATCTTGAAGTAAATGAATTTTAAAAAATAAAAATTTGATAACAATTTACATTTCAATTAGTTTCACATAGATACATTTATTTTCATTGTTTATGTTGATGGAATAATTTTTTATAGTGTAAAATTGTACTATAGTGAGTAATTTTCTAATTAAATGATAAATCTATTCTAAATTTACATTTTGGGAGAACTGAATTATTTTCTAGGATTATAGATTGACCAAAAATCATATTTTAAATTTTTATCTCAAGAAAAATATTTATGAATGTTGTTGAAAAAAAATTCCATGGAAGAATCAAGAGAATTATCAACATCAATTTTATTTGGAACAAAACAATGTAAGGATGAGAATGGAGGCAAGGTTCATCAAATAAAAATAGGAAGAGTTATTAGAATCTTGGTGTATTTGATTGCTTAAATACCTAACATATCCTAAGTAGTGACACATTATGCAATATTTTAGTGTGTCCCTAGGGAGTCACAAATGCTTGTAACAAAAATAATTCTAAGATATGTAAAGGGAACAATGAACTATATTACATATATATATATATCATATTTAAACATTCATTGCCTCACTGATATAGATTGGGTAGGAGATAGGATAGATTCAATTTTCACTTCAAGTGGAACTTTCTTCATTAGTGAGGGTTATGTGAATTGGTATAGTAAGAAGCAGAACTTATTGACACTTATCATAGCTAAGTTAGGGTATATGGTAGATTCCTATCCATGTACATAGGTTTTATTAATGTATGTATATCTTACAAATATGATGGTTTATATTGAGAGTCCATTGGAGATACAATGTAACATCAGAGTGCAATAAATCTATAAAAGAACCATATGATTCATTTTAGATTCAAACACTTAGACATCGTGTACCATTTCATAAAGTAAAGAGTGGTCATTGGGGGAATATATTTCTACCCAGAATCAGAATGAAAATTTATTTAGAGAAGATATTCCAAGAGAGAGGATTTATAAGTTAAGGTTAATACTCCATGTTTATCCATCTCCTCTCACTTGAAGAAGTGTGGGAATACGACCCAACAAGTATTTGTATTGTGTTATCAAATGGTGATTAATAGTGAAACAACTCTTTACTAAAGGGGGAGAAAAAAAGTGGTTTGAGTGTAAACATCCTATTAAATATACCATTGTGGTTGATGAATAATGTGGATTTTTTTAAAGTTAAAAAGGATATATGAATTTTTGGGGAGTTAATCTAAATCCCCTAGTCACTTTTTCTTGAAACCAACAAATCAAATTCTCTCAAAAACATTACATTATCTGGTAGTATAGTCAAATACACTTCTCATTAGAGAAAGGTTTTTATTTTTTGACTCATATGAGATTTGATGAGTTATAAAATGGATATGAGTTTATTTATAAGAGTTGGGTAACAATGATAACAAATACAAAAGGGGGAGATGGAATTGATATTGGAGTTATTGATTGTTTAATTTGCTTTCAATCATGATTAATAATCAGTGGAGGTTGTTGAGATATTGATTGGAGTTGTGAACAATGTTTTTTAAGATTATTTGGGAAGATCTAAGGTTTATTCAAGAGGTTTTGAAGGTATTTGAAGAGGGTCTTTAATTATTTTTGTAGATTAATATTAGCTAAATAAATCTACATGAACATCATTTCACTAGCTACATGAGCATGATTTATATGTCTATGTAATCATGGTGTTAGTTTACATAAAAATCATTTTCCACTATTGACCCTCATATTCATAGGCATCAAGTTTCATAAACATGAATCTCTTGTGCATAAGAATCATCTAGAAACTATAAGCATGATCTATGTAACCATCGCCTTTAGATTTGTACCCATAAATCTATATACATACATAAAATTCCATCTACATAAAAATATGAACTTAGATAATTTTTAATGAGTCTTCAGATTGAACATTTGAATATTCCAAAAATTTTATATTATAAGGAAACAAAATCTTGTGATACTAAAGTTGACCTTTATAATTTAAAACAACACATTAAATTGTAATTCAGTTTTTTTCAAGTAAAAGATCAAAAATAGTGATATTTATTCCAATCTATTTGAATTTAAATAAGAGTTTATTTGAAATAATTTTGGTGTTATTTAAAAATTAACTTTCAAAAGAATAATAACCAAAAAAACATTTTGGTCTTTTATTGTGATAATTCCTTACTAGTTTGTAGTTCACTTAATCAATTGTAACTTTTTTTGAAGTGATTCGAGTTGATATTTTGAGTTTGGATATTCTAACTGCTTAGTTGTGTTATTTAAATTTATTGTGTTCCTGTGACTTTTAAAGAAGACAATTTTGAACTATTTGAGTGTGATAGAGAAGATGGGTATTCTTGGAATTTAGAAATATATTATTTTTGAATTATCTTCTATTGTTTTTAATTGCTGAATTTTTTCCAAGGAATTTTTATTTCTATATAATTGAGAAAGAAGTAAATAAGGGTAATTGTGGAATTATGTTGGAGACAATATATTAAATAAATGTTATAATATTATTGATATTATGGTGTATGTTTGATAACCTAAATAAATATATAAATGAGGATACCATGGTGTCTCATTCTATTGAGATAAGAATCAATAATCTTTGATGGAAATCATATTTCCAAAATTATTTTTAGTACTAGAGAATTGTGTTTCCTGAATATATTGATCTTTTGAAGATATATAAATGTGTGGATTGATTATTTATGAAAATAAAAGAATCTATGAGATAAGAAGAGTGTATAGGTCCCAAAGTTTAGGAGTGGTCATCTATATCTGTTTTAGATCAAGAATTCAACAAATCGAATTGGAGATTATGAATCAAGGAGTATATAAACATCAAATTTTTCATTGAGTTAGCAATATACTCTTAAATATCCTAGATACTCATAAAGGAATATCATAATCTATTGTTTATGTATAAATTATACCATCAAATATATCTTTCTCATTCTAGTTCTATTATATTGTATCTATAGTGTGAATTTTCATAGTCTAGTACTGGTCTAAAAAGGGATAGTTTGATGTTATATCCATACATTTAATCATAATTAACTTGTTCTTATAATGAGGAATCCATGTTTGGGTGACTAAACTATTATGGAAAAGAGTATGCCTTCTGAGAAGGAGTCAAACCATATAAAATCTTTTTTTTCATTGATGTTATATTTTCTAGTTGAACGAGTGAGGTTTGGAATTCAAATTTGAGTGTATCAAACTTTAATACTTATTGAAGGTTGATTCAATATGAAAATAAATTCTAAAAAACTTGTCTCTACTTATTCACCCCCCCCCCAATGGAGTATCATGATCCTAGGAACATCATAATTAATAAATGATATAAAGTAGTTGTCACTATATATCGATTTCATCCACATTAGTCCATAAATATCCTAATATAAAAGTTTCAAGGGATGATTTGCTTGAATATACACACTTTTATGTGAAGAACTTACAGTCTTCCCCTTTTGATATAAAATGGATTCCCATTTTCTTTCTCTATTTATCAATGAAACATCACAAACATTTTATGATCTAGTTAATGTTTCATTATCTTTTAACCAATATTGATAATATATATCAACTCCTTCACATTCTTCAAGCTCAATTAATAGTAATTTTTAGTTTCTTTTAATTGTAATGGTTTGCCATTTGTACACTACCATTTTATATTCCTATTTTCTAGTAAATAACATTTGTAAATGAACCAAAGTTCCTAATAAGGGGTTATTATAACAATTAGTAGGTAATCCCTAGAGACTTCCCAACACACACCGCTAGGACAAGAACAAATTATAAAATTTTGTATAAACTAGGTGAGAAGAAGATAAATAGTTTTACACAATCCAAAATGAGTTCCTGTAATAAAACATTAATCAAAGAATATTATCATTATTTTCTGATTTTAATATCCATATCATGTTCACACACACACACATGAATACCACGGACCTCCCTATACTCATGAGTGGCAAGTCATCCATTTACCAAGTTTCCACTTGGTGAAAAAAAAAATTAATGGTGGTACTTCACGATTATTCTCTTTCACACATTGAAGGTGGTACTTCATGACTATGCTCCCTCCCAAATGCACATGAACACATGTCACAATGTATGAAAAGTTCCCACACCAAACCATTCTAAAAAAATCTCCCATTTAAAAAATTTCATTAAACATATTTCTTGAATTAAATCAAATTCATAATTTTAAAAACATAAGTGAAAAATATAAATCAACAATTTTCCAAAAGAAATCCAATATCCCATATTCCAAATTCAAAAAAAAATGGTTGAATTCAAGAAATAATTCAAAATTTAATTTTCAAATCCAAGAAAAACATTCAAATAATACCAATAATTCATGTTCTATTACAACTGGTTAAGCTAGAGAATCCATCTAACTCCCAATAGGTTATGTTAATGATGAAAAAATAATGAAACCTCTAGACCCATATCAAAACCTCTTTCCCTAAATAGATTCAATAAACATATCATTAAAACAAAACATACATAAAAAAATATATCTATAATAGATTTTATTAAATGTTCTAGGTGAGAGGATATGATATTATATATAGATAAAGAAGGAAAATTAATACATAGTGTTTATTTCAAAGGTCCAACACACTTTGATCTATCAAAACTGGTCTCTAGATCAAAATGAATCACCAAGAATTCTTAGGGAAGGAAAGGAGTTCAAGAGCCTAATAGAGGAGAACAAAAATGAGGGTTTAGGAGCTAAAAAATGAATTAAAATATAATTTTCATAATAATAAATATACATTGCATGGTTTTTTCACACAATTTGGGAAACCATGTACTAACCATGTGCATGCTACTATATCCAAACCAACCCTTCGCACAGCTTGTGTGTGGTTTGAAAAATCTTTCACCAACCATTATTTTCCCCTATATATGCACTCACTTGGTTTCACCTAGAAAATACATGGTTTTTTCATACCATGAACTAACTATGTTTCTTACCAGTGACTCCCATAATCTCTTTTACTATTTCTTTGATAAGTTTCATGGCTTCCCCAAACTATTTACAAACTATAAACCCATAAAACCCCTTTCGAAACACTCAAAATCCATCTATAAATTCCCAAAACTCAACCAATGTATTATATAACTTCAAAATACATAATAAAATTTAAAAGTTCCTAAAACAATGGGTGTTTCATTCTCCCCACTATTAAGTTTTCCACCATCAGAAATATGGAAATATTTGGGGCTTTGGAAATGTTTAGGCCATTTCTCCAACATGAAGTATTGTGGTTCCCAATTCTATTATTAAATATGACCATGATTCTATAACACTCATTCCAAATTAATATTATTCCCACACAACAGTTTCTCTTATATATCCATAATATGTACAGATATATGTAGTAAAGTATAATCTGGTGTTAGATCAATGTTGTCCCATCAAATCACATGGTCAGTATTAGGATGGTACTTCTTCAATTGAGATGCATGAAATAAATTATGTATAGAGATGGATTTTGGTGGTAAATCCAACTGATAATACACATCACCAATCCATTCCATTATCTAAAAATTGTTGATGTACCATGGATAAAATTTACCTTTCTTACCCAAATGTCATTGTGCTAACTATGGAGAGACTTTCAAGTATACATGATCTCCCACATCAAATGATAATGGACAATGATGATAATAAAAATAAGATTTTGGAAAACTTTGAACCACAATAATTTATTTTCTAATAATATAAATCTTAGTAGTAATCTTATGAGAAAGGCTAAGTCACAAAAATGAATATTCTCTAGTCTCCAACAAACAAAGTGGAGACTAACAAGGATGGTTATGCAATGCTTCAAAAGGATCCATATATATTGAGGTCTAATGGTTGTTATTATAAAATAAATCCACTAACTATATATGATTTTTCCAGGAGAATTTTAAATCCATAATATAATCTTGGATCATATATTCTAACATTTTTACCAATCATTCTGATTATCCATCCATTTAAGGATGGCAATACATACTCATGGTCAACAGGGTACCAAAATCATGTTGTCTAGATTACCAGATCCAAGAAGTAAAATGAGGATCTCAGTTAGAGATAATAAAAACCAGTATTCCATTTAACCTTATGTTCTTCTGAATATATATTTATTCTAAGTCTTCCACTATATTAAATTTTTGAATAGGCAATATGTTAGATAAATTTTTGTGGTGGTCCAAAATCACCCATATGGAATCATGTTTCTAAATCATTTATGGTATACTTATGACAAAATAAATATCTATGTGGTCCTATTTCTAGATAAATATAGGTATATATTTCAATATACCATCTGGTCATTGGTGCTCATCATTGAACTTCTGACAAGTGAGGAATCTTGGGACATACTCTACCATTTCCTTTTCACGTAATCCCATAAGAAATCATTTCTCAATTAGTTATACATTTTATGAATTTCAGGATGAACAACCCATTATGAGTGGTATTTTATAGAAGGAAGTTTCTCTTGATAATACTGTGGAATGTTAATATGTTCATAAAAAATAAAAATAGAGTTTCCATATTATTTCCATCAATAAATGGTCTCCCCAAAATTATGTTTTTATGTAATGTTAAGGCAATTAGGATCTGATTTTTGAGCGTCCTTGGCTTTTTCAACCAAGTTAGAAATAAGAGTTTCTAGATAGAAAATTTTATATTCATTTAGTTAAGTGAAATATAAGTTTATATCTACTATCATATCCATAAATTACCAATAATAACAATATTATTTGGAAAATTGATTATACGACTTTTATCTAAAAGCATCTATGATGGAATTCCATTTTCCAGGTGTATAAACCAAGTAAAAGTTAAACATATTGAAGTATTCCATCCATTATATTTATCCTAAGTTCAAATGTATTTGTAAAAAAGATTTGTTTCAAGATTTTATGGTATATAAACATAATTATTTCCTCACAAAAGATATAATGATGTCATGTTTTCAAATAACTAACCACCACATCCAATTCCAAATCATGGGTCAAATAATTCTTTTCATGAATTTACAACTATCGTGATCCATAAGATACCACATGATCTCTTTTCTTGAGAACATGAATGAGTCCAGATCTAAATACATTAAAATAAACAACATACCCTTTCCTAGGTTTTGTAAAAACAATAATTGGTTCCAAAGTAGTCCTATCTTTATTCTCTGGAAATTATTGTTGACAATCCTATCTACAATTAAGGGAGTGAATTTTCTCATGAACATTTTTAAATGGGATGCAAGTTACAAGAAGTACCCAACAAAGTGATGATAATAACATGATAATCCCAAAAATATAAAAATATAAAAGTTATTTTTTAGTGGTTGAAAATATAAAAAAACTTATATCTTTGTAAGGTCTACTGATACACCTTTCTTAGAAATGACATGGCCAATAAAACATACATCTTGTATCTATAAATTATATTTTGAGAATTTTTCATATAACTAATTTTGTCAACAACAAAAATAAAAACACAATATCAAAATTTTCTTCAAATTATTTATAATTTCAATAATACACCATAATTTCATCCACAAATACCACAATGAAAGAGTCTAGGTACCACTAAAATACATTATTAGTAAACTCCATGAAAACCACTGGTTTATTTTTAACACCAAAGGGAATGGTGACATATTCATAATGATTGTGATGAATCCTAAAAGTTTTATTTGGTATATCCTCTTTCTTATTCTAGAGTTGGTGATACCAGGAGTGTAAATAAATTTTTCAAAACCATTAGGATCCATTAAATTGATCAAAAAGTTCATCAATACGAGATAGTGGATATCTATTATTTATTGTAACCAGATTCAAATTTTGATAATCAATAAAAAGTTATAACGAAATATCTACCATCTTGAAATATCATAATTGGGTTATACCAAGGTGAAATACTTGGTGTTATAAACCCATTATTTTCTAATTACTATAATTATATTTTCAACTCCTACAAATCTATTGACTTAATTACATACGATGGAAGTGAAATAATATTTTTCCCTGATAGGATATCAATCAAAAATTTCAATTCCCTTTCTAGTGTAAAACCAATTAAATCATCAGGAAACACATCATGATATTGAACCACTATGGTAGGAAAATTACTAGTATCAATAATATAACTATTCCCCAAAGTGAATATTTATAATTGAAAAGAAATATATCCAACCATGGGTGCTAAACCACATTATTTTCCAGAATTTTTCTCAAAACCTCCTTTAAAGGGATGCACTGACCCATCAAGAGATGCAATCTTTACCTGTCGTGCATAAAAATAAATATGGTCCTTGAAATAAACTAACCAATCCATTACCATGATCAATTCAAATATATCCTTATCTAAAATAGAAAAGTACCAAAAAATATACTCTATTGATTGTTATAGAAAATTCTACACATTTAAATATTTTATACTCTTGTTTCCCAAGATGTGTCTAGATACTCAGTACATGCAGTATCATCTCGATATCTAATCACATTTGATAAATGACACATGAAGTAGTAAAATAGTGGTATGCTTAAGTATCAAAAATATCTTTCATAAAATTTGAGTTATGTAGAATTCTAACTTGTATAGTAGAAGGACCTAAGTATACTTTTGGATCATTTTCTCATCTCCGTATGATTGATAACTCACTCCCTATTATTCTATGATTTTGTGCTATGAATTTATTTCTTAAGAAGTTGGGGTATTCCTAGAATCACACTAATTTGATCTACTCTAAGGGTGATAACAATTATAATGTGATCATCCTATCAAATTATAAGAAGGATAGGATGCATGATATATATTCCTAACAGCTAATATAATAGTGTTATAGTAATGATATTGAATATGTTTCATCTTTTTATAGTTGTGACATACTCAAGGTGGTGTTGTATAATCTTACATGATATGCTCGATTGAACCATATTGTAAATACCCATACTTACTTTTGGTTCATGGAAGAAAGTTAACCAAATAAATGGTCTAATTATGAGATGCTTCACCACCTTGGAAGTTGGTGTCCCTCTTCTACTTATTCCCATCATTAGAGTTCCTATCAGTTAACATAGAGAAAAACATACTTCATATAGTATAATTTTTAAACATATCTCTTTCCACCACAGTACCCCTATTAACCATCTCCAAATAATCAGTAATACATTGGACAATAATCTTAGAATTAATTTTCGATCCAAATCTAGACTCAAAGATTTGTGCCTTTAGGGATGCACTAGCAGCCACTTCTAGGGAAAAAAGGACTATATTCATAAATAAAGATATAAATTTCATCACTGGTAGAGTCTCTTTCTTGAGGATAAAAAAATTCATCATTATATATATCTTGATGGTGTGGGTACATAATTATTTATTGAAAAATTCTTCCATGTCCTCCCATATATGGCCTTAATCAACTTTATCTTAGTTAGATAAATCCCACCATTAATGTGAAAGATCTTATAGAATTTAGAATACTAACTTTACCTTTAGATCAGCTGGTGTTCCCAGGAAATTGAAAATATAGTTAATTATTCTAAGATACACCTTTTCATTTTCATGTTTTTAATCTCCCTAAAACACTTGTGTATTATTCTTCTAAAAATGCATAAAATGATCCACTTGTTGTGGTTTTTTTATTTACCTTTTCAACATCATAAAAGGTTTATATAATTATCTTAATAAGATTTTAGTTTACCTATGGATCAGGTGAAACCACATTTTCCATAGCCACTTTTTATGGGTTTCTACATCGTCTACCTAATGCCATTTCTCTAAAACTAGAAAAAAAAACACCACTTAGTCCTCCCTCAATAGCTACTGAAGAATTTGAAAATTTTAATTCAATAACATATTCAATAATAAAAACCATTTTCCAAAAAAATAAAACATATTATGAACAATATTTTCATAGTGGGAAGTCTTACTACTAATGCATTATATTTTATGTTGATCAGATAAACCCATGATGGTGAGATTATGACACACCTGGAAGTGTTTTAAAATACTTTTTTACCCAGATTACCCTCATAACATGAAGTTCAGCATAAAGAAGTTAAAAATAACTTTTTATGCTATAAATCTCAAGTTTTGACATTAATATATCCTTTCTACCATCCCAAGATAATGTACCAACCGATATTGATACCATTTGTAACATCCCCATCCCAACCCATTGTCTTGGATTGAGTTTGAGGTGCTACTAAACTTAAATGATGTTATTTAGACACCAAATGTGGTAAATAAATGACAAGGGCTTGCCTGAACAGTGGGGGTTATTTTACCTTTTTAAATTTAAAAAACATCCAAACATAACCAAATTAAAAAAACATTAAAATGATATATGATGATTGATAAGAAAACTATTTTAACATAAGACTGAAAATAAAACCAACATTAGAGTAGAAATGTAAAAAAGATACATCAACTAACAAATACGAAAAGACTATATCACTCTATGAAACCAAAATGGAATCATCTGAAACATCACCCGATCTACTTCCAACTCCATATGTCTTTCCCACTATATGAAAATGAATTACTAGATAAGTATAAAATCTTTACCTTATATGTTTCCTGGTAAAAAACATCTACAAACACACTAAAGTTCCAATTCAAGGAGTGATTATGACACTTAGAAGGTAATCCCTAAATACTTCTCAACGCCTTCCACTAGGAAAAAACAAGTTATAATATTTTATAAAAAATGGATGATAATTAGATAAATAGGTTTATATAAACCAAAAACAAGTTATATGAAATAAATCATTAATAAAAGTAAATTATCATTCTTTTCTACTTAGAATGTCTATCCTATTTTTACACATACACGCACAGGAATTCATGACATTTACCTCCCTATAATCGTGAGTAGTGATTCATCATATCACAATGTCATTTCCTGGTGACCCACATTAATGATAGTAATTTGAAACCATTATTTTTCCCATATTGACGTCAGTACTTTCATGACCATGCTCCATTCCAAATTCACATGAACACACACCACCATGTATGAAAATTTATCATCTCTAACCATTCCATATAAAACATTTCTTCCCTTTAAAACCATTCATAGAACTTATTTCTTATATTAAATCAAATCCATAATTTTAAAACCATAATTTAAAATAATAAATCAAGGGTTTTCCAAATTACATCCAATATACCATGTTCCCAATTCATAAACCAAAACAAGTTTCCTTCAATAAATAATTCAATGTTTCATTTTCAAGTATAATAAAATCATTCCAATAAAACCAAGACATAAAGTTACAGAAAAAGTGGAGAAGTGATAGAATCCACCTA